>JARHVA010000667.1:2500-1202500 GCA_037957365.1 Torreya grandis
TACACAAATACAAATTTTGCCATTCTTCTTCTTTACAAGCACTATGTTTGCAATCCATGTAGAATGATAGATTGAGAAGATGATTCTAGCATTTAATATTTTTTGTATCTCAGATAGAATAATACTTAATATTTTTAGATTGTATTGTCTAGATTTTTGCTTATAAGGCACTGAGTCAGCCTTGAGAGGAATGTCATGATATATTTCATCAGGCCTAAAAGACTTTAGGTCATCATAGGAGTATGCTAATACATCCATATATTGGTGAGGTAGAGCAATGAACTTGAAATTTCTTCCTGAGTGTAGCACTTACCAATATTCACCATTTTAGGATTTTCTTCAGTAGTCATATTTATTTGATCAAATCCCTGAGAGAAGTTTGAATCTGTTTGCTACTATTCGATGAATCTGTCATGCTTGTTAAATATTTTTTCAAGGGAAACCAGGCCTTTGAGAATTTTATTCCCTTTGAGTTGTAAGAATTCTTCATTTGTATCTAAACTTAATTCAGGGACTGGTTCACACTTTTGGGTTTACTACCTTCAAAATGTAATTATTTAAAGCTATCTTTTCATTCTAGGAAGGTAATGATTTGGTGATCATCATTGAATACTTGCCAATGATCAGCATTGTCAGGAACACTTGGTCTAAAGACTAGCTCAATGGTGTACTTGTTTCTTGTGAAGTCTGAGTGAGGAATTAAGAGTGTTGCTAAAATAGCAAGTGCATCACTCTATCATTAGATTCCCTAGGTACGACAGAGATGTTGAAAGCATCAAAGCTTTCAATTTGGTCCCATACTAAGTTGCGGTAGTGGCACAATATTTCATTCTTGGTTTGATATAGGTTTCTCACCTGACAAACCACTAGTTTAGCATCCCCTTTAGCATGAAGGAACTTGATACCTTTGTCTCGGGCAGCTTTCAGTCCAAGCAATAGAGATTCATATTCAACTATGTTATTGGTGTTTTTGAATTGTAACTTATAGGATGAAGGAAAAATATCTCCTTGAGAAGATATCAACACAATTCCAGCTCCTGAACCGGTAGAGGAGTAGCTGCCATCGAATTCTAGAGTCCATGCCTCATCAGATACTAATTTTTTTAGATTTTCTTTCATTAGAGAGGGAAGATACTTCTCTATATGTATTGCAAACTACCAATTCTTCTATTGTTCCAGTTGAACTAATTTCAAGATTGAAACTTTCAATAACTTTATTAGATGCTTCATGAACTTCATCTGTAGATAGAAAATAGTTACCCATACCTGAATACTCAAACAAAATTTGAGCTTCAGGGGCTGATGTCTGAGTGATAATATATTTTGATTCCTTTTTAGGAAGTAGCTTCTGCATGGTGCCTTTGATAGGGATCCTTGCTTCAGATAGATCCATGCTCAATTCTCCACCAACATCCTTGCAAAAAAATTTCCCAAGTAGAATACCATAGGATGTTGGAACATAAACCATCAAAACTGTCATCTTGATTCTTTTGTCTAGAAAGGCTGCAAATGCAAATTGAGCATCTTTGATTTGTCCCAGTAGAGGTACTTGTTTGTTCTCCATGGAGAAACATCTACCAAATATTTTGGTCAGTGTGACATCAAGAGATTTTTCTACTTTGGCCAGCATGACATTGTCAAATGCACCTGAGTCTATAATGTAGTTACTTAGCTTATGACCATTTATCAATAGGGAAACATAGAAAGGTTCTATTTTCTCAGGGGCAGCTGGAGGAGTAATGACAAGATTGTTTGGGATGGGAATGTTCTTTGAAAAATTAGGAGTTACCTTCTTAGCCTCTTGTCTTGCAGGGATGGATTTATTCTTTAAAAACTCAACTAACCTATCCAGTTGCTCAAGATTGGATTGTAAATATTCAAATTTAGTCATTTGAATTTTGGTTTTCTTGACATGATCAATTATGTGAAATGACTGGATCAGACTAAGAATAGAGGAAGGTAATTCAACCTTCTAATTTGTAAAGGGGGAAGGACTGATTTTTGAAATTGAAATTAAAGGTGAAGGTGAAATTGATGTACTTACCTTCTTGGTGATCATTGGATCCTTTGGCTGGAAAGGTAGAGAGGTTCCATGTTTAGCAATTGAAATTGTTGGTTGAGGTTGCTCCTATATTTTCCTTTTATCAGCTTGTTGGGTTGATTGATTCTTGGACCTAGTAAACACTATGTATGATCCATTAAAAGCTTCTCCTTTACTTCTGGGTTCATCTTGGTAATTCAAGAAACCAATATTGGAGTCACTAGCTGATTCTTCTTGATTTTCTATGAGGAGATCAACATCATTTTCTTGACTCAATTCAGGTTGAAAAGAGAAATCTGATTCTGCTTCAAGATATCCCACTGCTGAATTAGTTAGGGGTGCTTCAATAACAAGTTTTCCTTGTGGGGGAGGAAGATGATTTAGCTACCCTTGATTCCTAGTAGCATTGCCCTGGTATGACTGATTTAGAAATGTCCTCCTTGGCATATCTCTGTATGACGGAGTAGAAGACATTCCTTGTGCCATTTGCTTTTTGAGAGCAAGCAACTCATTTTCCAACTTATGCATCATTAGATCAGTGGTGCTTGTAGATGGATATTTAGAAGATGATGAGGGTATATTTCTATTTGGATCTCTTCTTATCTTCCCTACCAAGATGAGATCATCTTCTACCTCAGTGGCCAAATCTTGAGCTACGACAATGTCTATTTGACTAGCACATCTTAAAAGAAAACTCACTTCAGGTAACTAAGAATTAATGAATAAATATTTAAGATTCTCAACTGCAGGTCGAGCAATTACAAGAATAATGTTTTTTTGTTTGTCAAACTTGGCTATGAAGTCCCTCATTGGTTCATGAGGCTCTTTCTTCATTTGTGTAAGTTGAGCCAGAAGGGCATGTGCATCTTCTGTGAGCTTGAATCTAGATTCAAACTTAGCTTTGAGGGTGTTCTAATCAGTTACTGATCAAGCTTGTAGATGGTAAACCAATCTGCAGTAGTATCTTGTAATGTTTCTACAAATAGCCTGACTACCACGTCCTCAAATTCCACTCCAAATCCACTACTGGATATGCTGAAGGCTGTAATGTGTTCATTAGGATGAACTCTCCCATCACCATAGAATTTGGGAAAATTCTTCCTTGAACTACGTGGGAGATCATGTAGATGTGGAGAAAGATTGAGAGGGCCAAAAGAATTACCCCAAGGGCCTTAAACTACCATTGTATGACTATGAAAAGGAGGAATAAAAAATCTCAGAGGAGTAATTATTGTCAAAGCTTTATTAATAGTAGAAGTGGATGCTTGACTTGGTAATGGAGACCTAACTTTAGTAGGAGAAAAGCTCTTAGTTTGTTGGAGACGAGATGGTGAAGGAGACAAATCAAAATTACTTTGCTATACCAACTCGAATACAGGGTCAATAATACATTTAGCCCTTTGGATTTATGTATACCTTGAATCTGCCAGGTTGTGAAACAAAAATAGAAAAGAATTGACCTTACTTCAGCTTAAAGCTTGAAGTTTTAAACTGTGCTTTCTTTCCTAGTTAGTGTGAGGGTGGAGGGAGATGGTAAGGCTATAATGATAATAATGGGTAAGATACATAAATGTAGTGGAGTCGCCAGAGTCTATAATGGATAAGGGTAGGGACTGCTTCAATCTGAAACTTGAGGCTTCAGAATGCATATAACTTCCTCAACAAAGTCACCAAAAACTATTGGGTGAATATTTTGTCAATTAGCGTACTGATAAACAAAATAAGTCTGATCAACCACAATGGGAAGATTGGTCAACAAAATGTGTAGGTTTATCACATCAAAAGGGGACTAATCTCTCCTCTCATCAAGGGGAGGTTCCCTGTAGATATGCAAGAACTATATAATATATATATATATAAACAAAAAATAACACTCAAGGGTAGGATAAACCATCCATCTTTTTTTTTAGAGATAATGTGAATGAATCAAAGGAGAAATCCTGATGAAATGATAGAAAACACTCCTCTTCTTTTAGAAGTGTTATTCAGAAGACAAAAGGAATCTTTTTGGTGAAGACAAGTAACTGTAATAGGGTATAGTAACACAGCAGGATGAAATGAGGCACAAAGTCTCCACCTCAACTACCAAAGAGTGAAATATGAAGAACAATGAGGGCACAAAGTTGTCCCAAGGTTCTTTACACACAAATATAAAATAAACACACATTGAAGACAACTATGACAACACAAAGTCTGAAAATAACTAGCTTCACGACACCTTGTTTGTCACCTCCACTAGCTCTACTTGTTAAATTTCATAAACAAGAATACATTTAGGAAATAGACATAAGAACAATCTTCTAGAATGATACAAGCTATAATAGCACAAAGTCTAAAAGTAACTTACTTTCTATTTCAAACAAAGAAATATGATGAACAATTTGAGCTCAAAGTCTCAGTAGTGCCTTTCAATTTGGGCATAAATTTGTTTTTGGTAACATAGAGATCTCCCCAAAATAATAAGAGAGAGTCCAATATATAGCTTTTCAAGAAAGACTTGGGAATAGTAATGCATCATGTTGCATTCCATACATTTTAAATTCTGTCAAGAAGATATGTTGGAATCGGGTGTAGTTACCCATTTTCTTTTCTCAATGCAGAGAAATGGTCACACCATTGAATATTCATGTTCTCCAATGTCCAACTAGTGGAATCTTCTAGAAACATATCCTATGCATGGGTATTTTTGGTCCTTCTTCATCGTTCCCCTTTTCCTGGCTGTATTTTGCCCTTACTTGTGTGATTTGAGCTCTCAGTCTATCTCTTTGGTGGGTCACTAAATTTATTCACATGGTCTACCCTTAAACCTGCAAGGATCAATATCTATTTTATTGCCATAAATTTTACGTGTTTAGGCCCATCATCTTCCTTATCCATTCCTTCATTTCTTTCCTGCTTACTCTAGCTACTTTTTGCTACTTTTTTAACAAGTGACATGTGGTAGCATCCACTGTGAAACAAGTGAGGACACAAGGCAGCTTCCACTTAGAAATAGGCAAGGATACATGACAAAATCCATGGGACTCTGAGAGATGATTATTAAAAGAAGCTTTAAAACCTATAATAAACTCAAGATGTGGATACAGACACTTGTCGCGCTCCATGGAGTTACAACGAGATATGTGGCAACTTCTGCTTGTCTTTTGAGAATCTCACAGAGGATGACACTTGGTGCATTTTGCTTACTTCAGTAGCTTACTAGGGGCCCACCACAATCCTTATTTAATAAAGAGACCAAAAGAAGAAACTATAGATGTCGACATGTGGCAGCTTCCTCTGAGTTTTAGCTTTTCTTTTGAAACACTCTATACTCATTTTTAGATTCACGCAGTTGATGCCATGTGGTGACTTCCACTACTTGGAACTGTGTCTTGGCAAACAACACGTGGTGACTTCCACTGAGTTTTGATAAGGGACACGTGGCACTTTTTGCTAACTTTTTGAAGGACATGTGGCAGCTTTTGCAAGTTTTTTGTTTCAGGGGGCTTTTCCTTCAGACAAAAAGTTTGAAGGAATTCTTTCAGACAATTTGTCTGAAGGAATTGTTTCTTTATAACTTTGCCACATGAACTTTTCTGAAGGAATTCTTTGTGTCTTTTCAGACTTTGAATTGGTTCGTTTTCTCCCTGCCTGCCCTCTGTAAGGGTTGTTTGAGCTTCAAAGTGATCTTTCAGATTTTTGCAATAGTCCACTTTGGTTTGTAAGTGCCCTCCAAAAAGGGTTGTTTGTCCTTTGGCTTTGCCTTAGTCATTTTTCTGCCAATCTCAATAGGTGACATGTGGTAGTATCCATTGTGAAATAGGTGAGGACATGTGGCAACATCCTCTTAACTTTGTAGAGGCTTTGGACACCTTCTGAGTGTCCCACAGAAGATGACATGTGGTGGCTTCCACTGAGCTTTTAGAAATACTATAGATACACTTGGACCTTATTTTAGATTCATGCGGATGTTGACACATGACATGTTCTGATTATCTTAAAAAAACACATAGCAACTTCCATAGCTTTTAGAAACAAAATTAAAATGGGGCTTGACAAATAACACTTGACAGCATCTACTGGGCTCCATTAGGCTTTTTGTTTCGGGCTTTCTTTGACTTAGTTACTTTTGCCATGAAATTTCCTCTGCAAGGGTACTTTTATCTTTTTTGGGGCACTCCTTTGAACTTGCCACTTGAACTGACTGATTGAACCAACTTTGGTTCAATGGTTCAACGGTTCATTCCTTCGTTTCTATTGACCACTCAAAACAAGCTTTTGGAAATAAACCGTGTTGAACCTGCCACCTTTGAACCTGCTGAACCTTTGAACCTGTTGAAACTTTGAACCTAAGTGGTTCAATGGTTCAAGTCTTCTTCTTTTTTAAAAAGAGTCTTTAAGCCATTGAACCTATAGTGATTGAAGTTTGAACCTTGACAAAAGCGCTGATTGACAAAAAATTTCTTGAAATCTGCTGAAATCATGAAACCTTTGGACCCGTTGAACCTATTGAACTAAAAATGGTTCAAGGTTCAATTTTTCAATGGTTCAAACATTGCATAGAATCTTGCCGATATATTCTTTTGGTTGAACCAAGGTGTCAAACCAGTCCTGAAAATGACTAAGTGTTGGAAACTTGTTCTTTTGATTGAACTCACCTGTAGAAGCCTTTGAACCTATTGAACCTGTTAATCCTTTAGCTGAAAAAGCTTGAATAATTCCCGATTTTGAAAGTTTAAAATAATTTTTGAAATGGGAAGAGATAATTTTGTCTTGCAAGACCAAAATAGCTTAAATGTTGTCCCAAAAATGAATGACATTTTTCAGGTACAATAGATCACATGAGCCATATATTTCATTATTATCAATGGATTTCTATACAAAATGGGTAAAGATGATGTGTTTCAGAGATTAGTATTATAGCATGAGAGACTGTAATTGATGGAAGAACCACACTAGGGAATTAGAGGAGGAGACTTCATAGGGGAATTAACCAGGAGGAAGATAGTATAGAGTAGTCTGTGGTGGCCTAATTTATTCTTGGATGTGCACATATTCACAAAGCACTATGACATTTTTCAAATAATAGGAAGGCCAAATCAAAGGGATTGAATGCCCTTGAATTTGATGTTAGCAATGCAAAATTTTGTGCAATGAGGAATTGAAATTGTAGTACCTATTAATCTGTCAAGAAAATGCACTCATTCTAGGTATAAAATCATTATGATATATTACTTCACCAAATGGTTAGATGTTTTTATGATAAAAATTTTTAGTGCAAGAGACGCAACCAAGTTTTTGTATGATAACATCATTACCAGGTTTGGATGTTTGCTGAAGTTGGCCAGTGATAGAGGAACACAATTCTTGAACACTATTATCAAGACCTTGATAGAACAATTAATGATATCTCATGATAAAATCACAACATATCATCCTCAAGCTAATGGGAAGGCAAAATCATTTAAAAATTTACTTGAGAAGATGCTTTTAAAAATATGCAATGCCTATAGATATTATTGGGAGGATCAAATTCATGTGATCTTATGGGCATATATGAATAATTATAAGTGTGTGCGCAGGTTCTATCCATACTAGTTAGTCTATGGAATATAAGTAATTATACCTATGGAATACATAGTTCCAAGTCTACATATCACATTGATAAGGTAACTAGGAGATCATGATTCACTTTAGGTAAGGTTTTTATATTTAAAGTGTATGGAAGAAACTTGATAGAGTGAGTTAGACACATGAAATAAATAACCAAATTCAAATATTATGGCATGATCATAATTTATGAACTAAAGGATTTTATCCATAGAAAACAATATTATTGTATGATAACATGATTCAAGCACATCTAGATAAACTATTCATTAGGTGGAAAGGACCATACATCATCCATGAAGTATCATAGCAAGGAACAATAGTACTAAGAGACCTTCAAGGAACCATTCTTTTGGGGCATGTAAATGGTTTCATGATTAAGCCTTACTACCAATGATCTCTATTAATCTCAAGATAAAAACTAAGTGGGTGCTGATGTAGATAGGGTTTTTGATTCAATTACTATTTTATTATCTTTTTTAGATTTGTAGTGTATTTGTGTATAATGTGATATGTATATTGTAGGACATTGAAACATAGTTTGAAAAGTAAACATCATAGAGTATCAAAGGAAAGCAATAAAATAATAATGGGTCAATGCAAAGTGAAGTTGATGTAGGAGCATCACCTACCAAGTGTACATATTGGTCAATGTCATGTTTTGTCTAGGTAGGTTCAAATAAGGTTCAAGAGTGCATGACTCACATGATGAGTCACCCTAGTGGTTAAGTTAGCAAATAGGTAGTTGTGCACTCTCAACATACAAGGGGAGTTACATAAGGTATTTATGGTTAGTTTTGATTCTTTATAGATGGATAGTTATTTTATGTAATCATTCATTCAATGCTTGAGAAGTAAAAAAAGTTGGGGGGGGGGGGTTTGATTCAAATGTGTAATTGGGAAAAACCCTAAGAATAAGAATATCAATACTTTGTTTTAAAAGAGTCTATTGGCAGACATTTGTAAACTCTATGTGTGCAATGACAATGGTGGAATAAAAACAAGGTTTGTAAATGAACCTTGTGTTAATGTAGTGGATTGTACCCTCTAAAGGGAGGCTCAACTCTCTTCCTCCATGTATCACAATGGAGACATTCCTCTTGATGTGGGTTGAAAACATGAGGGATGAATCTCTAGATTAGGGAATAGATCCCCTTGATGCAGCTTAAGGCCTTGGATTTCCTATTGCTAATAATGGGGGGGGATGAAAAGGGAGAGAAATAACAAAATCAGAACCTAAACTAATGCGATGATGCACCAAAATGGTTGGTTTACTTAGCTTTGACATACATTTTACACCAAAGAGAAGCAAACATACACTTCATTCAAATGAGAACCTTTCTTTCATCAATGTTTCAATAGGGGATCCTATGGAGATATAGGGAGGAAGAACTACTAGAGGTGTTCTAAGACATACTATGGATAGCTTGTTCACATGTGTCTATACTCTGAGCTAGACACTTCTTATTGACCTACAAGATAATAACTCACAATACACTAGATATGTTGGCATAAACTTATGAAATCATGAAAAAGAAATGACTTAACATAAGATAAAACCATAGACATATGCAAAAGTACAAGCTCAAATGGAGGTAAAAATGCTCCTTTTGATTTAAGGTAAATTCCTTCAGGGCTTCACCATACAAGATGAGATATATATTTTTTATCAAATGATAAGTTATAAATATATAGAGAACTAAAAACAAGATAGCTGACAAATCAAGGGATGAAAACCCATGCTGAGTTAAACACTTCTACAGAGACCACAAGCCCATGTTGATGCCATATTCTTCCAATTGCATATGAGAGAGCCATGTTGTAGATGTCTAAGTTTCTGCCCTTATTGTCTTAGGCCTACAAAAGCATGGGATACTCCTTTTAGCAACTGACAAAGCCATCCCTAAGTTGTGTTGACTAGACCATGTTCTCTTTAATGATGGGCACAACTGGCTATGCATTGATGGTGAAGCATGAAAACATGGGTTTCTCTCCTCTATAGTTTGAAAACCAATCTATTTTATTGGTTTTCAGTAGATATATTTCACCAAATGTATTAATTCTCCTTGTTGAGTCATCCATGCCACTTGTCTTGGTCTGAGTGGTCATTGATTCTATCCTTTGTCTTTATCAACAGCTAAAACTATTCCTTGTTTTATCTTTTCTTCTTTGTCTTTACACATGTTTTGTCTCCTTCTTTCAACTTCTACTTTTCCTTGGCCTTTTCTTTTCTTTCTATTTGACTTATCAGGGCTTTTATTGTCCAAAGGAATTCTTTCTTTTGATTGCTTCTTTTCCTGAAGGGCACATGCCCTTTGAAACTTTACAATTTATCTCCTTCTTCAGCTAGTTGCCCTTTGCAAGGGTTTCTTTCATCCAAAAATACCCTTTTGGATTTTTGAAATGGTCTTCACCTTTCTCAAGGTGCCTACTGCAAGGGTATTTACCCTTCAAACATTTTACAAACATCTTTCAAGCCATCAAAATACCCTTCAAAGGAAATCCATTGCCTTTTGTGAATTATTTTAGACCATTTCGGGTCCTTCAATCACTTCTACTTATAAAAGTAGACAAGTAATGACCCTGCACAAACCTGATTTACACTAGACTAAGCAAAATGATAAAACACTTGGCCTTTTCATTAGAAAGGTCTGGTAGAGAACATTTTTTGTGCAATCCAATAGAGGGATGATCTAGCCAAAACATGGATTGGATGATCTTTGCAAATAAAAATGAGGGGGTACCAAATTTTAGCCTATAGGACCAAAAATTGGTCAACAGCTTTAACGACTCATAGGGGAAGCATGCCTACTATGCTTGAGAAGACTAGTAGCCTCTAAGTCCATTGGTCATTGAGTTAGGATGCATCTTGGAGAAGTTAACAACATCCTTGTAAGGACCTATGAACCAACAAATATTTTACCTCAAACACAAACGATAAAGGCTAAAAAGCTATGCACATGTGTGCAATAACACTTAGGGAAAATAAAGGACAACACAATAGAAAGCAAACTACTATGTATAAATAACCAAGTTTGCTCTTCTCCCTCTTGGATCAAAGGGAAAACTTATTAAGTCTCCTTCATGAAAATAAAACTTATGATGCCAAATAAGTGGCTGAATAGAATGGAAGCTTGGTGACTTGCCATTCTTGCCTGCCACCTTGATTGGCTTGTATTTGAGTGAATCAGGGTCAAACATGTCTCCCACATATATGTATTTACTTTTCTCTTTGGATACTACCTCATGATATCCGTTCATAATAATATAGCTCACCAAGAAATCAATGGCTACTAGCTCATCACCATAGGGCTCATTTAGCTCATAGCCCCCTTGATATGCATCATGGACTAACTTGTCCCCTTCTGATTCATTAAAGATCATGTCAAACTAATCCTTTGGTTCATCATGGCCTTCATGAATAAGGGTGACTATTTTGATGTCTAAAATGAGATCATAAACTACTTGCTTATCCCAGGGGACATCATCTTATTGCTCAAGGCTGTCTTCTTCGAAGCTTTCATCAAGATGGGCAAGCCTCTCCTTTTATTGCAAAAAACAAGAGTCTCTAGTTGTTCAAAGATATGCTCTTGATTCTCCTCTAACTTGGGTTCCATGGCATGGTCATTATCCTCATTAAATAAATAAGGAAGTTCATCAAACAAGGGGGGAGGGAGCTCACCATGCTTACATTCCCCATCATCCATTATTGACAGATAAAGCTTGTCAACCTCATCTTCATATTTTGGAACATCTACATGTATACATGGCCTATGTCTTCTCCATTTTTGATGATGTCTTTAAAATTAGCATCCATGATGATTTCCTCCTCATTTTCACTTGAGAGGGCCTCTTGATCATCCACAAACTGGATCCTCTCATCTTCAGTTACCTATTTCAAAATAGGTTCTTCCTTGAGAAGGGATGAAGTGGAAGGTTGATGATTAAACTCATGTGGAAGAGGAGGCAAACCTTGAGCTAGAATCAAATGATTCTCTTCCTTATATTTGGCCAGCACTTCATTTGCATCATATGTGGCTTGATAGCTCTCTTGGAGGGGTGTAGATGGGGTGTGTTTAGATGTACGATCTTCTACTTGGTCTGAACCATCCATCACACCTTGGCTGAGGAACCTCATTCTGGACTCCAAATCTACAATTTTCTTGGCTATATTCTCTTGGAAGAGATTTTCTTGGAGGTCACAAGAATCATCATGATGAGTAGTATCAGCTTCATCTTCTTCAAGGCTTTTATCAAAATAAATAGGCCTCTCCTCCTCCTTTTTCCTACCCCAGGATTCCATTGTTTGCTTCCAACTCATGACCTTGGGATTGGAACTCTTCCCTTACGAATAGGTAACAACTTTATCCTCTTCAAGGTCTTGAGATAGTTCATGATAGGCACAGCTATGCTGAAAGACTTGAGGAGGTTGAGGGAGACTGGGAAGGGTCTGCTTATACATAGGAAAAACTGCTTCAAGAGAGGAATGTTGCTTTCCAAGAGACATAGGGTGACTTCTTTCAAAAGAGGCTTCACAATCTAAGGAATTAAGGAGGGTAGTTTCCATGGGAGGCTAATTTAGTGCCCTTTGGTGTTGGAAATCTAGATGTAAAGGATTAAGAGTAGGAGTGGTTAATGCATCAGATCAGTTAAAAGATTGGATTTGGTGAGCAAGGGCTATTTGGTAGAAAGGATTTGGCATGCAAGAGGGGAATTTATTTTGAGTAGGAGGGGGCTAATTTGGGATGGGAAAAGGAATGTAAGGTTAATTGACTTGAATGAATGGACTCTTCTATCTTGTCAATTCTTCCTTCATGGATTGCAATGCCTGAGCTTGACTAAACAAACAATCCTCTTTGTATATCGGCTCTTGCAGATATCTATTTTGCTCCTCTAATCTATCTATCTCTATTACTCGCTTCTCAAATTCTAGAATTATTTCCCTCACACTAGGTGAAGGGCAATTAGGAGAGCCATTTGAGGTGATTCCATGAACAACTTGAGCTTGATCAGAACTATATGAAGGAACACAAGGGCCATGCTACTCAGCAATGGACTTATACATACCAAAAAGTGATTTATTGATGACACCAAGATTACTTAACAAGCTGATTCAACTTGAAGTCACCATTGGTGTTAGGTGAAAAGCTTCCAAAGGCTAGTTGGTTGAAGAACACACCAAAATTATTCAACTATTTGGACAAAAAATTTGTCCCACCAGGCATGCCAAAAACTATTGATGCAGTGGATTTCACCCTCTGAAGGGAGGCTCAACTCTCTTCATCCATGCAACACAATGGAGACATTCCTCTTGTTGTGGGTTGAAAATGTGAGGGATGAATCTCTATATTAGGGGCTAGCTCCCCTTGATGCACCTTGAGGCCCTAGATTTCCTACTGATAACAATGGGGGGGATGAAAAGGGAGAGAAATACTAAAATTATAACCTAAACTAATGTGGTAATGCACTAAAATGGTTGGTATACTCAACTTTGACATACACTTTACACCAGACAGAATCAAGCATACAATTCATTTAAATGAGAACCTTTCCTACATCAATGTTTCAATAGGGGATCCTATTGAGATATAGGGAGGAATAATTACCAGAGGTGTTCTAAGACACATTATGGACAACTTATTCACATGCACCTATACTCTGAGCTAGACACTTCTTATTAACCTGCAAGAGAAGAACTCACAATACACTAGATATGTTGGCATAAACTTATGAAAGAATGAAAAGGAAATGACTTAGCATAAGATAAAACCATAAACATATGCAAAAGTGCAAGCTCAAATGGAGGTAAAAATGTTTCTTTTGATTCAAGTTAAATTCCTTCAGGGCTTCGCCATACAAGTTAAGATATATATTTTTTATCAAGTGAGAAGTTACAAATATATAGAGAACTGGAAACAAGATAGCTAAAAAATCAAGGGATGAAAACCCATATTGAGTTAAACACTTCTATAGAGACCACAAGCCCATGCTACTATCATATTCTTCCAATTACATATGGGAGAGCCATGCTATAGATTTCCAAGTCATTGCCCTTACTGTCATGGGCCTACAAAAGCATGGGATACTCCTTCTAGTAACTGACAAAGCCATCCCCAAGTTGTGTTGATTAGACCATGTTCTCTTTAATGCTAGGTGTAATTGGCTATGCATTAATGGTGAAGCATGAAAACATAAGCTGCTCTCCTCTATAGTTTAAAAACCAATCTATTTTATTGGTTTTTAGTAGATATATTTCACCAAATGTATTAATTCTCCTTGCTGAGTCATCCATGCCACTTGTATTAGTCTAAGTGGTCATTGATTCTATCCTTTGTCTTTGTCAACAACTAGAACTATTCCTTGTTTTGTGTTTTCTGCTTTGTCTTTGCTCATGTTTTGTCTCCTTCCTTTGACTTCTCATTTGCCTTGGCATTTTCTTTGCTTGCTCTTTGACTTATCAGGCCTTTTGCCATGTTTTCCTTCGAACATTTTATCTAAATGAATTATTTATTTTGATTGCTTCTTTTCTTGAAGGGAACATGCCCTTCAAGACTTTGCAATTTGTCTCCCTTTTCAACTAGTTACCCTTTGCAAGGGTTTATTTCATCTAAAAGTGCCCTTTGGGCTTTCTAAAATAGTCTTCACCTTTCTCAAGATGCCCTCTATAAGGGTATTTACCCTTCAAAAAATTTTCAAACATCCTTCAAGCTGTTAAAATGCCCTCCAAAGGAAATTCGTTACCTTTTACAAACTACTTTAGACCATTTCGGGTCCTTCAATCACTTCTACTTATAAAAGTAGACAAGTAATGTGCCTGCACAAACTCGATTTGCACTAGACTAAGAAAAATGACAAAACACTTGGCCTTTTCATTAGAAAGTTTTGGAAGAGAACATTTTTTGCATAAGGCAATAGAGGGATGATCTAACTAAAACATGGATTGGATGACCTTTGCAAAGAAAAAGGAGGGGGTGCCAAATTTTGGCTCGCAAGACCAAAAATTAGTCAACACCTTGAAAAAGACATATCCTATCATCTTTGATACCAAATTAATATTGTTCTCATTGTGTTATTGAATTGTTTTATATAGCATGAAATTTGTAGTTGTGGTTGAGAAACATAAAACAACTATAGGTACCATGTTTTTTCTGTATTGAGCATTTCAGTCAACTGTATATGACAACATAGTGGGAGAAGGATCAATAAAAAAACACTTGATGTTATTCTTGATGCATTTGGAAATTCATATTCATGTTTCTTGTTAAGACTTCAAGTATTTTTTACTTTGGATTCCAAGAATTTGGTGTAGAATGAACTTGCATGCCCAAGATACCCTATCTTCTGAGCACATGCATTCCAAAGTGAAAGAAAAATTGTAGTGGAACTATTTAGTAATACATAGGTTTTAAATAACATTATGATTTTAGACATATTTTATGCATTTTTAAACCACATTCTTTTTATAACCATGTTGTAGGTCCGTGGACAACTGTGTTACCACACACACATAACCAAGTGTATGTCTTGTGAAGATTATTGAATAGGTTTGTCAAAGGATCTTCAACATCTGTAAGAGGAGTAATGAAACTGTAAAGATAATGTGAAACCATCATAGAAACATGATCTCTTTTGAGAACATTAAATTGTTATCATGTCATTTTGCAAAATCATATAATTGTATTAACTAGCCATAGTTGAGCCATTTCTTGTAGAAAATGTGAAAAAAAGTTAGGTAATGAACATTTTTCTCTTTCAGATGGTGTCTCACAATTGCACATGCCTCAAAAAACCATTAGAGTGGTTATAAATTCATTATTATGCTTGATATCTAATTTCAACCCTACTTGGCTCCAAACAGTCCTGAATCTGCATACCATAGTGGGTTCAAAATGTAAATGTGAACACTATAGAGGGTATATGTGAAGGAATTATAATTTATTTGATATATGTTTAGAAGTTATGACAAATATAGTCAGTCACCATAATCAAGCAAAATAATACAGAAAGTTAAGGCCACTAGACAAATTAGAGACACAACCAAAAGTAAGGTTATGCAACAAGGGTTATTTAGAAGCTTGTGGTGTGATAGAGAATACACATATAATTTGTGATAGCATGTTAGAACTTTAATAGAGATAAGAAACTATAATGTGTCTTGAACTAAGTTGGTAATTGATATCAAGCCCATTTTGCATTAAATAAGGTGAATAGTTTAAAAAGTTTGGTGAGACCATCTTAAGCAAGATAGAAAACATATACAATGAATGAGATGTAGATATGATTTAGGTGTGTGTAGGGTATTTAAATTAGAGATAAAAACTTTATGTAATCAAAGATCAAGTATAAAACAAGGCCAAGTCAAATACCAGAGTTAGAAGGCATTTTTCATAGAGGTAAGGATAATGAGTGGTGAGTATGTTTTACTATTTGCATATCTTAATGAAAAGTTGATTGATTACCTCTAAATCATGTGGTATTAGAGAATGGGAAGAGACTGTGGACAAGGAATGCTAGTGAAGAGGCTAAAAGTATGTGAAAGGTAGAAATAGTTGATAGAAAAAGAAAAGAAGAATAGTCCCAGGTGAGGATAAGAAGAGATTGATTTCAAGAGAGAGAGTGAAGTGAAAGACCAAATGAATGGTCAAGAGGACAAGATGGAAGACTTGTCAAGAAGAGAGGAAATAATGAGAATGATGAAGGGATTTATGTATGAAGAATGCCACAAGAAGAAGATGGAAAATAAAAATATGGAAGAAAAGCAAAGATGGATATATATATATATATATATATATATATATATATATATATATATATATATAGAGAGAGAGAGAGAGAGAGAGAGAGAGGCAATGGCAAGGCTAGACAAGATCTTGGAAGAGTTGACACCAAAATTCCAAGTGTGCATAAAGAGAAAAGTTAGATGGCCTGTCAATAAGTTGATTGAAAATAAGAAGAGACAAAAGATGAAGCAGTTAGCAAGGCAGCCTAGCGAAAGATGCAAGGAGGAAAATAAGCCTCAAAAGAATAAAACTAATGATTTCTTTGAGTATTTACATATAGGTGAAGAAGAATGGAAGTATGAAAAACATGCCAGTGAAAAATAAATTGATTAGGAAGCAGTGTATAGGAACACAAACTTGTATTATCCTGAAGAAGGTGAGCCATTAGATGAAGATGAGGGAGAAAGAGAAGTTGTAGCAGTACCATGCCTCATGCCAGGAAAGAAAGAGGAAGATTATAGCTTTCCAAGTTGTATTTGATGAATGTGTTGATATGCATATTGAATAAGATGAGTTATATGTTAGTAATTTGAAACTAATAAACATGTTGGTAGAAGGGAAAGAAGGTAAAATAACATGCAATGAAGTGGTTGACACACATGAGATGGCATAGTATAAAAGGAAGAGAAAACACAAGTTGAAGTGATTGAAATAACTGAGTTGCAGCAGGTTGAGGTGCTTTATTGGGCACCAATGGAAAGTAAAGATGATGAGATTGAGTATACAACATAAGAAGAAGAGAATCTATGGTAGCAAATAATTGAAGGATCAAATGATTTGAGTCTCATAAGAGACATGAATAACATCATGGTAGCTGAGTCTGCATTGGAGAGAATCTTGAGCCAAGAAGAAAAAGAGTTGGCAAGCAATGGACAAGGAGAGATCCAAAAGAGCAATCAAGATATGGTTTTAGTTGACATGTTTGATTCATGTGTAGGTCATTTGAGGAAAGATAATGAACAACAGTTGTCAAAGATTGGGAAGAGGAAAAACAAGAGGAGGAATGAGAAGAAGAAGAATAAAGGAGTAGCCATCATGAGAAAGCATCATAAAGGCATACGTGTATCAAATAGGCCTTGGGACCTAGGTGGGCATGATATTGGAAGGAAGATGTTGTAAATAATCATCACCAAAATCTTTTATCACTTTCATGGAAAGTTTTTTGTTCCTTAGTAGTATGATGCAAGAGCATCACCTACCAATTTTAAATATTGGTCAATGTCATTTTTTATCTAGGTAGGTTTAAATAAGGTTCAAGAGTGCCTGACTCACATGATGAGTCACCCTAGTGGTTAAGTTAGTAGTTAGGTAGTTGTGCACTCCCAACGTACAAGGGGAGTTAAATAAGGTAGTTATGGTTAGTTTTGAGTCTTTATAGATGGATAATTAATTTATGTAATCAATCATTCAATTCTTAATAAGTAAAAAAAGGAGGGGGGGATATTTGAATTTGTAATTGGGAAAAACCCCAAGAATAGGAATATCAATACTTTATTTGAAAAGAGTCTGTTGGTAGACATTTGTAAACTATGTGTGCACAATGACAATGGTGGAACAAAAATAGGGTTTGTAGAAGAACCTTGAAAAAGACATATTGTGTCATCTTTAATACCAAAGTAAGATTTATCTCATTGTGTTGTTGAATTTTTTTATATATCATGAAATTTGTAGTTGTGGTTGAGAAACACAAAACAATTGTAGGTACCCTATTTTTTTGTATTGAGTATTTCAATCAACTGTATGTGACAACATAGTGGGAGAAGGATCAATAAGACACACTTGATGTTATTATTGATGCATTTGGAAATTCATATTCATGTTTCTTGTTAAGACTTCAAGCATTTTTTACTTTGGATTCCAAGAATTTGGTATGGAACAAACTTGCAGACCCAAGATACCCTATCTTTTGAGCACATGCATTCCTAAATGAAATATGAATTGTAGTGTAAATCTTTGGTAATACGTAATTTTTCAATAACATTATGATTTTGGGTATCTTTTATACATTTATAAACCACAATATTTCTATAACCATATTGTAGGTCTGTGAACAACTGTGTTGCCACACACACACAACCAAGCGTATGCCTTATGAAGATGATTGAATAGGGTTGTCAAAGGATCTTAAATGTTTGGAAGAGGAGTAATGGAACTATAAAGAGAATGTGAAACCATCACAGAAGCATGAATCTCTTTTGAGAACACTAAATTGTATTTTTTTCATTTTGTAAAAGCATACAGTCCTATTAATTAGGCACAGTTGAGTCATCTCTTATAGAAATCATGAATAAAAGTTAGGTAATGAACATTTTCCACTTTCATATGGTTTCTCATGATTGTGAAGGCCTCAAACAACCATTAGAGTGGTTAGAAATTCATTATTATGCTTGATATATAATTTCAACCCTACTCAAGTCCAAACAGTCCCAAGTCTGCATACCATAGTGGGTTCAAAATGTAAATGTGAAAACTATAGAGGGTATATATGAAGGAATTATAATACATTTGATAGATGTTTGTAAGTCATGACAAATATAGTCAGTCACCACAATCGAGTGAAAAAATATAGAAAGTTAAGGCAACTAGACAAATTAGAGACACAACCAAAAGTAAGGTTATGCCATAAGGGTTGTTGGGAATCTTGTGTTAGGATAGAGAATACACATATAATTTGTGATAGTAGGTTAGAAACTGAATAGAGATAGGAAACTAAAATGTGTCTTGAACTAAGTTGGTAATTGATATCAAGCCCATTGTGCATTAAATAGTGTGAATAGTTTAAATTTTTTGGTGAGACCATCCTGAGCAAGATAGAAAACATATACATTAAATGAGATGCAAATATGATTGAGGTGTGTGAAAGGTATTTAAATCATAGACAAAAACTTTATGTAATCAGAGATAAAGTATAAAATAAGGCCAAGTCAAATATCAGAGTTAGAAGGTAGATTTTTGCGGAGGTAAGGATAATGAGTGGTGAGTATGTTTTCTTGTTTTCATATCATAATGAATAGTTGATTGATTACTTCTACATCATAATTCATTACAAGGTCAACATGAGGCCAATCAATTAAGTCTAGGAAGGACATATTGACAAAAAGGGTAAGGAGGATAGCTAAAAAATAGTCACTCACAAAGTGGTTAATGATGAAGCACATTAAAGATTACATTTTTCCCAAATAATATCAGTATGTTAGATTAAGCTAATGTGAAATAAACAAAATATGTTAGAAAATAAAATATGATGTGTCACATCAAAGAGTGTCATAATAAAAAAACATCGAACCTATCTAGTGAAGCACCAATGTCACATCATAATAATTGATATCATTGAAACCAAGAGCATAACAATGCAAATATATATAAAAACCATTCAATGTGAACTAGTAGATGGTAGAGTGAATGGAAATTATATAAGGAAGGGCATACAAAGTAAACTACCATTACAACCCTTTGTGAATAAGAGCCATATATGATTTTATCCTGATTCATTTAGTTGAGCACAAAATTTTCAACAACACAAATTTGAGTTACATCCATCTACCAAGATCCTACCAAACAATATCTAAGTATTGATTAAAACTCTTGATTCCATTGACCGAGGCATGGAAAAAATAAATGGGGATTGGCCTTGGATAGACAAAAAAGGTACCATGATCTAGATCTATATGATTTTATTGATATGATGGAAACTAATATTGTCATCATAGACCAATTCACATAAACACAATCATGAGCCTTTGCTCTTCAACACCCTCTATGATGATTAAATGTAGAGTGACTCATTAGTATACATACATTTGTCCTATTGGATGAAGTAATGATGACATTGCTAAGTCACTATAATGAAGGTGCATTCCATCTATCCAAGGATGTGACCACCTTCATCAACCCAACAAAAATGGCAAGGGAAACACAACTTCCAACATGAGGTAAATCTATCTTGTTGTACAAAACCAAGACCCCTCCCATTCACTTAGATACTCCAAATAAGTATGTTAGGGTATCTAAAGGGATCCCTATTGACTCAGATGATGATGTTGCAGTATGAATATTGTCTATATTTATTACCAATAACTTTTGGAACACTATCAAATGTTTGAGGAAAGGCACCAAAGGGGTCATCGATATTTCCTATGAAATGGTTTGGTAGAAGGATAACTTAAATTGGCTTGAGCGTTTAGTCTCTAGGCTTATCAAAAATGTTGATAAGGTTGTCAATGGCATGTCACAAGAATTTCAATACCAACTCTTGGTATTACTCCTCTATTTTACTCAATGGAAATCTCATAATGGTTCTATTATACCTGATGCATTTTTGGCCTATGACCACCTTCACCAATGTTGCATGGACCAAGAAGAGTCAATATTATGACCAATTGGGCCAATTCAATACATGGTGGGTAGAGGTTCAAGGTCTCATCATTTTTCACCCTCATGTGCCCAAATACATTATACAATACCTAGGGCAACATGCACTCATTAAAAACATCTATTATGGCATTCAAATTAGATTCCTTGAGTTTCCCAAGTTAACAAGAAGACCTTTCACCTGATTTGGTTTATTCCCTCTTAGTCATAAATATCGATGGTCATGAAACAATAGACATGGATATGGGATATGGCCTATTCATGCTAATCAAAATCAAACATAACAAAACATCTTCAAGTCAATGGATTAATGACACACCCCACATGAGGGGTATAGATATGGATATAGATATAATAAATAGATACCACCCCCAAATCATTGCTCTATGTCAGAGATCTGAAAATAAAATTATATATATATATATATATATATATATATATATATATATATATATATATATATATATATATATATATATATATATATATATCAACTACACAAAACATCCATTGATTTTATGACCCAGAATAAAAATAAGATTTTATTTCTCTCACAAGTTGTGTATAAAAAAATCTTCAAAAATTAGGGTTACAAGGTCAACTTTAGATTATGATATCTCCCTTGATAATTCTTAGAATCCTTAATGTTACCACTTTTTATAAAAATCTTAAAATCATATTTCCATCTGTGAAAGAATTGTTTGGATCAGACACCTATGTGAGTAGAAAAACCTTTTGCAAGTATTAACAATTTTCCAGAAAAAATCTCTGTAATATATCCAAAAAAAAATCCCACTTTGTTATGAAAAAATAATAATTCATTTGTCTATTTTTATATCTTGTCTCAAGAAAGAAAGAAATAAACAAAGAAAAATACTAAAATTCTTATGCCACTTAAAACTTATATACACAAATAAGAAGAATTCAAGTACAATGGTGCTTCTCTTTATTTTCATCTCACTATTTATTTGATTTGTTTGCTGATCAATTTAACTCTGAAGCTTTCTACAATAAAATTTGTAATTATAATTAATAATTCCCTCCTTTGCATGCCTCTAATAACTTTCTATCATTTGAAGTAATTTTTAGAATTATTTGGAGCTCTTCCAAAAAAATAAATAAAACATATATAGATCTGGAAAAAAAATGTAGAAGAAACAATGGTGTGCTTCTCTTTTCAATTACAAGAAATTTGAGTGTCTAAGGCTTCTAAGTAAAATGTATGGTGTAAAATCTAGACACTGATTGGATGCACGTAATAGATAATTCATTAAATAATACCATTAACAAATATATAATCGATTTTTTAGTGAAAGAGTACATTATATTTGAGGTTGTGAATGATTAAGTTGTAAAAGGTATCCAATGAAAATTTATGCATTGACTACCTACCCTTTTTGAAATTTTGGTTGTGGAAAAGGCCATGGTGCCTATTCTAGATAACATGAAGTAGTTTCTTTGAGTGTCATGGGGATGTGTATAATGATGAAGTGAATGGTGAAAAATCAAGAGGGGAAACTTGAACCTAAACCCAAAAGATTAATGACATAGAAAAATAAAATGAGAAGATAATTCTAAGGTTAGAGAGAAACTTATAACAACAAATAAAATGAAATAAATAAAACAATCCTAATGTAGTTGTGAGTAAGAGTAGAGTATAAAGTTTAGAAGATAAATAAGGAATGGGAGCTCAAGGAAGAGCTATATATTATGGAGATTATGAATATGAGTAAATGAGAGGGCCCAAAAGAAGAGAAGGCACAGATGAGAGTGCATAAATGGATAGAGATTGGAAAAAATTATAAGAGATGGAAGAGAGTGGAAAGAGTATAGATGAGTAATTAGATAAGTTATAAGGTAGTTTTAGATCATAGTTACAAGGGATAATATTTTTTGGAGAAGAGAAAGAATAATATTTTGAAGAAGTTTTGTTAAGTTTCAAGATTAAAGCATATTCAAGTTTAGATGAAGGAGTCACAAAAAATGATCATTCATTTCAAGGGTACACATCCTCTATGTATAATTTATCAACAAAAAGTAGAAAAAGTGTAGAATATGGTAAAGATAGTATGTGGTTTGACAATTTATAGATAAATTTGGAAAATATAGTGAAGACACTAAGAAAGTGTTGGATAGGAATAAATTGATTGAGGTTGGATTTCAAATCATAACAAATCTTATGACACCAAAAAAGTCTAGTCTACAATAACTATTTGATGTTGGTGTGACCATACGAATCATGGCTCTCACTATAGGAGTCTTTATAACATTGGCACCTTATGATAAGTCTACTAACCCAAGAGCAATTTTATTAACATGTGATATGAAATGACAGGTTAAAGGTGTAACTACAGATGATGTAAGGAAGTGAAAGCTCATAGGAGCCTTAAAAAATAGAGCTCTAGAGTTCATGTAAAAAAGTGATACTAAAAAATTGAGATTTTAGGATGTTAAAAATTAGCTGATAGGAAAAATTAAAATGAACAAATGTATGAGTCAGACAATACAAGATTTGAAATAAATTCACCAAAAAATAGGTGAGTTGGTATGGGACTATGACTATAGGTTTTCTAATGTAATAAATGGAGTAGATTTTCTATTTCAAGATACAAATAATTCCACATTGTTTTTTATAAATTTTGTGACCTATAATTGAGTTTTTAGTTGCTCAAAATTAGTTTACTTGCAAGGCAAATGCACGAGCAACTGTGCTACGAGTGGAATAGTTAGAAGATAATGAAGAAAGTCTACAGATTGCTATGAACATAGGTGCAATGATAGATGTTCTTTTAAATAATATGGATGAGTTGAATTAAAGTAATAGGACCAATCTAGGATTTTGGTGTATGTAATGTGTAAAAGAGGGGCACCACATGAATGACTTCCCAAAATTAAAAACATTTTTTTGTGAGATTTTCTAGGTAGTAGGGAATGAGACTATGAAATTCCATCTTTTATGATAGTATACCCAAAAATATCATAGTTTATACTATAATCTCTACAAGTCACACAATCATTATGATGAAAATTGTAGATCTATCCAATAATTAAAGGAAGACATCATCAATATTATCTTTGCAATAGTTACACATCAATTCCTTACTATGAAACCTTAGATTCCAAGCCCATATATTGAAATGAAAATAAAACTTAGTATTAACCTCAAGGCTTAGTAGGATGGACACTACAGTCTTTGTATTACCAAACATGATATACTATGCCATGTCCTCAACATCAATAGTCATGAGACACTATGTTGCCTCATAATATACTACAAGATGGGTCCCATCTTATCCACAAGGGCCATATGGGGGATATGATGGTCACCAACAATAGGGGTGATTTTCATCATAGTGATAAGAAGGATATGAAGGTAAACAATAACAAGATTGGGGTTTTCATTAGAGACAAGGGGGATATAGAGATGGGTGTCGAGGAGGATTCCAAAGAGGTCATCACCGACCAAATAAGAGATAGGGTCAATAACCAATTATTTGTTATCTATGTGGAAAGTATAATCACTTCACATAGAACTGTCCAATAATCCAAAAATACATATCTAATGTGAATATTTTAGAGTTATAGGAAAATATCACATATAATGTTTATCTATGTTATAAAAGCAGATGAAATAAAAACTGATGCAAAATGTAAACATGGTGAATTCTCACCCAAGGGATCCTACATAAATACAAGTAGTCACCTAAATTTATCACATAAAATAAGGATTATCACCATTATATATGCTAAAATATAATCAAATTAGAAAGGTGCAACATGAAAAATATTATGATCCTACAAGAGAAATGGGTATGATATATAAGGAAGCACATATATTGCATAATATAAAACACAATAATGCATCCGATTATAATGTTATATGAATTAATACATATATGTATGGTCAAATTATGTGTATTATGAGGCAAAATGGATTAATTAATTATTTGATTGATCTAATAAAATTGGTAAATATCTATGAAAAAAAATATAATGTAGAACATCATAAATATCATGCATAATCTATTAGACTATGCAAAAATAGGTCAACATTGCATTGATAAGGTGGTATTATATGTGAAAACCAAGAAACCATGGGATATTGACTCTAGAATGGACATTGAATTAGCAGGATATGAGGTTCCAAATGCTATATTTGAATTTTAAAGTGTAGTAAATAAGATCCCTTGGTTGACATGGGAAGCTATCAGATGACTTTCTCTTAGTTATATCCTAATGACAATGAGTCTTGCATTAACATAAGGGTAGAACCTATTGGGTACCTAGAAGATGTAGATATTAAAATTGTTGATCCAAGTCTATGAGGTAATTTTATATTCATAGATATGAAGACCAATGAAATGCACTACGCTACGTTGATCAACAAGAAGTGGGCATATGATGGGTAGATGATCATCAACACATTACACAATCAGTTGGAAGTACACCAAGGGGATAATATTATCATCATACCTTTGAATAAATATGAAATCAAACCTTATATCATTCCTAAATAACTTGACTCACCTTATGCATATGTGAAAACAAATGGTTTAATGTTGACATAGATCCTACGCATAACATATTATGAGCTGCAAAATTTAACATTTTCCATCTAAAAATAGAACCATTTTGATCATTACAACAAATAAATTAGCCTTCATTTAGACCTATGATAATGAAAGAACAAGTTTTGAAATTCCATATAGGGTAATTCAAGTATCCATCTGTATGATCACCAATAAGGTTTGAATTATATTTTATATATCAAGTGGGTGTGACAAACATGGATTACACCAAACCAAATTAGGAAGTTGGTATACCTTGTGAAGCTATATCTTCAGTAAGTAATGATTCAAATACTCATTTTTTGAATTGGGAAAGGGTAGAACATGAGATGAGACCAATGAGAATTTTTTTCTATATAGAATGATAATTACTGCAATAATTCACAATCAAGGACTTGGGATTATTTATTTTTAGATTAGAGAAAATATTCAAAATGGAATTGCTACAACATGGTGGGCAATATATAGGTCAAATCAGTTGCATTAGGAAGATGTGTGTGAATTGATGAGAGATTGATTTCAAATAATACCTATGATCACAAGTTAGTGGACGTTTTTATCAGAAGGATAGTGTCTTTAAATTCATATTCATTGAAAGTTAGTAGACAAAGCTTACGACTTTTAGTGACTATTGGACACAAAAATAAATATTAAAAGGGCTGAAATTGTTATGAGACTATCAAGATGTGTTTCCAACAAAATATTCAAAATTCAAGTGTGTAGACCCTTCATTAGGAGATATGCATATAGAGCTCAAGGAGTGTGCATGACACATTAAAAAACTTCCATACTGGCTAAATCCCAATATGAAGCTTAATGTGAAGGCTAAAAATGACTGGATATAAAAAGCATGAATTATTTATCATGTATAAAAGGTAGAATGGTAAGTCCAATGGTGGTGTGACCTAAAAATTCACTATAAATCAGAGTTTATGGAGACTATATGTCATTTAATGGTGCATGTATTAATGACCCCTTTCTAATTCCATTTATAGATGAAGATATGGAATTTATCAAAGGAAATGAAGTCTATTCCTTCAAAAATGGACTCAGTGGTTATCATCATATACCTATCATAGTCAAATATTAGGATAAAATAACTATTGAAATGGAATGGGGATCTTTCCCATACAAGGTAATTCTTTTTGGTCTTAAGAGTGCTCATATTATTTTTTCTAGGGATATGGTCACTACCTTTAAAGACTTCAACCATGATTTTATGGAAGTATATCTTGATGATTGGGATATATTTTATTTATTTAAAGAACATCTATCCATGTTGAGACTCATGTTGGAATGATGCTAAGATCTATGCATTGTGTTGAGTTTTAAAAAAGTTTGTTCTTTACACCATTTGTTATTATCTTAGGCCACATAGCATGAAACAATGGTATTTTGGTTGATGAAGCTAAAATCACAGTCATTTTGAGTATGCCACCCCCTACAATGTCTATTAAATTGAAATCCTTCTTCGCACATATAGGTATTATCTCAAGTTCATGAAAGGGTATGCAACTATATATGTGCCAATGGAGAAATTATTACGCAAAGATATAAATTTTGAGTGGACTAATGAGTGTTAGGCATCTTTTATGGATTTGAAATAGAGGTTGGTAACAAATCCCATATTGGTGTTATGTAATTGGATCAATACATTGTGCGTGCATGTATATGCTTTAAGAATCAGAATAGGAGTTATATTGGCTTAGCCATGAGACAAAGGTTTAGATCACCCCATTCACTTTGCAAGTATAAAATTGTTAGTAAAAGAAAATAATTATACTATAATAGAGCATGAGGCTGGGGCCATGGTGTTTACTCTACATAAATTCAAGCAATATATATTAGTAACACCATTAAAATTATTTATACATCACTAAGATTCATGTTACCTTGTGAAAAATCCTATGTTATGTAGAAGGATATCAAGGTGCCTAATGTTATTCCAAAATTTTTAGTTTAATATTAGTGTGAAACTAGGAGAAAAAAAGTGGGACCAAATCATATTAGTAGAATAAGGAATGGTCAGGAGGTAGAGGAATTTCAAGACGAGTCACTAATTGTGTACTTATTCAGAGTTTTTACTATTCTAGAGAATATGGAGGACAACCATTTTACTAGAAAATGGAGTTTTTCATGCAGAATATTTCAAAAAATATAAAAATAGTCGATCACACGAGTCATACCTTTCAGTATTATCAATGGATTTATGTATAAAATGGGTAAGGATAATGTGTTGGGTAGAGTAGTATTAGGGCATGAGAGACTACAATTGCTAGAATAAGCACACCAGGGAATTTTAGGAGGACACTTCATAAGGGGATTAACTAGGAAGAAGATATTATAGAGTAAATTTTGGAGGGCTAATTTATTCTTGGATGCAATCAAATTCAAAAAACACTATGACTTTTTTTAAAGAATAGGAAGGCCAAATTAAAGGGATGAAATGCCTTTGAATTCAATGTTAGCAATGTAATTTTTTGTGCAATGAGGAATTGAATTTTTAGGACTTATTAATCTACCAAGCAAATGCATTTATTTTAGGTATATAATCATTTAGACATATTACTTCACCAACTAGGTAGACATTATTATGACACCAAGTTGTTGTGCAAGAGATACAACCAAGTTTTTGTATAAAAACATCATTATAGGTTTGGATGTCTAGTGAAGTTGGTCAGCAATAGAGGAACACACTTCCTAAATAGTAATATAAATACCTTAACAGAAGAATTAATGATATCACATGATAAAATCATAACATATCATCCTCAAGCCAATGGGAAGGCAAAATCATCCAAATTATTACTTGAGAAGATGCTTAAAAAATATGCAATGCCTAGAGAGATGATTTGGAGGATCAAATTCATGTGATCTTATGGCCATACATGACTAATTTTAAGTGTGCAAAATGGATCAATCCTTTCTAGTTAGTTTATGAAATAAAATAAATTATGTCTATGGAATATAGAGTTCCAAGTCTACAAATCACATTGATAAGGTAGATAGGGAATCATGATTCACTTTAGGTAACGCTATTAGATTTCATGCGTATGGAAGAAACTTGATAGAGTGAGTTAGACATAAGAAATAAATAACCAAAGTAAAAAAGTATAGATGATCATAATCTATGATCTAAAGGATTTTATCTAGAGTAGATAATATTATTATATGATAGCATAATTTGAGCACGTCCAAGTAAACTATGCATTAGGTGGAAAGGACCACACATCATCCATGAAGTATCGTATCAAGGAAAAATAGTACAAAGGGACCTTCAAGGAACCATTATTTTGAGGCATGTAAATGGTTGTAGGATTAATATTTAATGCCAATGATATCTATTAATCTCAATATAAAAACTGAGTGGGTATTGAGTAACACCATGTAGATAGGATTTTTTATTCAATTATTATTTTCTTTTCTTTTTTAGGTTTGTAGTGTAGTTATGTACAATGTGATCTCTATATCACAAGAGATTTAAACATAGTTTGAAAAGTAAACATCATATAGTATCAAATGAAAGAAACAAAATAATAATGGAATAATGCAAAGATAAGTCAATATAAGGTCAACATGAGGCCAATAAATTAAGCCTGGGAAGGAAGTATTGACAAAAAGGGTAAGAAGGATATGTAACAAATGGTTGCTCACAAAACAGTTAATGATGAAGCACGTCAAAGATTACGTCTTTCCCAAATAAGATCGGTATGTCATATTAAGATAATGTGCAATAAAATAAAGTCATTAGATAATAAAATATGATGTGTTCCATCAAATATTTTCATAATAAAAAACATCAAACCTATCTAATGAAGTGCCAAGGTTACATCATAACAGGTGATAACTTTCAAACTAAGATCATAACGATGCAAAGACATATAAATACCATTCAATGCGAACTAGTCGATGGTGGAGTGAATGGAAATTATATAAGGGAATATAGAGTGAACCACCATTAAAACCCTTTTGAACAAGAGCCATCTATGATTTGAGCTTGATTCATTTAGTTGAGCACAAAATTTTCAACGAAATGAATTTGAGTTACACCCATCTACCAAGATCCTACCAAATAATAGCTAAGGATTGATTACAACTCTTGATTCCATTGACCAACACAAAAATAAGAAGTGGGCATTGACCTTGGATAGACAAAAATGCTACCATGATCTATATCTATTTGATTTTATTGATATGGCAGAAGCCAATATTTTCATCATATGCCAAGTTGCACAATCACAATTAAGAGCCTTAGATCTTCACCACCCTCTATGAGATTTAATGCAGAGTGACTCATTAATATCCTTAGATTTGGATAATCAAATGAGGTAATGATGAAATTTGTAAGTCACTATAATTAATTTGGTTTTCATTTGTCCAAGGATGCGACCACTTTCATCAACCCAACAACAATGGTAAGGGAAACATGACTTATAACATGAGGCAAATCCCTCCTACTGTAACAAAACCAAGACCCCTCACTTTCACTTAGATACTATAGAGAAGTATGTTAGGGTATTTAAAGGGATACCTATTGACTCGATTAATGATGTTGTAGTGTGAGTATTATCTGACTTTATTACTAAATACTTTTGGAACACTACCAAAAGTGCAAGGAAAGGTACCAAAGGGGTCATCAATATTACATATTGAATGGTTTATTAGAATTAGATCTTTAATTAGTTTTATTTTTTAGTCTATGAGCTCATCACAAATGTTAATAAGGTTGTCAATGTCATGTCACAGGCATTCTAATACCATTTCTTATTATTACTCCTCTATTTTAATCAATGAAAGTCTTGTGATGGTTCTATTTCACCTGATGCTAATTTTAGGCCTATGACCACCTTTACCAACATTGCATAGACCAATATGGGTTAGCATTATGAGTAGTTAGTCTAATTCAATTCATGGTGGGTAGAGGTTCAAGGTCTCATCATTTTTCACCCTCATGTGCCCAAAGACATTATACAATACCTAGGGCAACATGCACTCATTAAAATATATATATATTATGGCATTCAAATTAGATTCAATGATTTTACCCAGGTAACAAGAAGATCTTTCACCCGATTTGGTTTGTTCCCTCTCAGTCATAAATATCGACAGTCATGAAACAATGGACATGGATATGGGATATGGCCTACTCATGTTAATCAAAATCAAACACAACACAACATATTTAAGTTAATGGATTTATGACAAACCCCACATGAGAGGTATACATATGGATATATATATATATATATATATATATATATATATATATATATATATATATATATATATATATATACACACACACACACACACACACACACTACTACTACTACTACTACTACTTCTACAAATTCATTAAATTTATTCATCACCATGCCTATTGTAAAAGTTCTATAATAGAAATCCCTGGCTGCTAGAACCATTCAATTACGAGGAACTATGCCTCTGAATGTGCAACAACCATTACCCAAAAACCTCTAACACAATGAACAATTGAAGCACATGAACCTTCAAATAAATCAATGACCCTATTAGATATTTCTAAGGGGAAAGGAAAGGCTCCAATGTAGAGGATAATGGCATCTCCTCCTTAAAAGAGGAAGACTCATATAATGAACCCCTGGATCAATGATGCAAACTTTCCAAAAATGTTGTCGAGTATGAACTCACATAGTTTGGCATCATTGAAGATGAAGTATATAAGTTTGTGTTGGAAGACATAGGCATAAAGCTATATGAGGAGGAGGAATAAAAAAATATTTTGTAAAGTAGTGTGTACTTTCCATGTGTGAAACAATGTCTCACAAGGTATAATGGTTGACATACAGAAAAAAAACATATTATAAGGCACAGTTAGAGTACGATCATCCACATCAAAATATATGCACCTAAAACCAAAGGCATTACAAGGTGTAGAACACCAAGATAACCTTCAAAAATTGCTTATGTGTAGACCCCAATTACACACAACACTAAGGACAACTCTCTCCATTATAGAACACATGGGCTCATTTTTCACACCAAAAGGGTGAAGGAGATTGAGTTTGACAAATAATAAGTTGAGGATCAACATCCTACTAAGACAACCTACCCACACAAACATTTGAAGAAAGTTATCATTCTACCTACCCACACAAAGGCACCAATAATTAGGTGCATAGTGGTGACATATTCTTTCCCTTATTCCCATCATGATTCACTAACTAAATCATACCCATATTAATATCCATATTCCTCCACTCATGCACATGGAATTCAAGCAAGTAAACATTGGTAGTTATAGTATCCAAAGACATATGAGGATACCATAATAGAACAAGAAGTCATGTAGGCTAAAAAAACACAAGAGAAGGCTTGAAAGGAAGCAAAAAATAAGATAAGGAAGGAGGAGAGGAAGAATAAGTGAGAATAAGATGTTGTGAAACAAAATAAAAAGGAGGAAAAAAATAGAAATATAATAAACAAGCAAAAGAAGTGAAAAATAAGAAGCATGATGAAGAAACAAGAATAATAAACTAAAAGTGATGAAATATAAAAAGGCTGAGGTTGACACAATAGCCAAGGTAAAAGAGGATAAAAATAAATATTCCCTATGGAAGTAAGAAGAATATAATAAATAAAATGCCAAGGAGTAAGCTACAAAGGGTGATATGTGGAAGATAGAGGAAGAAACTAAGGCATAGACAAAGGTGACTTCCACATCCAAGGAGGATAATGAGAAAAATAGGAAGTTTGAAGTCATAATACAACCACAAATATAACAAGCCAAATAAGTGTAGACAACCAAAGCTCCAAAACCATATGGCATGTCACAAGGTTTTGAATCAACCTAAGGAGGTTCTGAATCAATGGTTGTAGGATATCCCAATACTTTTAACATGGAGGACAATATTAACACTCATTATGGTACATATTTGACACCAAATAATAATGGAAACAAGTGCAACTTCTTCACTAGCCATGGCAATAATATCACAAGAAGCATCATTTGATGTGACCTAATTTCCCTTGGAAAAGTATATTTATGGAGATGCAACATTATAGAAATTAATTGCATAAAATACATCTGAATTGGAATAAGACACAACTTGGTTAAAATAGGACAACATAAAATTACATCATTATATTGAAAAGACTAGATAGATCATTGATGATACATACCCTATGATAGTCATTCAATTCCTAGGCAACCAAGTCATGTTTGATAAGAAGAAACTCACATCTCTTCTATCTTAGCTTACAAAAGGTTATCTCATTATACAAAAGCTAAAAATTTGAAGGCAAGGTCAAAACTTGAAGGCTAAAAAAAGGCTATATTTGAGCTTCTTTAGGAGTGCAAGTAAGTCTTGGAGATTGTTGCATTTCAAGCTCAAAACAAAGCTAGAACAATGCTTGACTGGAAGCAATAACTGAACAACACATGGAGTGAAGCCAACCCAAAGTTCTCTAAGGCTGATTGAGCCAAATAAGCAATGGAATACCATTCAACTACATCTTAGCAACTAGATGTCACACTAAATACATATATTGCTTCAAGAGATAAAGTGATGGAGAATTTATAAACATGTAAAAATGAGATGTTTCATAATACATTTGTTAGCATTCAGACATAGAGGCATTCAAATAGATTGGAGAAGTTAGTAATAGAAATTCAATAGAAAGTGTTGCACAGTAGGGCCACCCTCTTGATAACCAAAAATGATGACGTCAAAAATATAATGGTGTGCCAAGTTACTTTGTGCACTATGATTAATATGGTGTGAGAATCCCTCATAGATTAGAATATGTTCAAGAAGGACTTGTCCCAACTGTATACTTATTAGAATATGTTCCTAGAAACCCGTCAGAACATAAAAATATAAGGATAACTAAATGAAGTATAAAAAAACTCAAAATGTAGACAAGATCATAGAGTGAAAAAACTTTTCTTTAATTAAAGATGGTGTATGTAGGCAAGATAACACAGTCTTAATAGATACAAAACATAAAATATCACTCTACATGATTACACATATTTAGACAAATAGAGCATTCACTATGCATAGAATAATGATAAAATACATTCTATAAAAACCATTACAAAAATTTATATTAATCTCTATCACATCAAAACTATTTTATAAAACAACCAAGCACTATATATAGAGATTTTACAATGCATTTTTGCTTCACATTCCAGTATTTTACTAAAATTCACATTTTGAAGACTCTTGACATGCCTTCAAGTGTAAAATACATACAAAAAGAGATATAAAATAAAAAATACTCTAAGTTGTATATATTTCAACCAATTACACTCTATGATTTTGTATCCCTATTTACTACCAACACTTTCCCAGACGTAAACAATTGTCTTGTCTTGAGATAAAGTCATAGGAAGTGTGCCCTATGTTGAATATGAAAACTCTACATGTTTTGAGGAATTGGACCATAACCATAATTTGTGGTAATCACTCAAGGTGTCATTTATTGGTTTTCACCTCTTTCATGTAACCTATCCACCTTTTTAGGTTTTCAACTAAGTAGCATACTATTCCACCACCCTTTTATGTTTTCAACTAGGTATCATACTAATCTACCACCCTTATGGGTTTTCAATAGATTACCATAACCAAATGGCTACCCTTTATAGGTTTTCAACCAACTTGGACCCACTCCTAATGTTCAAGTCCTTCCTAATACAAAATTCTTCAAAAAAATAAAAACTTGAGTGTGCGTAGTACCTACAATGAATGTGGTGGCATGGACTACATTTATTGAGTTGGAGGAGGCTACTAATATGGCTCTACTTGAGAAGCTATAGAATAAATTTTTGCTACATAATTTGGTGATGGAGGTAGTTGTTGTGGTAGAGGTGCAGATTATGTAGCTATAATAACCTTTTTATAGTAGAATTATAGTTGGAGTTGATTTGGAGGAATGAATTGAGGCCCTTGGATAATTTTTACAATAGATCTATCTAAATGAGACATGACCTTTTTGAACAATGTCCAATCCATGATAGATTATTTGACTATAATAATTCTATTGTGTAATGGCACTCAACACTTGATCAAACTTTGGATATCCTCATATTTAATCACTATGAGCATAGCCTTCACATTAGATACTTTCAATTGAATATATTGGGATAAATCCTCCACATTATCTACATACCTCCATGTTAGAATAATAGAAAATACAATACGTAACATTTCATTTTACTAGGTCTACATCTTCTACATGACACTATCTCTAGATTCAAGTGATTACTTGAGTGCAATGTCTAGTGCATTCAATGTATAAAAATGGTCTTCTATGGAATATTTGGCTTTATCTACATTTTAAAAATCTTGATTGCACTATATATATGTGTGTTAGACAACTTATACTTCCAATCGATCATGTTCCAAGCTATGTTGTGAACTTGGTGCATAATAATGTCGAGGACTTGCTCATATTCCTTGAGGATATAAAAAATGGCATTTATCTTAGCCTTGATATTCTTCTTTTGTGTGTGAATATTTTAGAGATTCTATGCAGTAAGCCATTATTTCATGAGTTGCTATAAGAGGGGTTGAGTTATTGTTTCTTTGACATGACTTGGCCACCCAAAACTTCAGTGACCAAGGAAAGACATGTAGTATTAATAAACTCATGAGATTTAGTGAGGCAAAGGTGTAGGTCTACATCCTCCTCCTTGAGTTGTAGTACCTCCTCCAAGGAAAAAATATTCTACATGATGGATTTTTGAAAGGCACTGCTTCCTTAATTTGATTGGACAATAGTAGTTGTGAAACATTAAGTGTTGCTTCTTATACCATTATAGCCAAGGATGAATTTGAAATCATTGTATTCATAGGTGCCTTCTTAATCTATGCCATGGGTATATAAAATATTGTTTGATGCATGGAGGGTGCAGGGACATCCCATAACCATCAGCTAGAGATTAAGGGTATGTGTTGTGATGCCTCCCCCTTTGCACACCTTGAGTATAATATAGGCCCTGATATGTGGATAATGGTAGTTGTGTCTTAGGTATACCCATCATCTTGGTGGTCTTTATTACCTATTTAGATACACCATCTTATTTAGTCTTGTACTCTATTAATTCCTTAGTTTTAGCATATACATCTACTTGGGCTTTGGTAGATACCTCAGCCTTGTTATTGTCCTTTTACTCCCAGGCCTTCTTATTCACATGTTCTTCCTCAGTGCGCAGTGCTTATTTTTCCTTCTCCTCTTTTTGATCCTTTATTGTTACCCCAAGTTTATCTTTCTTTTTTTACATTTCTTGCACTTCTTGAGTTGTTTATTCTCATTATTTCCTCATAGCTTCTACCCTTACTTTATTTTTCACCTCCAATTTATTGGCCCTTTTATTTTTTGACTCAACTTCCTTAGACTTTCCCATACTTTCCTCCTCTTACTTCTTCTACTACTCCTCATTCTCAATAGTCTTATGTTTTCCTCTTTATTCTTATTCTTCCTCTTTGTCTTTTGATCCTTCTTTGTAGTTGCCTTCTTGTCCTTTTGTTCTTATTGTTACATCATGGTAGCTTGTTATTATGCTATGATATCTATTTGTTTTATTGATTATTCAAGTTATGGTGTATTTATCTCTTCTAGCTCTTGTATCAAAGTTGGTGAATCAAATAGAGACTGAGAATCAAATGACAAGGTTGATTTGATCATAGTTCCTCTACATGTTGATTCCTTTTCCATGGAAGACAGTGGAGGATTTAGATTATTATTTAATCTATTGTAATCCCATAGTATTTCTTGAGGTTATTATTCAAATCCTTGGGCCTACCACATTTTGAATTCCTCTAGTGGATATAAAAAAGACACCATCCATTCATTGGTTTTTTAGGACACTCTAAACACAAAATGGGTCATTTTCCTATGCACTAGAGTTGGTTGTGGGATTTACCATAGTGGTTAGTGTTCTACCTATAAACTAGAATATCCTATACCTAAATCCACATAAAAGATATTAGCTTTAAAATGTTTGTGCATTTATTCTTTCACTATAGTATCTACTATTATTAATGGAAGAAGTTGAATGATACCAAACCAAAAGTATTTTTACAATTGGTTCTACACTTGATAGGTGCGTACTACATTTTAGAAGAAAAAATATTTCTCTCCTTCTTGATCATAGACTTCCTTGCCTATACTTGTGAGAATTTATTATAAAATTTCTCTTATTTTACACCTAGCTCTTCAAAATTTCACTATACAATGATGTTTAGAACATACTTATTTTCCATCCAAGATTTAATGTTGAAATTCCTCTTCTTTAGTAGTTATGGTGAGGCTTGGTATGATGGTGCCTTATACTTTCCCTTAGTAATATGTAATGAAGTTAATTATATTTGAAGTGGTGCATGTGATTGTTCTTGAGATTATGTAGGCAAGGGATATTGTGAACCTAGAGGCATAGACCACAAGGGTTGCACTGACCTAACAAATATGGCTTTTTGTCATAGGAATTTTTCCTTGGCATCCAACATGGTAATGAATAAGGGAAGCAAAGTGGATATTACTTTGGGTAGTTCATGAATTCTAATGTGAATTCCATCATGAAGCTTTCTAACATCTGCATGTTACCCTAGATATTATAAAATATCCTTGGGTACTTTGGGGTGTGATATGATTAGGACTTGGATCTCAACCCACCATTGGTTAAACCTAGCCAACTAATTATATTATTGTTCAGTCATGGTCGAGGTAAGGATGTAAAATTTAGTTTTGGGATAAATGTCTTCATCATGGTTGATTGGACCCTTTAATAAATTTCACTACATAAAATAGAGTAGTAGGACCAAAATTTAGTACTGGAACACCTATGATATTTCAGAGAGGACCTTCTCAATATTGGTTGTGATATCGAAAGCTAAAAAAATTAGGCCAATTAAAGTTCTCATGTAGCCAAATGATTTTTTAGGCAATATTGATGACCCCTTTTATTCTTTACGATGCACTTTTGGTGGTTTACCAGAAATTCTTGGTGATGCACTCAGAGAGAATACACATCGACATGTCTTCCACCATGCCAATAGGGATCCCCCTAGATGACCTATTATACTTATCCTTTTTATTTGAATTTATTGGTTAAGCCTTTGGTTTTTAGGGAAAAATAGATTTACCTTGGTCTAGGAATCTTGTTGCTCATGCCATCGTTGCAAGGGTGATGAAAATGGTGACATCATATGAGATATGGATCACACCCTCATTATATTTATTGAGTAGTGTGAGCATCACCTCATCCAAATTTTTGAAATTAGGAAGCTTGATGAGTCACTCTATATCAAATCCTCATAAAGGGTGTTGGAGTGTTAGGGCTCTTGTTTATGCTTTTGATGTTTGGTTGTGGCTAAACATATTTGTTTATGAAACATCGATGAAGTGGAAAGGATCTTGATCATGGTATATTCTTTATCTGAGTGATAGAGCAATTCCCATTTCTTTTTTTTTTTCATCTATGAGAGGGATTAAAATATGTGTACAATACATTTTAACAATTGTAGATGTGTTTGGAGAATTTATTTGGCTATAGTAGTGCTATCAACAAATCTATATATGATTGGCTGAATTAGACTCAAATCATAAAGGTCTTATGTTCACAATAGTGTGTAATGTCCTTGTGTTCATTTTTACCCTTTTCATATAGATTTTTTTTCTCAAATCCATTTAACATAATGTTTTGAATGTGTTGCGCTAGTTGTGCATGATGTTTCCTAGTGAATTCATGTTAACTAGTTACTAGTGATGTGATGTTTGTTATTCTTTATCTATAAACATTGATTCATCTAATAGTATTTGTTGATGTGATACACATCCTATCAATAATCCACTTTATTATATTGTACATGCTTTAATTTTGACATTCGATCTACTTTGGGAAAAATGCATTATTTTAAGTGTACCATCATTAACAATTTTTATATGATCATTGATTGTACTTTATCTATATATTGGTTTAAAATGCATCATTCCCAAAATTAATTGATTATCCTCATGTACTCATTTCAAGTTTCCTTCCTTTCATACTAAATTCATTCATAGAGTGCACTTTATGACTTTGAATTTTCAACCATAGTTTTAATATCCTACGATATAAGGATCACACTATACAAATACACACAAACTTAAAACCAAAATAATACATTAATAAAAAATCCTAAAATACATGGTGTTACTCATCACCCTCTCTCATTTTCACGTGAGAACTAATAGAGATTATTGATAGTAAGGATTAATCCGACAACCATTTACACATCCTGGTAGAATGGTTCCTTGAAGATATTTGAAGAAAAAACAATCATTACTATGAGAAGTCATGAATAATGTAAGGTCCCTTCCATATAATGTGTATCTTACCCAGAAATTATCTAACTTTTATATTTATAGTTAGAGTTCTTGTTTTGGAAATAATTATTTAGATCATAGGTTGCGATCATGCCACACTTTTTGACTTAAATTATTGTCTCCATTGTTTTCTTTACATGTTTTCTTCCATTATTGTTAAATCCATCAACTATACCTACAAAAAATATCTACCCCCTAGTCTCAAGATCATTTCAATGTGTAGAATAAGAATTATGTATTCCTTGAGCATTACTACTTTAAGGACACAAACCAAATGAAATGGTTTGTAATCTATCACGTGATTGCAATTCGTTCAGTATGTCCATAGGATCATAGGAATCCAATCCTCCCAATCATCTCATTGGACATTTCATATCTTTGTGAGCATCTTGCCAAGGACTTTGTTTAATGTTTTTGCTTATCCATTTACTTATGGATGATATGTTGTACTTTTATGGTGTTATATAATAAACTCCTCCATTTGAGTCTTAATAGTGTTATTTAAGAAATGTGTGCGTCTATTGATGACCAATTTGATCAGACATCCAAATTTGGTTATAATATTTTCATATAAAAACTTAGTTACATCCTTATCACTATAGTTTGGTGTCATAATATCTTCCACCCATTTGGTGAAGTAGTCAGTCTCAACAATGATGTATCTTTCATTATTACACTTACTAGGTGAATTAATTGGCCCTACAAAGTTGATTCCCCATTATTCAAATGGTTACTCCACTAGCATGGGATTCAATGTAATTTCATATCTATGATTAGGATTACCTATCCTTTGGTAGATATCATAGTGTTTTGCTATTCAATGTGCATCTTAAAACATAGTAGGCCACCATAGACCACCTTGCAGTATCTTCCTTATGGTGGATTATCCTATGTAATTTCCACTTGTGATTCCTTGATGTGCCTCCTAAATAAGTTGAGTTTACTCATGCTTCAAATCCACTCTATGCAATACATCATATTTCCCCATTTTATATAGAAATCCATTAATGATGTTGAACATAATAGCTTTTGTAATCAACTAATCTTTGTCCCTTTCTACATAATGTATAGGAAAGATCCCTTATTTCATAAAATGTGTTATGTCTTCCATGTTCTCATGAATCACATTTGGTGATTCATATTGAATTTCTTCTAGTTATTCTCCATTTCTATTTAAATCAGATGGTCTAGTCCCAAGTTTTCCCTTCCTAGCTTGACATTAATTCAGAAATGAAACTCCTAAACTAATATCAACTAGCAAGATATACACCCCCTTAAGATAGGATTATTTTCTAGGTATCACATAGGATGATCACTAAAAAATTCAAATGACATTATCAAAAGGTAATGTATAAAATTTTAGAGTGCCAACACCATGGCCAAAGCTTCCTGCTCTATAGTTGTATAATTTTCCTTTGTAGCTAAGAGTTTGTGACTTGTGAAGTGTATTGGATGGTCTAATCCTACATCTCTTGGTTGTGTGAGAATAACTCCTACAATAGTTTATGAAGCATATACATGAAAATGGAAAGGTTTTCTCTAATCAGGAAAGGCAAAAATGTGTGTTGTGATTAATCTCTACTTTAGATCCACAAATTTTATTTTGGCACTCATTTGTCCACTTAAACATTGTATCTTTGTGTAGTAACTTCTCCATTGGGGAAAATATAATTGTATAGCCTTTTATGAATTTATTTTAGTATCTTGTATGTCCCAAGAATGATCACACCTCTATAGAGGTTATGGGAGGTGACATGTCCACAATTACTATTATTTTGGCTTTATCCACCAAGATCCAATATTGCAGACTATGTGTCCCAATAGGACACCAAAAGATGTGAAGAACAAACACTTCTTAAAATTTAGCACAATACATAGATCTCATCATTGTTCCAGCATAATCCATATCTTAGACAAGTGTAAAAAGATAGCCCTGGCATCTGTAGAGAGGATTACAAAGTAAGTTAGTCAAACATTAGTCAAGAAATCATGAAAAATTCATTAAAGACAACAAATATTAGCCTATTTATTCATGTGGGAATTACAAAGGATAGCAAGAAACAAATGAAAGAAAGAAACATCATATTAACTTCCCAAATGGATTCACCATACCAATGTGGCTCCAAAGCATGTTCTTCCTTGATCAAAAGCTCTTATTTTCAACAACAATGGTGGACACCTTGTCTAATGTCTCAAGAACTCTCCAAAAAACCTAGGCTCATGATTTGGAATCACTAAACTAGCCTATCAATAAAGCTTGAAAAAAAATTGTCTATTGCAAAGGATTTTAGAGACAATTCTACATAATAACTTTGCATAAATCAAGCTTAAAATTCATGTCCATGGCCTCTCTATTTATAGAATTTTGAGATTGGTTAGGATCAACCATGATCGTCCATCTCAAGATTGAGATGTGTGGCCATAGATAATCCTAATATTTGGAATTAAATCCATAATTATCTTCATCATGACCTTAGAAGAAGGGGCATGGGAGGCATTAACTAGGCATGGGTGACCCATAATCTTGATATTTGTGGCATTTATGGCCTAGGGATGTCTTCCCATAGATGATGTCATTAGGTGATGTAGATATTCAAAATCAATTTTCAATAATGAGATATTCAAAAATATCTATGGAATTCTTACTTAAGATCTTAAATTAGATTAATTAGCTTAAGTAAGTTTAATCAAGTTTAGTGTAATTCTTTGGAAATTGGTGCACAATTAATCAAAATGGTCAAAAAGTCATATTACTTAGTCATAATTTGACTGGAGAAGAACTGGAAGGTGATTTTAGATGTTTTGGAGTTGTATTCCCATTTAGGATGTTTCCAACACTGAAAAACAAAGGTATGTGATGTGTACCAATGAATTTAGAAGAAAAGAGTGATCTAGAGTACTAAATGGTGAAATTATCATTTTGATTCAAAATGATCTAATCAAAGTTAGCTGACCCATATAATGCATTACTCTATTTAGGGATAATTTGATCTAAACTAGCACTTATAAGTGATAAGTTTGAACCATTTAAAGCATTTTATATATTTTGACCTAAAATGTGCATTTGATTACAATTCAAGTAAGATTGACAATTTTAACACAAATGGTGTTAGGAATTGGATGTCTACATTTTTCCCCTATTTGAGAAGGCGTAGAAAGATATTCAGGTGAAGTAACAACTTTTCAAAGAAAAGAGTTGTCAAGAAGAAATTGGAATAGACCCATGATGCCCCCTCAAGAGGACATACTAGGATGGAAGAAAATGATGGACTCTCAAAAAGAGATAGAAAGTGAGAGATTAACCCATGGAATAGATCACATCTAGATGAGTCAATGATTGCACACATGATTACCATCAATGATCAAAATATAATTAGAGGCATAATAGGCCCCAAAGATGGGGGAAGTGGGAAATTTTTACAATCCATAAATGTAAGGGACACACTTTAAACATACCCAATTTGAGAGTACAAGCTGCACACTTATGACATTGATCAATATCAAGACAAATTACACACTAAAATATTACCATCATAGGCATTAGTGTGGAGAGCTTGGAATTAGAGGAAAAGAGAGAGCATTCTACTTCAAGAAGGGAAGCAGCACTAGAACAGGGTCTCTAAAGAGAATATCATAAGTACACCAGTAGAGCAAATGTGATTATGATTAAACAATTTTACCCTAGTATGGAAAATTTTGATCATTGATAAAGAATAAAGAATGATTTTTCCCCTATAGATTTGATTTGATTCAGACATGGTTCAGATGTTGTGCCCCAACATGTGCAATTGGCAAGAAAAATAACTCAAGGATATAACAGAAAAGATAGGTTAAAGTGAGTGGGCACAAACGTACATCCAATGGTGTAATGGATTAGAAATCCATATAAAACTAAGCATATGAGAATGCACAAAGTGATGAGAGAGATGAAAATAAGAATGGAGATATCTGAGCTGACCTCAATATAAATTGAATGCTACTTATATAGTTTCATAAACTCATCTTCCAATATGAACTTCATGCCAATGTAGTTCACCCAAGTTTTAGAGAGAATGGAATGAAAAAAGATGAAAACGGACCAAGAATTGATTAAAATCACAATGTATGCGAAGAGATGCACATCTAAGCATAGAGTCGAGTGATAAAATGCATGTTACCTAGATGCCTAATTCCATATCATGAGCTTAGGTTTTGTAAAGTGTTCTTGAAAATCGTTCATCAGAGCTAATGTTGATGTTAAGACTTTGAGACTTGAGCACAAATTTATTGCTATAGCAAAATAAATTAGGCATCATAAGTACGAATAACTTATAATGACATAAGATTCTAATTGTGTTGAGCCAGTTCAAATGTGAATACCTATAACTAAGGATAATGGTAAAATAATGACCAAAACCAGAGTGACAATGATTTACATTTAAACAACAACAACAACAACAACAAAAAAAAAAGACAAAGAAAAAGATAAACATAAATGAACCTAACTTGAAATCAAGATGTGATCTTAAGTAGGAACACAAATGTTTAAAAACAAAATTCAAGAATGTCTTAACGACATGAGACCAATATATAAATAATCAAGATCCATGTGGACCATTAAGGCATTCATGAACACAAAAGAGAAAAATCAAAATCAAATAGAAAAATAAGACACCAACAACAATCAAGTAAACAAAATAGTCCAAGAATAACATAATAACTTAAGATCAAGATATAAACAATAAAGATCCATGTGAATCATTAAGATGTTTTGAAACACAAAAGAGAAAATAAAATAAAATAAGGAAACACAAGACCAAGATGAGATAAGAAGTAAGAAAAAGGAGAAGAAATAAAAGGAGAGGTGTGAAAGCACAATAAAACACCAAGAAAACACAATAAAACACCAAGAAAACTCAAATCAACACACACAAACAAAAACCAAGTTAGTGTGGTTTTAAAGACAAATGTTCATGCATGTGTGGTAGAGGCGTTACTTTTCACCACATCATAAAAAAGAACAATGACACAATAATTATTCCCTAATTAAAGAGGAACAATGATAAAAGAAATGGGGGAAGAGAAGAAAATGAAAGGGTTGGCTAAGCTGATTCTAGATGTATAAGATAAATGGATGCTACCTACAAAGTTCCATGGATGCATGTTCCAACATGAATTTCAGGCCAAATGTAGTTCTTCCTAGAAATGGGATAGCAGAAAAAAGATGATCAGACTAGCTTGATTAATGCTATAGAAGAAATAAAAGATATGACAAATAAATGAGAATGGTTTGTCAAACAAGAAGTTGATGAGATGAGAAATAATGATCTTGCAAAATGTCAAGTGTGTGGGATAAGATGAAATGAACTGGTCTTTCTATGCTTTTAAAATGGCAAGAGCATAACATGGTAAAATGAGAATGTACAAATGTATAGAAGCATAAGACAATTTTTTTATTATTTTTTGGACCATGTTCTGATGTTTTTTGTATTTTCAAAGTATTTTTAATGTTTTTGGTGTTTTTAGGATAAAATATGCACAAGGTGGGACTATCTAGTTGAGGAGATGCACATCTTGAGAGTAGAGGTTCCAATAAGACAGCTAAGCCAGCTACAATGGCCCATGCTCACAAATCTATGAGAGTGAGGCTCTTGATAAAACAATAAAGAGTAGAAAATGTGATATAGAACAATGTGTAACCTAAAGTGAAAAATAAGTATCCACATTCACCTATTTGTAATAGTGTAACAATGGTCTAAAACTAAGAAGATGTGTCTGTTCACTTGTCTAAAGCTACACAATACTATCCTAGCTGAACTGCTTGGTAGAACTACTATTGAGGATGTTTATAATGTTCATGAGACATAATCGAGATAATAATTTGTCAAGGGATAAAAAGTGTTCAAGATTATAACATGCCTTAGACATAATAAAGAATATGCTTCTCAAAGAGAGAAATCCAAAATGGGATGAAGAATATGTTCAAAGTGCCAAGGATTCAAAGCCTTTACTATCGAGAATCACGAAAAGTGGACCAGAGGAGTATAAAATATGTTTAAGGTAAGATAAAAGGGTGGGATGAAATTATGATAGCACAAGTTGCCCCCAAGTCAGGGGTCTTATAGACAATGGTTCAAATATATTCATACATAGAATCTCTTAAGGTGTATGATGTTCATGGGCTATAAATTTTCTTCACCATTAGGTTTAGCCAATCAATATGCTCTTGATCCATAGTTTGTTGTGACAATATATGGTCCTAACATATTAGGCTAAAACTTGCCTTTTTTTTGGGTTCAACATTTGTATTCTTCTTGTTCTCTTTCAAAACTAAGTCACCAATCTTAAATTCTTGAGGGACAATGCATTTGTTGTAGCTTCTCCACAATCTATTCTGATAGCCCTTCAAGTTTTCTAGGGCAACTAAATGCTTACCATTGAGAAGCTCTAGTTAGTGCAGTCATGAGTAACTACAGACTTCATTATCTTCAATGTGCTCCAGTGATATTATTAATAATGGGATCTCAATATCAATCAAGATGATAGATTTAGTGCCAAAAACAAGGGAGTATAGAGTAGCTCTAGTTGGGGTACGATGATTGGTTTGATAAGCCCAAAGGGTAGGAAAGAGTTGCAAGTGCCAATTACGGCTAGCATCATTGATAATATTTTTTGAGATGGATAGAATGGTTTTATTTGATGCCTCATCTTGTTCATTTCCTTGTGGGTTATATGGAGTGGATTTCTTGTGCTTGATATTGAATATTTCACAAAAAGATTTCATATCCTAGTTCACAAAGGATCCACCATTATCGGATATAATATGGGCTGGGATGCCATATCAATAGATGATATGGTAATGAATGAATTTGGCTATTTATTTTATCATAACATAAGTGAGAGGAATGGCCTCCATCTACTTGGTAAAGTATTCAGTTACAATCAAAATGTGTTTATGGCCATCTGAAGATGTTGGGTTATTTTTTCCAATGAGATCAAGACCCCATGTTGAGAATGGCCATGGTGTTGTAATCAGTTGCAATGGTAAGGAAGGTACATGTATCAAGTTTCCATGCTGTTGACAAGGAACACACTTCTTTACATAATTACAAACATCTATCTCCATTTCGGGCCAATAATAGCCTTTTCTAAGGAGTTTCTTTGCTAGGACTACACCATTGGTATGGGCCCCACACATTCCTTCATGAACCTCCTTTAGTGCCAGCTTGGATTCTCCCAAAGATAAATAATGAAGAATCATTCCATCATAGCCTTTATGATAAAGCATGTTTCTAAGGAGGATATAATGTGTTAAGTGATGAAGGAATAGTTTTTGTTGGTTTTTGGAAAGGTTGGTGGGAAATAAATTACTATGGAAATAGTTATAAAAATCTTGGTACCATAGTAGTCCAGGTGAGGAATTAGGATCAACAATGATGCATATCCTCTCTAAATCTAATAGAATATGTGGTGGCTGAATATGATTTTCAATTAAGAAATGATACTCTTTAGCACTATTATTCATTTGAATCATGGAACCAATTATTGCCATGGCATCGGTAGATCTGTTGTTGACTCATGAAACTTGCTCTAACTATGAAGATTTAAAATGTGTTTTGAGGTTATCGATAATTTGATTGTAAGGAACAATCTTATCATCCATTTTTTGATACAGTTTAGTTGTCTAATTTATGATTAGCTAAAAATCTCCATAGACCTTTAAGCTTTGAATATCCCACTATATAGCAAGATGGAGCCTTGCAACTAATGCTTCATATTCGACCAACCATACTATTTGTATAATGAAATTATATATGGAATGCTTTGGGAATCAAATCCCCCTATGGCATGATCAATAATATGCCAGCTTTAGACCCTCAAGACATGGAGGATATGTCAAAATAAAGAATCCACTATTCAGGTTCTTGCGATGCTTGTTCTATCATCATGATAGAATCATCTAGAAGGTCAAAGTTAAGAGGTTGAGTGGTTGTAATAGGATCTTCTACAAGTTGGTTAGCAAGAACTTGTTCTTTGATTGACTTTTGATTTTGTTACTCAATATCAAACTCACTAAGGACATAATCCATTTAGCCATGTGTCCTTGAAGATTTGCTTTAGATAAGAGGAACTTGAGAGGATCTATCTTGGTGATAACAATAGTTTTGTTATTTAGCATATATTGTCACAATTTTTGAGTGGCAAATACCATATCTAAACATGCATTCTCAATAGGCATATAATTATGTTCATAGGCTACCAATGTGTGGTTTAAATAATAAACAACATGTTCCTTACCATGATCATCATGCTGAGCCAAAAGTGCCCCTAGTGCATGTCCTGTGGCTGATATATAAATAAGCAGTGGCTTTTCGAGTGTTGGAGGTCATAAGACTGGTGGATTAGCTAAGTATGTTTTAAGCTTTGAAAATGTTATCTAAAAATATTCATCCCACTAAAATGTTACCCCTTTCTTTAAGAGATGGGTAAATGGGTGGCACTTATCTACCAATTGAGAAATGAACCTACATATAAACTGGATCTTTCCTTCTAGACCTCACAACTATTTAAGATTGTTTGGTGGAGGCATTTCTAGAATAACATTGACCTTTGCATGGTCGACTATGATCCCTCAATATGATACAATGAACCGTAGGAATTTTCATGATGTGACTCCAAAGACATATTTTTTAGGATTCAAGCAGACTTTATATGCACTAAGCCTCTCAAATATTTACGTAGAATGTTAGGATGTCTAGCTTTTATTCTTGATTTTATTAGTATATCATCAAGATAGTCCTCGACAATGTCATGCATCATGTCATGGAAAATTATAGTCATTGCATGCTGATATGTGGCTCCAGAATTCTTCAAACCAAATGGCATGACCTTGTAATAGAATGTCCCCCACAAAGTGATGAACATGGTCTTATGTTGATTTTTAGGGGATATGTTGATTTGATTGTAACTATAAAATCCATTCATTAAGGATAGCATCTCGTACCCAGTAGTTGAGTTGATGATCATGTTGATGTTGGTAGAGAAAAATCATCTTTGGGGCATGCTTTGTTGATATCATGAAAACTAGTACAAATACATATGCTTGGGGTCTTTTTACTCACTGGTACTATGTTAGAAACCCATTCAAAGTACTCCAGTTGTTTGATAAAATTGGCTCCTAACAACTTTTCCAACTCGGCCTTAACCAAAAGGGTGATGTGTGGATGCATCTTTCTTAATTTTTGCTTGATGGTTTAGCACCAGGGTGAACAACAAGATGATGCACAGCTAAATCTGTGTCCAAGCCTGGCATGTCAGAGTATTCCCATGCAAAGATGTCTATATAATCCTTAAGAAAGGATATAATCTGTTCATGTTTTGCTTCAGTAAGGGAATCTCAAAGATAAACAATTTTGGGATCCTCATGGGTTCCCAAATTCAATTCTATTGTGCTCTCCATAAGGAGTGTGGATCCATCTTCTAGAATTGTAGGCAATGTATGGCCATGATCATTTTCCTTTGTTATATCTTCTTGTTGTTCCTCCCAAAGATTTGGATAATATGAAGAATTAGAATCTACCTTCTTAGGTAAAGGCCAAATGGTAAAAACCTCTAGAAACTCAAGAGTATGATGCTCAAATATTTGATGTTGTTTTAAAGAGATACTTGTACTAGCTATGGAACTTTGGCTAGATGGAATTTCTACGTCTTGAGGGGATGAGTAAACTTTCTTGCCTGGGAGTGCCTGAAATAGGTTTTCACTCAAAGGCTTGTCTTTTTATTTACTTTTTCCCCAATTGACAAGTGCCTCAAAGAAGTTTTCACCTAAAGATCTTGATTTTTTTCTTTATTATGACCAAGAAAGTTTGCTTGCTCTCCAAAGTAGGCAAAAGGATCCAATGAAAAATGAAAACCCTACTTATGATCACCAATGGGGAATGCCTCTTGTAGGCCCATGTATTCTAAAATTGATTCTTCATTTTAGAACTCATCGAGGCATATGACCAAATTTTACTGGTCCCAATCTATGAGTTCAAGATGGCAAAGGTATAGGTTATAGTGAGGGTTTGGTTTAGGATGGGAAGTGCCAATGGTAAAGATATAATGTCCTTATTTAAGAAGGGAAGCATGGATTAGGATGGATTTTTACTTCAGGATGGGAAGCTCCAATGGATGTTATGGTCAATAAGGTATTTGAATTAAAAAAATTGAGTCAGCAAACTCATCAAAAAGGCTATAATGGGATGTTGTGTCACTGTTAGGAGTGTCATTACTAATCACTTTAGAAGAGTCACTATCAAATTTCATGAGGTCATCCTCTGGTGGTTTAAATCTAAGACCATGATTCTAATTGATAAATCTAGTTTATAAGGGTTCTAAAATTCCTTACACTTGTGGGCCAAGGCCTTTCCTTGTATAGTTAAGATGATCCATTATCCTATTAGGGATAAGATACTTTGGATTCTAAAAAAAATCATTAAGGCCTTTAGAACATAACTAATCTCCCTTGGTAAAAGCCTCTCGATCTTTCTTTGGTGAAATTAAAGGTACAAAAACCATAGGAGGTTTTGATTATTTCTTCTTTGGTTTCCAAATTTAATCGAGTTTGTTAGGAGTCTAGGAAGTTTTAGGTTTACCAAATGTTTTAGGGTATTTTGGTAATTTTAAAATATGGAGGATGTCCTTCAGATGGTATGTGGAAATTCCTTCATCTTTAATAATAACCTGCTTAGCCAGACCTACATGAAATGGATCAGTTGAAGTGGAGGCTAGATCACCAAGATCTATATAATTAGATGAAGATGGATGAGAAATGATGGATTTGTTCTTCTTTGTAATGAATTTAGAACCTAGGCAATAGTTATAATTATGAAACTCTACTTCAAGATGTTTGCAGTATTGATATGGCTACTGATCAATGGGAATAATAACCTCAGTCCCATCATGGGGAAACTTAAGGTATTGGTGAAGAGTAGATGGAACTGCCTATACTTCATGGATCCAAGGATGACCAAGAAGTGTGTTATAAGGAAGCTCAATATCCACAATATGGAATAATGTGTGATGATAAATAGACCCAACCATGACTGACAACCAAATTATACCAGATGACTCCCTCTCATCATTGTCATAAGCCTTGATTGTAATAGTTTATGGCTGAATGTCTTTATTTATGTAGCCCAATCATCATACCAATTAAAGATATTATTTTCAACCTTGAACCATTATCTATAATAACCCACTTGATCTTGTGATCCATAATGATTATCTCAATGCATAGTGAGTTATTGTGGTTTGGGCCGAGGGTGGACATGTCTTTTTGATCAAATGTGATTTGCTGAAATGAAGATAAGTGTCCAACTAGGTTATGGAACTAATCAAGGTTTATATCAATAGGCATAATAGAATCTTATAAAAGTTTGTTAAATATTATTCTATGGACATCAAATGTCTACAAGAGTTATAATATAAAAATTTGTGCAAGGGTTTTATCTAATTGATCTGTCAAACTATAAGGCCTTTGAATTGTGGATTGAACTATTTTAGTCTTTGTTGGGATAGTATTCAGCTTTGGAAATGTTGGCACAATGTTCTCATTGGGTTTTATGGAAGAAGTGGGTGAAGGGACCTGGATGGTAACTCGTGGGCATCTAGTTGTGACTATACAACCTAGAGGTGGCAAGGAGTTATTATAATTAGAAGAGGAAGGCAAAGGGCCTTGGATGGTGACTCATGGGAGACTAACTATATTGCTACAAATTTAGGTCAATGAGGAGATTTTATAATTAGAAGAAAGGTGATGTTGTTTAGGATTAGTAACCTGTGTAAATAGAGTAGCAACATGATGATGTAAACTTGACATAGTATTACCAAGGGGAGAGTGTGCTAACCCTATAATGATGGGTCCCATTTTATGAGGAACATGAGATTGGCTACTTGGTTTTATAGTAATAGTGTCAATGTGGGTTGAAAAAATGCATCCCATAGTATTATTATAGTCATAAGGTATGTTATTATAATCCACATTATTAGTATGCGCATTACGATCTTGATTATGCTCATTATGATTTTGACCTTGCTATTAGTTTTGATTCTGCCTCTGTCCTTGATTTTGACCATTTTGATTATTTCTTGGTGTTGGTGGATCATGTTAAGGAAAGGGGTATTTTTAGATTCCCATATCTTGATTATGGGTCAACTTAATTTCTAGTTCACCACTTTCAATAAAGTCCTCAATAATATGTCGTAATTGAATGCAACAATATGCACTGTGACCAGTAACATGATGAAAGTTACACCATTCATTCTCTTTGTACCAATTTGGTTTTGGTTGATCTTGACAAAATGACCTTGATACTAGCCATATAATTAAATTAAATGTAATGAGCTTTTGTAACACTATTTTAACTGATTCTCCTAACTTGCTAAAGACTCTAAAATTGTTATGAAATGTCCTTCATGGAGGTTGTCTCTACAAAGTAGGTAGTGGATTTGGGGGGAGTTAATTGTACATTTGGAGGAGGCATAGCCTGTACAATTTGTACATGTCTTATTTTAGTCACCCCATTTCCAACCATGTTCTTATTTTTGCTAAATCTTTTAGGCTTATCCTACATAACTATTTGAATCAGTGACTTAGTCTAATTAGATGCTTGACCTTGTGCAAAAATATTAACAAGGCCCTTAGTAATAAGAGCCTTCTCAATTTGCACTCCTTTTTCAATAATTTCTTTGAATGAGTTAACATAAGCTAACTATAGATTATGTGCAACTTCAGGATGCAAACTCTATGCAAAGACATCAACCAATAATTTATCTGGCAAAGTATGTTGAAAGTGACCTGCCAATGCTCTCCACCTTTACAAATATGCGGTGAAATTTTCACCATCATGTTTCTTGGCTTTGCATAAGTCAACAATGGTTAATTCATGTTCTATGTTATATCAGAAATAGTTAACAAACTTTTTTGATAATTCATTCCAATCTGCAACTGATCCCTTGGGTAGTTTAAGTATCTAATCAAGAGTTTGTCCCACTAAACTTCATGGAAATAGTCATAGTAAGTACTCACTACTATAAGCAACCTCTTGACATAAGATGAAGAAGGCCTACATTTATTCACATAGATCTCCTTTTCCTTTGTATTTGTCAAATTTGGGTGCATCAAAATGAGGTGGAAAGGGGTTTTTGAGATTAGATAAATCAAATGGATATGCGTATATCTCATTGAATTTGTACTTTTTGACTCTATTATTCATCTCCAATCTTTGAACAATTTACTTCATAGAATTCCATTCTTGCATGTTTGGTGCATTTTTGGATTAAATAAGATTTTGTTGGCATGGAATGTGCCCCTAGTTTCATTATTGTTAGGGTGGAATGTGTTGGGTGAATATTTTGTCAATCAGCTAACTGATGAGCAAAGTAGGTCTCTTCAACCACAGCATAGGGAAATTAGTCAGCCAGATGTGCAGGTTTACTACATCAAAAGGGGACAAATCTCTCCTCTCATCAAGGAGAGGTTCCCTGTAAATATGCAAGAGTTATATACTATATATAAGCAAGAAATATCACTCAGGGGTAGGATAAACCATTCATGTTCACAAATCAAAGGATAAATCCTGATGAAATGATAGAAGGCACTCCTCTTCTTTCAAAAGTACTGTTCAGCAGACAAAAGGAACCTTTCAGGTGGTGACAAGTAACTGTAACAGGGTGTAGTAACACAACATGATGAAATGTAGCACAAAGTCTCCACCTCAATTGCCAAAGAGTGAAATATGAAGGATAATGAGGGCACAAAGACATCCCAAGATCCTTTACATAGAAATAGAATACGAAGGATAATGAGGGCACAAAGTCATCCCAAGATCCTACACACATGAATAGAAAGAAAAAACACTAAAGGAAATTGTGGGGGCACAAAGTCTCTCCACACTTGGCTCTAGGACACCTTTCTGATTATTTTCACTAATTCTGCTTATTCAATTAAATGGACAAAAAATGTATTAAGGAAATAGACACAAGAACAATTTCCCCAACAACCAATCTATTCTAGCACAAAGTCTAAAAAGTCACTTGTTTTCTTATTCAAATAATGAAATATGATCAGCAATCTAAGCTCAAAGTCTCAGCAATGCCTTTCAATTTGAGCAGAGTTTTGTTTTTGATAACAGAGAGAGATCCCCAAAAAAATAAGAGAGAGTCCAATATATAGTGTTCCAAGAAAGACTTGGGTGCTTTGTTTCAGAAAAATGTGTTATGATGCATTCAATTCCTTTAATGCACTTTAAATTCTGTCCATGGGCTATGCTGGAATCAAGCATCAATTTTAAATATGGGCTGCTTGATGTGTTTCCTTATGTGTGCATAGCTATTCGCTCTACTCAATGCAAAAAAATAGGCCACGCCATTGAATGTTCGCACTCTCCGATGTCCACTTGGTGGACTGCTTTACCTTCTAAAAACATATCTTATACACAAATATTTTTTATCTTTCTCCATTGTTCCCCTATTCCTTGTTGTATCTTGTCCTTATCTATATGATCTAAGCCCTCATGTTATCTCTTTAGCTAGTCACTGAATTTGTTTACAAGGTCTGTGCTTAAGCCTGTAGGGACCAATAGTTATTTCATTGTCATAAATTTGACATCTTCATGTCTGTCATTGCTTGAAAACAAACAGCTAGTTGGTTGTCTTGAATTTGACAGCTATAGGCCTGCCATCCTCCTTATAACTTCCTTCGTGTATTTCTTATTTGCTTTTGCCACTTTTCACTTCTTTTAGCAAGTGACACGTGGCACATTCCATTGTGAAATAGGTGAGGACACGTGGCAGCATCTGCTAAGCTTATAGAAGTACTATAGAAACATTCAAGACTCTTTTGGATCTATGCAGATGCAAACACTTGTCACGCTCTGCTTGACCTTAGTACCTCTCTCGGGGCCTACCATAGTCTTTACAAAACAAAAAGAAGAAACTACGGATGTTGACATGTGGTGACTTTCACTGAGTTATAATGAAACACATGGCATGTTCTGAAGCTTTTTAACTTATTAGAAATTGTGTCTTGAAAGATGACACTTAGCAGCTTCCACTACAATTTTATAAGGGACACATGACGGCTTCCACTGCAACTTGAGGTTTGACCTTTCCCAAAGGTAACTTGCCCTTCAGGCTCTTGAGAAATGGTCCACTTTCCCTAGCGAGAGCCTCTTGTAAGGGTACCTACCCTTCAGGATCTTTCAGGCGGCCTTCAGGCTTTTATTTCCTTGGTGGGTTTTTCCTTTTTTGGTAGACTTTTCCTTTGGACAAAAAGTCTGAAGAAATTCTTTCAGACAATTTGTCAGAAGAAAATATTCCTTCACTTTGCCTCTACTTTTCGTCAAGTTTTCTTTTGGCAGGCTTTTATCTTTGCTTGGGGCTTATTTCTTCAGACAAAAGTCTGAAGGAATTCCTTCAAACATTTTGTCCAAAGGAAATTCCTTAATCATTTTGCCTTAGTCAATTTTTTGCATTCTTTTCTCGAAAGAGAACTATGCCCTCTGCAAGGACTATTCAAGCCCAAAAATATCCTTCAAACTTTTACAACGGTCCATCTACTCCTCACCTACCCTCCACAAGGACACTTAGCTTCATTCATTGCCCTTTGCAAGGACACTCAGCTAGGTTCATTACCCTCTGCAAGGACACTCAGCTAGGTTCATTTCCCTCCACAAGGACACTTTTTCTTTTGGATTTGGGGTAGCCCCTTGAACCTGTCGATTGAATTGACTGATTGAACCAACTTTGGTTCAACAGTTAAATGGTTCAATCATTTTCTTGTGTTTCACTCATTCACTTGACTGCTTGAACCAAATGCTTTGAACCATACCACGTTGAACTAATTGAACCTATTAAACCATTTAACCAAAGTGGTTCAATGGTTCAACGGTTCAAGCCTTCTCTTTGATAAGTGTTTTGAAGCCGTTGAACCTTGAAGCAGTTAAACTTTGAACCTTGAAAAATGTGCTCAACTTTCACTGATGATGTTGGACCTTTGAACCAATGAAATTTGTTGAACCAAAATGATTCAAGGTTCAACGGTTCAATGGTTCAAACACTGCATAGAAGCTTGCTGATGAACTCTTTTGGTTGAACCAAGGCATTAAACCAATCTTGAAAATGACTAAGTGCTGGAAACTTGTTCTTTTGATTGAACTCACTTGTAGAAGCCTTTGAACTTGTTGAACCTACTGATTTCAAGCATTTTGAGTTCGTAAAAACATATCTGTAGAGTTCATAGATTTAAGCCTACAGAGTCTGTAGATTTGAGTCCATAGAAATGGTGGAGTCTGTAGAAATGAGTCCATAGATTCAAGCCTGTAGAGTCCATAGATTTGAGCCTATAGAGTCTATATATTCAAGCCTACAGATTCCATAGAACTTGAAAAAGTTTGAAAAAATGAAGAATTTGAATGCCCAAAATAATTTTTGAGAAGGGGAGAGAGGATTTTGGTCTGTTGGACCAAAATAGTTAAAATGTTGTCCCAAAAATGAGTGATATTTTTGGGGGACAATAGCTGGCTCTAGTTGGGGGACTTCCTTCAGTTGAAAACTTGGAATAGCTAAGGGGAGTTGAAACCAAAACTCCAGTGCCTTGAAGTATGCCATTGGACTATGGAGTCATGCTACCCAAAAATAATGGTGACAAAAACAAAAATGAAAGCACAAAAATAGAACTAAAGACTATACAAATATACATATGTATAAGTTGATCTTATCTGATACTTCATGGATTGAAGTGCTTCAGATGTTGCCCATTATAAGGCAGAAAAAAGAGTGTGCCATCTTGATATTTCAATAGGAAGCTGTTCTCACCATTTAGCTAATGAATAGTAAATGGGCCTCTCTAAAGAGAATCAAACTTCCCATGCATCCCATTTGGTTCTCTTCTCTTGTCCTATAGCAAGACTTGATCTCCAACTTGGAAATCACAATTTTTTGCCTTCTGGTCGAAGAGCTTCTTCACTAGACTTTGATGTGCAGCAATTTGGTCCACCACCATAGTTCTCTACTCATCCAACTCAGTGAGGTACATGATCCTCTTATCAATGGAGTTTTTATATGTCTGATCTTCAATTGCCTTAGCCAATTTTAATTTTGGCAATTCCAAGGTGATTGGTATCTCAGCATTGATACCATAAAGAAGTTGAAAATAAGACATACCAATTGCCCTTTTTGGTGTAATTATATCTACCCACAAAGCATCAACCAATGCTTTATGCCATGTCCTTTGGTTTTCATCTACCAGCTTCTTGACGATAGTCAAAAGGATCTTGTTACTTGATTTAGCGTGTCCATTCCCTTGTGGAAAGTAATCATAAGAGTGGGAGAGGGTGATCTTATAGTAAAAATAGACTTGAGTAATCTCTTAGGAAGTGAAACAAGCTACATTGTCTATGACAATCTTGGTTGGGACCCCAAACCTGTCAATAATATTCTCCTTGAAGAAGTTGCATACTACTTCTGAAGTGGCATGCTTGGTTGGGATAGCTTCCACCCACTTGGTGAAGTAGTCAATTGTTGTAAGGACATAATCATGTCCAACACTTGAAGATGGGTTTACAGCTCCAATAAAATCAATTCCCCATTGATGGAATGGTTCTTTTATGACCACTGGCTTGAGAGGCAGGGCAACCAGCTTGGGTCTCCCAAAAAATTTTTGGCATAGTTCATATTTTCTTACCCACTTATATACATCTTGGAAAAGAGTTGGCCAGTAATAGCTAGCCCATAGAATCTTGTGGGCAGTTATAGAAGTAAAAAAATGTCCTCCACAGGCTAGATTGTGGAAAGATTTCAAAAGTTGGCTTTGCTTCTCCTTGTCCACACAGCGAAGGAACACTCCATCAAGGCTCCTCTTGTACAAGTCATTGTCCCAAAGGACAAAATTGGTATCTTTCAACTTGATAGTCCTCATTTATTTGTAAGATAGGTGAGTAGGACACTCACCATAAGTAAGAAAATGAGCAATACCTGAATACCACTCATTCGTGGTGGAGACAAAGAGGACTATCATTGTGTCTTCCACCTCTGCTTCTTCATGCTCTATTTCTTTTGGTTTGTTATCAGCAATTAATTAGCATAGGCCTTTTTCGCATACCAGCTTTGTTGGCTTGATGATTAGATCAAATTCCTAAATCTTCATAATCTAATTTCCTCTTTTCATCCCAAACTCCTATTGAGTTAGTATGGATTTGATTGTGGTATTAGGAACCAAGGCAGTAGTGTGAGAATTCAAGATGTAGAAGCAAAAATGCTTGATTTCCTTCACCACTGCATAAGCATGCTTCTCCATGTTCGAGTACTTCAGCTCATGAGCTTTGAGAGGGCAGCTCATGAAAGAAATGGGAGATTTCATACCTTATTTATTCTATTGAACCAAAATTGTTGAAAGCGTGTGTTTAGAAGCATAACTGTATATGGTGAATTGTTTGTTGTAATCTGGACAAACCAAAATTGGGGCATGGGCAATGGCAGTCTTGATATCCTCAAATGCTGACTTGCCTTCTTCAATCCAGCTAAAGGTGGCCTTTCCCTTCATTATGTTCACAATATGTCGAGTCTTTTTAGCAAACTCGGGGATGAACCTTCGTAAGAAATTCACCTTTCCAAAGAAAGAGTGAACAATAGTCTTACTTGTAGGTAAGGTAAGTTCTTGGATAGACTTGACTCTATCTAAGTCAATCTTTATGCCTCCTTTGGACATAATGTGTCTGAGAAGTTTCCCCTTTATTACTCTAAAAATTGACTTCTTGGGGTTCAAGGAAATGCCATTTTGGCAATAACACTCCAACACTTGTTGCAAGTGGTGTATATGATCTGGACGATGCTTAGAAAAGACGGTCAAGTCATTAAGATAAACTACAATGAACTTACCCATTTCATCCTTGAAATCAAGGTCCATTGCTCTCTGAAAGGTGGCACTAGCATTTATCAAGCCAAAAGGCATCCTTCTATATGCAAACATGCCCTAAGGTGTGGTGAGGCAGTCTTGTGCTGGTCTGCTTCACTAGCTTCAACTTGATTGTATCCTGAGAAGCCATCTAGCATTGATAACATCTCTGAGCTGATCACTATTTGAAGCACTTGATCCATGATGGGCAAAGGATAGTTATCTTTTAAAGATGACCGATTTAGATTCCTAAAATCCATGTAGATGTGAATTTTGCCATTCTTCTTCCTTACATGAACTATATTGGCAATCCATGTGGAATGATGGATTGGAAAAATTATCCTAGCATTCAGCATTTTTTGTATCTCAAATAGAATAGTACTTGATTTCTTTGGATTATATTGCCAAGATTTTTGCTTGTAAGGCACTGAATCATCCTTGAGAGAAATTTCATGGTGAATTTCCTCAGGCCTGAGCGACTTCAGATCATCATAAGAGTACGCCAAAACATCCATGTAATGGTGAAGTAGGTCGGTAAATTTGAGTTTCTCCTCTAGATTATAACACTTGCCAATGTTCACCATCTTGGGATTTTCCTTGGTACCCAAATTTATGTTATCAAACCCCTGAGAGGAGTTTAAATCCATTTGTTACTTTTTGATGAACCTGTCATGCTTGTCAAATAATTTCTCAAGAAAAACCAGTCCTTTAGGAATCTTATTCCCTTTTAGCTGCATGAATTCTTCACTTGCGTCTGAATTTATTTCAAGAGCTAATTCAAGTTTTTGGAGCTTGCTACCTTCAAAGTGAAGATGTTCAAAGCTGTCTTTTTATTCTAAAAAGGTGATGATTTGGTTGTCACTATTGAACGCTTGCCAATGATTGGCATTATCAGGCACACTTGGTCGAAAGACCAATTCGATAGTGTACATGTTTCCTTTAAAGTCTAGATGAGGAACTAAGAGGGTTGCTGAAATGGCCAGTGCATCAGCCCGGTCATTGAATTCTCTAGGAATGGCAGAGATGTTGAAAGCATCAAAGCTTTCAAGTTGATTCTAGACTAGATTGCGGTAGTGGCATAATCTCTTATTTTTGGCTTGATACAGGTTTCTTACCTAACAAACCACCAGTTCAGCATCTCCTTTGGCTTGAAGGAGTTTGATGCCTTTATCTCGAGCAGTGTTCAATCTAAACAATAGAGATTCATACTCAGTTGTGTTGTTGGTGTTGCTAAACCACAACTTCTATGAAGAAGGAAAAAAATCTCCTTGAGGAGATATCAACACAATCCAAGCCCCTGAGCCGGTAGAAGAATTGCTGCCATCAAATTTTAGGATCCAAACATCATCAAAAATTGATCTTTCCTTAGATTTCTCCTTGTTTGGAAGGGGAAATTCTTCTGTGTTTGCACTTTGCTCTCTCACATCTTCTATTGTTCTATTTGAACCAATTTTCAGATTATTATTTTTAGAAGTTTCATCAGTTGAAATATGAGTATCCTCTGTGGTCAAGAAATAATTACCCATGTCTGAAGATTCAAAAAAAAATTGAGCTTCAGGCGCTGATGTCTGAGTGACAACATATTTTGATTCCTTTTCAAGAAGTAGCCTCTGCATGATGCCTTTGATATGGATCCTTGCTTTAGATAGGTCCATGTTCAATTCACCACCAACATCCTTGAAAAAATTTCACCCTAAAAGAATGCTGTATGAGGCTAGAACATCAGCCACCAGGACTGTCATCTTGATTCTTTTGTTTGGGAATGCTGAAAATACAAACTGGGCATCCTTAATTTGTCTCAGAAGAGGTACTTGTTTGTTCTCCATGGAGAAACATCTCCCAAAGGTTTTGGTCAGCGTAAGTCCAAGGGATTCTACCACCTTGGCAGGCATGATGTTGTCAGATGCACCTGAGTCTATGATGTAATTACTCAGTTTGTGACCATTTATTAATAGGGAAACATAAAAATGCTCTATTTTCCCAGGGGCAACAGGAGGAGTAATGACAAGATTGTTTGGGATGGGCATGTTCCTTGGAGAATCATGAGTTACCTTCTTAACCTCTTATCTTATAGGGATAGCTTTATTCTTCATACACTCTACCAACTTGTTCAACTGCTCAGGATTGGATTATAAGAATTCAAATTTAGACATTTGAATTTTGGTCTTCTTGACATCGTCGATTATTTAAAATGACTAAAATGGACTAAGAACAGAGGAAGGCAGTTCATCTTTCTAGTTTTTAGGAGGGGGAGGACTGGTCTATGGAATTGAAGTTAGAGATGGAGGAATGCTTGATGTATTTACCTTTTTATTACTCACTGGGTCCTTTGGCTAGAAAGCCAAAGAAGTTCCTCATTTGGCAATTGAAATTGTAGGCTAAGAGCTTTCCCCTATTTTTCTTTTATTAGCTTGCTGGGTTGACTAGTTCTGGGACTAGGTGAATACAACATATGATCCATCAATTGCTTCACTTTTACCTCTAGGTTCATCCTTATAATTTAGAAAACTGATGTAGGAGTCACCAAATAATTCTTCTTGATCTTTTGCAAGGAGATCAGCATCATTTTCTTGGTTTAATTTAGGTTGGAGAGAGAAATTAGATTCTATTTCAAGATATCCAATTGTTGAATTGGTTGGGGGTGCTTCAATGGCAAGTTTCCCCTATGAGGGAGGAAGATGATTTGGTTGTCCTTGATTTCTAGCAGCAATGCCTTGGTATGACTGATTGGGGAATGTCCTTCTTGGCATATCTTTGTATGAAGGAGCTGAAGATATCCCTTGTGCCATTTGCTTCCTAAGAGCTAACAACTCATTTGCCAGATTCTGCACCATTGGATCAGTGGTACCAGTAGTTGGATATTTGAAAGATGAAGAGGATTTACCTCTTTTAGTATCTCTCCTTATCTTTCTTGCCAAGATAAGGTCATCTTCCACCTCAGTGGCCAAATCTTGAGCTGCAACAAGGTCTATTTGGCTAGCATGTCTCAGTAGAAAACTTACTTCATGCAGATGAGAGTTGATGAAGAAACATTTGAGATTCTCAAGTGTAGGCTGAGCAATTATAGGAATCCTATTCCTCAGCTTATCAAACTTGGCTATGAAATCCCTCATTGGTTCATGAGGCTCTTTCTTCATTTGTGTGAGTTGAGCTAGTAGGGCATGTCATCTTCTGTGAGCTTGAATCTAGCTTCAAACTTGGCTTTGAGGGTGTTCTAGTCAGTCACAGTCTGGGCTTACATATGATAGAACTAGTTTGTAATAGCACCTTGTAATCTTTCTACGAAAAGCCTGACTACTACATCCTCATACTCCACACCTATTATGCCATAGGCTATGCTGAAGGCTGCAATATGTTCATCAGGATGAACTTTCCCATCACCATAGAACTTGGGGAAATTTTTCCTTGAACTGCATGGTAGTTCATGTAGAGGTGGAGCTAAATTAAGTTGGCCAAAAGATTTACCCCAAGGGCCTTGAACTACCATTGTATGACTATGAAAAGGTGGAATAACAAATCTCAGAGGGATAAGTATTGACAAAGCTTTATTAATAGCAGAAATGGAGGCTTTGCCCGATAATGGAGACTTGATTTTAGTAGGAGGAAAGCTCCTGGTTCGTTGGAGATGAGATGGTGAAGGAAACAAATCAAAATTAATTTGTTGTACCAACTTGAATACAGGGTCAACAATACCTTTATCCATTTGGCTTCGCATATACCGTGGATTTTCCATATTGTAAAACAAAAATGGGAAAGAACTAACCCTGCTTCAACTTGAAGCTTGAGGCTTCAAACTGTGCGATCTATCCTAGTTGGCATGGAGGTGGAGGGAGCTGGTAAGGCTATAATGATAATGGGTAAGACACAAAATGGAGTCACCAGAGTTTATAATGGATAAGGGCAGGGACTGCTTCAATCTAAAACTTGAGGCTTTAGATTGCACGTAAATCCTTAGTGGAGTCACCAAAAATTATTGGGTGAATATTTTGTCAATCAGCTAACTGATGAGCAAAATAGGTCTCTTCAACCATAGCATAGGGAAATTAGTCAGCTAGATATGTAGGTTTACTACATCAAAAGGGGACAAATCTCTCCTCTCATCAAGGGGAGGTTCCCTGTAAATATGCAGGAGCTATATACTATATATATAAGCAAAAAATAACACTCAAGGGTAGGATAAACCATCCATCTCTCTTTTTTTAGAGATGATTTTCACAAATCAAAGGAGAAATCTTGATGAAATGACAGAAGGCACTCCTCTTCTTTCAGAAGTATTGTTCAACAGACAAAAGGAACCTTTCAGGTGGTGACAAGTAATTGTAACAGGGCGCAATAACACAGCAGGATGAAATGTAGCACAAAGTCTCCACCTCAATTTTGAAAGAGTGAAATATGAAGGATAATGAGAGTACAAAGTCATCCCAAGATCCTTTACATAGAAACAAAATACAAAAGATAATGAGGGCACAAAGTCGTCCCAAGATCTTATACACAGGAATAGAAAGAAAACACACTAAAGGCAACTATGGGGGCACAAAGTCTCTCCACACTTGGCTTCAGGACACCTTTTTGATTATTTTCACTAATTCTACTTATTCAATTAAATGGACAAAAAATGTATTAAGGAAATAGACATAAGAACAATTTCCCCAACAACTAAGCTATTCCAGCATAAAGTCTAAAAAGTCACTTGTTTTCTTATTCAAATAATGAAATATGATCAACAATCTGAGCTCAAAGTCTCAGTAATGCCTTTCAATTTTGCATAGAGTTTTATTTTTGATAATAGAGAGAGATCCCCAAAACAATAAGAGAGAGTCCAATATATAGTGCTCCAAGAAAGACTTGGGCACTTTGTTTCACAAAAATGTGTTATGATACATTCGATGCCTTTAATGTATTTTAAATTCTATCCATGGGCTATGCTGGAATCGAGCATTAGTTTTAAATATGGGCTACTCGATGTGTTTCCTTATGTGTGCATAGATGTTCACTCTACTCAATGCAAAAAAAGAGGCCATGCCATTGAATGTTCACACTCTCTGATGTCCACCTGGTGGACTGCTTTACCTTCTAAAAACATATCCTATGCATGATTTCTGATCTTTCTCCATCATTCCCCCTTTCCTTGCTGTATCTTGTCCTTATCTGTATGATCTAAGCCCTCAAGTTATCTTTTTGGCTGGTCGTTGAATTTGTTTACAGGGTCTATGCTTAAGCCTGTAAGGATCAATAGTTATTTCATTACCACAAATTTGACATCTTTAGGTCCATCATTGTTTGAAAGCAAATGACTAGTTGGTTGTCCTAAATTTGATAGTTGTGGGCCCATCATCCTCCTTAGCACTTCCTTCATGTCTTTCCTATTTGTTTTGGCATCATCCACTGAGCTAATAAAAGTACTATAGAAACATTTAGGACTCTTTTGGATTTATGCGGACGTAGACACTTGTTGCACTCCGCTTGACCTTAGCACCTCACTCAAGGCCCACCACAGTCTTTACAAAACAAAAGGAAAAAAACTGTAGATGTTGATATGTGGTGACTTCTACTGAGTTATAATGGAACACGTGGCACATTTTGTAGCTTTTAAACTTATTAGAAACTATGTCTTGAAAGATGACACTTGGCAACTTTCACTGCAATTTTATAAGGGATATGTGGCAACTTCCATTACAACTTGAGGTTTGATCTTTCCCAAAGGTAACTTTCCCTTCGAGGTCTTGAGAAATGGTCCACTTTCCCTAGTGAGAGCCTCCTACAAGGGTACCTACCCTTTAAGATCTTTCAGGCGGCCTTCAGGCTTTTATTTCCTCGATGGGTTTTTCCTTTTTCGATAAACTTTTCCCTCGGACAAAAAGTCTGAAGGAATTATTTCGGACAATTTATCTAAAGAAAATCTTCCTTCACTTTGCCTCTGTTTTCCATCAGGTTTTCTTTCAGTGGGCTTTTGTCTTTGCTTCAGGCTTATTTCTTTGGACAAAAGTCTGAAGGAATTCCTTAGAACATTTTGTCTGAAGGAAATGCCTTAATCATTTTGCTTTAGTTAATTTTATACATTCTTTTCTCGAAAGAGAACTGTGCCCTCTGCAAGGACTATTCAAGCCCAAAAATATCCTTTAGACTTTTGCAATAGTCCATTTGCTCCTCACCTACCCTTTGCAAGGACACTTGGCTTGGTTCATTGCCCTCTGCAAGGACACTTGGCTAAGTTCATTGCCCTCCACAAGGACACTCAGCTAGGTTCATTTCCCTCTACAAGGACACTTTTTCTTTTGGCTTTGGGGCAGCCCCTTGAGCCTACCAATTGAACTGACCAATTGAACCAAATTTGGTTCAATGGTTCAATGGTTCAATCATTTTCCTGTGTTTCACTCATTCACTTGACCACTTGAACCAAACACTTTGAACCATACCGTGTTAAACCAGTTGAACCTATTGAACAATTGAACCAAAGTGGTTCAATGGTTCAATGGTTCAATGGTTCAAGCCTTCTCTTTGATAAGTGTTTTGAAGCCATTGAACCTTGAAGCGGTTGAACTTTGAACTTTGACAAATGTGCTCTACTCTGGCTGATGACGTTGGACCTTTGAACCAATTGAACCCATTGAACCGAAATGATTCAAGGTTTAATGGTTCAATGGTTCAAACACTGCATAGAAGCTTGTTGATGAACTCTTTTGGTTGAACCAAGGCATTGAACCAATCTTGAAAATGACTAAGTGTTGGAAACTTGTTCTTTTGATTGAACTCACTTATATGAGCCTTTGAACCTACTAATTTCAAGCATTTTGAGTCCGTAGAAACATATCTACAGAGTTCATAGATTTAAGCCTGCAGAGTCCATATATATGAGTCTGTAGAATTGGCAGAGTCCATAGAAATGAGTTCGTAGATTCAAGCCTGTAGAGTTTGTAGATTTAAGCCTGCAGAGTTTGTATATTCAAGCTTGCAAAGTCCGTAGAACTTGAAAAAGTTTGAAAAAATGAAGAATTTGAATGCCTAGAACAATTTTTGAGAAGGGGAGAGAGGATTTTGGTCTATTGGACCAAAATAGTTCAAATGTTGTCCCAAAAATGAGTGATATTTTTGGGGGACAACAGAATGTGCCCCTAATTTTGTTGTTATTGGGGTGGAATGTGCCCTTGGTTTCTTTGCTGTTGAGGTGGAATGTGACCCTGGTTTTATGTGGATCTATAGGGAGTGTATACCTTTTGATCCATGACTTGGTTCTGATTTTCTTCTTGAGTTGAGAATATAGGTTGTTGATTCTTGGATTGTAAAACATTCTCTAAATTTTGTTGTTTCATACTTTGTTGATTCTGGAAATTTCTATGTTTATTTACCAATTTTTGGGTTGGTTGAAAAGAACTAGCCAAATTATCTCGAGGGATTTCCTCAATTCGAATTGTATGTTTGGGGTTTTTGAGTTTGTAAAGTAACAACAGGGTCTTGATGATTGAATAATATATGTTCCATATAAAATGGAACACTTTATAAGGTCTCTTGTGACTTTAACTGTTCATTTAGATTACCTTGATCCACTATGGTAATGTCCTCATCTAATATTTGTTGCATACTTTCAACCACGTTTCCTTGTTCTTTCAAAACATCATTATGAATTGAAGTGGCAACTAGGGAGTTAGTTAAGTCTATGAAAAGTTGATCTGCATATCATTGACTTATTATCTTGATCTTAGCTAGAAGGTCCAGATTTGTGGGTTTTGACTTTGTTTGTATTTCTTTTCCTTTGTTAAAGGAAGAAGGTATGTCTATTCATGCAAAAGCTTGCTCTTTCCATCATTGTTCTCCTTCTCTAACTAAGGTATGCAATTATTCTATAAGAAAGTCAAAAGGTAGTGTAGCACCTAATTCTATCAATCTAAGAAGGGCTTCAACTTGATCTTCCTGCAGTTGATATCCATTGTAATCATCTTTGGATCCTACTATTACAAGGATATCATAAAAAACAATGGGGTTATCTTGACCATCATAAAATTTCTCATCTTCATAACTAAGGCCATAAGAGGCCCCACTACGAGTGAACCTTTGAGTCCTGTCTAAAAGAGCCATTTTGTGTGTTTGACTAACTTTGGACCAATGCTTGGCAACCAAATAAAGTATGCTTTGGATTTCTTTTAAATAAATAATCTAGGTACCAATGAGACTCTAAGGGAGGGTGGTTTGAAACCACACACAATTTAGAAGATTTGGTTCATGAGTTTACTCAACCTTTGATAAGGTTGAAATCGTATAGATCAGAAGAGGGTAAGGTAACTCAAAGACCCAAGGTGAAAACTAGTACACCAAAGCCTAGATCTTTGTGATACACCCGTAGAGTAAAATCTAGTTTCAACTTTGACAAGTTGACCCTAGAAGTTTAGAGGAAATCTCTCCAGATTATGAAGAAGACAAAATAAACTAAACAACTCAAGATGTAAAAAGATACATGAATTACTAAGTATAAAGTTATGACCAAATAGGTAGCACAACATCACCACATGATTCTAGTAGGATAAAATATGTTCTAGGACTCAAAGCGTGAGTGATACACAAGATGACTTGATTCCACCAAGACAATAATGTGATTTTAAGTCTTAATAAATGACCTTCAATCCAAATGGAAAATTGAACCCAAGTTAGAAAAAGCTTAGTGCGCAAATGGCGAACCCACTTTGACACACCAACCCTTAGAACTCAGAAAGGTTCAATTTCAAATGTGGATTATAAATGAAGGATTTAAACAAATTGGGTGAAAGATCTATACTCAATTGGGCAACATGGTTATGCCAAAGTGGATGATATGACACAAAGCTTTTGATAATAATTTGACCGAGGAAAAGATGAATTTTCCAATTGGACAACGTAACACCTCCCTTGCTCAAGAAAATTGAGGAAAATGTGTTTTGGTTAAGTTCAATGAGTTAACAAGTAGTTTTAGACACAAATCAAGACCGAGTAAGCTAATGATAAAAAATAAACGTCTTAAGTCTAAACTGATAAGGTATGGCAAAGTGGAGTCTACTAAACTAGCAAGTTTTTGATCATTCTAGGGGAATCAATCGCACAATGAATTTCATGTCAAATGATGCAAAAGATAAGCATGTAAATTGGGTGACCATGGTATGGATAGTTATAAAAAGGTCTAGTCCTTTTTAAAACCACTACATCCTATTAGTCGTTCAGTGTAGTGCGATGTCCAAATGTAGATACATCCCATGTGCAACTCCAATTAGGAGCTAAATGAAGTCAATGGTAGGAGATGAAACCCTAGGTCAAAGCTTCCCTAAAGAACTCATAGGAGGTAATAATGTCCCCCTCACAGTCCAAGTTTGCATAAAAATAAAGAAAGCATAAAATAGAAAGACTTTAGGGTCATTTTCAAGATCATCCAAACTTTAACGAGTTTTTTGGGAGCGCTTTATATGACATTCTTTCTAAGCCTTGGACTAGGATACTTGCAATAGGAATGGAGATTTTGATTCTAAGGGTTCCTTAAAGGGGACAAATGGAAGAGCATACATGTGGCACTCCTCTTTTGGCCAAACAAAGATTTAACTTAAACAACTAAGTAAATACAAAAACTTGGAAAGGTGAGTTCATTTTTAAGCCTAAATGGAAATTGAGGTGGTGTTCATTTGACACCTTGGTTTTAGTTGTAACTTTGAAGACATTTACCATAAACATCTAATTTTTTTTAAAACACCAAAATAAGGTTCTTAATTGATTTTAAAACATGTAAAAGGTGATCTAAAACATGTTTTTAGAAAATGTCAAGCTTGGTCCTACAACAGAAATGTTAGCATGTCCTTTAGCCTTGAAGCTCTTTTGGATTTAAAATAATAAACTTTAGAAAAAGAGTTCTCAGGTCTATGTTTTAAGAAAAAACATAGTGACTGACGTCAGTTATAAAACTGATGATAGTTATATTTTCTAACCGATGATGGTTATCTAACCAACATCGGTTATATCAATATGATTGGTGACAGGTATCCAACTGATGTCAATTTTAATAACTAATGTCAGTTTTACTAACCAATGTCTATTAATCTATCCAATCGATGTCGGTTTTACTAGCTAACTTTAGTTACTGTGTAAATTCATGGCAAACAAAAATGGAAAAATAAAGTTAGAAAATCAATTTGTAAGAGTTTTAATGGTCCAAATGAATATTTTAAAGCTACAAAATGATCTTCTTCATGTATGGGATGCATCTTGTCCCACCAGGCATGCCAATATGTAGAGAGGATTACAAAGCAAGTTAGTCAAACATTAGTCAAGAAATCATGAAAAATGCATTAGAAAAATCAAAGCTTAGCCTATCTATTCATGTGGAAATTACAAAGGATAGCAAGAAACAAATGAAAGAAAGAAACATCATATTACCTTCCCAAATGGATTCACCATACCAATGTGGCTCAAAATCATGTTATCCCTTGATCAAGAGCTCTTGTCTTCAACAACAATGGTGGACACCTCCTCCAATGTCTCAAGAACTCTCCACAAAACCTAGGCTCATGATTTAGAATCACTAAACTAGCCTATCAATGAAGCTTGCAAACAAAATAAATGGTCTATTGCAAAGGATTGTAGAGACAATTCTACATAATAACTTTGCATAAATCAAGCTTAAAATTCATGTCCATGGCCTCTCTATTTATAGATTTTTGAGATTGGTCAGGATCAACCATGACCATCCATCTCAAGATTGAGATGTGTGGCCATGGATAATCCTAATATGTGGAATTAAATCCATAATTATCTTCATCATGACCTTGGAAGAAGGGGCATTTAAGAGGCATGGGAGGCATTAACTAGGCATGGGTGACCCATAATCTTGATATTTGTGGCATTTATGGCCTAGGGATGTCTTCCCATAGATGATGTCACTAGGTGATGCAGATATTCAAAATCAATTTTCAATAATGAGATATTCAAAAATATCTATGGAATTTTTACTTAAGCTCTTAAATTGGATTAATTAGCTTAAGTTTAATCAAGTTTAGTATAATTCTTTGGAAATTGGTGCACAATTAATCAAAATGGGCAGAAAGTCATATTATTGGGTCATAATTTGAATAGAGAAGAATTGGAAGGTGATGTTAGATGTGTTGGAGATGTATTCCCATTTAGGATGTTTCCAACACCGAATAACAAAGGTACATGACATGTACCAATGAATTTAGAAGAAAAGAGTGATTCAAAGCACTAAATGATGAAATTGTAATTTTGACTCGACATGATCTGATTAAAGTTAGCTGGCCTATAAAATGCATTTCCTTATTTAGGGATACTTTGACCTAAAATGGCACTTTTAAGTGACAAGTTTGAACCATTTAGGGCATTTTATGGATTTTGAACTAAAATGTGTATTTGAGTGTAATTTGAATAAGATTGACAATTTCAACACAAATGGTGTTAGAAATTAGATGTTTACAGGATCTAGGTAAACTTCAACAAAATCATGGATGAATTCTTTAAAGTCAGTGACCACCACCCTAGAGAACACATCTAGAGCATTATTCAACCCAAATAACAATACCTTATATACAAAAGATCCCCACTTTTTTACAAATGTTGGTTTAGCTTGACCCTCTAATACAATTGGGATATGATGGTAACCACTAAACCCATCTATGAAATAGTACACTTCATGGCCTGTGACTTAATCCAAGACTTCATTCATGAATTTAATTGCAAAAGGATCATTTATACAAGCATCATTTGGCACACAACAATCTAAACACAGTCTAATTTCCTAAGACTTCTTATGTTGTACTACCATGGGCTGACCCAATTTGCCTTTTCCACTAGATATATAATGTTTTCATATTGTATGCAATCCATTTCACCCTTTAATTTTAACTTCATGTTGGGGTTTAACATGTATGGTCACTTTTTCATAGTGCATGTAAATTATTTTAGTTCTATATGCATCTCACCTAGATAAAGGTCTACCCCTTTCACTTATGTGAATGCCATTGGAAATAAATCAATCTCATCGTAATTTCAATGCTTTTGGAATCTCACTTTACGTCTAGTAATCACCTAAAGTCATAGGCTTTGGTATTGATTATGTAACAATATTTCCTAACAACTTCTTTAAAGAACCCTAATATATTTTATTGGAACCACTTAGAATGGAATCTTATATTGTTATGTGCCCTTCTGATTCATAGATATTAAGATTTCACAACTATTGGTATTCATTTTGGCCTATGACTTTGGATTTAGGATCCTCCATTTCTCTCTCTAGTTCAAAAAAACCTTCAAATCTAAGTCCTCATCACTATTAGGGGACTTTGTTAATTATTTATCATTTGTGATCCTATTCCATGGATTGAAAAAAAATTGTTATTTTTGTTTGTTTGCCTTGTAATTTTAGATAATTACATTCAATTCTCTAGCCATTTATTACTATGAAAATGAGTCAATTTTAGTACTTAAGTTTTTTTCTCATCCACGACATAGAAAACTTTTCAACTTCTATATAACATTCTACACTAGATATTTATCGTCCTCAAAAAAAAATTCTACATGAAATAATGTTTTATCTATGACCAAATATTTTTCTCCCATATACATTCCTAGTGTATGTACCAGGATGTTGGGAGCATAATACATCTAAATATGTGCACCCAGTATTTGGTTTCTACACTCTATGCAGACCATGCATCACTTATAAACATGAATTTTTGGGCACTATTCTTCTTGTAAAAAGGGCCATTATTCCTTGATGATAGATGGTATTTAGATTGAATCACACAACCATTCTTAAACCTCATCTCATTGTAACGAATTTTTCTTATGGACTACCCACCAATTCTAAGTAACTCCTTTTAGTGCACAATTTAGTGCACTCACCCTCTGACCTATATTTGTCACATGATGTTCTAACCTTAGAATAAATTTATTCAAGTCATTAGTTACAAAGTATTAAGGCAATTGACTTTCTACAGTAAAAACTATGTGCATTGAGCATACCTCATGATCTCTCTTTGATCAATTCAACATGTAATTATTTAAGTAACTATTAACTAAAGATGCAGTCTCCTAGGGTAAAATACATTCCTTCATTGGCTCCATGTAGTCCATGTTTATCACACCTTATTTGTAAATGAAATCCACTTCCAACCTAGTTTGTGATTACATGTAAGGTGACCGGCATTTTTTAATTTGAAACTATAAAATTGGTACCTTTGTGATCATGGGTCTAGATGTAAACTATTTAGTTGGTTGTAGTTATTGGTGAGGCTGCATTATGGACATAAATATTTATATTCTATAGCTCATAAATCATTATGCTTAGATTCTATACTCACCTTGAACCATCTATTATCTCCATACACATATGATGAATCTGACTCCTTAGGTGTGATGTATGGATTGTGTTCTAATTTATTCAGATGCATAATGATGATTTTATCCCCTTGGTGTGCTTCTAGCTAATTTTACACTATATTAATGTTCATCTAACCATCATATGCCCACTTCTTACCAATTAATTTAGGGTAGTGTGTTTCTCAATCTTCATGTCAATCCATTTAAAATCTCCTCATAGGCTTAGCCTAGCCACTTTAATTTCCACATCTTACAATCAACCAATAGGATCTACCCTTCAATAGTCTATGAGGCTTGGTGTTATTGGACTGTAATTGAGTGTTATCCACATAATAGCTTTACAAGTAGATCAAGGAATCATATTGATTGTGATTCTAAAATCAAATATAGTGTTGGGTATTTCATATCCTGCCACCTCAATATCCATGCAGGAATCAACATCCCAATGTTTCTTAGTGTTTACATAGCAAACTACCTTGTCATTGTTGATGTCATTGTGCACAATCTAGCAACTTGTGTAGAATATTTGTAGCATTCTATAAGATATATTCAATTCATAGAGTGTTCAAAATTTTTAAAAGGTCAATCAAGGTAGTCACTACTCTTTTTTACCTCATTATGTGGATAAAATACACATACATATGCACATTTATGACTGTGGCATCATCCTCCAACATAATCTATTGTTGTATGTTCTGAATAACTTTGGCTAATTGGTAAATCAATATTTTTTCTATCATAGGGTCAAGGTATCAATCCTACTAAACCTTTCTAATTTTCTAATCCTATGACATTTCTAACGAAGGTAATCCTTGATTTGTGTATTGTTGTCTTGTAACTACTTGTATGAATAAATTCTCCTTGGGGTGTAAATTTATCATGTTTATTTTTCACACAAGTTTATTTTTCCTCTACTTCTCTAAAACTAGATAATTTTTTGTATGGTGTTACCCTGGAACTCTGCAATAGATGTAGTACATCTACCTCTAAGGATTAGTAAGATAATTTCATGTGCAGTGGTTGTATTCACCACATAGATAACACTAAATTAGCTAATGAGCTTACATTTATCATTATTATAACCTCCTTGATATACAACATGGAACCCCCCTCTATATCTCCCTCTATTTTGTTGAAAACCCAAACCCTGTTATTTTTTTCCATCAAATCCCCTTGATGTTGTTGTTGAGCATCATATCCTTCATACTACCATTAAGAGTGCGATGGAGCCCAATTGTATTATTGTGGTTGGGGAATCATAGTATTCCATAATGAATGGTACTAATATTATGGAGATGATGGCATCCATCCTGCAAGACCTTGGGGTTAATATTATGGCGATAAAGGCATCCACCTAAGAACACCTTATATCATGCTAGACATTTCTACCTCCAAGCCTAGAATTCCCTACTTCAAAATAGGTATCTATTATGATGCGACTATGAAGAAACTCTAAGTGATCTCTTATTTTAGTTCCTATAGAGCTCATAAAAATTTTGTGTCATGATTTGGTTACTTACAAAATTATAGTATAGACTCTATGGTTTTAAGTGTACTATTGTAGTAGATGACATTTTAATGTCGCATTTCCTACTACCTTGCATATGTCATATAATTTTATTTTGATTTAATGGTAATCATTCATATGATTTCATTATTTATCACACTCCATACACCACATGCCAACTTAGGTTTTTTATTTTCATGAAGCTCATCCATTGTTCTCAAAAAAACATATATTTTCATCTCAATCTTAATGTCAGTCAATGGAGCATCTCTATAATCCTTAATTTATTTTACCCAAAGTGTAGTTGCTCATGCATCAGCCCTAGTAAGGGATTATGGCTGTGCAATGGAAAACCTAATCCTTGATCACATTCCTTCCAAAAACTAGGCAGCCTTATCTTTATCTTACAAAATGAATTCAAATTTGTTCATTACATTTGAGAATTTACAACAATAATCCCAGACTGATTCTCCACTTCTCTATCAAATCTATTTAAGACCCCAAATGGTTTAGCTAATGCACTTCTTCATTTTTAATTTTAAGATTAATTTTCCTTAACATATTGAATACTTAAGGAAGGAACATCTCTTTAGTATACAAATTCCATAGCTCATCTTGTTAATTCCCCAAAGAGCTCACACTTCATCACATCATCAGTGGTCACTCCCTTAACCTGCAATTTCATGTCACAAGTTAACAAATACTACTTACGGTCAAAAAACCCATTATATCATGTAAAATTTTGAACATTATTATGTCCAAAGACATGATTAGTGTAATTGTAACTATTACTACTGGCTTATGCAAACTAGTCTTTATTGATGTCTTAAAACTTATTGTGAAATAAAACCCAATCTATTCTAACTTCTTGTCTATTATTTTCTAACTTCTTGCACTAATTTTACCAAATTTATATGTAAATGAATCAAACCAATTTACACCTATCCTACTTGTGTACTTTGCTTTGTCCTTTTTGATGATAAAATGGGCTTGGGGGATGTGTACTCAAGAAATAAATGATTTGTATCTTCAACTTCTTCTTTATGTGACCTTGAAATTATAATAATCTTGTAATTTTTCATAATTCATCCAAATAATATTATTTCCCTAGTCTAAAAAATATCCTTCCATTTAATTAATATCTACCACTATCCTACACTACTCTACTTTTTTATTTCTCCTCATTCTACTCCATATCCTCTATATCCCCATCTTTGTTCTCTTCTTTCTCAAGCCCTTTCATTCCTCGATCCATATAATATCTAAATTATGTCAATTGTGTAGCTTCTCTTTGGGCTCCTCGCTCTTCTACATCCTCTATTTTACTCTTACTCCTATTTGTAGTTACATTTTAGTTATCCTGTTTATTCCACTTTCTTTGTTATCACATTTCTTTTTCCAATTCCATAATTCTCTTCTCACTCTACTTATTTGCGTCTTCCATGTTTTGGGTTTAGGTTCAAGTTCCTCCATTCATATTTTCATCATTCACTCCTACATTGCATACACCCCTACAGTACCCAAAGTGAATACTCCATGTTGGTATGAGTAGGCACCATGGCCTTTTCAACTACCAACATCTTGATAAGAGTAGGAAGTCACTGAAGAAACTTCCCTTAGATGCCTCTCATAAATAGGTTTTGAAGCTTCTAAATCTAGATGTCCTTGTACATTAAATTATATAATATATATGTTGATTTGGTAGTTTTATTCTAGTCATCTATCGCATGAGTCCGGTTAGTATCTAATCTTGATAGGTTTTCTAGTCTTTCTTTTGTCTAAACTAGAAATTTTGTTCTTTTCAATTGAAAACAATAGTATTATAATCTTGATAACCATGTAACTAATAGTAATTAAATCGCACAAAAAAATATCATATATTTCACCATAAATATACTTTTGAATAACTTCCTACATATAACTCTCTATTCTTATTACTTCTTCCTCAACAAAATTATGAATTCATTCATTGAGCCATCTCTCTAAGTCTCCCTATCCTAGTAGCCTTCACAACATGTGTCAAGGTTCCATTCTCACCTGATCAGAAATTGGGTTTTGATAATGGTTCCAATTCAGATTTTTAGTGGTGACACATTATAGAAATCTTTGAGAGGTTTATGGCACATTTTTTAGAATGTAAATCTGAGTTCGGGAGCTCCTGTTATGGCCATTTGAAGATGGTCGATAAATGTCACGAGATTGCTTGAAGTAATGTGACATGTGGCACATGTTTTGATGTTGTTTCAAAATTTGTAATGAGGACCTATCGAAGGTCGACACTTGGCAGATTGAAAAATTTTGTTAAATGGTTCAATGTTTTACTTCGATCTTTGACAATGATTCATCAAAAAAAAGGGCCCCATTATTGGCTCATCAAGGGCCCTCGGCGAGGGTCAGCACACTCATTTGGAGGGGTGCCTTAGCTTCCTTGATTATTATGACACATCATCAACATGCCACATCACTATAGTGACTCATCTTGCCATGTCACATTTTATGCCAAGTGGAGTTAAGTGACTAAGCTCGTGAGATAAGCTCGTTGATCGAGCCATATGGCAAGTCCTTTGGAGAGCTCGATGACCCAATGGTCTAAGGTGAGTTTGAAGGATAGTTCATTGCCACGAAGCCTGAGCAAGGTGGTGAGCTTGAGGGAGATTAGTTTGAGGAAGCAAGATAGAACTCTTTGCCGAGTCACATAGGAGCTGAGGTCTTTAGCAAGTCCGTAGGCCTGAGCTCGAGTCTAAGGCAAAAGGACTCTTATGTGGCCGAAGCCACGTGATAAGTGGGAGATTGAAGGTTTTTTAAAGCCTAGTTCTACCCCTAAATCATTACATGTGGGATTAAAGATAACCCATGAAATAAAAACCTAGGCCGACGACTTGAAACCATTTTCCAATGTGGGATTAAAATGGATAAGCTAAGCACCCAAGTAGGCCGAAGTTTCAAATCGTGCACCTATCGTGCAAAAGAGATGAGCTTTGACCGCTTGTGCTATGAGGGTTGAAGTATTATTTAAGGAACAAATTTGTATTTGAATTTATCAATTTTTGACTGTCTTTTTATTTTTAATAGGTCGAGAGCTTGTAAAAGCTTTGGTAAACTTATGTTAATGAATTTTTATCCATTCTCAGGCCATAATACACAGTCTTAGTACTTTGTTTAGCCAATTTGCATATTGGAGGAGTATTTTTCAAACCTTAGAGGAGATTTTTAGGACTTTTAGAGTGACTTTGTAGGTGTTTATGAAGACTCACGAAATTCAAAGGTGTCGGGCTTGAATCAGTGATGGTGAAGGTGAATTTTGCATTGAGATATCAACTTGCAGGAAAGTTGTTTATTGTTTCCAGGTGTTTGAAGTGCCCTTAATGGAAACGGTCCACTCCTTTGGTGAACCCAGAGACGTAGGCATCAATTTTTGAGTTGAACTCCATTATCACGTTTCGTGTTTTTGGTAATTGTCATTTGATGCATGTTATTGTTTCAGTTTACTAATTTGATTTTAATTAGTAAATCAACTCATGCAAGTGATTCAAATTTTGACAATTATAACACAATGTTATTAAAAAATGGTTAAATGGTGAATGAAAGTACAAGTCATAGACAATTTCAATCCATTTTTGTAAAATCGTGTTTTCCACTAACTCCTATCATTTTTACAAGTTTAGTTGAAATTTTTAATAATTTGAATGATTAATAAAGGGAGTTATTAAAATATCCAGATAAACTATTTGCACTTCAAATTTAAGTGTAGAGTTTACAGATCATCACCATTCCATTGTTAGCATAGGTTCCTAAAAAACCCATTAGAACATGATAATACATGGATAACTATGTGAAGCAGGAACAAAATCCAAATGCATACATGATCGCAGACTAAAAAAACTTATTCTTTAGTTAAAGATGGTGCATGTAGGCAAGAGAGCATAGTCTTAATAGAAAACATAAAATATTACTATGCATAAAACAATGATAAAATATATTCAAAAAATAATAATGCATAACTCTATATTAATTTCTATCACATTAGAAATCTTTTATAAAACAACTAAGAACTATATATAGAGCTTTGACAATGCATTATTGCTTCATATTCCATCCTTTTTCTACAAATAAAAGAAATACTCTTTACATTCTAAATACTATTGGCATGATTTGAAGTGTCAAATACATGTCCACCAATTACACCTTGAAATTTTGTAGCCTCGTTTACTACCAATAATAATTCTATTGCATAAATCATCGAGGAGCCAAATTTAGCACCAACAAAGAAAAGACACTAAACTCACTTAGCTAGCTATCCATATATAGTAAATAGTTCTGGAAAAAGATTTTAAGTTGCCATTTCATCAACAAATCCACCAACACTATATTCATAACCTTCTTCAGTTCCAACAACATATTTTATGCCTCCACATTCTCTCTAGGTTCTATAAGAATAAAATTTTGAAGGATTTTAAATATGTTTGAATTTTTTAAGAATGGCCTTAAGCATTATGAGTAGGGATAGGATGGTTGAAAATTTGTAAAGGGTGGCCTCTTGATTATGCCAATCTATTGAAAACCCACAAGGGTGGTAGATTTGTATGCTTCTTAGTTAAAAACCCACAAAGATAACTAAGTAGTATGCAAAAGGTGAAAAACAGTAAACAACACCTTGAGAAATTACCACAAGTAATGTTTTTGGCCAAATATTTAGTGCAAACAATTCTACCAGCTCCATCATGAGGCACAGTTCTTACGACTTTATCTCAGAAATGAGATAATTGTCTAGATCTAAGAAAGTGTTGGTAATAAACTTTGGATTGTAAAATTACAAAGTGTAGATGTATGAAAAGTGTGCAATGTATATCAATTTGTATAACGTATATATTTTTGTATTTATTTGGCCTATGTATGTATCCCAAAAGACTACATAATATGAAAAAATTCCTTTGAGATAGAAATAGAAAGATAGAATATGAAGCGATAGAGCTTTGGATGTTTTATATATAGTGATCAATTATAAAGGGAAAAAGTTCCAAAATATATATATTCATATAGAGATCATATGATGGTTTTTAAAATGTCTTTTTTTACATGTTGCATGCATAGTATATCCTTTATTTTGCTTACATTTTTTTAATTATGTAAAGCAAATAATTGATCTGTATAATTTAAATTTTATATTTTTTGAATAAACATAAAACCCTGAATTGAATGAATACTCAATATTTCTATAATTATATCTATGTTTTGAACCTGTATATTACTTCACATAGAAACACACATAATAACATGTTATGATGGGTTTTCTAGGAACCTCTGCTAACACTTATTTTGCATCTGTATTTCCCATATCTACCTATGCATTAGTGTGCAAGCTAAGTAGTGTTCCTCCTTTGCATTGTAACTTTTAAATTACCGTTTGGTGTTGTACTTGTTTATATTTAGATTCAATATATTTATCAAAATATTATAAAAGTTGAATTCATTTAATTGGCCTACTTTTCATTAGCTTACTCCAAAGTGATTAGGATATCCCCCCAACCCAATTCCAAAAAGAGTTAAACATGTCCATCCCTCCATAAATTGATCCAAATTATTCCCAAAAACCTTGCATCTCTATTTGTAACAATGGAGTTAGGTAATCTAAAGTGGAACTAGGCATTAGTAAAAATAAAATCAGTGATTTTATGGCCTTAATGTTCTTGCAAGGAATGAGTATGCACTTTTTATTAAATTTCTATACTAAATCAAAAATATAGATATGCCTTTTTATTGACATAAGAAATTGAATCTATAGAAATATGCACCAATGGCCTTTTTAGAACCAACAATGAAATGTTAAAATTTAATTTCCAATTGCTCAGTTTGCTAATGCTACATAAAAAATCCTCTTATGAAATTTGTAACATCTTGAAATTGTTTCCAGTAGGCATACCTTTAAAAATGTCTTTCCCACTCCAAATTTATATGCTTATTTAGAGGTGTGATATTCTCTCATGAGTTGGATTCTTTCATCATTTGGTACACAAAATTTATTTAACTTATAGAGCAGCCCTTCCTTAAGGTGGTAGTCTTCTTTGGCCTCAATTATATACATAGTTTACTCTTTTCAAGTGTTGATCTACATACCCAAAGTCTTCATATTTGACATCCTCATATGATTTATGGATGAACAAATCTAGTTAAGATAAGGTGCCTAAAGTTGACATTGAATATGGCCTAAGGAACATGTGATCTGAACCATAGGGTTTAGGATGGCAGCATAGAAGACAACCCTATACTTTAGAAATAAAACTATGGGTTGTATAACAGGTAATTAGAAACCATAAAAAAAGACTGAAACACATTTAAATGTGAAATATTTGCATAATAGTGCAACTTCTATTCAATGGAAAAGAATAGGATAAATTGCATAGGTGTACAATGTTTAGCTAGGTTGGAAGTGAGAATACCTATGATCAAAGAGGGTGAGACACTTCATACCTAAATTGCCTAGTTTGACATCAAATAATATAAAGGATCAATTCAAAGTTAGATACTTGGGGGATGCTAACATTTGTGGTTATGATCTCTAGTGTTGTTGATCCCCTTAAGTCAGATATAAATATAATATATACATCATTACAAGAAATAAGTTACAAAATGTAACAATTATGAAATGGTTCATATACTACTTGAGTGATGGTTCATCTTTCTGCAGGTGTGGTGGTTGGACTTTCAACATTATGGTTTATTGGCATGTGATTTAATGTGCCATGAACTCAGTAAGTGCCAAATGCCATGACACAAAGTAGTGGAAAACTTCCATGTGGTGGTAGAGTTGTGATGGTCTTATGAGGTGTTAAAAGGCTATGTGTTATGTCTCAAGGCATTGTTCAAGGGTACTATGAAGTTGAGAATCTCAAAGTCCTTATGAGGAGCACAAGGACTAGCGTGATTGTGCATGGATCAACATGTCCACTAATTTGCTAATAACACCTTTCTTATATTTAATTACTAAATAAAATTATTGAAGAAAACCCATCCATTTAGAGTTTATTTCTATAATTTTATTTGTGCTTGCAAGTTTTAAAGAGGTTGATGATCAATTTAAATAATAGTTTATTTACCCAACAAGTAATGCTTCCATTTTTAAATGTTTGTACAAGATCATACAATTCTTTATCATAAGTGGAATAATATAAGATATTATTGCTTAAAAACTCCTTGGTTATCTAAAAATTGTATTGTAGGCTCAATCTGATCAAATTAAAAATATGCAAGCACTTTTATAAGCCAAACTCATTTACATGATTCAAGTTGAAACATTTTGGCTACATTGGAAGCTCTTTCATAAATTTTAGAGCTTCGAGACTTGTCTCTAATGAAACACTTTTTTTTTTATGATCAAATTCAACTGTAAGGTTGTGATTGAGAAAGGAATCTATAGACAAGAGATTTTTTTGTTAGACCTGAAATATATAAAATGTTAGTAATTATACATCAATGATTACCAAGTGGTAAGGAAATTTCACCTGTACCTTAGAAACTATATGATGTGTCATCTCTAAGAGATACATTATCATGATATGATGAACTAAATTTTTCGGCCAGTCATGTGCCTTATGGCACCAAAATCCATGTATCATATTGAACTTGGAGGAGAACTCTCCATAGTTGTCTGTGTAGCATAGATAAAATGCTCATCCAAGGAATCATTATCTTTTGTGATGTTCCCATGTTGTTATTATGAGGAAGAATTTTGTTTTCAAATACATGTAAACTATGATTGTTTTTGTTTATGTCCTTGTGGATATTGCTTCTATGTGGGATTATTATTGTTGGATGAGCCTTGTGTAAATGTATTGTACCAGTAATCCTTCAATTTATGATATATCTTTCCACATATGAGACATACCTTTTGTGAATGAGGTTTGTTCCCTTACTATCACTATTGATTTTTATAATTAAGGAATTATTTTCAAGGCTTCATGGGCCATTTACCCTTTTTTCATGATGCAAGTGCATGTTCTTCTTCATTGAATTTTTTTGTGTGCATGGATTCTTCTTGATGTAACATATTAACCAACTTTGGAAAAGTTAGTTTTGTATTTGAAATATTCAGAGTAGTCATAAAGATTTTATAGGTGAAAGTAATGATAATCAAATTATTCCAAGCCAAAAGTATATATGGTATTAGTAGAACATCACATTCATAAAAACAATAATCAAAAAGTAATTTGACAGCATAAACTTAAAGATGTATATGAAAAATAAAGAGAAGGAATATCATGTATTATGTCTCCAATTATTGTCAAATACAATGAATGAGCCTTGCATATATAGGCAAAGAAGGTCAATCCTAACTAAGATATCAAGCTAAATGATTAATCTAAACTAAGATATCAAGCTACGTTATCAATCATAACTAAGAGATCAATCAAAGAAATCAAACTTATGACTAATAGATAATTATTCCTAAAGGATAGAAACAATTAGAAAATATCCCCATAATATCTAAAAGATAAATATATAATATCTAAAATAAGATAAATAAAATATCCACATGTAAGTGGGTGAGAATAATTAAATAAATAGAAAAATAAAGCACCTAGGTGAACATGAGCTAAGGTAATTAACCTACTCTAACACACCCTTTTAAGTGAAGCTAGGGGCAAAAAATAAAGTGGCATATCCACAATATGAGTCTTGAAAATAAGGCCTAATCAGGTACTCATGTATAATATATTCATAAAAAAATGAAGAAAGAAGATGTCCTCACGAAAACCCCCCAAGGAAAACTTCTGAAACCCCAAGTATGTCACGCACTTAAGGTAGTGAGGTGATGTAAAAGGCTTCGTAAAGATGTCGGTAACCTAATGTTGAGTTGGAATATAATCCAAGCAAAGAACTCTATTTTGAATGTGATGATGAATGAAGTGCATGTGAATCTCAATATTCTTAGTCCATTGGTTCTCAACGGGGTTGTAACAAATGTGAATTACACTTTAGTTGTCACACCATAGTATAGTAGGTGAATCCTACATGAAGACAAACTCTATCAATAACTAGCAAAACCAAATAACTTGTTGACTGTTGCCTTGTACTCTATCTATGTATATCAAAGTTAAATATCTTGTTTATTCTTGCAAGCCCAAGTAATTGCATAAAAACTAAGACAAAAAAAATAGCTAGAAGTGGAATGCTTGTCATCAATATAACTTTCCCAATCAGCTTTAGTATATCTAAATAAATGATTAGAACCTATGGTGTAGTGTAATTTAAAGTGGAAAGTTATTCATAGATATCACAAATTTATTTTGGATTCCTACCAATGACTATAATGAAGAGCATATGAAAACTGAGATACAAGCCCTACTACAAAATAAATATCAAAGTGAGTATGGGTCAAATGCATGAGACTGCCAACTAACTACTTATATAATGTAGGATCACAAAGAGTAGTGTAGGTGGAAGTAATAGTGAACCTATATTGGAAAAGAGAGGGACTTGGCTTGCAATTAGTGATGATAAAATATTGAAGAAGATCAAGGGTGTACTTTTTTTTACTCAAATAAATCCTTGAATCTGACTGAGAAATATGAAAACTAAGAATTTTTTTAAAAAAACCAAGATCTGTCATATCAAACTATGTTGAAAGAGCCTAATTAATAGCTTGAATATGAGAAGAAGAGCTACCTATAAGAAGTAGAACATCAACATACAAAACTAGTATAGCAATATCCTATCCAACATGATAGATATATATAGTGTGATCTGAGTGTCAGTGAACAAATCCAATAAATATAATAAAATAATCTATCTTCTCATACTAGGCTCAAGGAGCTTGTTTGAGAATGTAGAGAGACCATCATAGTAAAAAAAAAGAGAATAAACATGAACAAACCCAATAGGTTACTCCATGTAAATTTCCACCTACAAATATTTATGTAAAAAGACACTCTTTACGTCCATCTGGTATGCTAACTAAACCTATGATGCAACTAGAGAAAGAACAAGGTGAAAATAACCTATCTTGACAATAGGGAAAAAATTATTAGAGTAATCAAAACTCCAGCTTGTGAGAAACTCTTTGTTAAAAGACATGACTTATACTTGTCAATGGACCAATTAGCTACATATTTGGTGTAATATATCCACTTGCATCTAACCAACTTTTTTCTCGTAGGAAGAGTGGTCAAATCCTAAATATGATTCTTCATAAAATAATAATACTCATTTGTCATCACATCATCCCACTCTTGTATCCCATGAACCTATGAAAAAGACTATAGATCCCTCAAAAATACCTAACACAAAAGTTTGGAACCTGTATAATGTGTATGATGATGTCTAGTGGGTGGAAGATCTTGTATGAAAGTTGATGCCTTAGAAACTGTAGTATGAGCCCACTTAGACATAGTGGAAATATGATCTGCATCTAAATATACATCCATAACCTCCTCAGTGTCCTCCTAAACTAGATCCTCAAAGAAGGGATCATCAAGATGAAGTAGAGAATCATCGATGGATGGGAGCAAAGAAGAAGACATGGAAGAAGATGATGAATCATAAGAAGAGAAATTCTCATAAAACTGAATATGTATTCGAAAAAAATATCATGAGTATCAAGATCTAAAATTTGATAAGCTCTCATGTCCTCACAATACCCTATAAAAATCAAGGGTTTGTTCTTCTAATCTAAGGCTTTCCTTTTCTTATTTGATACAAAAGCCCAAGCATGGCTCCCAAAAACTCAAACGAATGAGATTCATGGTTAGTTCTAGACCAACCCTCCTCTGGAGTCAAATGCTCAAGTGCTCTATATGGTGTGCAATTCTTAATGTAGTTTGCATAATTAAGTGCTTCTACTCAGTATATAAGAGGTAATTTTGAGAATGCATCATGCATTTAGCCATATCCTTTAAGGTTCGGTTATTTCTTTCTACTAATCCATTCTATTGTGGAGTATAAGGAACAAAATGTTGGTGAGCAATGCTATGATCTACCAAAAACTCAAAAAAATCTTTGTTGAAGTACTCCCCCCATTATAAATGTGAAGCTTATTTATGCAACTAGAATATTGATTATTAGCCAAATTCTTAAAGACTTTGAAGTGTGAAAAAAATTCACTCTTGTACTTGAGAAAATAAACCCAAGTATGCCTTGAAAAATTATCAATAAATGTAAGTGCATACTTAACTCCATTGAAAGGATTAAAAAAATCCATCAAGTCACTATGCACAAGATCATGTGGTGAAGCTCTCTTGGACATACCCTTAGAAAATGGATCTTAATGTTGTTTCCCTAATGCACAGCCATGACAAACTCCATCAAGATAAAAAATTGTAGGAAGACAATCAACCATACCATGAGTGCTCAACTCCTTCAAATATATATAATTAAGATATACAAATCTCTCATGCCAAAACTTACTCTCAGAATCAACATGAGAAACAAAGCATCTTCCCATAGAAGAAGTGTCATCAAAACCCTCAAAGTGATATAGTCTAGAACTATGATCAATAACACCTTGTGCAACAAGTGATTGAGGATCCAACAAAGTTTGAATTTCAACCCCTTGTGGTGTGAGTCACTATCTTTCTTGACCTAGATGACAAATTTTATAAACAAAAAGCAAATGTGAAGTGATGTCAAGAACATATATTACATCATTAATGTGGCCACCATCAAGTTATATGTCACATTTTTCCTTAACAAAAATAAAGGAAGAATCTCCAACCTCAATGTTGGAATTGGAAATAATACTAAGAGTTACAATAAACTCAAAATAAGTTATGTGGTGATAATCACCATAGTCTATAACCCAACTATTTGTAATAGGTGACTGAGATCTCCCTACAACATTAAATGTTTTTCCATGATCATTTGAAGGAGGTAGAGTGGATATAGAGATATTATGTTTTCTAATTGAATCCTATAATACTTTCATTATTTTTCAACACCTAGTTTATACATTTCTAGTCCCCCCACAAAATGAGTATGAAAGGCTAAACTTATTCTTGGATTTAGAAGACTTTTTGGGTTTAGATTTATTGTCTTTGGGTTTAGTGGCACTTTGAGATGGAGGAGTAGTTTTGGGTTTACTTTTTTATTTTCCCTTGACCTTAGGATGAAATTATAATAAGGCCTTTTGAGATTTGGAAGACTTAAGGTTAGATAATTTGGATTCTTCCCTAGTAAGTCTTTCATAAAACAATTCTAAATTAGGCATTTTGAATATAGCATCTAAGGTATCTATGTTAGAGAAAAAGGTAGAAGCAAATATTTGGAATAGACCTTTCAAATTATATAGAATTAGGTAAACTCACTCTTCTTCTTTCTTGTCTCTTCCACTCCCCTTCAATTGTGTCAACAATTTATTGAACTTAGTAAAATAGTGTATAATAGATGGAAAATCTTTAGGATTGAGTGAAGTGATCTCTGCTTCAAGATGTGGCTCTCATGTGATTCGCCTTAACAAATAAATTTTTTAATTTTTATCATATTTTGAAAGGAGAGTCACATCCTTCCAAATGAAACAAAATACTATCACTTACATAAGTTTCTATCAAACCCATACACTCATGAAATTTGCATTGGTGAAATTTGCATTGGTGCTGAATTTTTTTTATATTTTCTAGTGAACCCCAGTTGTATTGTAGTCATTAAGGCCTATAGTCCTTTGTGTGTAATGATTGTTTCTAATCTTGATCTCCATGTGTGATAATTTTGTGTTATTAATGGCTCACATTGATCTAAGGTAGAAGAAGAATCCATTATAAGAAATCACCAAAGAGCAAAAGATTGCAAAAAGGTGCACAAATCAGCACTGAGATAGCCCCCAAAAGATTTTGTATTGAGCCTCCCTCAAAATTTGGTACTTTATATGTTAATGTGGTTTATAAAATAAATTACACGTGCTAAAAAATAACATTCAATTTTGAGTTATCGATCAAAAGATATATTTTTTTACAAAATTTCTCGTCATAAATACATCAAAAACAATTTTCACCAAATTTTTTTAAATGCTTTTTAAAAATAAAATTTAAAGAGATTACAAAAAAAATAAAAACTGAAGTTAAGCCCTCACTAGTAGGAATAAAAAATTAAGCCCTCTCCACGTGACCATACCATATGACTAAAGAGATAAGGGTGAGGATGAGAGCTCCCCCTTTCGACTGATTTAATTGATGTGTGTATTACGTCATAAACAAAAGAGAGGAAAATTTGAGATTAATAGTGCTCCTATTTATTGGTCTGTGGATATATAAAATAAACATGGTTGTAATGTAAAAAATTGTAGAAATGGTGTGTAGAAAATATACAAAAAATGTAAAATGTCGCATGGAACACACACACACCACAAAAAATATAGAACCACGTGATCTTCTTCCTTTCAAATCATTGTTACAAACACCGTGATCCAAAACCTACAAGAAAAACATAGAGATCTTCTTATCAGCCGTCGTAACAAATAATAAATTGGATATACATAAAAACCTTACAACAAATTTATAAATGAATGTCTACAACACCTCAATCTCAAGGACTATGAAATGAATGATAATCAGATTATTCCAAGCCACAAGAATCTACAGTATTAGTATAACATCACATTCATTAAAAAAAATATAAAATTAATTTAACAACATAAACTTATAGATAGATATATAAACAAAGAAAAACAATATCATATATTATATCTTCAAAACTTGTCAAATATAATGAATGAGCTTTTTATATATAAGTAAGGAAGATCAATCTTAACTAAGAGATCAAGCTAAGTGATCAATCCTAACTAAGAGATCAAGCTAACAGATCAAATATGTGACTAATAGATAACTATCTCTAAAGGATAGAAAAAACTATAAAATATTCCTATAACATCTAAAAGATAAATATGTAATATCTCATAATATATAAAATAAGATAAATGAAATATTCATACATAAATAGTTGGGAATAATTAATTAAATAGAAAAATAAAATACCTTAGTGAACATGAGCTAAGGTAAATAACCTAGTCTAACAAGTGGGTGTGGGGGGTAGTGGTCTCAAAATGATAGATACTAGGGAGTTGTCTGACACATCTTCACCATAAGTTTGGAGTGAGGCCCATGATGTTGCAACACAATGAAAAAAAATTCAACTTTTTCACTTGTCTTTAGCTTGAGATAATGAAGCTTGCTTTATAGATGAAGAATTGTATTCTATCTCTTGGATTCATAGACGATGCTAGCTTTATCTTAGACATCCTTAGCTAAAGTGGCATTTCATACATTTTAGATATGAGGTTGTACCTCATCCAATATCCCAAACATAATGATCAATTTTATCTTTTGGTTCATTTTATCAAACTTACATTGTTGGTTAGCATTTGTGACATGTTAAGTATATGAGCAATCAACAACCAATCAAATATGTTCAAATTCCATATGATTTTTCACCTTGGTCTTCCATGCAACATAGTTATCACCATGAAGAAGTTTTAGATCTATCCAAACAAATCTTGGACCATTTGCAATCATTTGAATACAATTGTATATGGGAGATGGTTTGGTTCCTTATAACTCTAATAGGTCTCCCTTTTTATTTACCATCATATTGATATATTAAACATTTCGATATGTTCAACCTTTTTATATACATGTTAATACGTGGAATAATCTCATATTTTCTATAGATCAAATGGTACATGAAAGAGATGTTAAAACATGCCAAGAATAGAGTGACACCTAGTACTTAGACAGTACGTGAAAATGATTTTTTCTATCAATGATATTTATTTAAAAAGAAATCCTTGTATGTAGGCATAACTTCCTAATATACTTAGAATTTCAATCTTTCAGGGTATATGACTAACTAACAATAGTGATAAATAGGTAATGAAAGAAAATGTATAAATGATTTTAATCCTTATTTCTTCTTGATGATTTAAAAGGATTATGTCTTAAACGTCATTATTTTAGTGATGTTAGTTATTGAACTTATAAACATGAACCAGAGGCACTGCATATATTGAACATTACATGTGTGCAAAATGCACAATTTTGTAGAGTTTAAAATTTCTTGTTTTTTTAAATTTATTCCATAGTTTTGTAAAGTTTTAAATTGCTTGATTTGCTTTCTCTATGTCAGAGATTTAAAAATATAATTATTTATAAATATATATATAAATTTATATTTTCAACTACACAAAACAACCCCTGATTTTGTGACCCAGAATAAAAAATATGATTTTTTCTCTCACAAGTCGTGACTAAAAAAATCATCAAAAATCATGGTCTCAAGGTCAATTTCAGATAGTGATAACTACCTTCATACTACTTAGAATATTTAGTGTGACCACTTTTTTATAAAGCTCTTAAAGTCATATTTCCACCTATGAAAGAATTCTTTGAATCAGAAAACTATGTAAGGAGAAAAAACTTTTGCAAGGTATTAACTGTTTTTTTTTTTTTAAATCTCTACAATATTTCCAAACAAAATCCCACTTTGTTATGAAAAAAATATAATTGATTTGTCTATTTTTTAATATCTTGTCTTAGGAAAGAAAAATGATAAAATTCTTGTGTTGCTTGAAACTTTTATATGTGAAAAAGAAGAATTCAAGTGAAATGGTGCTTCTCTTTCTTTTCATCTAACTGTTTATTTGATCTATTTCCTAATTAATTTAACTCTGAAGATTTCTACATAAAAATTTGTAATTAGAATTAATCTCTTCCCTCCTTTGGATGCCTCTGATAATTTTCTATCATTTGAAGTAATTTTTAGAATGTTTTAGAGGTCTTCCAAAAAAATAAATAAAACATATATAGATCTGAAAAAAAAAAACTAGAAAAAAACAATGGTGTGTTTCTTCTTTCAATTGTAAGAAGTTTGAGTGTCTGAGGCTTCTCAGTAAAATTCTCACTTCTTTATGATCTCCTTAATTTTATTCTTATATAAAATGATAGAAAAATTATAATTTTTTATATTCAAAATAACAACAAAAGTAAATAGAGATGGGGGTATATATAGCTAAAATAAAAATTATCCCTCCTGTTGTTATTGGTCACAGTGACATTGACATTTACAAAAGGTGGTGACAAATATAACTACATGTACACATTTAATATTTACAGTATTATTTATTACATTTAATAGTTTTATAAACATTTATTTAGACTATGATCTAATTAATTATTCTAACAATATATAGAATAAGAATCAAATAATGGAAAGGAAAAAATTAAATAAAATGTAAGAAAAAAGATAAAAACTTAAAAAAATTTATACTGTTCTGTTTTATATTTTAAATTTAAATAGAAATATTGAAGATGAATGAATGATGAAGAAGAAAACTTCAAGAATGAAAGAAGGATTCAAGTTTTCATTCCTCTTGTACCTCTTGTAGATGAATGAAAATTTGTTAAAAAGATAGTTAATCCTTTCTATCAGCTCCACATATGCCCACAATGAGCATTTTTGAAGAAAAAACAGAAAATCAGAATGATGCAATGAAGTTATGTGAGAGTGAAGAGATTGAAAAATAAAATGGATTCATGAAAATAATGTTTAAATGAGTGTTTGAACGTTTGGTTTGTAAACATGAGCTGTTCAGATAGCACTCATGGGCTACATTTTCAGGTAAATAAGATAATGGGCAATACAAAGTAGTATTTTTATACATTATAACTCCTGATAATGACGGTAAAATTAATTGCACAATAAACACCCAAATAATCTTACAAACAAATATTTTCATATTTTGAAGCTAGACCAGTACTGCTTAATCCTTAAATTTGAAATAATCAATGCATTTCACATGATATCTTGTTTTTAATAGCAACATTGATTACCTGCATCCTTTTTTCTTAATGTTGTCTTTATGTTTGGTGATTCTATTTAAATATCCTTTAAAAAACAGATATGTGAGTTCAAATTTATAAAATATTTTTCACATGATCAATAGAAATACTCATATCAAATTAACTTTATTGTTTCCACAGTGACCTAACTCGGAACTATCTAAATGGCTCAATACCGATAGAACTGGGATCTTTGGTCCATTTGAAAATCCTGTAAGTTCTGTACTTTTATCACAAGATCCTGTTGGAAATTTGTGTTGAGTCATCGTTTTGGGGGAGTTCGTCTCAAAAAATTCAGTCATACATAAAGTTCTTTAATGTTAATGAAACCCTAGACTATTTCCAATCGCCTCTCTCTCTCTCTTCCAGTTCAAAATATATAAATTATATTATCAGCTCTCTCTCTCTCTCTCTCTTTAATTCTGGTTTTGGACTGAATCTAGTGCGAACGTAGCTCATTGGAACATTTTGATTTCTGGTGCAAATAAATGTTGATGATGGGGAGGCACATAAGAACCAAAATTCTCTCTCACTCTCACACACAGACTGCCTGTCTGACTTACTATCTTATGTGTGTTTGAAATGCTTGACAGCTCGCTTGGCATAAACCGTCTGTCTGGTTATATTCCAAAGGAACTTGGAAACCTTACTAGCTTGACTTCACTGTAAGATTGCAACCCGATCTATCACACAATGATAGATAATAATATATATTTGGTTTTTTAATTTGAGAACTCTATTTGTGGTTAATAGGGTGGTTCTTTCAAACAATCTGTCTGGACGACTGCCACGACAGCTTGCAAAATTGAGAAATCTTGGGAAACTGTAAGTTGGTGTATATCCTTTCTTTAGCAGCTTCAGCAGGTTTATCCTACCTTTTCAAAGTCCATTCTTCATTTATTTGTGATTGGTTTTGGTTAAATATTCCATGGATATAATCGTACCCCACAAGCAGATTGGAAAGTACTTGAGATCTATGTGGTTTAAACCTAATGCGCAGCTTTAAAGTAGAGTACTAATGTTGATAAAAATCCCATAGGTGGTGTGCTTACATGTCTAACAGTTAGTAGAATCTTAAATATGTTGGGGAGAGCACCCATCATAGGATGTGCATTGAATGTAGACTGGAGGGTTTCTTCCATAACAGCCGCTTGCTGTAGAAAATGTAGAGGTCTTAGTAGAAGCAATGGACTTCATTTGGATTAAAATCCAATAAGAACTCTGTCTTTTTTTTTTACCCATAGACAGTTGTGTCTAATATCAAGTGCAAGGCATGGTCACATTAGAGGGGCTGAACCACATATTTGGGAGAAGTTGATCCTATTTTTAAAACGTGGCTTGACAAGAAATGGAATCTTTCCCTAGAAACATTATGTCCCTCTTAACAACTTTTTAGTTTATACATCATAGTTTGTATTCTTAGTTACATCTTTGGCTTGCTTTAACTCATTTTTCATGATAGTCTCTTGATGTTTACATATTTTATGCTCTTACATTAAAATGATGCTCTAAAAAAGCTATGTAATGATGATGCAGATTTGCACTTTCCTCTCTCACAGTTTGGAAATAAACGTGCAACTTAATGTATTCTACAACAGTGAACAAACCTATATGCTGCCACTATCGTGATGCTTTCTTGTCATGCTCAATTGCTTCTCAACTTGCCAAAAGTGTTAGCCAAACTCTTTCTTAGAAGTGCTTACCTTCTTGAAGTGCCTTTCTTCCACCTTCCTTGCCATGCACATGCTACAACAAGAGGCGAGATAATTATAAATTATGAATATGGAAATAAGAATGAAGAATGGCTGAAACTGTTGCAACCTTTTGTCTATGGCTGTCCTTACTTAGGCCCCCAAAGTAGACATGTTGTCGGTCCTACTTGTGTTCAAGTGGACCTGCTGCTCCATGCTAGAACTTCCTCATGTACTCTCATTGTTCTCAGGGTGTAGCAAATGATGAAACAACATACTAGTAAAGCAAAAATATCAATAAGCATAAAACTAAGAAATTGCATGAAAATAATTTTTCCTACTAATTCCCATTGAATGAATAAAGCATTGCATAAGAGTCTTTAAATAAAATTTAACTCAAAATTGGAGTTGGCATATATAATTTAAAAAACTAAATAAATCAAAAGCTACTTAAATTTAATTGACTCATGCTATTTTTAGTAAATTTTTATTTTTTTTAATAATTTTTGTCTTCTAACAAGATTTCCAACCATTATTTTTAATATGTTTTGTATGCAAGTTCAGATGGGCACAAAAATCTTCATATATCCTCTATATATTAAATATATACTAATGGATGAATTTTAACTCAAATTCATGGCTAGTTATAAAGATATCTAATTTCTAATATTTTAAAATTCTCGAAAAAAATATAAAAAATTACAATTTTGGACCCTTAGATGATCACTTTTGGCCCCAAAATTATATTGGATATTGGCAGTTAGAAGCACATTCTCTTCTTTGATATTGATGATTTGACGCAAATGAGAGCTCAAACGGAGTTACAGATTAAAAGCTATGGTCTTCAGAAGTTCGATTTTCATAACATTTTCTTTTGGTTGAAAACAACTCAATCCTGCGAGTTGTCCTAATTAAAACTCTGTCATTCATTCTTGTCAAATTTTTCTAGCTCCCATTCTAAAATCCAAAGTGTTGCTTCCCTGATGTAGTCTTTTCCATTATACCAAATACCTTTTATACCTTCCTCGTCTTGTGTTCACTGCCTTTTTATCCAAGATTTGTACTATCTTTTGTTTATTCTTACTTGGTACATGTTACTTCTAAGTCACTTCTTCATCTTCTTCCCCTTCACCATATTCTCCATGAAAATCATATAAATTTGAAAAATTAAACACTATAGAAATCAAAATTTTGGTGTAAACTCACCTCATAAGCATTGTCATTAATTTTATGCATAATTTTGTACAGACCGATTTTCTTAGACTTCAACTTGTTGTATGTTCCTTCGAAAAATATTTATTTTTCTCAAATACACCATCACCGAAATCTACTTATTCAAATATATTTGTCCTTGATACATTTCTACTTCTTTATACTTTTTATTCCATAAACAATATGAAATATTGATTTATCTGTTGATCTATTCACTGAACTATTATATCCAAACTCATCTTGTGGTAAAGCCAAGTCCCATTGCTTGGGATTCTCTCCGACTATACATCTCAATAAAATTGTCAAGTTTTTGTTTACAAATTTTTTCTGTCCATATGTTTGGGGATGGTATGTACTACTAAATTGTAGCTTACTCTCCATCTTCCTCCATTAAGTCCTCAAAAAATGACTTAAATTTTTCATGTCGCTATCTGATGTAATGGTTTTTGGAACACGATGCAATCTCATAATATCCTTAGAAAATATTTTTGCAACTCTAATGGCATCATTAGTTTTCTTACATGTAATAAAATAAACAATATTAGAAAATTTGTCAACAATAACAAAAATTGAATATTACCTCTATGTGTGTTTGGTAATCCCAACACAAAATCTATACTAAAATCTGTCTATAGTCCTCTTGAAATTGGTAATGACATGTACAGCCCAGTATTTTATACATATCCTTTTGTTGTCTAACATATCTTACACCTTGAAAAATATCTTGGAACATCTCTCTTCATCTTTGGCCAAAAATACTTCTCCTCCACCAAAGCTATTATCTTTGTCTTACCAAAATGTTCGGCCAAACTAGTACTATGTAATTCTCTTATTATATTGTATTTTAAAGACCCAATTGGAATACATAATTATTATTTTTTGAAGCGATAACCAACATGCATAATATACTCTTCATAAACATTATTTGTATTACCTGTCAATGGATTCATGCATTGCTCAACTATCTTGCCAAAATCTAGATTAGTATCATATACTTATTTAATAAATTCAAATCCAACTACTTCACTCACCACAGTAGTTATCAAACCCACTCACCTACAACTACTTGATTCTATTTTCCTAATTTCTGTTTCAACACAAAATTATAACCCTGTAAAAAAGACACCCACTTTGCATGCCTATTATTTAACTTCTTTTGAGTGTTTACATACTTCAAATCCTCATAATCAGTAAATAGGATAAGCTCCTTAGGCATGTCTTAATACTTTTCCAATGGCATAAAATTCAATATTATACAAAGAATACTTTATTCTTATTTCATTCAATTTCTCATTGAAATATTTTATTGGCTTCCCTTCTTGACTCAACATAACATCAATTATCACAAATGAAGCATCACAATCAACCTTAAACACTTTTCTAAAATCTAATAATGCTAAAATAGGCTTTTTTTTATAATTTTATTCTTCAACAACTTAAATCTTTCTATTGTTGCCCCTATCCATGCAAATTATTTTCCTCTCATACAATTTGCTATTAGTGCAACAAGACTACTAAAATTCTTAATAATTTTTTTGTAAAAATTTGTTAAGCCATGAAAAAAATTTACTTCTATCATGTTCTTTGGGATAGGTCACTCAACATTTGTCTTTATTTTTTCTTCATCCATTTTTACACCTTCTATTGAAACTACAAATCTTAAAAATACCAAATTGTTCTGCATAAACCTACACTTCTTCAAATTTACCTAGAGCTTCTCTTTTTTTAAAATTTTTAATATCAATCTCAAATGTTGTATGTGTTCTTCTTTAGTCTTATTGAATACTAAAATATTATCAAAATAAACCACCACAAACTTTCCATTGTATTCTCATAGCATTGTGTTCATCGCCCTCCTAAATATGTTAGGTACATTAGATAATCCAAATAGCATCACCATCCACACATATAATTCATCTCTAGTCTTGAATGTTATTTTTCATTCATCTTCTTCAAAAATTTGAATTTGATAGTAACCGCTCTTCAGATCAATCTTAACAGTAAAGTATTTTGCTTTTGCAAGAACATCTATCATATCATCTAAATGAGAAATAAAAAATCTATATTTGATCATAATTTTATTGATTTCTCTACTATCCACACACATCCTCCACTCTCCATATTTATTTGGAGTTAGCAATGATGGTGTTGCACGTGGACTCATGTTCTCCCTTACTACACCCTTCCTCACCAATTCAATAACATGCTTTTCAATTTTGCATGTTCTATTGGACTCATCCTATAATATGTTTGATTGGATGGAGATGATCCTTGAATCAAATCATTATGATGTTGAATCTCTCTCTTTGGTAGTAACCCATCTGATAACTCATCAGGTATAATATGTGCATATTATTTTAACACTACTTCTGATTTTGTTGGTATTTGCATCACTTTTATGTCTTCTTTCTTTACTACTAATACATCACAGTAACCTGTCATCTTCATGTCTTTGATAAACTCTTTTGTAGTCAACATGCTTTCAGCTTGCTCTTCTTTAAGAGGTAATAAACTACCTTTGTACCACCTTTCCAAAAACTATATGTATTTTTTTCTCTATCATGAACTATTTTTTAATCAAACTATCATGGCCTTCTCAATAATACATGGCATGCATCTATTGGTATAACATCACACCATGTTTCATCTTTGTAATATATATATTTATCTATTATGACTTCATTCCCTTTCTTAAACCATGAAATTTGATAAAGATTATGATGTTTTTCACACTACAAACCTAGTTTTTTCAATCATATCTTTAGAAACTATATTTTCACAACTACCACCATCTATAATTACTTTGCATATTTGACCTCCTAAAGTACACTTTGTTCAAAATATATTTGTTCACATCCATGCATCACCACCTTATTTATTATACACATGTTCTTTTCTTGGAATAATCATTATTCTTCTCATCATGAGTTTTTTTCAATATATGTTATCGCTACTTCAGTATTTACTCTTTTATTTCAACTTCAACTAAATTCACTCTTGGGTGATCCTCTTGACTTCTGTTTTGATCTTTGTAATGTGGACACTCAAACACTCAATGTCCTTATTCTCTGCATGTGTAACAAATATAAGACTTGCTTTGATTTGGAAACTATCATCTACCACCACCATAGCTTCGTCCTCTCTAAAATTTTCTTCCTCTTTGTTGGTCTTAAAACCCTTGTTTAATATCTTCTTGTCTTTATAGACCACATAATGATTCTCCTCTAGTGGTATTAAACTAACCTCCATTTTTATTAAATCCACCTTGTCCCCTTATTAGAGGATATTGTCCTCTTCTTGGCCCAGTAGATATTCTTCTAAAATTATGTCTATTTTGTTTTTATTCTAACTTCAAAGTTATTTGGTAAACTTCCTCTATACAAAGTATTTTATGCATGCTTAATTCATCTTGAATAGAAAAATTGAAACCATTTACATACCTTGAATCCATTTGCTCTTCTATCTCATCATGCTCCATGTGTATGGAAAGCTTGTAAACTCATTTGTATACTTTTGTATACTGTGATCTTTTTGCCTTAAATTTTGAAATCTTCTGTATACAGTTTATGCATAATCTATAGGAAGAAATTTCTCCCTCAGCTTCTTCTCCATATTTTTCCATGAATTGATCTTCTCTTTACCTTTTTCATGTCTTTCTTTCTACTAATGATCCCACCAAATCATTGCACGACCCTTCAATTTTGTGCATATACACTTTACCTTCTTATCTTCTCTCATAGTTCTCCACTTCAAAAACTTCTCCATATTTTTCATCCAATCTATCAACTCCTCTGGTTTTAATCGTCCACCATAATTTGGAATGTCAACCTTGATTCCTTCATTCCTTCTAAAGCTCTAACCATCCTCTCTTCCATTGATGGTGGTTATTCTTGTTTCTCCTCTTGCATAATTTCTTCTTCATGATCTGTCATATTATGCTCTCCTTTGTCTTTGATTCACAATAATATAGATTAATTTTTCTACTTGTCTTTGCATCTTATTTGAGTGATTCCTCTTCATCCTCTCATAATCTGTTACACGTCCAAGATTCAAACTTGCTCTAATACCATATAATGAACTAGAATACTTTCAAGACAATAAAATTATCAATAAAAAATATTCTGAATAAAAACTAATATTGATTCATATTGAATGAATTCAAATAATTAAAAACTATACATAAATAAGTCTCAACATAGAATTAGAGTTGACACGCAAAATTTGAAAATCTAAAACTAAACTCTAAAAATGATAAAACTTGACCTATTATTTTTAGCAGCTGCTATTTTTAATAAATTTCACATGCAAGCATGTGCAGCTCTAAAAATATCTAAAAATAAAATAAACTCTAAAATTAACCTATCAGACAAATTTTAACTGAAGTTCAAGTCTGGTTATAAAAAATAGACAAATTTTAAATTTAGAAAAAAACCCAAAAATAAAATTAAACTAAAATTTCAAACCCTCATATGGTCACATTTGGCCTCCAAAAATATTTAAAACATCCCATAATTGGAAGGGCAAGTTATGTCAGCATTAAAATTTTTGAGACGATTGTTTTGACATGAAGATGGGTTCAAATAGAACTACATATCAAAAGTTAGGGCCTTTGAAAGTTCAGCCTCTTTTTTTGCATCAAGTAACTTGCCACCTTCATGTCTTTGATAAATTATTTTGTAGACAACATGTTTTATACATGACCTTTTTCTTTAAGAGATAGTAAAACTACCTTTGTACCACATTTCCAAAAAAATATATGTATTCTTTGCTCCATCATGAATTGTATTTCTGTCATATTTTCATGGCCTTCCCAACAACACATAACTTGTATCCATTGGAATAACATCACACCATAATTCATCTCTATAATTTTTTCTTATAGAAAACTTGATTAAATACCTTTTATCTATTGTAACTTCATTTTCTTTCTTAAACCATGAAATCTAATAAGGATAGGGATATTTTTCACATTGAAGTCCTAGTTTATCTACCATTTCTTTAGAAAACATATTTTCATAACTACTACCATCAATAATTACTTTGCATATCTTACCTCTTAAAGTGCACCTTGTTTAAAAAATATTTATTTCTAGGAATCACCACCTTCTTTATTTTGGACATTTTATTTCCTTGAGCTATCATTGTTCTCTTCATCATGAGATTTTATCCTATCTATTGCTACAACTTATGTATTTTGTTCTTCTATTTTAACCTCCAAATTTATTCTTGGAAAGTCCTCTTACCTCTTTTCTTATTCATGACAGTGTAGACACTCAAATGCTCTATGTCCTTCTCCACATTTGTAACAAACATAAGGTTTGTGGACCATTCCATTCTCTACCATTGCTACAACCTCTATCTATCTAAACTATTCTTCCTCTTTATTGATATTAAAATCCTTATCTATTATCCTTTTGTCTTTATATACTATGAGGTGATCCTCCTCTAGTGAAATTAAACCCACCTTGCCCCCTTACAGGAGGTGATTAACTTATTTTTTTCCCAGTTGATCTTATAAAAGTATGTTCATTTTATTTTTATTCTACCTTCAAAGCTAATTGATAAGCTTCATCCATGCAAAGTATTATATGCATTCTCAATTCATCTTGAATAAAAAACTTTAAACTATTTGCATACCTTACGGTCATCTATTATTTTGTTTCATCATGATCCACTCATATAGAAAGCTTGCAAAACTCATATGGATATTCTTGTATATTGTGATCATTTTTCCTTAAATTCTAGAATCTTATATATAATATTTTTGCATAATCTACAAGAATAAATTTTGTCCTTAGCTTCTTCTCACCTCACTTCAAGTGTTGATCTTATATTTACCCCTTCTCTATCTCTCTTTCTACATGTGATCCCACCAAATAATTGCATGACCCTTCAATTTCATGTATGAAAACTTTAATTTGTTGTCTTATCTTAGATTTTTTTCATTTTTAAAAACTTTTCCATGCTATTTAACTAGTGTTGATGTGGTGGATTGCACCCTGTGAAGGGAGGCTCAGCTCTCTTCATCCACGTGACACAATGGAGACATCCCTTTCAATGTGGGTGGCAAACATGAGGGATGAATCTCTAGATTAGGGGATAGCTTCCCTTGATGCACCTTGAGGCCCTAGATTTTCTACTACTAACAATGGGGGGATGAAAAGGGAAAGAAAATACTGAAAATGAAACCTAAGGTAAGAGGTGATGTACCAAAATAATTGGTCTGCTCAGCTTTGGCATACACTTTGAACCATGGAAAGCAAGCATACACTTCATTCAGGTGAGAAAAAATTCCTTGCACTAGTATTTTAGTAGGGGGTCCTATGAAGATACATGGAAGAAGAAACTAGCACAAGAGGTGTTCTTAGACATACTATTGCGTAGCCTATTCACTTGCCTATACTTATTTAGACACTTCTTGTGACCTACAAGAGAATAAAATCACTATGCACTAGATATGATGGAATAAACTTATGAAAGCATGAAAATAAAATGACTTAACATAAGATAAAACCATAGAAATATACAAAAGTGCAAGCTCAAATGGAGGTAAAATTTTATTTCTGATTCAAGGTAAATTCCTACAAGGCTTCCCATACAAGCTGAGAGATATCCTTTCTTAAATGAGAAGTTACAACTATATAGAGAACTAAAAATAAGATAGCTGACAAATATAGGAATGGAAACCCATGCTAAGTTAAACACTTTTGTAGAGACTAAAAGACCATGTTACTATCAGTTTCTTTGAACTGCCTATAGGAGCCATGTTGTAGGCTATCCATACTGCCTTTTCTATTGTCCTTGGGTTGTAAAAGCATGGAAGACTATCTCCAAAAACTAACAAGGCCATTTTGAGTTGTTGTGATTGACTATGCTCTCTTCAATACCTGGACACAACTTGGATGCACATTAATGGTGAAGTGTGAAAACATAGAATGATGGTCTCTATAGTACAAAAACCAATCTATTTTATTGGTTTTTAATAGATATATTCTACCTAATACATTAATTATCCTTATTGAGTCATCTATGCCACTTGTCTTGGTCTAAGTGGTCATTGACTCTATCCTTTGTCTTTCTCAGTAGCTAGAACTATTCCTTGTTTTATCTTTTTTGCTTTGTCTTTACCATGTTTTATCTCTTTCCTTCAACTTCTCCTTTGCCTTGGATTCTTCTTGGCTTGTCTTTGACTTATCAGGCCTTTGGGTTCTCAGTGGTCTCTACTCCTTTATTTCAGGGTTTTTGCCATGCTTTCCTTTAGGCAAAATGTCTGAAGGAATTATTTATTTTGATTTCTTCTTTTCTCGAAGGGTACGTGCCCTTCAGGCCTTTGTAATTTGTCTCATTATTCATCTGGTTACCCTTTGCAAGGGTTTATTTCATCTAAAAGTTCCCTTCAGGTTTTTTGAAATGGTCTTCATCTTTCTCAAGGTGCCCTCTACAAGGACACTTTGTGCCTCAAAATTCCCCTTCAAAAGTTTCGATTTGGTCTTGCCACCGACCAAGGTGCCCTCTAAAAGGACACTTTAAGTCCAAAATTTCCTTTTAGAAGAATTATAAGGGTCTTGTACACCACATAAGTTCCCTCTACAAGGGCACTTACCCTTCGGCCTTTCTCTAATTGTCCTTTAGAAAAGTGAAAAGTCCACTTTTTTCCTTATGTGCCCTCCGAAGAAAATATGTGCCTTTGGCGAGCTACAAAGACCAAATTGGATGCTTCAATTGCTTTTACTTATAAAATTTAAAAAGTAATATACCTGCATAAACTTGAATTGCACTAAATAGACCATTTTGGACTTCTCATGAGCTCTTATTTTAGTTTTTGTGTCAACTTAAACTCATAAAACAAATAAGTAAAGACACTTGGAAAACCCAATTTGGTCTGCCAAGACCAGATCAAGTTTTGCAAGTGTCTTTACTTATAAAAATTTATAAATAAAGATGTATACAAGGTTTGAATTACACTGTAAGGACTAAATCAGGTTTATCAAGTAACTTGACTTATGAAAATTTTAAAAGTAAAGTCATTTGAAAAACCCAATTTGGTCTGCTATAGGTGAAGTAACTGCTCTTGATAAACTTGAAATGCACTTGGATAAACAAATTAGGAAAACACTTGGCTTTTTCTTAGGAAAGGTCTGGTAGAGAATGTTTTGCATAAGGTAATAGAGGGATGATCTATCCAAAACATGGATTGGATGACTTTTGCCAAGAAAAAGGAGGGGGTAATTTTGGCTTGCAGGACCAAAAATTGGTCAACACATTTGGCGACTCACAAGGGAAGCATGCCTGCTATGCTAAAGAAGATTGGTAGCCTCAAATTCCATTGGGCATGGAGTTAGGATGCATCTTAGAGAAGTCAACAATAGCCTTATAAGGACCTATGAACCAACAAATATTTTACCCCAAACAACAAGGAAAAAACACACACAAAGGCTAAAAACACTACATACGTGTGTAACAACACTTAGGAAAAATAAAAGATAACCTAACAGAATGCAAACTACTATGTACAACTAACCAAATATGCTCTTCTCCCTCTTGGATCAAAGGGAAAAATTCTTAATTCAATTTCAATATGAGATGAAAAAAAGTGCCAAGCATGCTTCTCTTTGAATTGAACACTTTATAGATCAGGCCTCTTCCTTGGCACTTCACTTGGTCTAGTCTCGAAGAGATCATCTTTGAATAGGTCTCTAATTAAGACATATTCATCATCTACACATTCAAATATTTCATATTTCTGCCCACTCTTTGTCTCATGTTCAACTTGTATCTCTTCAGTAGGCATGTCTCCAAGAGGATTGGTTTCATGTTCCTCATGTTCCTTAGAAGCTTCAGGCCCACATGATTCTTCTTCATCCTTCTAGAGCTGATGGGTTACTTTTAGAAGGTGATATTCCTCTTTGATGACTTTAAAAAAATCATCTTTAGATTCACCAACCTCTTGAAAGGATAAATCTAAAAGCTTGCTTCCCCTTTACATACTTATTTGAGTCCCAATGTTGCCTTCTCCACCCTTGGCCAACTCATAACCTCCTTGAAGAAGAATGTAACCTTCCCCAATGACTTTAAACAAATAATTCAAAGAATGGTCAAGAATCTATCCATGTTCCTCCATGACATCTTGCAAAGTGAGAAAAGAGTCAATGATCATATCTTCCTCATTAGAGATAGAGGCAAAAGCTTGTGACTTGTCTTCTTGTTCACCAATAGGGGTACCTATGGTGATCTCCTCCTCATCTACACTCATGAAGTCTCCCTAATCACTCATGAACTAAGCATACTCCTCTTCACTTGCTTCCCTCAAGATGGATTCCTCAACACAAGAGAAACATTCTTCATTTACCAAGCAAGGAGGTGGAACACAAGGATTGTCAAAATCAGGTTGGGAATGGAAAGTAGGGGATCTTTTTGAAAGATCATGAGAAAATGGGGGAAAACCTTGGGCCAAAATCACTTGATTTTATTCTCTCCACTTGACCAACACTTCATTGATATCAAAATTAGCTTGAGGATTGGTATAAGGGTTGTCTTTTGGCATAGGCTCCTCTCTAAGATCTAAAACTTCCATCTCACTTTCACTAAGCAATCTCACCTTTGCCTCTAATTTCTCAATTTGTTCAACGAGATTTTCTTGAAAGATTCTTTCTTGGAGCTCATAAGAATCATCATGGAAATGGGGAGTGCATGAAGGCTGCCATGGAGTACAAGAAGCTTCTTGAGGAAGGGTGGGAGGGACTTGAGAAGGACTAGCCTCATTTTGTACTTCACACTCTTGAACAATGTCCTTCTCCTCCTTACTACTCCATAACTCAACTACTTTACTCTAGCTCATAATCTTAGGACTGGAAGTCTCCTTTTGGGGTGATGGGGTTGTAATGTGAGAGGGTAGTGAGGGCTTAGATTCCACTTCCCTTGCTGCCAACATAGAATGTTGCATGTGAATATTTTCCAACTCAATCTGCTTATCAAGATTGGCCTTAAACATAATATTTTCTATTTCAAAACACAATCTTGACTTGGCTCATGAGTAGGGGCTGCATATGATTGATATAGAACTTGGGGCAATGGGTATGCAGGTTGATAGACTTGGTAAGGCTGCCTCTCATGAATACATAGCTTCTCTTCCAAAGATGCAATCAAACCACTCACATCTAACATCTCATTTTTAAGTATTTACCAATTGGCTCTTTCAATAGGATTCCATTCGCCCTTGACCAACTCTAATGCGTTTCTCACTTGATGGATGAAATGATCAAGAATTTCTTGGCCACATACCCTTCTAGTGTCAAGATCCACTACATACCTTTCATACTCCAATAGTGTTTGTTTGAAGGTGGAAATGGGATGATTGGAAAAAGGATTAGGTTGAGTAGGAGAAGTAACACATTGAGAAGATTGGGCATAAGACTGATATATCTCATGACAGGGTTGAAACTGGTCATATTGGACCTCATAAGGATCAACACAAGGATGATAAGGATCATAGCTAGGCTGGCCAAGGACTTGCTCAAATTGAGGAGGAAGAGGCAAAGCCTACAATGTTTCACCAACCTATAAAGGGTAAAACTCATAATCATATGCAACCATGAAACTTCATAAAGAAACATATTACCAAAGCTCTTTAAAGGATCACTCGAGGTGCTCAACCAACTGATGTATCTTTGGAGTCGCCATTAGTGTTGATTGAATGCCTCCAAAGGCTGATTTATTGAAGAACATACCAAGAATTCTTCAACCTCTTAGACAAAATGTCCCATCGAGCGTGCCAAAAATTGTTGACATGGTGAATTACACCCTATGAAGGGAGGCTCATCTCTCTTCATCCACATGACACAATGGAGACATCCCTCTTGCTGTGGGTGGCAAATGTGAGGGATGAATCTCTAGATTAGGAGATATCTCCCCTTGATGCACCTTGAGGCCCTATATTTTCTATTGATAAAAATGGGAGGGATGAAAAGGGAGAGAAAATACTAAAAATAGGACCTAAGCTAAGGGGTGATGCACCAAAATAATTGGTATGCTTAGCTTTGGCATACACTTTGAACCATGGACAACAAGCATACACTTCATTTAGGTGAGAAAAACTTCTTTGCATTAGTATTTCAGTAGGGGGTCCTATGAAGATACAGGGAGGAAGAAACTAACACAAGAGGTGTTCTGAGACACACTGTTGCATAGCATATTCACTTGCCTATACTTCTTCAGACACTTCCTGTGACCTATAAGATAATAAAATCACTATGAACTATATATGATAGAATAAACTTATGAAATCATGAAAAGAAAATGACTTAACCCAAGATAAAACCATAGACATATACAAAAGTGAAAGCTCAAATGAAGGTAAAATGTTCTTTATGATTCAACTTAAATTCTTGTAGGGCTTCCCATACAAGCTAAGAGATATCCTTTCTTAAATGAGAAGTTACAAATATATAGATAACTGGAAACAAGATAGCTGACAAATCTAGGAATGGAAACCCATGCTGAGTTAAACACTTTTGTAGAGACCAAAAGACCATGTTGTTGTCACTTTATTTAAACTACCTATGGGAGCCATGTTGTAGGCTATCCAAACCACTATTTCTACTATTCTTGGGCTGAAGCATCATGGGAGACCATCCCCAACAACTAACAAGGCCATTCTGAGTTTTTGTGACCAACTATGCTCTCTTCAATACCTGGACGTGACTTGGATGCCCATTAATGGTGAAGCATTAAAACATGAGACGTTGGTATCTATAGTTTGAAAACCAATCTATTTTATTGGTTTTTGGTAGATATAATATACCTAATGTATTAATTCTCCTTTTTGAGGCATCTATGCCACTTATATTGGTCTGAGTGGTCATTGATTTTGTCCTTTGTCTTTGTTAGCAGCTGGAACTGTTCTTTGTTTTATCTTTTCCACTTTGTCTTTGCTCATGTTTTGTCTCTTTCCTTCAGCTTCTCCTTTTTTTTAGCTTCTTCTTGGCTTGTCTTTGACTTATCGGGCCTTCAGGTTCTTGACAGTCTCTACTCCTTTGTTTTGAGCTTTTTGCCATGCTTTCCTTTGGGCAAATGTCTGAAGGATTTCTTTATTTTGATTACTTCTTTTCTTGAAGGGCACGTGCCCTTCAGGCCTTTGCAATTTGTCTCCTTCTTAAGTTGGTTTCCCTCTGCAAGGGTTTATTTCATCCAAAAGTGCCCTTCGATCTTTCTAAAATGGTCTTCATCTTTCTCAAGATGCCCTCCACAAGGCACTTTGTGCCTCGAAATGCCCCTTCAGAACTTTTGATTTGGTCCTACCACTGACCAAGGTGCCCTCTGCAAGGACACTTTGAGTCCAAAGTTGCCTTTTAGAAGAATTATAAAGGTCATGTGCACTACCTAAGTTCCCTTTGCAAGGGCACTTACCCTTCAGCCTTTCTCTAATTGTCCTTCAGAAAAGTGAAAATTCCACTTTTTTTTGCTTATGTGTCCTCTGAAGAAAATCTATGCCTTTGGTGAGCTGCATAGACCAAATCAGATCCTTCACTTTATTTTACTTATAAAATATGACAAGTAATACACCTGCACAAACCTGAATTGCACTAGATAGACCATTTCAGACTTCTTATGAGCTCTTACTTTGGGTTTTGCATCAACTTCAACTCATAAAACAAACAAGACACTTGGAAAACCCAATTTGGTTTTCCAAGAGCAAATCAGGTTTTGCAAGTGTATTTACTTATAAACCTTTATAAATAAATATGTTTGCAAGGTCCAAATTACACCGTAAGGACCAAATCAGGTTTATCAAGTAACTTGACTTATGAAAATTTCACAAGTAAAGTCATTTGGAAAACTCGATTTGGTCTACTGTAGGTGAAGTAACTACTCTTGACAAAACCAAAATGCACTTGGCTAAGCAAATGAGGAAAATACTTGGCTTTTTCTCAAGAAAGTTCTAGTAGAGAACATTTTGCATAAGGTAGTAGAGGGATGATCTAGCCAAAACATGGATTGGATGACTTTTGCAAAGAAAAAGGAGGGGGTGCCCAATTTTGACTTGTAGGACCAAAAATTGGTCAATAACTAGTCTATTAACTTCTTTGGTTTTAAAATACCTTGATGCTATGAAACTTCAACCTTGATTCCTTTGTTCCTTCCCTTTAAAGCCCAAACTATCCTTTCTTCCATTGATCTTGGTTTTTCTTGTTCTTCCTTATGATATTGAGATAGAATCAGAATATCGTGTGTCCTATTTATAGTTGGCTCTTTTCTTACACCAAGTGGATCACTTATTTTTGGTGTATCACCTCCCTTAGCTTAGATTTCTTTTTAGTCATCCTCTTACCCCTTTTCCTTAGCTAATAGTACATTTTAGTGTGGTAATCAAGAGTTGAAGTGAAGCAATTGAGGAACTAGCCTCATAAAAAATCTTAGAGGTTCAACCTCACCATAGGATACCCACATCCTAAGGTTGTCCCCATGATTGTAGCTAGAAGTGAGAGAGCATGAAGAACTCTCTCACAAGGGTGCAATTCCAAGCTACAACAAGGTCTATGTCTACAAGATCATCAAAAAGGCTATAATGGGATGCTACATCATTGCTAGGATTCTCATCACTAGTCACTTCATAAGAGTCACTATCAAGATTTATGAGTTCACCCCCAAGAAATATATATCCAAGACCATGATTCCAATTAACCACTCCAGCTGATATGAGTTCTAGGATTCCTTGCACTCATGGGCCAAGGTCTTTTATTATATAATCAAAATGATCCATGATCTGATTAAGGATATGATACTTTGGATTCTAAAATCAATTAAGGCCTTCAGAATATAACCAATCTCCCTCAGTGAAAGCCTTGTGATCTTTCTTTGGTGCAATAGTAGGTACAAAAACTACAAGTGGTTTTTATTGTTTCTTCTTTGGTTGCCAAATTTGGTTGGGTCCATTAGGAGTCTGTGAAGGTTTAGACTTATCATATATTTTAGGGGATTCAAGAAACTTTACAACATGGAAGGAATTATTTATATGGTATGTCTACCCATGTCTTCAATAACAACCTACTTTGCAAGAGCTAGATGAAATGGATCAGTCGAAGTAGAAGCTAGATAACTAGGGTCGATATAATTGGATGGAGATAGATGTGAAACTATGGCTTTATTCTTCTTTGGAATTAGAACCTGGGCAATATTTATAATTATAGAATTTAGCCTCAAGATGTTTACAATATTGATACAACTATTGATCAAGAAGAATAGTAACCTCAATCCCGTCATGGGGAAACTTAAGGCACTAGCGTAGGGTGGAGGGAACTACCTGTACTTCATGAATCCAAGGATGACCAAGAAGTGTATTATAAATAAGTTCAATATCCATAATATAGAATAATGTGTGGTGGGAAATAGACCCAACCATGACCAAAAACCAAATTATACCAAAAGACTCCCTTTCAACGTTGTTGTAAGCCTTGATTGTGATCATTTTTTGTTGAATGTCTTTGTCAACATAACCTAATCATCATACCAACTTGAGAGATATGATGTTTAGCCCCAAACCATTATCTATAAGAACCTACTTGATTTATGATCTTTAATGATTATCTCAATATATAATGGGTTATTATGATTTGGGCCAAGAGTGGACATGTCTTTTGGGTTAAACATGATTTGTCAAAATAAAGACAAATACCTGACTAGGTTCTAGAACTGATCAGGCTTTATATTAGTGGGCACAGTGGATTCTTTCAAAAGGTTATTCAGAATAGTTCTATGGATGTCAAATGTCTGCAAGAGTTTCAATATGAAAATCTATACAGGGGTTTTGTTTAAAGGCTTCTCGATTGTGGATTGAGTTGGTTTAGTTTTTATAGGCACAATATTTGGCTTTGGGATCATTGGCACAATTTTATCATTAGGTTTCATGGAAGAAGTGGGTGAAGGGCCTTGGATAGTGACTTACGAGTGTCTAGTTTCGACTACATAACCCAAAGGTGGCAAGGAGCCATTATAATTAGAAGAGGAAGGTAAAGGGCCTTAGACGATGACTCACGAGAATCTAGCTATATTTCTATATTTTTGAGTTGATGAGGAGCCTTGATAATTAGAATAAGGGTGTTATTGTTCATAACTAGCAACTTATACAAATGGCGTTATAATTGCATTGTGTGAACTCGATACGGTATTACTAGGGGAGAGGGTGTTGACCCTACAAGGATGGGTCCTATGCTATGAGGAATATGAGATTGTCCATGTGGTTTCACAGTAATAGTGGTAATGTGGGTAATAGAAATGTTCTCCATAGTATTTTTATAGTCATATGACATGTTGTTATAAGACACATTATTAGTATGGGCATTATGATCATGATTATGCTCATTACAATTCTGACCCTAATGTTGGTTCTGATTTTGCCTTTGTCCCTAATTTTGACCATGGTTTTGATTATTTCTTAGTGGTGGTGGATTATGTTGAGGAAAGGGGTCCTTGTATATCCCCATATCCTAATTTGTGTCCTAATTATGGGCCAACTTAATCTCTAGTTCACCACTTTCAATGAAGTCTTCAATGATGTGTCATAATTGGACATAGTGGTACACACCGTGACCAACTACATGATGAAATTTGCACCATTCATTCTCTTTTTACCAATTTGTCTTCAATTTATCTTGAGTAAATGGCCTTGGTATTGGCTGTATAATTAGATTAGCTACTATTAGATTTTGAAGCACTATTTCAATCGATTCTCCTAACTTACTAAAGACTCTAAAATTGTTATGGAATGTTCTACGTGGAGGTTATCTCTAAAAATTAGGTGGTGGATTGAGGGGAGTTGATTGTGCATTTGGAGGAGGTAGAGCCTGCACCATTTGTACATGTCACATTTCAATCACCCCATTTTTGACCATGTTCTTTTTCTTGTTAAACCCTTTAGGATTATTTTGTGTAACATTTTGTGTAGATGATTGGGCCTTATTTAAGGTTTGTCTTTGTGCAAATATATTGATAAGACCCTTAGCAATAAAATCCTTCTCAATCTGTACCCCTTTGTCAGTAATTTCCTTGAAAGAGTTAGCACAAGCTAGACATATATTGTACATGACCTCAAGATGTAAGTTTTGTGCAAATATATCTGCTAACTATTTGTCTGGTAATTTATGCAAAAAGTGACGTACCAATGCTCTCTATCTCTGTAAATATGCTGTGAAGATTTATCCATCATGTTTTTTGGCTTTGCACAAGTTAATAATGGTCAGTTCATGTTCTATGTTGTAAGATAAATGGTTGACAAACTTTTCTGACAAGTCATTCCGATCTATAACTGATCCCTTGGGTATTTGAAGTAGCCAATCAAGACCCTGTCTTGCTAAACTTTGTGGAAATAGTCATAGTAAGTACTTGCTACTATAAGCAACCTCTTGGCATAAAATGAAAAATGCTTGTATATGCTCACGTGGGTATCCCTTTGCTTTATATTTATCAAATTTTGATGCCTCAAAATGAGGTAGAAAGGGGGTTTGGAGAATAGATAAATCAAATGGATATGGACATATCTCATCAAATTTATATTTCTTGACTCTATTATTCATCTCCAATCAGTACACAATCTCCTTCATGGAGTTCCACTCTTGCATGTTTGGTGCATTCATGGATTGGTTATGATGTTATTGGGGTGGTATGTTCCTCTGATTTTACTATTGGGGTGGAAAATGCTCTTAGTTTTTTTTTGGGGTGGAATGTGCTCTTAGTATTGTTTTTGGGGTGGAATGTGCCCCTATTGTTATTTTTGGGGTGGAATGTGCTCTTGTTGTTGCATGGATTTGTGAGGGATTTACACCTTATGTTTCACGACTTGGCTTTGATTTTATCCTAGAGTTGAGTAGATAGGCCATTGATTCTTGGAGTGTAAAACATTCCTTGAAATTGGATATCTAGTGTTTTGTTGATTTTGGGAAATTATTTGTCTATTTACCAATTTCTATGTTGGTTAAGACAAACTAGCCAAATGGTCCTGAGGGATTTACTCAATATGAACTGAATGTTTGGGTCTCTGATTTTGTAAAGTGACAAGATTTCATGATGGTTAAATAATGTTTGTTCCATTTCTAAGGGAATAGTTTACAATATCTCTTGTGTCTTTAACTATTCATTTAGGTTACCTTGACCTACCATTGTTATGTTCTCAACCAATGTTTGTTGTGTAATTTCAACCATATTTTCTTATTCTTTTAAAGCATCATTATGGATTGAAGTAGCAATCAATGAGTTAGTTAAGTCCATGATAAGCTGATCATCATATTGTTGACTTATTTTCTTGATCTTTGCTATAAGATTCAGGTTTGTGGGTTTTGACTCTATAAGGATTTCTTTACCTTTGTTAGAAGAAGGAGGTATATCTACTTATGCAAAATCTTTCTCTTTCCATTTTTGTTATTATTCTCCAACCAATGTGTGCAAATATTCCATAGGAAAATCTGAGGGTAATCTAGCACCTAGTTCTATTAACCTAAGAAGTGCTTCATCTTTGCTCTCTTGGTATTCAATATAATCCCCTTTGGATCCTAAAATTGTAGGAATGTCCTCAAAGCAAACATAATTATCTTTTCCATCATAAAAGTGTTCATCCTCATAGCTAGGGCCATAAGGGACCCCATTATGAGTGACCCTTTGAGTCGTGTCTAAAAGGAGTTGTTCTTTTCATTTAACTATATCTAGATCAATGTTTTACAAACGTTATGAACAAGATATGGGTTTGATCTTATTTTTCAACAAATGAATATGGTACCAAAGAGACTATAAAAATGAGGGTGGCTTGGAACCACACATAATTAGAATATTTATTTCATGAAATTACTCAACCTTGGGTAGGATTGAAATCATATAAATCAGAAGAGGGTATGATAACTCAAAAAAGCCTAGAGTGTCACTAGTACAAGTACCATAAAATCTAGTTCAACTTCGATGAGTTGACAAGTTCTCTATAGGGGATGGGGGGAGAGCATACATACACAACTTTCTTTATTTCCAATCAATTCTAACAAAGCAATGATCTATTGAAGACAAACTTTGAAATGTGCTCAATTTTAAAGCACTTAAATCGAAAATTTTAGTGATTTTCTTTAGCCCCATGGCTTTATGATGTAAAAATTTGTAAAGAACAACTAAAAAAATTCAAGCAAACATCTAAGTGTTTCATTAAGCACCCAAAATAAATGTTCCTAATCCTTTTTGAGCACTTAAAAAGAGTTTTAAAAAACAAGATTAAACTTGTTTAGATCACTTTTTAGGTTGTCCCTGCAAGGAAAAGGTCAAAGTTTTGTTTAACCTTGAAGCACTTATCTAAATGAGATAAATAACTTTGTAAATTTAGTTCTTGGGTTTCACACAGTCCAATCTCGCTACTCCATAGTGAAATCTTGCAACTCTGTAAAATTGTGAGTCAAACAGGCAATATCATTACTCAGGTTAGTTTAACAAAAATCACAATATTGTTACTCAAGCTAAAAATCTTGCTACTCAGGTTGACAATCTTACCATTCGAGTTTGACAATATTTCTACTCAGGTTGACAATCTCACTATTTGGGTTCACAATCTTATGACTAGCTAGTAGTGGGGTTATAATATTGCTACTTGCGAGTGGTAGGGTTGTAATACCACTACTTGTGAGTTGTGGTATTGTCACCTAACTACTAATAGTTTACTGTTAATACTGTGACTTAGTTAGGCAATCTATGATTCAGATAGGCAATCCCATGACTGTGTGAGTTACGAGATTGTAGGCCAGAGAATAAAACCATGACTAACAAAAAAATAGATTTTTGCTCAAATTTTTACCTTTTTTTCTCCCACACTCCAAGATTCTACAAGTAAATGGTTAGTAGGTTGCTTGTAAGTGCTAGTTGATCAAAATAGTGGGGTTCAATCCAAAAATGTAGAGTGGATTAAAAAAAATGATTTGTCGAGCATTAGTCCAAGAATTCAAAGAAAAATGCATAGAGAGCTAATTAAATCAAGCCAATCTATTCAGGTGGGGTTTTACTAATAACAATGAAGGAAAAAAGGAAATAAAGCAATACTAGTTACCTTCCCAAATCAATTCCATTGCTCAAAAGCAACTCAAAAATATGTTCTCCCCTTGATCAATCATTCTTGTCTTCATTACCAATGGTGGCAAACTCCTCCAATGTCTCAAGAACACTCCATAAAACCTACGCTCATGATATTGAAACTATCTAATTGCCTATCAAATGAAGCTAATCCAAATATGAATAATATAATAATCAAAACACAAATTACTTGTGAAGAGATTTGAGCATTATAACATTACACAATTCAAGCTTAAAAATGATGTTTATAGCCACTCTATTTATAGATTTTCTAAATGATTAGAAGGAACATGAACCGTCCATCTCAAGATGAAGATGTGTGGCTAAGAATCCATTCAGTTTTGAAGGCCAAATTCAATAAATGCTCTCATAAATATTTGGGATAGAGAGACATTAAAGAGCCATGGAAGGCACTAAAGAGGCATGGGAGGCCATAATCTAATATTTTATGCATTTATGGCTTAATGGATGCCACTCCATATGATGATGTCATTAGGTGATGCAGATATCAACAATCAATTTCCAATAATGAGATATTCAATAAGTTCCATGGAATTATTACTTAAGCTCTTAATTTGGATTAATTAGCTTAAATAAGGTTGATCAATTTTAGTGTAATTCTTTGGAAATCGGTGCACGATTAATCAAAATGGTTAGAAAGTCATATTATTGGGTTATAATTTAACTGGAAAAGAATTAGAAGGTGATGTTAGATGCATACAGATTGTGTTGCCATTTAGGATGTTGTTGACACAAAATAACAAATGTATGTGATGTGTATTAACGAATTAGAATAAAAGAGTGATTTAGAGCACAAAAAGGTGAAATCATCATTTTCACTTGAAATGATTTGATCAAATTTAGGTATCTCATAAAATACATTGCTCCATTTAGGGATACATTAGCCTAAATTGGTACTTGTAAATGACAATCTCAAACCATTTAGCTTGTTTTATGGATTTTGGCCTAAAATATGCATTTGAGTGCAATTTGAGTAAGATTGACAATTTCAACACAAATGGTGTTAGGAATTGGATGTATACATCTCTCATATCAATTCATGCAATCAAGGATAGGGGCTTCAATGAAGTACAACATATTCCTTATAGCCTACCACTCAAAACACACACATAGACTTGAGATTGAAATAAAACTCAGACTTTATTGATCTTAAGGAAGTACAAAGACTACATGCACGCATTCACTCACTCTCCATATGACTATAATACATGGGAAGAATGCTACATAGTCTCTTTTTCAATTGAACATTGATTGCTTCCTCTTATAGCCTCCACACTCACTTGGGAATTCTTTCCCCAACTTCACTCTCCCTGATTCAAATCCATCCTTTCTATTTTGTGTCTTATGGTAGGAATCTTTGGATTCCAATTCACCTTGAAAATAATCCAAATAAGCACTTGAATGATTATGGGTTTTAATTGGGCATGGTTAATCGATGCAGTTAAAACCACTGCTTCCTACAAAGTGGTGGTTTCATAACTACTAGTTAATGTAGTTTCATCACAAGATATAGAAAACTTTGTTTTATGACCTAAAATTGCTCCTTGTCTCTCCCAAAACCTTTTCAAAGTGTGAATAAGTCCATGGTCTATATCTTTGACTATTAGAATCCCACAACACAAAACATATATATTTTGGCAATGCAAGTCTACTTGAATAATTGGATGTTCCTACATCAATTTTGTTGTGGAGTGTATGTAGTATTATACTTCCTGTGTATAACTTCTTGCTTGAAAAATTCTTTAATATATTTTGAGACAAACTTGACTCCATTCCCTGATCTAAAAGATTTGATTGTCTACCTTTTTATTTCTCTAGCAAAGCTTTCTTTACAATAAAAATCAGATAAACAATATGATTTTCTATTTATAAAATAAACACATTTTCTTAGATAAGTCAACCATTAATAAGAAATATTGAGCTCCAAACACTATAAGTGTTTACATTGGACCATGAAAATCTTCATGTACTAAGGCCAATATTCCTTTGGATTGCCATGCCTTACCAATATCAAATAGATGTCTGATCCAAAACTCAGAAGTTCTAGTTGATAAATATTTTAAAACATAGAAATTACACAGGAACAATGATTTCTCTGAGAAGAGATGTATTATTACTCAAGATCGCAATACAAATATATGCTTATCTCTGGGAAGAGATGTCTAATTTTCCATTTCGGGTTACATCTTCATTTATACACATTTTTAAATCAAGGGGAGGATGTGGAAGGTCACCAATATTGAGTGATATTAAGTGGTTCAACTTCTACGATCTAAAACAATACAGAATTCAAGGAATTACTATTTTTAGAAAGTTACTATTTTTAGACTGCACTACTGAAATTGAAATTTAGGGCACTTCCATTAGGTTTTAGAGGGCCAAACTTCATCGATCAAATCTCATGCCATCTCATGATGTTCTCCTCATTCTTAGCTTTCCAACGGTTCAAACGACGAGTCAATTGGAGCTACGATACAAAAGTTATGGCTCCTAGAAGTTCTATCATCAATTGGGGTGGAACTGTCACCCGAATTATCGCTTGAATTATTGCCTAGATCAATGTCAAATCTGTTTGCCCATCTGATACCATATACACATGTTCTCACTTTCCTGAATTAATAGTAGTGAATTCACCATATTAGTCTTACTTAGTACATTTAGATATTGATAATTGAGGTGTCCATGCTTCTCATGCTAAAGTACATTAGTACTTTTAATTGCTACTAGTGCATGTTATTTTTCTATTTTGGGATCAACCAATTTATACAACCCCTTTTTACGAATTCTAACAACAATTACTTTGTTATCAAGAAGAGTAGTTACCATGCATTTGGTTCCTTGAACTTAAAAAAAACTAGGATTTCTAGTTATCTTATAGATAGAATATTTATGTTCATATCTTGCACATAATGAACATTTTTAAAAGTGTAATTAACAAAATTGTTCAAAGTTACATGAACATCTCCACATCTTTTAATAAAATAAGACCAACTGCCACCCAAGGAAACAAATTCATTACTACTATCATCTTCAATGAAGTTAGCATACTAGTCTTTGTGATACATATAGTGTCGGGATGCACCTAAGTGAGAATACCATATTCTAGACATAGTTGACTGGTTCTGAGATGCGACTAATGCAAAATCATATGTTTCCCCTCATTTATCTTATTCAACAACATTTGCATATTGTGATTTCTTTCGACCATTTGTTAGGTCATATTGTCTCTTCTGACATTCTTTTTTGAAATGCCTTAGCTTCTTACAATAGTGACATTTCCATATTGACTTGTTACTGCCTTTGAAAGCCTCATCACTTGATGAATTGCTTGCACTAAACTATATACCTCTGCCCTTGAATTGATGTGCACTGAATGCACTCTATGTATATTCCAAAGTTTTTGCTTCTACATGATCTTGCCTTTGCTCCTTTTGTAGGAGAGGTGTTGACAACTAAAAATCAAGTGTTTATATTTTTGCAATCAAATGTAGTGATTGCACAAATTAATCAAATGGTGAAGGTAAGTTATGTAATACCAAAACAACCTTATCCCGATCATCCACTACGTCTCAATGGAAGCTAGTGAATCATTGAGATCCTTCAGACATAAGAGGTACTCTAAAATAGAATCTCCTTCTTGTATCTTAGTGGGAAAAAAAATACAAAGCCCTTCCAAATTTTGATACTTGATATTTAGTAGTCAAATGTTTTCACAATTCAAATGCAACAATAGCATTTCTATGTGGATTGCTGACAGTTTCAACAACATTAATGCCTCCCTATGTATTTTATCATAGTCTTTAACATTATTTGTAGATATTTGTTAGTTATCTAACACAATTTAATCAATATTCCTATACTCACACATAATATGTATTTTATGACACACTAAGTTATAGTTTTTACCAATCAAGGTGTTGTATTTGGCCATTTTGACCTTACACCTAGACCTCCAAGACCACTTAAAATACGGAAACAATTAAATCTAGAGATTTATGACCCTTGAGATAAAAATACCACATCCACCAAATTGTTGGGTGAAAATACACACATGATAAGAAGTTATGAAATTAATTTCCTCGCCAAGTACATTTAAGGCAATTATTTAACAAGGGCCGCATAGTGGCTAGTCCCTACCTCTAATGCGCTAATTGTATTAGAAATTGTAATGTATTTTGTGTTGAGTTAATTTGAGATATTTAGGAGGTAAAGTTGTAAGTTAATAGGAGAAATGTTGCATATTAGAAATTGCAAAGTTCGCATGTTATTTAAATCTTTGAAAATAATTAAAATAATATTGAATTGTTATAATTATTCGTGATGGAATTTAGTGGTATTGGAATAAAAATAATTAAATTATAAATTATCATAAATATATTTAAGTTGCAATATTTATGACATCTATAATAACAATATAAGTCGCTTTAATATTAAATAAATATAATGCATACTTTAATGTGTTTGTAGTATTATAAATAAATAAAATATATTAATAATAATAAATAAAAATAAATTTAAAAAATAAAAATAACACATTGTTAATTTAATATAAATTCATTTTAAAATTTTAAAATACATAATTATTATATAATAGTATTTTTTTTAAATTTTAATAATATCTTTATACAATATTGCGCTTTTCGTACATTTTATAAAATTGTCCATTCTTAATGTTATAAAATTGTTCATTCTTAAAAAAGGTAAGAAAGATTTTTTTTCACTTTGTATTTTTTAGTATTTTTTGATATATATGTATGAGAATGCGAGTAACGTGATATTATTCATGGGGTGGGGGTGATGCATAATTATGGGTACACTATGCGTTGGGGATAGATGTTTTTTTTTTTTTTTTTTTTTTGGTGACGTTAGAAACGTTGCAATATGTGTATAAGTTCCATTTGCCGTGTACATTATGACATTGATCTTTATCCAATATTCGCGACTTGTTATCATTATTCTTATTTTATTGCCTTCATTTTTAATTACTAGAGTGTACATGTTAAAAAATACATGCAAGGATATATATAATATTCTTATGCGTTTCATTGTATGATCCATTTTTTCATAATATATTTAAATATTCCATTATTTTTATTTTAGATTTTAAATAAATTTTATAATTATTATAATAATACGTGTTTCTAATTTTTTCATTAGTTAAATAAAGATTAAAATAATTAAAAAGTGAAGTATAAATAAATAAGAATATTAAACAATTTTTTATGACATTGCATTATTGTAAGGACACATGTCAATGTTAGGATTAATAACCATTTTAAATAATTAATTAACTTACTTAATTTTTAGGTTAAATATCAACATTATCCAAACGTAATATACACTTGTCTTTTAATTACATTTTAAATTTTTTATTGGGTTTGATTTTTAATGTACATTTGTCTTTTATTTATATAAATTAATAAATATATGTTCACTTCTCTTTTAAAAATTTTATTTTAAAATTTGAAATATATATATATATATATATATATATAAATGTTGTATAATCAATAAAATGAGAAATAATTATTTTTAATAAAAAATTTTAAAATTAAAAAATTATCAAAATTGAATAAAAACTTTAACAATATAAAAATTGTTACCATATGTAAAAATTATTAGTTTTATTGATTCCTATAATGGAGGGACTAAAAAATTTATAGAGTTTGTAAAGTTCTTATGCACAAATCCTACATTCGCACGCTCTGATAAAAATGAAGTCACACTCAGGAGGAAAGAGAAAAGCTACGCTTCGGCATTCACGCCTTGGGAGACGTCACTTTTGCACATTTTCTTCCCACGCTACCCAACCTCACACAATCTTAGACACCCACACTTGCTTCAGCATTGTACAGGTTTCCTTTCAATCTCATATTAGTGTTGTACAGACTGCCTTTCACGCTCAGATCTGAGCTGCTTCTTTTACAGCCATGCCCTTTGCTATCTCCAACACTCTTCAAAATTCCTTTCAGCAATGCCAAGCTCCTATCATGCTCAAGATTTAAACTGTTATGCTTAGAGAATAAATTATCGTGTTTAGGTTCAGGCAAGAATAATATACCGCTCTCAGGAAGAAAAATTCACGCTATGGAGGAGAGAAATCACGCTCAAAGGCAGCTTCCAGGCTCATCAACGCCACTCTTCTTCCTTTTTTTTTCTTGTGTTTGATTTCTATGTAGATCAACAAATGGTGGAACATGTCCTTCCTCAAAATTAGATCTCTTTCAAACACTTTGGGCTCTTCTCTATTAGCACCCGAATAACGTTGATACTATATTATTTTATTGAATAAATCCATACAAATTACATTGAAGTGGTCAATTAAATAGCCAGGTAAACTCCAACAAACTAATCAACTCAACAGCCAATGTGTCAAAATAGCACAAGCATCCCCGAAAGTAGAATAGAAAAAATAGCCAATATTTAGGTTTTATTGTAGATTGACTAAGACTAGAGTATAATCTAATATAATATCCATTATTACTTATGGTGCCATGTCTTATTTAGCCGGGCCCACGCCACTCAAAACATGTGTGCAGGTGGCATCCAATGGAAAGGGGTTGATGATCTTAGAGATACCACAAACTTATATATAAGGTATTTGGTAGTATTGTAGACTATAGAATTGAGACTCGATGATTTTAAAGATATTATAAATTTATATATAGGATCTTTGGTAGTACTGCAGACTATAGAATTGAGACTTAGTGAGTTTTGGTGAGAACTCACGAATTTGAGTTTGACTCAACCTTATCGAGTCCTCAATGAGTCTTTTTACAAATTCGTCGAGTCTTTGTCATTTTTTTAATGATTTTTTAAAATTTGTAGTTTCATTAATAATTTTTTTGTGATTTTTCAATAGTTTTTTCCTCCTAAACTTCTTTATTTTTTAAAATTTGTTGAGTCTTGCCAAATCTTTGCTGAGTATGAGTCTCGTTTATGTGTTGTAGACCATAATTTACAGTACCACATCCTTGAGAATGGACTTCACAATATCGCTAGAAGTGCATCAGGAGAATCCACGCAGATCACCATGCTTTCTATCAATTGCTTAAATAAAACTCCTCTCTAGTTTTGCAAGAGTAAGGTGTGTTTTTATTGGGATAATGATTCCTTTTTATTCGTGATTGCCTTTCCATCCTTAAGATTTTGGATTGGAAACAACTCATTACATTGTTTTTGACAATATTTAGGTTTACAGATACATAGTGTGTTTTTATGTTCATGCATGAATGATGCCTTCCTACTTTCTCAATCAAGTGGTGTTAGTTCACATGAACATCCAAGGTGTATGGCAAACCTTGCATCACCAAAATATAAAAAATAAAGATAGTCATTTCAAAATTTGTTTGCTTTTATTCAGGGACACATTTCTATAAAACACTTGGAATATGCATGGTGATGGTTAGAAGTCATTAGGGAACCTTAGCCAAAACAAATTATATATATTTTGTGGGTTTTGTATGAAGATGGTGTGGCAAGTTTTATTTTTAACAAGATAGAGAAGATTGGGCATTTTAAACGCAAGAAAATCTTTCAGAGAATGGCCCAAAAAGAAGCCAGAAACTTTTTTGAAGATTTCTGGTCGTATTCCATGATTAGGTGAGTTTAAGGGATTCCCAAAGCTATTGGAAAAACATAGGAAAGAAGATTTTCAATAGCAGCAAGGGAAAAAAAAAGAAGAAAACAATCAAAAACAAAGAGGAAAAGGGGTTTTTTTGGGGTGTGTAGGTTGAAGCGAATGGTGCATCCATTCCAAAATTTAAATCCATATTTGAAGTGGGTTTTTTGCATACATGGAGTTGGGAAAAACCTTCTAGGGTAGTTCCTCTTTAGTAATGAGAATTTGAGCCCCAAAATTCTATGTAAATATTTGCAAAATGCCTAAGAGCATATTTGGATTGTTGTAAGTGAAGAAAAGAAGTGTTGAGTGTGTGTTAGGATATTTTAAAGTTTTTTTTGCTTAACAATTGTGTAATAAGATAAGGAAATTTGTTTCATGAATTTTTGTTGTGAATTGGGTATGTGGGTGTGCCTTGCAAAGACTTGAAAATTGAATTTCATTTAAAATAATGGTCCAAGTTTTGTGCAGGTTCATATGAAGTTGGAAATATGTTAAAATACATTGTGAGATTCATTTTAATTACCCATACTCGCTATCTCCTCTCTCATTCAAGTATATTTTGAGTTTGGTGCAATTTTACTTGCTTACTAGTTAAAGTGTTTTGTTAAAAGATGGAAATTTCACTTTTGATGCAGATGGGTACCAAAAGGGATAGGATAGCATCAATTGGGTAAGATAAGAAAGGATAAGCTATGTTTGGGCTTTTAGGACTCAGTTGCCATTCATTTGGCCCTCGACCTAGATTGCATCAACTTACCTCAATCAACAAATGGAACCATAAATGCAATTAAGAAGTGTTTTTGTGTATTACTCACTATGAGTTCTGCTCATGCTTGTGGTTACAAATCAACATCCTACATGATTATCATTGCCAATACTCTATCCAATATTTGACTAATGAATTCTTACCCAGTGGCGATGAGGCTACATTGATGCCTTGTGCCTCCTTGTTTGTCTCTTCCTTGGTGAGCTTAGCTTCTTCTTCTACAACTGCATTTTGGGTTGTAGGTGCATGGGTTACTTCTTTCCACTTGATTTGGTATGCCTCTTCCTTCTTGGACTGCCCCTTATGGATCTTTGGGTCAAGTCAAGGATGAAATTTCCAACATTTTGTATACCAATGCCCTTGGACATCCTATTTTTATTTTTTTGTTTCTCGTCATAATGATTTGAAGACTGGTCTTCACAAGTTGTTTTCTTTTTGAAATACTTGGGCTGCTTCGGGATGGATTGCTTCTTCAAACATATTGCCACAAAATGGTTACTCATTCCACAAAATGAACACAAATAGAGATTCCGACATTCATGTGCTACAATGGAAACAAACAATGAAATACTTATTCTTTACATCCTTGCTTGAACTTCCAAGTGGTGAAGCTTATGGAGTTTCACGGACTCCTTTGTTGTCCTCCTTCAAACTTGTCCAACGTGAAGGTAATGACGATGCATGAGCTCCTGCTTCCTTGCTTGAAGGCTGCCTTCTCTTCAGAAGTGATGCTTATTTTACCATTTGAGGTGGTGAGATGCCACCTTCCTCTCTACTGGAATGTCTCCCATAATTTTGTGATGACACACACTCTTCATTAGCCTTCACGAAACAATTTCAGAATTGTTTTTACCTTCTTTGCACATATGCTGGTGTAGAGATGCCTTCAAATTTTTCTCTTTGGAAGTTACTCATACTTGGGCTGCACTAGAACATCCTCCAACCTCCACTTCGCTATCAACAAATTCGAGGCCTGCATATTGTGTTCTTTCCACAATCTCAGTGGGATTGAGAGTTCCTTGGCCATTCTTGTCAAGACCTTTTCCTTCATATCCCATTTTCAACAACTTAGAGCCAATTCCATTAGTATAACTCTCACAACTACCAAAGGACTTAATGTGCATCTCTTTGGATGAATCAACAATAGATTGACTGCTTACCTTGCCTTTTCCCTTTATTTGTGTAGAGGTGGTATCCATGGGAGTAGAGCTGCTCTATTTCCTCATATTCTTCTTGGACTTTTTCCAAAACATCCTCTTTGCAAGAAATGCTTGTTGAACCTCCTTCATGAACTGAGAAGTTCTTTCTTCTAATTTGTGCAACTAATCAAAATCTACTTGTCATATGCAAGAAAATTGAGGACTGCATTTTTCCATTAATTCATGAACACAAAAGAGAACGTGCATGGGAAAAAATATTACCTTGGAGTGTTTATTTCTTCTTCTCCAAGTGCCGCACCATCTTTCTCTATGTTTTCTTCTCCTCTTGTACTTGCATATTGCTAGCTTGGAGCTCCTCAAGCCTTTCTCTTATCAAATACTTGGTCGTTGCTGGTCTATGCAACCATAAAAATTTTCAATAATTTAGTCAAAAACTAGCATACAACCTTTCTATATCTGCAAATCTCGAGGTGTTAGCATAAGCAACCTACAAGCCACAATAAATCACTGCTCTAATATCAAAATGATCCATAAATGTGTGAAGACCTTACTTCTATGAGTTCATGGATGATGCCATGTTGTCGATTAAGTGGTTAACTGCTTAAATTCAACATACAAGACCTGATTTTAGATGTGGGCACAACTAATCAAATGTTCTTTACATCCAATAGTATAAACCTAAATTTGTGAAACCTTGTATATCTAAAGTTTGAGACCATCCTTTGTAATTTCCCTTTCTCGAGCTTAGTTTGGTTTGGAGCCCTTAGCCGACTTTTTTGGTTTTCCATTGGCTAAGGGAAGGTTTTTAAAAGGGGAAACTTAGTTCTTTGTTCAAGTTGCTAAAAAGTAATGATGTTGGCAACTTTTGGTAATTTGAATTTTAATAAAGAAGGGGGACTTCCTAATTTCATGTAAGTCTTCCTTAATGGGTTATTCTAAGGGGTTATTTTTTGAATAATTATTTTCCCTCTTTTTTTAGAACGCCACAGTTGGGAGATAGTTGGAGGGAAAAGGGGTATAAAGGAAAGTGGAGATTTCTAATTTTGAAACCTAGATAATTGATCAATGAATTTATGTAATGTTAAAGCATGTTTGCTTGTGCATTCATCCATTGGGAATGAAACCCCTCATTAGATTTCATTTTTGGGGATGAAAACTCTCAATTCTTCTTGGTAGCTTCATTCAAGGGTCATAGTCAGATAAAACAACAACATTTCCATCATCTATGGCACACTTGAAGGTGAGTGAATTAGTTTGGGCAGTTGTGGAGTTGAGTGAATCAGTTTGGGCATTTGCGGAGTGGAGCGAATCACTTTGGCAGCGTTGGGGGGTTGGATGCAGTAGTAGGCCAGCGCTTTGAAGGTCAAAAACAACACTTCAGACCTTTAGAAGGGTGGCATTTTGCATCTAGGGGTTGATTCTCAGTTTCAACATTGTTTGGTGGGTGAAAAATTTAGTTTCTCCCTTTATTGATTAAATAATATTTTTCAGGACTGGAATTGGTCCAAAAATCAGACTTTTGGCCGCAAATAAATATATTGAATGTCTATAATTTTTATGAGGGTATCTTAAAGGTCTGAAAACTATTTTTATGCATAATTAATCAATTACAGAATTTTGCAATTGTGTTAGGGTTTGATGTAAATTCCATATATTCTAATTTGATTCCAAAAGGGGATATTGCATCCTTGTAGAAACCATTTTGTGCACACCTTGTAGTCCATGTGACCTCAGTTGTTCATATTCATCTATGAGAAATTTGTGTCATCTTGAGGTGTAAAAAGCACATTTACATCTTGGTGTTGGCCAAAGAGTACAACTTTATTTACAACTGTCAAAGATATTTTAGTAGGAGGGATTACCTTAGGAAATTTGTAAGACTGCTTTCCTAATGATGGTGACAACAGGGGCTTTGGATTGGTAAACACCATATCATTTCCACATGAAAGGTTGCATGAACAAAACATCACACACTTCAATGGGTGTCACATTGCAAATAACTTCATCCCAAAATGGATTGATTGCATATGGAAGTGGGCACTGTTGTCTAGCATGTATTTCTATACTATGATTCGCCCAACTGATTTTTTATGGTTAAGGGTGAGGTGTAGTTTTGAAAAATTTGATGCCCTCGTATGAATATTTTGTGGAGGCTTTAAACTTAATGGCAGAAATCTAGATCCTAACATTTGATCAGTTTAGTTCATCTTTATTGTAGAAGGAACACAAGAAAACACAAGCATATGAGTTTTGGTATTGGATAAACAGAGTGCATTTACTACTCAGTCAAAGGGGAAGTGGAAACATATCTTTGATGATTCATCATACAAGTAACAATTGAAGTGATTTTACTAAAGGTTAGGCATGTCAAAAATGATTATCAGAAGTGACATTATGCTCTTTTTCAACCAAGCAGTTGAGCAAATGTGGCAACAATTGAAGATAAATAGGATTTTGAGGAAGAGTATGCCCTTGTGGCACCATACTCTAATGATAGTGCTACCAATTGTTGGTTCATTGATTCTTGTGCATTTAAGCCTTTTACATGTTGTAAGAACTGATACATCAGATTTGTTATATATACAAATATTTTTAATTCAGTTTTATTAGTTGAAGAGGAGTCACTTGCAATAGAGAGGATAGGAGATATTCGCATACTTTTGAATAATTTTGAGAAAATAATAGTAAGGAATGTTAGGTATGTTCCTAGAATGAATAAAAATATCTTATCTATTAGTCAGTTCATAGAAAATCCTAACATTGCTATAATTTTCTTAGGGAAGCAATGTATTGTGTCTAATGTTAAATAGGACAACATAATTTCCACAGGCATTGGAAAATGTGGCTTGTATTGGCTTGTTGAATTTACTAAAGTCAACTTGAATGCATGTGTGGAGAGTGAATCCATTCTACAGGATGTGCGGGAGTTGAAATGCCTCAACCAAATGCATTGTAGTTGTGTGGGACGTTGTAATGCCTCAATCAAAGGCACTAGCTCGGAAGACCGAAACCAAAGTTTTTAATCCAACAGAACATGATCATTTTGCTATCGCTTATGACCTTTTTTATGGTACCTAAACTACCAGATAAACAAACCATAGGATGCATATGGGTAGACAAAATCAAAAGAAAAGCTGATGATACTTTGGACAATTACAAGGCGTGTCTTGTTCTGAAAGGATTTTTTCAACAAGAGGGAATAGATGATTATGAGAAAACTTGTGCTTATGCTTCTATTATGAATATGGTAATATTTTGGTTGCTTGTATCCGTAGAAACTTATTTTGGTTTTATGAACAGAGATTTGGACAAGGAGGTTTACATGGTACAGCCTGAAGGTTATTCAGAACATGGTCATGATCATCTAGTTTTCCAATTGATTAAGTCCATGTACAGATTTAAGTAGGCTCCACAAGTTTGGTATTTTTTTTAATCAACATCTCCAAGATTTTATATTCAAAAGTTGTTAGTTGTGCTGAAGTTATCAATCAATGATGACTCATCACCGGTTGATGAATCACTTTACAGATAATTGGTGGACACCCTGATATACCTTATATCCACACGACCGGATCAATGTTTTTTTGTTTGCGATTTTTCTTAGTTTTTGTCTCAACTGAAGCTCATACAATGGACGATAGAAAAATGTCAGAGGACTGCATATTTCAGAGTATTATCTAAGGAACCACCTACAAATTTAATGACTAAACTTCTTGGTTCCATTTTCTTTGTATTTGGTTCCCTTGTTTTTGGAAAATTTTAAGATAAACTTGTAATAATATCCAATTTATCCATTAAGGGGTATCAATGTTATTAATTAATCATTACTTATCTATTAACTAATGGCCGGTTATCAACCTCCTCAACTGATGCAACTTCTTTATGCTTAATAAAAGATAGACACACATGAGTATGTTAGTGTGTTGTGTGCCTTCCAATTTCTCTTCATTCTTTTAGTGTTTGTATTTTCTAACATTATAGAAGCAATGAACCAAGCCACATAAATGAACACAACAAATAGCAATGTATTGCAATGTGAATGAAATTTTATTGAAGCAAAGAGTAGCATACAAGAAGGGTAGAAACCTCTAAGAAGAGATGTGAAGCTACAATAGTTAGCAATATCTATTAATAGATGTGAAGCTACAATATTCTGATTTTTACATTTGAATTCTAGTTCCTTTATATCTATTTTTACTAGGAAATGAACAGTCTAAAAATGGAAAATAGAAATATTCGAAATGGAATCCAAAAAGTCATGTGACAAGTGTTCCCCCAAGCAGTTGAGAGTTTTTGGCATAATCGGAAACTCATACAAATCCAAAAATACAACTTTGCTTTATTTAGGTTATATTTATACATTTTTGTAATTTCCATTTTTGAGGCCCTTTGGAGTGTTTTTGAGGTCCTTTGGAGCTTTTTTAGGTTCACTTAATGAACTTTTCAATGCGTATTATAATTTTGAATTCTGAGATATGGTCAACAAATTAAGACCATAACAAAGTGGCGTGCTATTGATATAATAGTTATTTCGGTATTCTTCCACAAAGACTAATCTGAACTACTACATGGATCATGGTAGTTTCAAAAAACATAATTTTTTGCCATCTGACAATTTCTATTTTTTATTTTGTTGTTTTTTTGGAAATATTTTAGCACAACTACATAGAATAGGGCTGACATTGTTAGGGATATGTGACAAAGAATAAGAGGAGTTAGGGTTTCATGGTTTGACTAAGTTTACTTAGGATGATGCTTAAGATTGTGGTGAAGATGACATGTGGCGTGGAGCACCACCATTGTACCGTGAGAGGATCAAATCAGATCCCCCTGAATCATAGATGCTTTGCTTCAATAAGAAGGGTTTGATTATGAGTATAAATATGGTTATTTCATTTGTGAATAACATCATGTTTCATTGAATAGAAATTAGAAAAACATGTTAAATCTCTTTAAAATCAGTGCATTGTAACAAAAGAAATTAGGATATGTCAAGATTCTCGTGATGTATATATTTGTCCTTTTTATGGTATTCTTATCATGAAACACATCATATATACATGCCTCTCTTTATGCTTTTGTATATAGTAGTTTCTAGTTCTAAATATGTTGATGAAAGTTGTATATTCTAAAAATAATTGACTTCTTTCATTTCCAGGCATATTGCAAATAATCAATTTAGTGGACGTATACCCAAAAGTTTTTCACGGTTCAAAGTTTTAAATGATTTGTAAGTCTCTATACTTTTTTATTTTCTGCTTTAAGGTTTCAGTGTTAATATCTCAAAGTTTATAAAACTAACAAGGAACAAATTTCTAATCTTGCAGTCGCGCATGTAGTAACAACCTTGATGGTAACATACCAGATTTCATGGGTAACTGGAAAAATATTTCAATCTTGTGAGAGGACTTTTCTCCTAAGTGATGTCAATTACTAAATTATATTTTGTCTATAGAAACACCATATGCAAAAGAAAGAGTACAAAGATAAATTTTGGTGCCTTTGTATGAGGGAGTGAAGGGGGGATATAATTTCACCATTGTCCTTCAGCTCTAGAATTCATAGTACCTTAAATAGGATGCAGAATGAAAATGTTTCAAATGAAAGAATTGTGATTTGTCTATGTTACAGGAGACTTCAAGCTAGTTCCCTCAAGGGTCCAATCCCATCTACCTTTTCAGGCTTGATTGAATTGAAGGACTTGTAAGGATTTCTTTATCCACCAATTTCATGCCCTTGTTCAGAATATTACCTTTAATATATTGTCTAGAAATAGAGTATGAAGATAAAATTTTCTTTTTCCTTTTATCATCGATACACACGTGTTTTTGTCTATAATATTTGTTGAGCATATTCATTCAGTGTGATTGGATTTCAATTACTCTATATGATTTCATATCTAAACAGGAGGATAAGCGATCTAACTAGCGGTCGATCAAATTTGTCATTTTTGCAAAACCTAAAGAAACTGCAAACATTGTGAGTGGAAGATTGTCAATTTTTTGGTGTATTGTTTGAAGTATAGATGGAAATGTGGGGGTCAATATATTCAAAATGATTATTTATTGGACATATTCTTCTGTATTCCTAACTAAATTTTCTCTTTGTAGAGTGCTAAGAAACGCCTTAATTTATGGAGAAATTCCACTGTTCCTTGGAAACTTTACGAAATTGCAGATATTGTGAGTCAATAATTTCAAACATCATGTATATATATTTTAAAGCTATATGTCAATTAGTAAATTTACATGTAGAAAATATCACCTCATATTTTCGTTGGGAAAAATTAATATTGATTAAAGTAAACAACTTGAAACTATATATCGTTTAAATTTGATATGGGTTATTTTATTGTTTGCATTTCATGTCATTAGAAGAATGATATAAAACATATCTAAGAGGTTTGTTGTATACGAACCCAATGAAGAATTTATAGGGATAAAAGCAGCAAAAGAGATGCAAGATAAGGCCAAATGGTTCTTTGTTATCAAGTTGTTTGCAATTTATGAGAATGGTTGTATCCATACATAAAGTTGAATGTTGTTCGGAACATTTAGAAATATTAGGCAATTTTAATAATCACTTTTGATTGTATTTTCCATTTATTTTATAGAGTACAAGAGATACACTTTCTATTACAGAATTCAATATGTATAGTACAAGAGATCCATGATCCCCATGCATACTTGGATTTCCAAATTCAACTCATCTGAAAATAGGACCAGGATAAAGCAAAAGCACAAGCAGAAAGCTATATTAAGCTTTTTACAACCCCTCAACTATGAGTTTAAGATGATATAACACTGACATATAAATGTTTGAAGCTTACAACCATTGTACCCTACTAATGTGTCCTTGTCCTCAAGCCCATGTCTTGGATTACACAGAAATTTTAGGTTCTTAGGGATGAGAACAAGACATCCCCATGCTGTCCCTAGCCACTAGGGAGGGTACCCTATTGGTTCTTCAAACTTTTTGGCCTTTCTTGGGATGGCCTGCGAAAGTTTCCCTTTTTTGGTCAACAAGTAGGCAAGATGGCTTGAGGACTTATGGAAGTCCCTTGCAACATCCTAGAGACATTCCAATAGTCTTTGGGATGCCACATGGACTTCCATGAGTCCTTGAGCCGTCGTAGACTTCTCTGGGACATTGCAAGGGAATTTCAAATATACCCAAGCTGTCCCATAAATCATAGGAATTCAAGACTAATGGAATAAGTGAGTAAAAAAAAAAAAAAGTGTGCTCATTACATTAGTCATTATCATGTCAGTCAAAATTTACCTCTTTTACCTTAGATAAATTTTCTCTTCTCAAAATTATGGTGTTTCAAATTTTTCGATTACTTTATTGTCATATGAATGAATTATGATATTTGGTAACAAATATCAAATAAACTACAAATTAAGAAAGAAAAGTACAAAAAAATAATTAAAAAAGGCTCATGCAAGCAAGAGAGCATGCATATGCTCATAATAGTTGTATTGAAGCCTGAACTCAACAAGTAGGAAAATATAAAAGAAGGAAAACTTTGACTCACATGATATTTTAATTTATTATTTTTCAAGTTTGCAATGTTCATTTTGTGCCATGTAGATATGGATATCCATAGAATTTTTAAAGATCTTTAGTTTTGCAAAAGATAAACTTTGTATATTTTTACTTTTCATTTTTTTTGAATGTATATATCATCACCAAAATCAGGGAATTATTTTTTTCTATACCATAAACTCATCCTCCCATAGCAGAAACTTCATGGAACATTGCTTACAATGGTGCCAATTAGAGCTACACAACAAATTTGAGACATAGTCACAAGGAAACTTAGGTTCAACAATGGACCTCATATCCACATCTTCTTGTGCTTATATTCAAATTTAGTATAGTCATCTCCTTGTACCCATATTCATATACTCATGTACAATATTTCAAAATGACATCCCTAAAAATTTGCTCCTGAGAGATCCTTGAAATGTTACTTTGCTAGAGTTTAGCCTTTCACACTTTTTTGTCAAACCCCCATTGTTTTTGGCAAGATATCTTTCTTAAATCACATTTATCATGTTGCATAGCTACTAGTTCACCACCCAAGTTTGTCTATATTGTGCCCAACTCCTTGGATCCTATATCATTTTATGTAGGTGTATTCGGTAGAGCTTTAAATAACGATAGAAATGGCACCTACGAGAGCTCGTAAGTTTGTTCTGAAAGTATCCCAAGAGGTAACGAACAACCCCTCCCAACTAACCCTTTACTAGATGTGGCTTTAAAATGTCCTGAATTTGATAAAGCTTGCCATTGATTTGAAAATTTTACATTAGTTACATACTTTGTTGGTCGTATCCCCCTTGAGAGTATGCTAAAGACCCAGGTGCATAATACTTGGCAATCCCATCGTGTTAAGCTTAAGGGTGTTCAAAACCCAACCATAGTTTTTTTATATTTAATTTTCAAATGTTGAGCACTACAAAGCCATTGTCAACCATGGCCCTTGGTTTATCCAAAACACCCTAGTGGTCATTTCCCATTGGTCTAGGGATTTCATTATCACTGAACAAGCCAAGCTTAAAATACCATTATGGATAGAGTTTCTAGGTCTTCCTTTGCTCCTTTAGGGTTTCATCGACTGGTTAATCAAACCTCTAGGTAATTTCACATGTCATGAACATATTAAGTTCTATGTGGCCAAACCATATAGATGAGCGTGTGCAGAGGTCGATCTTTCAGTTAGGATCTCAAAGGAACCATAGATATTCAGTTAGGATACAAATGCATCTTGCAATGTGTGTTGTATATTAACACATTAAATGCATTCTTTTGATGTCAAGCCACAAACCATATGATATGTGAATGCCCTCACATGGCTAACTCATGACCATCGGTCTTGACAAAACCTCTTGTGAGGTGAACAAAGTTGTGACTACACTTGCAAAAGGGTGGAATACAGACACTAATAAAAAATCCAACCAATAAGCTATCAAAGTGAACAAAGCAACATCTACTGTGCACAAACCCACAGGTGGCTCTTCAATAGCCAGCAAGCCATCGATTCTAGTTTTTACACAAGCAACATTGCCTAGTTGTCACACTCCACAAGTGGCAACAATTTGATCAAGTTCTTAGAGCCAACTTACAACCTTGCAACCATCACAACCTCTTTTGGAGGTGAAAATATTGGGATCAGCCAATAGTGTAATGGTATTTGATCACAAAATGGTTTTTTGACACTCTTGTAGTCCAACACCAACACCTAATGATGACAAATAAGTTCAATAAAAATGATGTACATTCTAGCTCAGCAAATTTATGCATGAAAATTGAAAGGCTTAATTTTCTAATATACATTTTGCTTTAGATGAGGTGGATAAGAGTCCAATATGAACCTTGATGTTTTCCAATGATAGTTTACTATTTGAATGTGTGAGGCCTTATTGACATGCCCTCAAAATTTATGGTAAGGTATACTTGTCAGGGTTCTAATAATATGAAATTGTGTCTGCAAGAAGTTAAAATTTCTATATTTTTACTTCAATGGACTGCTATAACTGTTTGGCTGGTAATTGTTTCCATAATGTCCAATCATGAGAATGGATGTGGGGGAGTAGTGATAATTATTTCACTATTTTTATCTCCACATGTCGCCAATTGATTGTCTGAACCCATGAATCAGTTAGTGTGGAGTCATTTTTATTTTTATTGCTATGCCCTTGTTATTGCCAACATTTATGCCTCTAATGATGTTGTTGAAAGGGCAACATTTTGGTGGTGGATTGAAAACACTCTTCTAGATTCTAATTGAATTCTATGTAGCGATTTTGATATGATTGAATCCAGGTTAGACAAAGAGGGGCTCCTTTCAATGTTGTGGTGCATCAAAAAAAAAGAGGTGTGGTTTTATATGCAAAACAAACTTGGGTTGTCAAATCCCAACCACCACCAGTGGCTTCCCTTGACCGCCCCTTGGTTTTCTTGGTCTAACTTTAGACAAGGTGGTGATAGGGTGGGAAAAAGATTAGATAAAGTGATTTTTGTAGAGCACAACCTCTTCACATTTGCCACCACTTTTGATCACCCTGTCAATGTCGTCTAAGGAGAAATTATATTAGACCACTCCCCCATTAAGTTTGGTATTGAATGGCTTACACTTGAAGTCAAAAAATCCAAATCCTAGTTTTATCTCAACATTACTCATCTCCAACATGAGTAGACTCGTGCCCATATTATTTGAATATGGAACCTTGCCCCCATCTTGGTGGAGAGTTTGGTTGGATTGAGTGGTGGGAGGATGCCATCTCTCAAACAACCAAATTCCTCTAATATATGGTAAGTAGGTAGCCAAGTTTTGCCATAAAGCCCATGATGCATCATGCTATGAATACCTATGAGATTCATAGGATCGTGACAGGTCTCTTCTCAATGAGAACTTTCAAAAGGAGGTTGCTAAATGGAGACACATGCTCAAGGTCAAAGGGACATATCAAGTTCTTGGTGCCCAAATCTATGCCCATATGCACTAGTTGAAAGTTGGAGATCGAGCTTCCAAACAAAAAAAATCTCCCTTATTTGTTCTATGTAAGCAATGGATAGGGTGAAATCCATTCATGAGGCCAATCCAAATTTGACATAGCTTTTTGATATTTTGAATGATTTTATCTCTCATTACCATGGAGTTTTTTCAACTCAACCATCTAACCTAGCTCGTGAGGAGGTCCTCACAAGGTGTTTACAAGTTTTTCCTTGCAAGCTTTCTTAGGGCCAATGAGTTGCTCGTGATCAAATTTTATCATTAGAATAACTTCATGAATCAAATTGGCATAGGGATATTGATAAGGCCCCTTGAATTGATGGTTTTCCTTGTGAATTATACCAAATTCTATTAGATATTGTAGGTCCAGACTTGCACAAAATCTATCTGGAGGCTGCTCATACCAACTCCCTTGGAAAATTCATCAATCATGGTAACATCAAGTTCCTAAGGCTGGGGACCTAGATCTCATTACCAACTAGCATCTAGTTAACCTTTTGAATGTATCTTGTAGGATAATTTCTAAATCCCTTGCTCTCAGTGTGAGGTACACATTGCCTTTCACTATCTGCCTAGAGTAAACTAGTTTTGTGTACAATAGATATGTTTTAGATAATGTTATTGTAGTTTGGGAAGGGATGAAATGGCCTTGATCCTCAAAACAAAAATCCTTTTTCATCAAGATGGATTTTGAAAAGGCTTATGATAGACTTGAATGGCTATTTATCCTTTCCATGCTTTAGACTTTAGGTTTTGGGACAAGATTTTTACAAACAATTAGTATTATTTTTCATGATGTGGGTGCTTGTATCACCATTAATGGAGTTCAATATGAAATTTTTGATCTATTCCAATCTATTAGAAGAGATTTCTCACTTGCTTCCTCCCTCTATGCTTTGGAAACAAAAGGGCTTAGTTACTGTTGACAATTTTTTCCCCACAAGGTAAAATTGTCACCCTTACACTTCAGAACTTTGCTATGGTGCCAAGTTTGTCTTGTGAATCAGTTTTGGGGTCCTCAAATGAGCATTTACAGCCACCCAAGTGGCCATCTACAGCCAGGTGAAGTTTAGTCATGCAGAGGCTTCCAAGGAGTTTGCTTGATTACAACCAAATGTGCAAATACAACCAAGATATTCAAGCTGTAAGTTTATTTGTTTTGTCTTCCCAAGGAATTTTTCAGGTATAAGAGGTAGACTATTTATTCAAAAATTTTGTTTGAGAGAAAGAGCTCTCAAAGGACTGACAAAAAGTCCCAAAAAATGACTAAGTGGCAGTCGTTGAAGGCTTTTTTCTTTGAGTTTTTTGTCCGTAAGAAAGGAGAAGAACACAGTTGAGAAGACTGGTTTTTAAGTCAAGACAAAAGTTTGAAAGAATAAGGATGGTTACAAAAAGCCCAAGTGCCCTACAAAAAGCCTGGGTCACCTTCAATTCTTCCAAAAAGCCACTTTTGAAGGCAGAAGCCCTTGCAGAGGGCACTTGGTTGGTGAAGTGGACCTTTTCAATTCTTCTGAAGGGCACTCTTGGAAGATAGAAGCCCTTGCAGAGGGCACTTGGTCAGTGGCAGGACCCTTTCAAAAGTTTCGAAGGGCATTATTGGGAAGTAGAAGCCCTTGTGGAGGGCAAAGACATAAGCAAAGGACAAAAGAAAAGTTTTTGAAGGGCACTTTCCCTTTGGGGAAAAGATAGCCAAAGGAGACGAATTTCTTCAGACTTTTTGTCCGAAGGTTATTCTCCCGAATTTCTTCAGACTTTTTGTCCAAAGGAATTCCTTCAGACAAAAAGTCTAAAGAAATTTGGGAGAATAAAAAAACCCAGGAAAAATAAGAAACAATGGCAAAAAAGGATATCCTTTGAAATAATTGTCAAACAAGAAATCCATGGGAATTTGAAGTCAGCAAAAGTTCGAAGAAAATTAAAGGCAAGACATAAGAGCCTCAAAGGAATAAATTTAAGGAAATTGGCAAGGAAACGAATTCCTTCAGACTTTTTGTCCAAAGGAATTCCTTTGGACAAAAAGTCTGAAGGAATAAGTAATGTTGACAAAAAGTTGTAGGAAATGAAACAAAGGGATAAGAAAAATAATCCGAATCAAATACAAGTAATGGAAGGGATGGACTAAGCTGAAAGAGAATATCTGAGGAAAGTCTAAGGAAAATCTGACTATGCAAAAAGGTTGAAATAGATAACCCAATGGGAAGTTGAAGACAAAAATAGAACCCTGCAAAAAATAGACAAGACACAGGCATGGCAAAATAAGAGAAAATACATGCAAGCAAAGACTATTTTTGGCTTACTAGTCAAATCTTGAGTTGACTAGATGTTAAAGTCACACTTCTCTATAGTTTGACTAAGTCAACCACATACATCCAAATGTTGTAGCTCAGTTCAAGCTTGACTTCTAAATTTGGGCATTCCTTCCACGTTACAAGGTTCTCAATGATCTGACAGTCCAAGTGGAGTTGACTGGACACATTCGTTAAATATTTTCTTTGTCCTTCATGCAAATGTGAGCAGATCAAGGGGAGTCTATTTTGGAAACTTGGCATAATCTTCCATGCAAAGAGAGGTGGACATTTTAATAGACCCACCGACTACTCTCAAATTCCAAAGAGCTAGTGAAGTTTCTAATTTTAGACATGGCTTAGCTGAGCATGCACAAGCAAAGTCAAATGTATGAATTCATCATCTAATTCTAGTGCCAAAGAGCTTTCATGCAAAGCATAAGACAAAAATAGATTTTATTTGAAGGCTGAAATAACACAAGTTGAACTGAGTTGACCTCTTCTATTTTTAGTGCCAATCTCTTGGCTGTTGTATATAATTTTTTATATAAGTTGGCTTTTTAGCCTTGAATTGTATCCCTCTCTTAGTAAGACTAGACTCTGCCATTGGTGAGTTGTGTAACCTCTTCAATCAATAGAAGGATTGTACTTTCAGATTTCAAGTGCTGGCATAGTGTACATTCATTCAGATAGTTGCATACATGGTGTATATCTCTCCCTTCCCAAATTTTGATTTTTCCCTAGTTGCTAGCTCATCATGTTATGCAGGTCATGTTCAATGTTCTATATGTCTTTTGTTGAAGTTGTAAGTGGATGTTGGGTGGCTGCAAAGTGTCTTGTATCAGACCTCTCTTCATTGTTTTTCCTCACGTTTTGGTCATTGGATCAAACCTTCTCATGAAATATTTATTCATAGTGATTAATTGAAATCAAAGGTCTTCTTTTTCCCTTGTTTGATTCAGTGTTCAAGGTTCCAAGTAGAGTGGATCAACATTTTAGTGTATCACCATCATTAGGTAGGATTTCCCTTTCAAGTTTCTTTCTCCTTTTTCCATGGTAGATTCATAGTATAGAGTAGAGATCCATTGATACATCTTACAGGAACCAACCTTCTCTGGAGGTTCTTCTCACCATTGAGGCACCCACCCTCATGAGAAGATCTCATCATTTCAACCAGAGAGAAGATTGGCCATTTCAACACATCTTCGATTCAAAGTGCAACTCCAGGTTGACAATAGTTTTTTCCTTGTAGACTACACCTCTAGAGGTTTGGTTAAATGAATTTCTCTCCCTTAATCTAAAAATAAAATGGTTAATGGTCACTTTTTTTAGGACTCTTTTCTCACCCTTGCTGAAGAGGAGACATCTGTCAACAATGCCATGGAATGTTTGGACAATTTTTACTTAGCATTTGGATCTTCTATTCAATAGAAGAAAATTTAGTGTTACAGACGGTCTAACACTCACATCCTGAATTGGTTACAAAAGTTCAAGTGGTATTAGATTCAGCCTGAAGAACAATTTCAATTCATGGCATCCCTTTCACCTTTCAGGAAACCCCTTCAAATGTATGGAACTATGTGGTGTAGAGGGTGGAGAAGAAAATTGCTTTTTGGATTACAAAACCACTCTCCCTTGTTGGTGAGTTTTAGGTTTGCTCTAAGGTTCTTGCAACCACCCATGTTTATTACTCTTCTTGTTGGGATCCATCCAAGGATGCATACACTAAAATTGAAAGTCTTCTCAATGACTGTATTTGGGAAATTTTTGAAGCCTCTAAAGGGTTTAACATAGTTGTATAGGATATTTGTTGCTAACCTAAAGAGTTGGATGGTCTTGGCCTTTTGGATGTCAAACTCCAAGGCATTGCCCTTTCCGTCAAATGGATCATTTGTTCCTTCAATGAAGAAGAGGCTTGGAATATTTTTTCTTCACCATTTCATAAGTAAAGGTAGTGTTTTTGGTAGGCCAACTTGGAAAGGTATTGGTATTCAATCACTTTTGTTCACTCAGGATCATGTCAAGATTAAAGGTACTTTTGTGGCCCAAAGTATCTGGAAAGCTTCAGAATTGATCAAACCTCATTTAGTTTGGGATGGAGATGGTTTCACAACAAGTGTTTATCTAAACTCTCACTCCATTTGGTGCTATCTAGTTCTCTCTTATTATGGTGATCCCTTATGGTTCCTTGGAGTAAGAGTCTTCAAATTTTTAGGAAAGGGATAAAGATGATTTTAGATTTGTTTTGCAATTGGTCCTAGGATTGGATACTTGGGTCTATATCCTATGTGATAAGTTTCATCTTGCTCCCAATGATCTTGCCTCAATTTTTAAGGTGCAAAGGCATCCCAAATGAACATCTCCACAACTTGGAGTTCAAACACCCTCAAGATGATGGATTAATTGGAAGTGGCTTATTAAGACCCCCTTCCACCGGTGCAAACCCCATCTTGGTTACACATTGCTTTCCCCTTCAACACATTCAAGTGGATTCTTTGAATTCTTGGTAGAAAGCTAATTCTTTGAAAACAACATGGGGGTCAAATTTTTGACAAATTTTGGAAAGCAGTTATTGATCCCAAACATGCCAATTTCATTTGGTGCATAGGTTTGTCTATTGGGAACAAACATATCCATTTCGATGTGGATAATCCCTTATGCTCTTCATGTCAGCACCCTAAGACACTTAATCATCTTTTTTGATTTTGCAAGCATGCTCAGTTGGCTTGGAAGTGGAATTATATCCTTTTTCAACCATTTCATCGTAATTCTTCTCTAGGAAAATGGTGCTCTTAGGGGGTTCGGATATATTACTTGCAAGTACAATAAAATATGGCATATATTTCATTTTGAAATTCTTTTTTGTTTATGGAAAGAAATAAACAAGGCAAAAGTTAACCATTTAGTTTTGGATGGTTCTTTTTCCATTACTAAAAAAGTGCAAGTGATCTCAAGTGTCATGCTATAGATTCAAGTGCAAGTGGAGAAGGTCCAGCTGGAGGTTCAACACCTCCATACTTTGTTGGATCATCAAGGAAATGCACCTTGTGTAATTAGCCGGTCCCCCTTGACTCTTTTCCCTCTATGGTCACTCTCTAAGGGAAATGGCTTTGGCACTCATGGTGGTCACTGTTCACATAGCAGGTTCAAAGTCATTCACCACATTCGTGGCAGCCCTTGCTGACACACAACTCTCATGGTGGTGGGTTTCAATACTCTAATACGTGGAGGTATCCAAAACAAGTAAAGTTTCCTCAGTTGTCTTTAGTGATTTAGGTCAGAGCCAGTAGATGAAGAAAACAAAGACAATCAAAATGACAGTTGGGAGCTAGTACCTAATACAAAAGATCTTCCCAATGGTAATGGCTAGGGCTAGGGTGACAATTTAGATGACCCTCCACCTCCACTAGCTTCGTTGATTGTTATTGTTGCCTAGTTCTTGGTCTTTGTTGTCTTGGTGCCCTTGGGGCTTTATATTATGTACATTTTGGGATTTGTTCAAACTTTTTTGGTTGAAAAGTTGCTATTTTAAAGTTGTCTTTAAACTTTTAAAAGTTAAATTAGTTTTTTCTCAATCCATCAGATCGATTTGATGCAAAGGAGTGTAATACCATACCACTCATTTTTGGTAAGAATAGTGACATATAATCTGCATTATTAATAGAAAACAATTTTCAATTAAAAAAATGACATCTCCCTCCCAAAAAGAAACAATCAAGAATTCACATGAGAATAAATATTTGTATTTCATTAATTAAAAACTAAGTACATAGTGTTGTCAAACAAATCTGCCCTATACCCAACAGTTTCCAGCCACCACACTCTCTTTTTCTCTACCCTTTGTAAGAAATAATTTCTTCTCTTTTTATGTTTTTGATTAATTAAGGCGGCAAACCAAGGGCCGAACCCTATACAGTCAAAAAAGACAGGAAGGCTGGCGAACAAAAGATGCCAGCACCGAACCAACGGCACAGCCGAGAAACAAAGTCAGAAGCAAAACAAAACACTGGAAAGACCAGAGTCGAAAAGGATGAAACTACATAACTATAGAATTAACAAGATCCTTAAGATTCTCATTGTCTGCATTGTCAGCATTCCCTGGATTACCCACTGCTTCCAACATAGTCATATTCAGCAGAATGTTATTTCGAAGGCCTTTGGCGAAGACCTTTTCCAGCTTTTGAATACGGACCTTCAAGGCCCCAATATCTTTTTTCCAATCATTCTCATTCTCTGAACCCTCACCAACTTCTTCTACATGCATCTTCTCCTTATTATCAATAGTTCCCCTAGAATCAGCACCCTGCTCTTCAGTGACCTCAAAAACCTGAGAACCCTGTTTCCCACCAGTGTCCTCCGAAATTTCTTGAATTTCTGGCTCTTCATACTCTTCATCCTGGTATATCGCCCTTCGAGAGTGAAGTATTTCGTAAGAATGAAACATATACCATCCCATGGCTTTGGCAGTTTGGCGCGCTCGAACCCTCCTTGATACGAGACGAGTTCTTCTCCTTCACCCAGAAACAGTTTGTGACTAGCCAAATCCATGATTTTGGTTTTCTTTTGGAGCTTTAAACCCTACATGGTCATTCCCGTGGCCATTGAAATCACCATTTCAGAGATTTCAAAGCTAATACCCCCCACAGTGACCCGCCTATTCAACCAGGATCTTGCGAACTGCTCAGACAAATTTTCATCATAACCATTCAGCCTTTCCAAGTACGTGCTGATACCTCCTTCTTTACAATAATGCCAGACTAATGGGTTGTCCTTAAATTCGCAGCAGGAGACCAGTTCAGTATGAATACGATCTCCCCCCATTCTGTAATTGTAGACCCAGCTGATGAAATTCCCAATTACCACCTTGAGCTTAGAACAAGTAACAAGCCCTCGGTTTTGTTTGCACTAAATTTAGATGTGAAGGCTCATTTTACAAAATGGCCCGCCGCAGTGGTGTCTACTTTCATGCTTGAAAATAATTCCCCCTTGGTTTTCATGATGCGACTCTCGCACCTCCACCTCATGATACAAGGAATTAATCATGACAATCAAGGAAGTACTAAGGTTATCATTTTCCATGATCCGCAATGGCCTTCTCCACGTGGACCGCCTTCGAAAGCTATCTCCGTCATCAATATGCATCATTCATGCTCTGTCATCTCCTTCTGAATGATCTTTCTAATGTTTGGGGGTATATGAGCCCCTTATCGCCATACCCTCCATCCTGAGAATTGCTGACCAAGGTTGGCACAAGCATCAGCGACCCTGTTACCTTCTCTATAGGTGTGGGTAATCTCAACTTCGGAAAACTTTTGTAAAAGAAACTGGATGTCCGTAATGATGTCTTTTAGATGGATACCAACGTTAGATGCTTTATTAACGGCATCTATGATCAACTTAAAATCTCCCTGAATATTCAAATTTCTAATTCCTAGGGATATAGCTAACTTTAATCCCCAAAGTAAGGCCATAACTTCAGCATAGTTATTGCTCTGGCAACCCATGCTACCAGGATAGACAGCAGACATCCCTCCTTTTTCATTTCTTATTATTCCTCCTCCACTTGCTTTACCACTCAACTTGGATGCCCCATCAAAATTGAGTTTCATCCAATTGGGTTTAGGTGGTATCCATTTAGTATGAAGTCTCTGAAGAATTTTGGAATTATCATGCCTAGGGATAAGGTTTAAAACCTTCCATTTGGCATCAATTTGACTTTCAAATTCAGATAGGGGTTTCTCCGCAACACTAATATGAGCTGTTGTAACACTTTCCAAGATGGTCCTAGCAAAAGAGTCAAACACCTGAGCAGCATTTCTAGCAGTGTCCCTGAAAATTCTGTGATTTCGCTCTTTCCATAAAGTCCAGCTCAAGCATGGCAGAGCTTGCTTCCATAATTCTCTTTTTATGTTTGTTAGGAATATTATTCTAATTTCCTAAAAAAACTACCTTTCATTGCTAAAATAATGTCACTAGCCTTTTCTTACTTTCTTGATAAAGTTGCTTTCTTTGCTTTTTAAGAAATCCTTAATGTAGATGATTCATTTTATTGTAATATTGCTAAAAAAAATTGTATGTCTTTTTGCTGTATCCAAGACATGAAATCCTTGAAGCTAGGCAAGTTCCATTTAGCTAAGAATTCCCTACATCACCCCACCTTGACAGGAAAATTGTGAGTATCCTTGCTCACTGTTCAGGTTCTTGATTGGAATCATATTTGGTCCGGCACAATTGGCCATATGTTTTCTCTGAAATCTAGGTCCCCCTTTCCAGTGCCTTGCCCTATCACTTTACTAAGTATTGTTTGTAGCTTTAATGTTTAGTTGTGATGGTTCTTTCATATAGGCTTTTTTCAATCTCTTCACATTCCTTACCTGGAATCTGCTACCTCTGGTCAGATGGATGCTTTGCCTCGATTTATATTTGTTCACATGCACAGTATTTATCTGAATCTGCCACTTTAAATTTTAATTAAATATCTAACCCTCCAGGTAGCTGTGTCTGATACGCAACATTTGAATAGATGTGGACGAAATGCCAATAGATGTTCATTCTCCTTGAAAAATGCCCAGATCAGAAATGCAGGTAGGAGTTGGACTCTCTTTAAGAACCTTCACTTTGTCCAGATCTGTATGAACTATGTGTGTCAATGACAATGTCCAGATATTTGATTAAATTTTGGCCTAAAAATGACTTCTTCCTTTATGCTTGGAGCTTGTGTTGGCAAGGCAGATCCAGATTTATGCACACTTACCAATTTATCTTCCCAAATCTTGCTATAGACTAGACTGCTATGTAAATAGTTGACAAACAAGATGCCAAGACGCAAATCGAAAATATCATAAAAGAGGCGAATGAAGTTGGATAACCTAAGAGGTCAAAATGTCATGCCAATTTGAATTTGTATATTGGACCTAAATAACTGTCAGTTGATTGTTTTTAATAGATTCAAATATTAGTGTGTTTATCATGATAATAACTTAAGCTGTAAATTGTCCATGTGAAAAATGTTTTGATATTCTGTTATATACTTAAATTGATTCTTTATGCCCCAGGGATTTGGGATTCAATAGTTTGTCAGGATCTATTCCAGACACGTTCCAAATTCAAAGTACTAAAGGCTATGATCTACAAAATTTGTAAGTTTTATGCTATAAACATTTGGTGTTTTTGGGGAAAAGATTTTTTATTTATTTTGTTTTAAAATATATACAAATGAAATCACAATATGCAATGCCTAATCAATCAAAGAACTATTGAATTTTTTCAGAGTTCCCTCTAAAGTAGTCAGCAAGCACCTATGTTGTCTACTCTTCTCTAATTATCTTTGTTTACCTGCTTCTGCAATTCACCACCCATAAGATTGAAATTGTTGTGTGCATATATCTTCCCTCATATCTTATTATTCAACATATTATTTCACCGATAATTAAAAAATAGTATTTTGGTTTGCTGCTGGCCTTAAAATATCTTCTAATAATGCTCGAAGGATCTTCAGGGTAAAGCAAAGTGATAAAGGACAATATTTTACCATTTCAGGTACCTTGAAAACAATACATTAACAGGAAAACTCCAAGACCAAGCATGGTTAAACAAAATTTCTCACGTGTAAGAATTTTTTCCCCTCTTTTCTGGTTCAATAATCAATTCAATGTCTTTCTAAATATATGCGTGTAGAGTGTTGTGTATGTCTTCATAAATAAAAGTACAGTTAGCGAAATATGATATGTATTGATGCTAATTGTTGCGAATTTGAGTGATGTAGAAAGTTGTTGCATAGAATAATTCTCACTGCTTCTTCATAGATTATATAGATCCATGAATTCAATGGCTTTGTTTGGAATCTGGTGTTTGTATTCAATTCCATCATCTATATTTCTTGTTAAAAAACACGACTAAAATGCCACAGCATTGGTTGATTATAGTTTTCTATAATCAGCCAACATAGAGCAGCCCCCTAATGAAAGTTTACAAGTCGAGCTCCTCGATGTCAAAAACAAGTAGGAAGAGATAAGATCTCAATAGGCTTCTCTTAAACAGGGAACAAAAACACACATCCAATCTTGGGCACAAGTGGTGAGGGGCAAAGATAAAAATCCTCCTCCTATAATAGTAGTAGAGGAAATTGTTCAAGCAAAACTCACAGAGGAGCGTACTAGATGCATTAGAGAATTGAACCTCAAGGTGAGAGGGCTTCCCTTACCTCTTTCCTCTTCGGATCCCATGGTGGTCACAACCGAGTTCCTTAGGGACAAATTAGGTATCTCGGATGTGACATTGGAAAGAGCATGGTTGGGTTTCGCTTCCACACTTTCCCTCCATTTTAGATCCGTCACTGACAGACTTAGGGACCTTAGGGCCAGGTGTTCATTGTTCTCTCTCCCTGGTAAGATCTTTCTTGAAGAAGATCTCACCAAATCATAGGTTACAGAGCTTAAATGCTCTAGAGAGATGGTTATGGCAGCACGTAAAGTAGGAAAATGGGCAGTTATAAGGAACCTCAAGGAAGTGGTTAGGGACTCCTTTCCTCTAGGATGGGAATCCTGACTTGGGGTTTCTAAATGATAGTATCATTGGGAGAGGCAACAAGGCTCATACATATATTTCAAGTGTTGGAATGGTAATGGCTCCTTTTGGTTATCCCTAGGACTCATGTTTGATGCTCTTGGGTCATTGAACATTCTTTTTATTACGTAGACTCATAAGAGCTCGGTACGGCCTCTCCCAGACATTTCAAGAAACCATTGGATTTTATCTTGTCATTAGGAGTCTAGGAATTTTGGTGGGGTTAGAGGTTCTGGTGGGGTGGCTTGTTTATTTAGACACTCACTCCAGAGTAGAATTTTAGTGGAGGTTTCTGATGAATTTGCTAGATTCATGTGGATTCAAATTAAGGGGATTGCCTAAATTTTCTTAGATATTTACATTGTAGTTTGTTACTTTCCTCCAACATCTTCATCACATCCTTTTTATAGATTTGTACATCGGGATTACTCCATATTCAGCTGTTGGAGAAGTTATCCTTCTTGGTGACTTCAATGCCCATACCAGAGACTTTCATATACCTCTCCATGACTGCTTTGTTGATACAATCTGCACATAGGATATTGATTTGGAGTCAGTGGGGTTCAATAGGATGTCAGATGATGCTTTAGGTCCTTACATGGCATACATAAGACACCTCTTACAGTTGGGGAAATCTCATGATTTGTTGATTCTTAATGGGCTGCCTTACTTTTCAGATTCACACTTTTTCACATGTACACCTCATGCGGGAGGTAAGAGTGTGGTGGATTATGTATTATCTAGCCATAATCTTTTGCCCTTCATCCATCATTTTTCCATTTTCCCCATTATTCTTGTAGACCATGCTCTTCTCTCTTTTTTCATCCGGGCTGATTTCTCCACTCCTTCTACAACCCCCTCTTTTAGTATACCACATAACATTTTCCAGTTTGATGATGGGGACTCTGACATTTTCCTTTCTCACATCCGTCAACTTCTACCTCCAAAACCCTAGTTCTTCTCCTTTGGTTGTGTTAATTCCAAATACATGTCTTTCCTCCATTATTTGGGAAGTTGCCCTTAAATGTTTTCCTAGCTACACCAGATCTACGTTTACTTCCCATCAATCTAAAATATCTTACCTTATGAATAAATGTTATGATGATGATTGTAGGACTCTCCACCGCCAGCTTCGGTACACCTTCCTCCATTCTTACCCCTCTTACCCAGCCTTAAAATCATCATATCATTGCCTCCTCCGATGTAAGAAACACCTTTTTATTTTTCAAAAGAGACGGATCTTACAGGCTTCCTACATTCACTCCCCCAAACTCTTTTGGCGTACCATCCTCCCACGACATTCTCCCTCCCCTTCTGAGCTTAATCCCACATCCATGATTTCTCATACCTCCACTCCTTATGATATTCCTAGCCAAATGCAACCCCATGTTGATTCTCCACCATCTTCTTCTCACTTATTCACATACAAGAATGTTAGAGAGGCAGTGAAGGTGATGAATAGTAGTAAGGCAGCTGATGAAGAAGGTTTCCAAGCTGAGTTCTTCAAACATGGTTTTAGAGCTTTTGGAAGCTATTTGGTTGATCTTTTCAACCATATGGTTTGTTCAGATTTCCCACCATCTTGGTCACATCACATTATTCACCCAATACACAAATTAGGCTCATGTTCAGATCCTAATAATTATAAGACGATCATGGTTGGACACACATTCTCAAAATTGTATGCTACAGTATTACACATGCATCTTTCGAGAGAACTAGAGTAGAGACACCTTAGAGCTAACAGACAGGCAGGGTTTAGACCATCCCATCAGACCATTAATCATATTTTCACACTCCAAACCATTATTGAGGAGGCACGTCATCACTCATCCAAAGCCTATTATTGTTTTGTAGACTTTAGGAAAGCATTTGATTCTGTACCGAGAGAGGCACTTTTCCAAAGACTTAGGAACATTGGTATTTCTGAGACCCTCTTGGCAGTCATTATGAGATTATATGAGAATGTCCTTGGTCATCTCCGCATGGTTCATGGGATTTCAGACTTTATTAGGAGTACCATTGGGGTCAAGTAGGGATGCCCTTTGTCCCCAACATTATTTGGGATATACATTGATGAGTTAGAGAACTTTCTTCATGACCATATTCAGGTTAGTGATGTGTGTCTTCTTCACCAGGTTTTGATTTCTATCCTCTTATTTGTGGATGATGTGGTTCTCCTAGCTTCCTCTCCTAAGGGATTACAGTGGCAGTTGGATGCTTTGGCTCTCTTTTGTGATATCTGACAACTGACGGTTAATTTGGGGAAATCCGAGGTCATGGTGTTTAATGGCTTGAAAACCTCCCACCTCTATTTCTTTTTCTGAGAAAAGGAGGTTGAGATTATCACTTCCTATACTTATCTGGGAGTGCAATGTTATTGCCCATGTTTCTTCTTGAGGTAGGCACTCCTACCTAGAATAAACAAAGGTTATGAATCTTTAGCTTTCCTTGAACGATAATGTTTTCAACATCACTTTTAGGATATCTCATCCAAGATGTCACTCTTGGATACACTTATCAAACCCACATTTCTCTGTGGATCTATATTTTGGGGGCCCTCTTTACTTGAGAGTGATTGGGTTGATGTTGAGAGGGTCCAGACACTTCTCCTTCACCACATTATCAGATGTAAGCAGATAGTTCCCCAACACATTATCCTTGTAGAGTTTGGAGCCCGGTCCTTTTGACTAGAGACTATATTTGATCTGATCTCTTTCATACATCACATATGGAGGTTCGCTGATTTTGTGAGTGGGCATGACAAATATCCATACTTAGCATATTGTTCCTTAGCGAATCTTGCTCTCTCAGCTCCCTCAATCTGAGGATGTTGTTGGTATACAAGGGTTTTTGATCTATTAGAATCTATGGGAATCAAGATGGATCGACTTCTTCCATTTAAGTACTCCTTAGATGCACCAACTCATCTTCTACCCACTAGATAGGAGCTGAACGGGATTATTGGGGATGATACTTATAGATAGTTTTTCATACTACTTGGGTAAACCCTCCTAGTGGTTATGCTCAAAGATGGCATTTTATGCAGAGCACTTCTTGGAGTTGAGTGATGGGCTTATCATTTATCCATAGTATACATTTTGAGTGGGTTCCCACAAGCTTATGATTGAAATAGACCACCAAATTGATTGAACAAACATGGTTTGTCAGTTATGCAACATCCAGGAGGTGGAGTCCAAGGATCACTTCATCTTCCATTATCCCATATACTATGAGATCAAGGGAGATTTCACTACCTATTTAGGACATAGAATTTTTTTGACTTATTCAGATATGAGGACCAAAGATGTTTGGCTTTATATATATAGGAAGCTCTTAAGCTTCGTGATCATTTTATTCAGAGACCCACTAGACCAGTCTCCACTCAATGGATTACTTCCTTTTTCATGGTTCTACCTTCGAGGAGAGGCACCAAGCAATAGATTGACATTAATACAGTCTCACATTCCAAATCATTGTGGTCTAGATACACTACTCATAGTTCCTCAAGTTTTCATTAGCATATTCACTTCAGACCTGACATCAAGAGACAGACTAGAACCACCAAATCTTCATAGAGGATTTTTACTTCTAAGCGGAGGATTAGAGGACAGATTAGGCATCATACCTCCCCTTCTTCAGGTCAAAATTTTATTTAGAGCTTCTTCTCACAGGCTTTATGTTAGGATTGTGGAGCTAAAAGCTTCACTGATGCAGACATGGAGGAGGTTGCAGAATGAGTTGCTGAGTGTCAGAAGTGTTTGGCGTTGGTCTGGCCAACCGGCGTCGGCAGGGTAAGACAGGAAGGCAACCGACGTCGGTCATATATCGGCCGGCGTCGGCGACCCCAGGCGGACAGGGACCGACGTCGGTCGCCTGTGTAGTTCGACTGTGAGTTATTTATGGGCAGTGAACTAACGAACCAAGTGTTTGCATGAAGAGATCTATTTTTAGACTGAAAGCTGCGGATCTAATTATTGTAATTAGATGTCTAATCATTGTTTGGATGAGATCTATATAATAGACTCATGGTTGTATTGGAAAAGTGTGCTAGGGAGTAAGAGAGCATAATTATAAGCTCCTTCTGTGTGTGAGGTAGAGCTATGGTGCGTTCCTCCTAGTGCCACAGTACCAGGTGTGTTGGTGCTGGATTGGAGAGCCAACTGGGTTCTTCAAGAGTGTAGGATCTTGGTCACAGTTGCATGGCCTATATAGGAGATCTACATGGTAAGTAAGATCGTTGATCTGCAGGTGTATGTGTGTGCAAGGTCGAGGTTCACAGGTGATTAGAACCATTGCTTGATTTGCAGGTGTGCAAGGTCATACAGACAGCAACACTACAGGGAGCAGTATCAGGCAGGATCTACTTGGAGTACAGGTGTGTACTCGGATAGAGCAAGAGGAAGGCAAGGGAGTTCCTTCCATAAGTATGGTCTGTTGAATTGCAGGTTGTTGTAGATTCATGGGAGATCTACTTGAAGTACCTTGAGTACTTGTGGAGCACGTGGAGTGCTTGTGGAGTGCGTGGAGCACTTGCGGTGTGCGTGGAGCACGGGAGGTGAACACCAACTCTGTATTTTGAGTTGGGTGTTGGGACCTGTGAGAGGGAGAGCTTTGGGGAGAAGAATTACTGTTCACTTGAGGCGTGGGAAACCTCTGTAAGGTGGTGGAGAAGAAGTGGCATCTTCTTTATTGTATTCTTTTCTGTATAAAGTGTTAATACAATTTGGTATTGTCTCTCATATGCTGTGTTATTCTGAATTCTAGTTACTTGGTGAATCTGGTTAATTTCCGCATATTAAGTTGCTTGGTATTAGTAATCAAATTGTGTGCTTCCGGTGTACACCCTCCCAACAAGTGGTATCAGAGCCTTGGTTGTAGGTTCTTGAGCTTGATACCAACAAGTGGTATCTGAGCTGAGGTTGGAGGAAGCAGGTTTTGTGTTTGGTTACAGGTCACTCTCAGGGGTTTCTGATCGAGTGGGAGTAGAGCAACAACAGATCAAAGTAAGCTAAGAATGGAGGAGTTGAAAAGCACAGATGGTCACTCACGGTCCTATGGAAAGAAAGAGCAGGTAAAAGATTATTGTTGGTTGGTAACAGATCAGCATGAAGAAACTGAAGATACAGATGTAGCAGGTGTTGTTGCACAGGATGTGTTTGCAGGTTTCTTGGATAAAGTTGAATCTTGGATAAAAGATTCGGTTGCCTCTTTCCATGCAGTTCCAGGTAGAGGAGCTGGTAAGCCTTGTCAGATTGTTGGCAAAGGCAAAGTGAAGCTGAAATTGCAGGCGGCCAACACACAGGTGTTGATGAAGGTCATGCAGGTCCCAGGTCTAGAGATATGGCTAATTTCTTCAGAAAGATTGGGTGATGAGAGATGCACAAGAACTCTCACAGCGGATGCACTTGAATTAGCTGGTGGTAAGAAAACAGGTATCCTTTATCTACTTGCTTATATTACTGATTCTTCTTTTGTTGCGGAGACGTGGCTTCGTAGGCTTGGTCACATGAGCAGGAAGGAGATGCATGTTCTTAAGCGGAAGACAGATATATTTGACAGGCTTAAGAACTGGAAAGCCTTGGTGTTTATGGAGGAGATGGCGGACAAAACCCAGTGGATGTGGCTAGATACTTCTGAGCAGGGCAGTTTGGACATGGATTTTGATTCAAAGGAGCTCACGGGTAAAAAGTCATCACTCACAGGCGAACACAGGTACCGATGTCGGTCAGGAGGAACCGGCGTCGAACAGACAGGAGCCGATGTCAGTCATGTGCAGACCGAAGCCGGCGATGTCGGGCAGGGTAAGACCGATGTCGGTCAGGAGACCGACGTCGGCAGTATGTAAGACCGATGTCGGTTAGGAGAACCGACGTCGGCAGTAGGGACACCAGCGCTGGCAGGTTGGTAGTCAGGTACAGACGCATGAAACCGACGTCGGTCGGATGCAGACTGTGGAGTGGCCGAGGTCGGTCACTGTAACGAATTTTGGGTGGACAGCAAGCTGTCAAGGAGTCTCAAACACCCATACAGAGGACTGAAGGCGTAAGTAGGCCCTCAAATTCGTTGTTCCTCTTCTTCATACTTGTTGCTGATTGTAGAGCAGGTAGGATCCAGGATACAGGTGTGAGCTTGGCATGGATGAGGATGTGATTCCTTGGAGGAGAACCAGACAGGTGTGTCTTGGTAGAGATGCCAGCAGGGTATGAAAGCACAGAGACGAATGGATACCTTAGTAGAAGAATGGAGAGAACGGATACGTGAGACGGAAGACCAGGTATATGGTCTTGTGGAGCTGCAGGACAGTGGTACAGGTTTTGACAGGTGGAGGACGGAGCATGGCTTCAGTCAGTGTCAGGTAACTACTGTGATTTGACTTACCAGGGGGATGGTGATTGCAACATCATTCTGTTGCTGTATGTGGATAGTATGCTAGCTAGCAGGTTTGTACATACAGGGTTTTGCTGAGCTAAGGGTAAGATTAGTTCAGTGGCATGTCATGAGGAGTTTGGAGCAGCGGAATTCTTTGACATGGGAGGCATGGAGATCACAGGTTGATTTTGTCTCAAGTGGGAGCTGATGTGAATCAGGTGTTGGCGAGGTTCGGGATGCAGAACCGGGAGCACACTAAGGGCTGGACAGGTACAGTGTCCGAAATCACATGAGGTCTGGTATAGACCTGAGTATTCCCATGCAGTGGGAGCTGTCAGAGAGTTAGGAGCCAATTCGGGGAAGTGGATTCTCAGGTTTTCTGAGAGGGACCGGCAGCAGGTGTTGCTATGCAGGGTCAGGACTTCACTACATGTATTTGTAGGTTCGGATGTGGCAGGGTACTCGGATGACAGGTGGTACACCACGGGATGTGTGGTGGGTTGTCTTCAGGTGGGAGCTTGAAGAGGGATACAAACCAGGAAACAGATTAGACGGGGTACAGGTACAGGTACAGTGCAGCTATTTATCTCCAAGTGGGAGATTGTTAGGATTGTGGAGCTAAAAGCTTCACTGATGCAGACATGGAGGAGGTTGCAGAATGAGTTGCTGAGTGTCAGAAGTGTTTGGCGTTGGTCTGGCCAACCGGCGTCGGCAGGGTAAGACAGGAAGGCAACCGACGTCGGTCATATATCGGCCGGCGTCGGCGACCCCAGGCGGACAGGGACCGACGTCGGTCGCCTGTGTAGTTCGACTGTGAGTTATTTACGGGTAGTGAACTAACGAACCAAGTGTTTGCATGAAGAGATCTATTTTTAGACTGAAAGCTGCGGATCTAATTATTGTAATTAGATGTCTAATCATTGTTTGGATGAGATCTATATAATAGACTCATGGTTGTATTGGAAAAGTGTGCTAGGGAGTAAGAGAGCATAATTATAAGCTCCTTCTGTGTGTGAGGTAGAGCTATGGTGCGTTCCTCCTAGTGCCACAGTACCAGGTGTGTTGGTGCTGGATTGGAGAGCCAACTGGGTTCTTCAAGAGTGTAGGATCTTGGTCACAGTTGCATGGCCTATATAGGAGATCTACATGGTAAGTAAGATCATTGATCTGCAGGTGTATGTGTGTGCAAGGTCGAGGTTCACAAGTGATTAGAACCATTGCTTGATTTGCAGGTGTGCAAGGTCATACAGACAGCAACACTACAGGGAGCAGTATCAGGCAGGATCTACTTGGAGTACAGGTGTGTACTCGGATAGAGCAAGAGGAAGGCAAGGGAGTTCCTTCCATAAGTATGGTCTGTTGAATTGCAGGTTGTTGCAGATTCATGGGAGATCTACTTGAAGTACCTTGAGTACTTGTGGAGCACGTGGAGTGCTTGTGGAGTGCGTGGAGCACTTGCGGTGTGCGTGGAGCACGGGAGGTGAACACCAACTCTGTATTTTGAGTTGGGTGTTGGGACCTGTGAGAGGGAGAGCTTTGGGGAGAAGAATTACTGTTCACTTGAGGCGTGGGAAACCTCTGTAAGGTGGTGGAGAAGAAGTGGCATCTTCTTTATTGTATTCTTTTCTGTATAAAGTGTTAATACAATTTGGTATTGTCTCTCATATGCTGTGTTATTCTGAATTCTAGTTACTTGGTGAATCTGGTTAATTTCCGCATATTAAGTTGCTTGGTATTAGTAATCAAATTGTGTGCTTCCGGTGTACACCCTCCCAACACTTTAGATGTTAGGTGAGTTGGATTGAACTCTTAATGGGTTCCCTCCTAGTTCTTCTTTCTCGGGGTTCATTCTTATGTTCTTGATGTTCAGATATTATTGGGGTTTGCTCATTTCTTTTGCTCCCTTCTTTGGACCTGAGCGTGGTTGGTTGTGGCCCTTTTTGGTCCTTTGGTTCTTTGACTTTGAGCTTGGTTGCTCTCTGCCATGGTTTATACTATTTCTTTTAGCATTATTTTTCTTATTTTTGGGGACTTTTTTGGTTTCCCACTTTTTCCTGACACATTTCTATAATCTGCAGTCCCTTTGACCTACTTTTGTGGGCATTAGTTGGACATTAATATATTTATCTTATCTTATGCCATGGTATAGGCTAGGAATAATGATCAACTTTTCATTAAATGAAAGTAAATAATGAGGTTTTGTCATGGTTATTTACACTAACATTATAGGTACTAAGTCAAAATAAACCAATACGGTTTAGTGATAGCACACCCAATTTATCCTAGAACTACTTCTTGTATGCCTACACTATACTCTAACCATTCAAAAGAGAAAGATCCAAACAAAATATAAGGAATCAAGTAATGTACCTATTGTTAACCTGGAGTTGCACCTTGAATGAAGACGTGTTGAAATGCCTAATCCTCGCTCCAGTTGAAATAATGGGATCTTCTCATGAGGGTGGGTGCCTCAATGATGAGAAGAACCTCCATAGAAGGCTGGTTCCTATAAGATGTATCAATGAGGATCTCAACTTATACGCTACAAACTGCATGGAGAAAATGGGAGAAAGAACTTGAAAGGAAATCCTAGCTAAAGTGGTGATACACCTAATTTGCTTAATCCACTCAGATCGAGCTTCTAAGAACATTGATTAAGACAAGGAAGAGGCAGAACTTAAACTCCAATTAATCAATACGCATAAGTATTTCATGAAAAGGTTTTGTCTAATGATCTAAGCTTGAGGGAAACATAAAAATAGGCATGATTGAAGGCACTAACAACCACTAATATCCACTATAAACTCAGCAAAAAGTAATCCAACACAGAATGTGACCTGCATAAATGATCAATTAGTAACTAGGTACAAATCCATATTTGACAAGGAAGAAAGAAAATCTATCACTTAGGAAAATCTATAATAAAAGTACACAATACCAACTACTGGAAATTGAAAAAACATAGTCCTCTTCTTATTGATTCTGAAAAAAGGTTACAACACAAAATTTGGTAGAAGATTGTCTTGCTAAAAGAGGGATCCTTTTTACCAAGGCTGAAAGCCAACACATAGAAAAATACAATAGCCAAGAGATGGCGTTGAAAATAAGAGAGGAAGTGAACTCTTAACTAGCCTATGTCCAAATTGAATTGCATGAGTCTTCTAAATGTGTCTTTTCTTATCTTTTTTCTTGCATGAATAATCCTTGGCGTTGAAGTGGACAATGGCTAATTTTGGGCTATCCTATTTTAGAATAATCATGCATGGAACGTTTTGGCATTGGAAATAAGATGGTGGCTAATTTTGGGTTGTTAAATCTCTCTATCATGCAATAATTCTACACCCACTTCCAAATTTGGCATTCTTCTTGAACTGTTGGAACATTTGAAAGTATGAGATGACAATAGCATGCATGAAATCCAATGCCAATGCCAATTTTAGAATTCTGACTTGATCCGTTGGAAGCAAAGTTTGAAGGTTTGAAAGGTTGAGTTGACCTTGGAAATAAACTTGACTTCAAAAACCAATCAACTAAAGCCTTGACTAGTCAACTATAATTAGCTTTTGCTTACATGGAATTCCACATTGACTCCATCTTTTGTTTGTGCATGGATTTCTCTCGGCCTAACTGTCCATGATTTCTCTTGGATAAATTTAGAATTCTACTTCTTGACCTCTATCTGTATTTGTCTTTTCCACAGACTTTCCCTTCTTACTTATTCCTTCGACCTAATGTTCATTCTCTTTGGGTTTTTATCATCTCGAACCTCTCCCTTTTGTTTTATTTCTTCAGATAATCCATTGGGCTATTTGCTAAGTCATTTTCTCATGGATTATGTTCATTCTTTTCGGACTTCAATTTTGTCTCTCTCTGCCCTCAGACTTTCATTTCTTTGACCAAGCTTTCCAAAGGAATCCTTCAAATAATTTGTTCGAAGGATATCCATTTCTTTCAGACTTTTTAGCTTCCCCTTGGTTTTATCTCCCGCAGACTTTATTTCTTGCGAACTTTCTCTTGGGCTGGGTTTTCTTCGGATCGTTTGTTTTGTCCCTTGTTGACAATTTTTACCCTACAGGGCTAATTGTCACTCTTACTATTCAAAACTTTGCTATGGTGCCAAGTTTGTCTTATGAATCAGTTTTGCAGTTCTTAAATGTGCATTTACAGCCACCCAAGTGGCCATCTATAACGAGGTATAACCCAAAATAGCCACCTACATCTAGGTGAAGTTTAGTCATTCAAAGGTTTCAAAAGAGTTTTCTTGATTGCAGCCAACACAATGTGCAAATACGGCCATGCAAATGATGATGAAAAGGTCTCCTATGGCCATGTAAATTCTGATGGACTCCTATAGCCATCATATAGAGCATACAGTTCATTCAAAGGGAGGACACATGTAGCAGTTTTAAGAGGATTTTTATCCTTTTAAAAACGTCATCTACAGTAGTTTGAAAGGGTTTTTCTCCTCTTCTAAGCATCACGTACAGCCAAAATCCAAGACATACAAGGTATAAGTTCATTTATTTTGTCTTCCTAAGAATTTTTTTGGGTTATAAGAGGTGTGCTATTTATTCAGACATTTTGTCCAAGAGAAAGAGCTCTCAAAGGACTACATAAAAGTCTTAAAAAATGACTAAGTGGTAGTTGTGCAAAGTTTATTTCTTTCGAACAATTTGTCTGAAGGAAATCAAGAGACAGGAATCCATAGAAGGGTGTCAGATAATAAGTCTAAAAGAATTCAGGCACATTTTTTTGAAAGGCCATTTCACAGCCGAAGGGATATTATCAAAGTTTATTTCCTTTAGATTTTGTCTAAAGGAAAAGGAAAATCACAGTTGAAAAGACCCAAAGGGCACTTGCCCTTCAAGAAGCTCCAATTCAAAAGTTTCGAAGGGTATGTGCCCTTTGGGAAGGTCCTTCACAGAAAGCCTGAGGGGCTTTTCAATTCCTCTGAAAGGCTAAGTCCATTATAAAAAAGGATAGTTTAAGGCAAAAAGGGTCTTCTATAGTTTTCCCGAAGTCCATTTGCCCTTCAGGAAGGTTCTTCTTCAAAAAAGTTGAAGGGCAGGACCTTTCAGAGAAGGATAATTTCAAAAAGCCCTGGTGCCCTTCAAAAAGCTTGGGTGCCTTTCAAAAAGCCCAAGTGCCCTTCAAAAAGCCTGGGTACCTTTCAAAAAGCCTGAGTGCCCTTCAAAAATCCCAAGTGCCCTTCAAAATCCCAGGTGCCCTTCAAAAGCCTCGGTGCACTTCAAATGCCCAAGTGCCCTTCAAAAATCCCAAATAAATATAAACAAAGGAAAGAAAATAAAGAAGGAAGGAATATTTTGGACTTTTTGTTCGAAGGAATTCCTTCAGACTTTTTGTCTAAATTATTCCTTCAAAAAAGAGAAGTCAACAAGAAAAATATGAAGGAAATGAAGAAATTAAAGGGACTCTAGACATTCTTTTTGAAGGAAATAAAACCAAAGAGCAAATACACAGGCAAATAACCAAGGAAGAATACACATAGGAAAATCATAGATATTTATCTAGATAGGCATGAACAAAAAATTTAAGAACCAAGTCAAGCTCAGAAGAATAAACTTGTGGATTTCATGCAAGGGAAAACAAAGGGAAGATTCTTGGAAAAGACAAATACAAACGGTGAGCATGCTTAAATAGTCTGAGAATACAAGAGCATGCAACAACCATGAACAAAAATAGACACATCCAAATTTGACCATTCTAACACGTCACTTTCAGTTCTTAAATAGAGGCTCACTTTGCATGAGGACTCGAGTAGTGGAATAGTGGAAAGCTTAAATAAAATAAACTCCATGCACACACTCTCGTTTGTCTCAAAGCTTGAAACATTTTGGTGGTTCAAACATAATTCTTAATTTGGCATTTGCATTGATTTCATGCAAAGGGGAGACTTTCAAATGCTCTAGCATTTTGAGTGGATTTGACTACTCTTGTTTTGGAGTTGACTGGTTTTCAAGTCAAGACATCTATTCATAGATTTCATGCATCCAAAGCTTGTCTTCTTCTTCTTCTTTTTCAATGCAAAGAATTTTCATGCAAGATAAAATAGACTTTTATAAAGGCTGAGTTGGTTTGAGTTTACTCTCTCTCTATTTTCCAATGCCAATCTCTTGGCTTTTTGTAATTTTATAAATTAATGGATTTTCAGCCTTAGATAAGGGATCCCTCTTTTGGCAAGAAAACTTTTGCCAAAGTTTGTGCTATAACCTTTTTCAGAATCAATAAGAAGAGGATTGTGTTTTTTCAATTTTTAGTAGCTGGTATAGAGTACTTTTTTTATAGATTTGCCTAAGTGAAAGAATTTCCTTCTTTCTTGTCAAATCTAGATTCATACCTAGTTACTAATTGGTCATTTATGCAAGTTACGTTCTGTATTTGAATGTCTTTTGCTGAGTTTATAGTGGATATTAGTGGTTGTTTAGTGCCTTTTCATCAGGGCTATTTCTACATTTCCCTTAAGCTTAGATCATTAGACAAAACCTTTTTGTGAAATATTTATGTGTATTGATCAATTTGAGTTGAAGTTTTGCCTCTTCCTTATTTGAATTAGTATTATTAGAATTTTTATTTGAGTGGATCAAGCAAATTAAGTGTATCACCACTTTAGCTAGGATTCCTTTTCAAGTTCTTTCTTCCCTTTTCCCCAACCAATTGTAGCGTAGAAGTTGAGATCCTCATTGATACATCTTACAGGAACCAACCTTCTCTAGAGGTTCTCTCACCTTGAGGCACTCACCCTCATGAGAAGATCTCATTGTTTCAACTAGAGAGAGGATTAGCCATTTCAGCATGTCTTTGATTCAAGGTGCAACTCTAGGTTGGCAATAGATTTTGGCACCCCTAATGGGACTTAGAAAAAGTTATTTGCATATCTAAAGAGTTTTCACAGTAACAAAGGATATTCATCTATATCTAGTTGTAGAGTTCATAGCATCATTCAAGTAATCCATTCATGCCAAAGGTTACCACAAGATCAATAAGTAAAGGTATTCCTTTTGAATTTGTAGCTTATAAAAGAGCAAGGTCTAGGAGGGCAAATCCATATCCTCCAAGAGAATATTTACCTCCCCCTCATCCTATCATTCTAAACACTACAATCCCCACTATCCAAATGGCCATTAAAAATCAAGTGTTTGCTCCATTCAATAGGGAAATTCCACTAAATCTAGCATAGTTTGATGACATTCCTATATCTACCCTCAAAAGTATTCCATTCTTCTTAGGAGAAAATCAAACAACCCCTATTGAGCATATCCAGGATGTGGCTAATCTTTGTTCATTTCATAATGTTATTAAGGATAATGTTGTTATTAGATTGATTGTTGCTTATTTCAAAGGAAAAGCATTACATCGGTATAAAACCCTCCCACTTAGATCTATTTCCACCTGAGATGAATTGGGTGCAGCCTTAGTCAAGCAATTTGAAGATAAATCTAATCACTTATCTTTATTTGAGCAATTAACTGCCATACAGAGAGCTCCTCATGAGTTCATGTTCAATTTTAATCTCAGATTTCAAAAGACATGGACCAGGATACCTGTTCTGATTAGGCCATCCCTTGAATATGCATTTTTGTATTTTTTGAAAGATCTTAATTCTAACATTAGTGTGATGATACAGTCAATGGGTGGTACTACTTTGCTAGATACTTATGAAGTTGTAATAAGGGTAGAAAATAGTTTGATACAAGTAGGTAAGCTTTCTCCAAGACCTCTAATGCCCATATTTCTAGAAATAAGTTCTATACTAGCCCCTCAAGTTCCTCAAATTCCATCCTTGGCTCCAAATCTAACACCTCAAGTTCCTATTGCAATCCCTACTAGTCAAGCTAGTGAGATAGGAGAGTTGAAAAGTTTGCTACAATCTTTTGGAAATGAAATAATATAGCTCAAAAGGTAGTAATTTCAGTCAAATAGGCCATATCAATAACAAAATTAGAACAACTATTAGTCCTTCAAATATCAAAGGTCTCTTTATCAAGGTTTCAAAGAAAATAGACCACCCTATCAAGCACAAGGAGCTATAACTCCAGCTAAGCCATATGTTGCTCTTGATCTGAATGCTCCTTCCACTTCAAAAGCCATTGTTCCAACCCCACCTCAATTATTTGATGTAGGATTCAAGTTGGCAGTCCTCAAATCTCAATGATTCTCAAAACCAAGCCTTGGTATCACAGAACATCACCATGCCACAGATGACACAAGAAGAGTTCTCTTTTCAAGGAAGTTAATATCAAAATATAGGTTTGACATCACAAAGAGAGACTCATCAAGTTCAAGGGAAGATTAATGCTATTAATGTAAATTGGCAAGTCAATAATCACATTGATTTTAATCAAGATGTGAAAACTAATGATTCAAGTGGGCAAGTTGCAGCTATAACCTATCAGGGAACTAAAATAAGAGTTATTGATGAAGCTGAAGCAGTAGTAAATACTTCAAGTACTCTTAGTATTATTGCTAAAAATATAAAAGTGTAGCTTGCTGCCCCCATAATCCGGAAAAATCAGAATATAGAGGTTAGTAAAGTGCAGAAAATGCCTCTAATTCGTGAGCAACAAGTGCCTCAGTGATCCAGGCAACAATTCAGGTGACAATTCAGGTGACGATTCTACCCCAATTGATGATAGAACTTTTGGAAGGCATAACTTTTGCACCGTAGCTCCAATTGACTCCCCGTTTGAACCATTGGAAAGCTAAGAATGAGGAGAATGTAGTGATATGGCATGGAGCTTTGATAAATGGTTTTTGACTCCCAAAAACCCAATAGAAGTTCCCCAAATTTTAATTTTAGTAGTGCAGTCTAAAAATAGTAAGTTTACAAATATAGTAATTTCTCAAATTTTGTATTATTTTAAATTATGGAAGTCAACCCACTTAATCTCCCTTGAGATTTGTGACCTTACACATCCTCTTATTACTTTCAAAATGTGTATAAATGAAGATGTAATCAAAGATGTAAATTAGACATCTCTTTCCATAGATAAGCATATAGTTGTATTGTGATCTTGAGTAATAAAACATCTCTTCTCAGAGAATTAATTATTACTATGTTATTTTGTGTTCTTAAAATATCTATCAATAAAAACTTCTAAGTTTTGGATCAATGGTATCAGAGCGGTTTGTCTTGAGAGTGTATGATCCCAAGGATGAGGTCAGGCTACAAGAAGCTTGGGTTGAAAACAATAGAGCTTCCAAACTATTTACCTATTTGCTGCAGATGACACCGAGACAACTGATACTTTCAAGGAAATGGTGAATGAATCCCTCCAATAGAAACAAGAATAGATGTTGCAATAATTTTCCCAAATTCTCCAACAACTCCCAATGGGAAATTATGGCTCTATAATATCCCCAACCAATAGGGACTATTGAAAGACAAAAGCTCTGAATTGCTTATCTGTATTTCTACAAAATATCTTCAAATAGATAAATAAATCACAGTATAATCTCTTATTTATTTGCTCATATGCTTACAATAGAGGTCCTTTGTCAAGTATATAAAGAAATATCTAAAATACGGCCTTAATAGCCTAAGTATTCTGCAATCTGGGAAATAAATTTGGATCTGGTACGTCTCGGCCTGCTGTGTCAAAAACACAGTCACTGACATCGGTTATACTGTCGTCGTCGATCGATTGGGGTCGTTAACTTGCTGACATCGGTGAGAGGTCGACTGATGTCGGTCTCTATAGGTCTCTTCCTGACGATGTCGATGTCTGATCTTTCCACTGATGCGTACGGATTTTCATGGATCTGTATGGACTTCGTACGGTCACCAAGATAGCTTGATCCTGATCTAAAGAACTATGGGCTAATACAAAGATCTATATCTAGATAATTATTGAATCAAAAACCAAAAATAAAGAAATACCTGTGAACCCTTGTGATAGCTTCTGTATGACGTTATCTCTCAAACTTGTAAACCCTTATGATAACTTCTGTATGAAGTTATCGCTCAATTTGGCAATAGATCGGCTGATCTCTCACAACCTCTGAATCACACACAATGAAGAGTGGACGTTCTTCAATGCAAATGGAATCCTGAAACCCTTGGCTCGGTCTTCACACAAGAATTCTTAACAAGAATCAATATCAATAATCAAATCATTCATAATCCAAACTCTCTCCCATGAGAAACCCTTATACCCTCCAAAGGTGTGCTTGCTATAATTAAATTTCCTTAAATTAGACTTAGGGTTTCTTAAATTAGAATTAGGATTTTTAAAATTAGACCAAATAATTAATATTTGATTAAATCAATCAAATATTAATATCTCCCTCAATACATGTCGGATCCTCGAACCGTCTGAAGCTGGTGAACCAGGGAGTGATTCCACACATGATCATACTATAACAGGGATGGTCCGCTGAGTGCCAATATTCCCTATATAATAGGAGCTCAGGCAAATGTGTCTAAAAGAGCCTAAATGAAAACCAACTGGACAAATTCTGCTAATCAAAGCCAAGCCAAGCTCCACCATGACCCTCTATCCATCCTACCAGCCTACAAGGGTCACATAATAGGCTAACCATCAACTCTAAACATGTCAACTAAAAAGGGGACATGACAATCCACCCCTCCTGAAATTGCTTGCCCTCAAGCAATCACTGAATGATAAACCAATCAATCCACCTGGATCACAAATGAAGTCACGATCTACACTGATGTCAACCAACACAAACTCCATGCCCTATCCATCACCACTCTCATCCAATGGCGTCACATCATCCCTGTCTCCTGTACCCACTACAATATCTAAATTTAGAGTGTGAATGCTAGACATACTCATATCGTCATCAACATGTGGCCCGATTGTAACAAAAAGCTGAGTCCCTACCACATGTGCTAACTCCTGAACTGAACTCACCTCAAGACAAAGCTCGTCCACATGTCTCACCTGTATTGGTGCCAATATGCACTCGGCAACGCACTCTCCCATATTGTGTTGTATGAACCTCTCCATCCAATGAAAGAACATGTTTTTGATGTTTTTGCCCCGTATTACCTTAAGAATGTGTGTCTTCCCACCAACATCAAAACAAACCTCCATGTCCTTAAGACGAAGAGTGACTTCCTCAAAGGAATGAAGCCACTTCATACCCAAGACTAAGTCTATGTCCCCCATGTTCACCACTTAATAATCAGCGTTGAACTCATAGTTGTTCAATCACAATGGGAGGTCTCTAATCATCCACTCACACCTAAGAGTGTGACCGTTGGCCACTTTAACTCTAATGCCCTCGAAATCTTTGGTAGTGAGTCCACGCTTCTCCACAAATCTAGCATCTATAAAATTATGTGTGGTTCCTGTATCAAGAAGGGTGATGACCTTCTGCCCTACCAAAACTCAACGGAGTTTGAATGAATCATCCGACTGAATGCTGGATAAGCATGCCTCCTGTATGTGAAGCTCTAAATCTGCCTCTGCCTTAGGCTCTAAAGCCTCTGCCTCCTCAGAACTATCCTGCTGTTTAGAATCTTCTGATTTCGAATCCTCATAATATGCCCACATCACATGATTTGCCTTGCCCTTAGGCCTCAAAGGGCAATCGTGATGGATATCATATGGACCTTTTCAGTAGAAGCAAAGCTTTTTCCTGCGTAGATTGTTAAGAGCCTCTTTATCCATTGGTGGTACTGCTAGGTTGGCCTTTGAATCATTTTTAACACTTGATTTATCTATGTTGAAATCTAATCCCTCTCTATCTCCGTTAGAGCACTTATGGTCCCTGAATGAAGAAGTACCTCTAGAGTTAAATTTACTAGATGGGGCTGCCATCTCCATGCTATGCACCTTCTTCATAGCTACCTGTAATGAAGGAGGATCAAAGCCTTTGATCCAACCTCTCAATGGCTCTGTCAATCCCTCCATGAAGAGCACTATAAGTCGCCTCTCTGAAATGTCAGGAACCATTACTGATAACTTCTGGAAGTCACCAATGTAAGCCTCTAGACTCCCACTCTGGCATAACTGAGCTAACTCCCTAAAATAGGATTCTGGATCCTTCCTGTCAAAGCACTCCACCAGCCTATCCAAAAACTCCTGATAAGATGTAATCTGATCATGATGGAGTGTCACCATCCCGTGGTGCCACCAATCATGAGCTACTCCCTCAAGATGTAGTGTCACATATCTAATAGCATCTTCCTCAGCCATCGGATGCAATGTGAGAAATGTGTCTAGCTTACTAATCCATGCCTATGCTGTGACCTTGCCACTACCGTCAAACATCGCTAGTGTGAGCCTTCTTGTAGCATGTTTTAGATCATTGTTCTGGTGTCTAGGTCTCCTATCTTGTCTAACCAATTTGTAGTGTTCTCTCCTCTGATTAACAAAATGATCAAAGGACATCTCCTGAACCTGAGGAGCTAATAAGTCCCACTCATCACTTGCAGCCATGAGAACATCTATAAATAGGGAATCTTCTGCCTCATCCTCTACTGAAACCTCTGGTTCCTCTTAAACAAACATAGGCCGTGTAGGTCTATCAGTTGTTCTGGAGTGGGTCTACTGGGGTCTTTGATTAACAGTAGCACTCCTGTTATCTCCTTGTTCCCCATTCTATCTATCAGGTGGGTTCATCCTTCTTACCATAGTCGTAAGTGCCTGTAGTGCCCGTGTCATCTCACGGTAGACTTTTCTGGTACCCTGATCATCATTATGTCAATGGCCCCTGGGTGGGCTACCCTCATGTCTATCACTCATGATAATCGGCCGCTGTTCTAACACCTGGGTACCTTCAAGCAAGGCTCTACTGTGTGTGTTATACCTATGTGGTCCCAAATCTTGTGGCTGCATAAGATTGTCAAACCCTCAGGATGGTAGGATTTAGCTCTGATACCACTGTAATATCCCCAACCAATAGGGACTATTGAAAGACAAAAGCTCTAAATTGCTTATCTATATTTTTGTAAAATATCTTCAAATAGATAAATAAATCATAGTATAATCTCTTATTTATTTGCTCATATGCTTACAATAGAGGTCCTCTGTCAAGTATATAAAGAAATATCAAAAATACGGCCTTAATAGCCTGAGTATTCTGCAATCTAGGAAATAAATCTGGATCTGGTACGTCTCGACCTGCTTTGTCAAAAACACAGTCGTCGACGTCGATTATAATGCCGTCATCGGTCGACTAGGGTCATTAACTTGCCAATGTCGGTGAGAGGTCGGACAATGTCGGTCTTTGTAGGTCTCTTCCTGATGATGTTGGTGTCTAATCTTTCCACTGATGCGTACGGATTTTCACGGATCTGTACGGACTTCATACAGCCGCCAAGATAGCTTGATCCTGATCTGAAGAACTATGGGCTAATACAAAGATCTATGTCTAGATAATTATTGAATCAAAAACCAAAAATACAGAAATACCTGTGAACCCTTGTGATAGCTTTTGTATGAAGTTATCTCTCAAACTTGTAAACCCTTGTGATAACTTCTGTATGAAGTTATCTCTCAATTTGGTAATAGATCGGCTGATCTATCACAACCTCTGAATCACACACAATGAAGAGTAGACGTTCTTCAATGCAAATGGAATCCTGGAACCCTTGGCTCAGTCTTCACACAAGAATTCTTAACAAGAATCAATATCAATAATCAAATCATTCATAATCCAAACTCTCACCCATGAGAAACCCTTATACCCTCCAAAGGTGTGCTTGCTAAAATTAGATTTCCTTAAATTAGACTTAGGGTTTCTTAAATTAGAATTAGGGTTTTTAAAATTAGACCAAAATATTAATAATTAATATTTAATTAAAATTAGACCAAATAATTAATATTTGATTAAATCAATCAAATATTAATATCTTCCTCAATACATATCGGATCCTCGAACCATCTAAAGCTGGTGAACCAGGGAGTGATTCCACACATGATCATACTATAACAGGGATGGTCCGCTAAGTGCCAATATTCCCTATATAATAGGAGCTCAGGCAAACGTGTCTGAAAGAGCCTGAATGAAAACCAACTGGACAAATTTTGCTAATCAAAGCCAAGCCAAGCTCCACCATGACCCTCTATCCATCCTACCAACCTATGAGGGTCGCATAATAGGCTAACCATCAACTCTGAACATGTCAACTAAAAAGGGGACATGACAAGCTCCTCATCTGCACTTCCTGGCTCCTCATTCATGGAATGTCTTTTCAGTGCCCCAACACCATTTAAGGTTTAGGTGAATTTTGATATTCATACATTTGAGGCAAAATCAATTCTAATGAAATATAAAATTGGTTGGATCAATTTTCTTGCTACTTCTCTATAAATAAATTCATCGATAGAGAAAAGATCACTTTTACTGTTTTGAAAGCATCATTGCCCATGAAAAATCGATGGAAAGTGTACAAAAAGAGGTTTAGTATAGATAACATTGGCCTTGAGGTAGAACCTACTTGAGATGATTTCATGGAAGTGTTAAAGGAAGAATACTATCCCATTGGAGCATATGATGATCTGTACATATAGTGGCAACAACTTCACCAAGGTAAGAACCAATCTATTCAAGATTACACAGACATTTTTTATTCTCTATTTGTTAGGGTGTGGAGCTAAAAGTTTCAACTTGATGCAGATGAAGAAAAGGAGGTTGCTAAAGATCTAGAAGAACTAGCGTTGGCAGCATGACCGATGTCGGTCATGATCAGTGTAGAAGGCAACCGACGTCAGCAGCACCAGGCAAGCAGGGACGGGCATCGGTCGCCTGTGTGTTCTAGAACTGTTCGTTGCACGAACAGTTAGTTTAGTGAATGGAGTGTTTGCATGTAAAGGCTATTTCAAGTCTTGAGCTGCATGGATAATTATAGTAAACTAAGAGTCTAAGTTATTGTTCAAGTCTGGGATCTATTTATAGACCCATTGGCATGTATTGTAATGTGTGCTAGTGAAGAGAACAAAGTGTGTGTTTCTCCTAGTCCAACTAATGAGCTAAAAAAGAAGGCAAGGAAGATCCTTCCATTGTAAGTATGGTTTATTGAATTGCAGGTTGCAGGTTCATGGGAGATCAACTTGAAGTACTATAGAGTGCTTGGTGTACTAGTAGGGTTATTACTAACTGGTTGGAGAGGTGAACACCAATTCTATGTGTGAGTTGGATGTTGGGACCGTTTTTGGTAGGAGAGTGTTATGAAGAAGAATTATTGTACACTTGAGGTGTGGGAAGCCTCTGTAAGGTGGAAGAGTGTGGCGGCTCTTGATTGTATTCTTTTATGTACAAATGTTAATACAAGATAGTGTATTGTCTCTCATATTCTATGCTATTGGTGAATTCTAGTTACTTGTACTTCTGGTATATTTTTGCATGTTTAATTGCTTAAGTTTGGTAATCATATTGTGCTCTTTCTGAGGAGCAAGATCCTAACAAGTGGGATCAAAACAAGTGTGTTTGTTCTTGGATTCCCTGAAATCTGGTATCAGAGCATGTTTGTTGTTCTAGGTATCTGACAAGTGGTATCAGAGCCTGGTTGTAGGTTCAAGAGATGGTACCATCAAGTGGTATCAGAGCTTTAGGTTGGGATACTAACAGGTTGGATTAGATCTGGTTAGTGTGTGTTGATTACAGGTTACTCACAGGGGTTTTTGCTTGAGTGGGAGTAGAGCAATGGCAGAAGACAGTAGACTATGAATGGAGAAGTTTAATGGTAGGAGGTCCAAGTCTAGGTATGGCAGAATAACCTACTGGAAATATGAAAAGAAAGAGTAGGAAAAGAAAGATTGTTGGTTGGTAGCAGATTAGCATGAAGGACATGAAGAAGAAGCAGATGTTGTAGATTTCATTGCATGGGATGCTCTGGTATGTTCTTTAGATAAAGTAGAATATTGGGTTTTAGATTTTGGTGCCTCTTTTCATGCATCCCCAAATAGGGAATTTTTTCATGAGTATGTCCAGGGAGACTTTGGAGAAATTTGTGTAGGGGATGGTAAGCCTTGTCAGATGGTTGGCAAAGGGAAAGTGAAGCTGAAATTGCAGACAGGTAACACATGGGTGTTGAAGGAGGTCATACATGTCCCAGTTCTAGAGCAGAATTTGATTTCTGTAAGAAGTTTGGGTGATGAGGGTTGCACAGCAACTCTCACAGCGGACTCTTGGAAGGTTACCAAGGGTGCACTTGTTGTAGCAAGAGGTAAGAAAGTAGGTATGCTTTATCTATCTACTTGTATTACTGATTATCTTTTTGGGTTATCTACTTCAGCTGTAGATTCAAAGATGTGGCTTAATAGGCTTGGTCACATAAATAAGAAGGAGATGCATGTTCTTGAGTCAAAGGGTATGCTTGCGAATTTGAAGAGCATAGATCGAGGTTTCTGTATGCAGAAGAAGAAGGTAACATTTCTTGAGGAATCCGATGTTAGTGACAAGAACAGGAAAGCCTTGGTTTTCAAGGAGAAGGTGACGGATAGAGTTCAGCACAAGGGGCAAAAAAATTCTGAGCAGAGTAAGGGTGATTTGGACAAGGGTTTGATCCAAAAGGAGCTCGTGGGTAGAAGTCAGTTCTCACAAGCAAAACACAGAGACCGACGTCAGTAGGAAAACTGGTGTCGGCGTCCAGACAGGGACCGACATCGACTATGTAGAGACCGACGTCAGTGACTCAGGGCAGATAAACACCAGTGTCGGCAAGGAAGAACTGACGTCGGCGATGAGGCAGTTGCAGGGAACTAACATCGGTCAGGTGCAGACTGGAATGTGACCAGCATCGATCACTGAGACAAATTTTGGGTGGACAGCAAGCTGTCAAGGAGTCTCAAGCACCCATATGGAGGACTTAAAGGGTAGGTAAGCCTCAAATTCATCATTTCCCTTCTTTACACTACTTGTTACTCACTTATGGTAAAGAACCAGGAAGTTATTAAAAAAGCAGAGCAGGTAGATCCAGAAAACAGTGGGAGCTTGGCATGAATGGAGGATGTGATTCCTTAGAAGAGAACCAAACAGGTGTTTTGGGTGGAGTTGCCAGCTGGAAGGAAGCACTGAGAGACGAATGGATGTTCAAGATGAAGAAGAGTGAAAATGGATATGTGAGATGGAAGATCAGGGTATATGGTCTTGTATAAGCTGCAGGGCAATGGAGGTTTGATCATTGTGTTTCTCTTTACCAGGTTGGATAATATTAGCTACATTATCCTATTAATGTATGATGTGCTTGTTGCAGGGTTACATATACAGGTATTGCTGAACTAAAGGTAAAGCTAGTTCAGGGGTGTGTCATGGAGGATCTGGGAGCAGCAAGATTCTTTGGCATGAGTGTGTTCTAGGGACATGGAAGGTCATATGTTGACTTTGTTTCAGGATGATTGTGTGAGACCGGTTAGCACGCTGATGGTTGGATAGTTCACAGAACAGTGTCTTGATTCACATAATGAGGTTAAGTGCATGCTATGTACTAAACCTGAGTTTTTCCAAGTAGTGGGAGTTGTCACAAGTTTGGAGCCAATTCGGTAAAGAAGCATTGGAGGGCAGTTCAGTGGATTCTTAGAGGGACTAGCAGCAGGTGCACATGTTATGCAGGTTCAAGTTATTTTCTACATGGTTTGTAGATGTGGATGTGGCAGGTGATTTGGATGACAAGTGTTGCACTACAGGATTTATGGTGGGTGGTCTTCAAGAGTGATCTTGAAGAGGGATACGGAGCCAAGGGAACAAACTAGACGGTGTACAAGTACAGGTACAGTTGCAGCTATTTATCTCCAAGTGGGAGATTCTTAGGGTGTGGAGCTAAAAGCTTCAACTTGATGCAGATGAAGAAAAGGAGCTTGCTAAAGATCCAGAAGAACCAACATCAGCAGCATGACCGACGTCGGTCATGATCAGTGCAGAAGGAAACCAACATCGGCAGGTAGTCAGTCGACGTCGGTAGCACCAGGCAAGCAGGGACCGGCGTCGGTCGCCTGTGTGTTCCAAAACTATTCGTTGCACAAATAGTTAGTTTAGTGAACGGAGTATTTGCATGTAAAGGCTATTTCAAGTATTGAGCTGCGTGGATAATTATAGTAAACTAAGAGTCTAAGTTATTGTTCAAGTCTGGGATCTATTTATAGACCCATTGGCATGTATTGTAATGTGTGCTAGTGAAGAGAACAAAGCGTGTGTTTCTCCTAGTCCCACTAATGAGCTAGAAAGGAAGGCAAGGAAGATCCTTCCATTGTAATTATGGTCTGTTGAATTGTAGGTTGTAGGTTCATGGGAGATCAACTTGAATTACTATAGAGTGCTTGGTGTACTGGCAGGGTTATTATTGACTGGTTGGAGAGGTGAACACCAATTCTATGTGTGAGTTGGATGTTGGGACCATTTTTGGTAGGAGAGTGTTTTGAAGAAGAATTACTGTACACTTGAGGTGTGGGAAGCCTCTGTAAGGTGGAAGAGTGTGGTGGCTCTTTATTGTATTTTTTTCTGTACAAATGTTAATACAAGATAGTGTATTGTCTCTCATATTCTGTGCTATTGGTGAGTTCTAGTTACTTGTACTTTTGGTATATTTCTACATGTTTAATTGCTTAAGTTTGGTAATCATATTGTGCTCTTTTTGAGGAGCAAGATGCTAACAAGTGGGATCAGAACAAGTGTGTTTGTTCTTGGATTCCCTAACAACTTGTATCAGAGCATGTTTGTTGTTCTAGGTACCTGACACTATCTGCAAGATTAGGCATCCAATAAAGTGAGAAATGTAAGACTCTCAAATATCATGGTGGACTACAATGGTACATATGGGGGGAAATAGAACTCTTCAATTTAGAAACCCTTAGTGAGGCATACAAGTTTGCAGTGAAGATTGAGCAGAAGAATGGAAGAAAGAATATGAAGAGTCAGCCTTCAAAATGGAAAAGTGATAAGGAAGGTCAAACACAAGGCCCAAATTGGAAACAAAAGAAGTTTCAAGATAAGAAATCCCAAAAGGGGAAGACTGGAAAATGGTGTGATTACCACAAAACTAGAACTCATTCTAAAGAAGAATGTTGAGCCATCAAGTCACTGCTTTTTGAGTCACAATACTTGACATCTACTACTCTATCTCATACACAACTTACAGTCGAAGAGGATGAAGACGAGATTGTAGATGATGAGCTCAATACCATCATCGCTTCATCATAGACCTGTGAAGAAAAGCCATATGACAAGGAAAGATTGTTTCACTCTAAATTATGGGTAAAAGGTAAGCCTCTGCATTTCATTCTTGATAGTGGGAGTCAAAATAATTTAATCTATACTAAATTTGTGAAAATTTTAAATCTACCCATGAAGCCTCACCCAAATCCATACAATATTGGATGTTTGAGCCTAGGGAGAGACCTTCATGTCACCGATTAGTGTCTTCTTTCATATGCAATAAAACCTTTTCAAGATGAAGTCTTGTGTGATGTGGTCAATATAGATGTTTGTGATGTACTCCTTGGTTAGCCATTCATGTATGATCAACATGTCATCTATGAATCATGAATCTGAAGAATCACCCTCACTCTTGGAATGCAGTACTACAGGGTACCAAAGGTACCACCTCCCACATTTGCCTCCTTGATCAATGCCAAGCAATGTAAGAGATTGGTGGAAAAGACAAAGTAATTCATTCTCATGGTGGTCAAACCAGAAAAATACAAGAAGGCTAATGTCGCAGTCCTAACTAAATAATAAACAAAACAACAAAATTAGATAGGACAAATCATAGGAGAATATGATAACTTATTCAAGTCACCCATAGGAGTTCCACTGCATTGCTAGGTAAAACATTCTATTGATTTGATCCCAGGATCACCTTTGCCTAATAGTCCTGTGTATCATAGATCAATTTTGGAGAATGATGAGATAAAAATATATATTTAAGAATTAATCCAAAAGGGTCACATTAGGCCAAGCTCTTCACTCTATGGCAGCCCAATTATCCTGGCACCAAAGAAAGATGGAACATGGAGGCTTTGTATTAACTATCGAGCCCTAAATCAAATCACTATGAAGAATTGTTGCCCCTCCCTAGGATTGATGACCTACTGGATCAACTCCATGGTGTGAATTTATTCACCAAAATTGATCTCAAATCTAGCTATCACCAAATTCCCATCGATCTAATTGATGTTTGTAAGACTGCATTCAAAATTGATCTCAAATCTACCTTTTTGAATGGCTAGTTATGTCTTTTGGCTTAACTAACACACCTACAACCTTCATGATGATGATGGATGACATCTTGTGACCCTTCACCAACTCATTCGTGGTTGTCTGCCTAGATGACATACTCATCTATAGTAGAGCATAGAAGGAACATCTGCAACATGTTTGTAAGATGTTTCAAACTCTTCAAGAGAACAAGTTGTATGTAAATATTGACAAATGCACATTCAAGATGAAAATAATTTAGTACCTTGGGTACATTTTGAATGAGGAAGGGGTCCATGTTGATCTAGATAATATTAAAGTTATTTGAGAATGACCTACACCAAGGACCCTCAGAACTTCACAGCTTCTTGGGTCTTGCAAATTTTTATCGCAAGTTTGTTTTTGGATTTTCACATGTTGTTTGGTCACTAAACCAAGTGACTAAAGGAGGAGATAAAGCTACATTTTAGTGGGGTGAAATATAACAAAGGGCATTTGAGAATTTGAAGAATAGACTTTGCTCAACCCCTGTTCTTTCCTTGCCAAATTTTCATCAACCTTTTGATTTGATGACAAATGCATCTAAATATGCCATGGGAGCTGTCATCATGAAACATGGCCATCATGTTGCATATCATAGTGAAAATTTCACTGATATAGTTAGGAAATACTTGACATATGATAAGGAGCTCTATTCTATTATGCAAGCATATAAACAATGGAAACACTACATCTTGGATAAAAAGGTGGTCATCCACACTAACCACAGACCATTGGAATTCATCCAGATGCAGAGCAAACTATAAAATGAGAGGCACCAAAATTGGGCCACATATCTACAAAAATTCCATCTAATAATCAAACATAAAAATGGGAGCTTGAATACGACCGTAGATTGTCTGACCCACCCACCAATTACTGCACTCACAATAGTTCTTGACCTATGTAGACATGAGACTGGCACTTGGGGTCCTCTATATAAAGTAGATCCTACATTTTTTGATACATATTAGGTGCTTAAAAAAGGTAAACATGTTTCTGATTTATATTTGCAAGATAATATCTTATATCATATGGGGCACATCTATGTTCCAACTGTAGAGCAATAGAAGATGATATGGGAAGCACATTTCAGTAGGATAACTAGACACTTTGGTGTAGAAAAGACATTGGAAGTTCTTAAAAAACACTTCTACTAGCCCCATATGTGAAAGGATGGGGAAAGGTATCTTAAATATTGCACCCCATGTATGATAGCCAAGCCAACAAATAAGAAGCAAAGATTGTACACACCATTGCCAGAACTAACAAGTCCTTGAGAATCTATTTCAATGGATTTTCTCTCAGGTTTGCCCACTTAAAAACATGGCAAGGACTATATTTTTGTTGTAGTTGATCATTTTTCAAAAATGGCTATCATGATTACTTGTAAGAAAAATATATCTGCTAAAAAAATTGCTCAACTATATTTTACTCATGTATGGCTCCATTTTGGTCTCCCCAAGTCCATTCTCTCAGATTGAGATAACATGTTCCTAAGCATCTTCTAGTCCACTCTATGGAAGATAATGGATACCAAGCTGATAAAGTCCATAGCTTTCCATTCATAAACTAATGGTCAGATAGAGGTGGTGAACCACTTGATTGTTCACATGATTTAGATGTATCAATCCAAACATCCATGCATATGGGATGAGGGGCTTCTTTTCATACAACATGGATACAATTGAGCCTTACACAACTTGACCAAGCACAGTCCATTCCAAGTATGCTTTGGGTTCCAACCCATGGCACCAATTGATATAGTTGTTCCATTATATACCATGGAATACACACCTCATGGAAGATTTGAGACAACAAAAGTAAAAAAGTTCATTGAACAAATGCAACACATCTAGCAGCATGTTCATGACATCTTAGAGAAGATGAATTAGAAGTATAAGCAAAACCATGATAAACATAGGATTACACACCATTTTGTTATGGGTGATAAGGTTTGGTTGTGGCTTTAGAAGGAATGACTTGCAAGCCCACACAAAAAAATTTGGCCTCTGTGATATGGTCCCTACACCATCACCAAAAAAGTTGTAGAAAATGCTTTTGAGTTAAACCTACCACTCTACCTTGGTTCGCATCCAATATTCAACATGGAGCTCCTCAAACCATATCATCCACCTCTATTAGACACTTTAGTCATAGCAAAAAAGCTAGACATTGATGAGCTTTACCCAAGAGTTTTTCTCAAGTGGAGGAGGATCAAATTGTGGACACCTGGATGAAGACAATAAGAGGATTCTCTATTTTGCTTTATTAGGTGTGAAAAGGGGCCAGCTTAGCCACCAAAGTGAGTGGCTCACAAAGAATAAAATTAAGACACAACTTCCACACCTAATGAGTAATATTGACACAATGGGGACCATTGCTTCTTAAAGAGGGAGGAATGATTTGGGCAATAATTCAAGGGACAATTCGGGTGACAGTTCTACCCCAATTGATGACATAACTTTTGGGAGCCATAACTTTTGCATCGTAGCTCTAATTGCCTCCCCATTTGAATCGTTTGAAATATAAAAATGAGAATAACATGGTGATATGGCATGGATCTTTTCTTGATGGTTTTTGACCCCTAAAAACCCAATTGAAGTGCCCAAAATTTCAATTTTAGTAGTGCAGTCTAAAAATAGTAAGTTACTAAAAATAGTAATTCCTCAAATTTTGTATTATTTTAAATCATAAAAGTCAAACCACTTAATCTCCCTCGATATTGGTGACCTTCCACATCCTCCTCATGCTTTCAAAATATGTATAAATGAAGATGTAACCCAAAATAGAAATTAGACATGTCTTCCCAGAGATAAGTATATAGTTGTATTGCGATCTTGAGTAATAAAACATCTCTTCTCAAAGAATTCATTATTACTGTGTCATTTTGTGTTCTTGAAATATCTGTCAATCAAAGCTTTTGAGTTTTAGATCACTCATAAAGTGTAATCAAAGGTTAATGCATCTCATTTTAGTATTGTATATCAAATGAAGAAGTCTAACATCAACATTAACATATGGGATTCTCTTTCAATTCTAGGGCAAAAGGATAAACTCATTCAAGAAATTTCAGCTCTTGAATTGTCTCCAAAATTAGTTGAGAAAGAAGATGTTGTCTTAACAAATTTAAATCAGCCAAATAAGCAATATGTGCAACAAGGAGATAAGATGTCAAAGGTGGAAAAAATTAAGGTAAAATCAAAGAAAACTCTTTTTTATCTTTCTTTGATAGTGGGTGATACTTTGGTTCATAATTGTATGGTGGATAGTGGAGCTAGCAGTACAGTAATGCCCAAACAGATTGTAGACAAGCTCAACCTTGTTTATGAGCCAAATATTAAAAGAGTATTGTAGTTGGATGTTTCACTAGCAAAGATGATAGACATTATTAAAGATTTGAAATTGACATTACATGCTTGTCCTAATGTTACTATTCAACAGGATGTTGTAGTGATGGACTTACCTCCTTATTTCGCTATGTGCCTTTCAAGGGACTTCACCTCAAAGATTGGGGGATATTTATGAATTGATTAGACCTATTTATTGTTTATAACCATATATGATACAAATGTAACAATTCATTCAGAGCCTATTGCATGTTTTCATATGGAGCCTTATAAGCCAAGTGTTTTCAATGAAAATTGTATCATCTCAGATGAAATATTACAAACTAGTGATGTAAAAAGGAATCACCTTTGGATGGAGTTCCATATTTTTTTTTTAATGAGTGGGATTTTACCTTGCATGAGCATGATCCCTAAAAGATGATTAAAGAGGAGGGTCTTGGTGTGTATTGTCTTCATGAGAATGATGCACCAATTTCAGCCCTGGTCAAAGAAGACAAATCTAATGAAGGCTCATGGCAATTATGCTTTGATGGATCAAGAAATAAGCATGGAAATGAAGCTATAATTATGTTAATTTATCCTATAGAACAAATTTATTTCTTCTCTATTAAATTTTAGTTTGGTTGTTCAAACAATGTTTCTGAATATGAAGCACTAGTTCATGATTTGCAATGGGCTAAAAAGATGAAAGTCAATTATTTGCAAGAGTTTGAAGATAGTGAACTTGTAGTCCACCAAGTAAGATGTTTGAATGCATGCAATAATCTATTGCTTAATCTTACAGACATATTTTTGGGATTTACTTGAATATTTTTAGGCTTTTAATATTCAGGGAATACCAAGAGATAGGAATAAACATGTTGATAGGTTGGCTGTTGTTGGGGCACAATTTAAAATTCCAGCTAATGTAAAAAGTAACAATTTTTAGTTACATATAAAGTTAGTTTTAAGGCCTTCTATTCTGGATAACCATGAGAATTGGTAGCTATTTGAAAATGACAAAACAATTGTGAGATTTTTATAGGAAGATGCTGAGTTTTTTTCAATTAATCAGTCGAAACACTTACAACAGTATGGTGATCAAATTGTATAGCTGAAAACGAATAGGCTACCCAAGGGATTGGTCACTCTTGAAAATATTTAAAGTGAAGATGATTAGCTAAGGAAAGATAAATCATCTTTGTCAAAAAAAGAAGAGCACTATGCCAATGTAGAGATTGTAGCTAGTAAAATTTTGACATTGGGCAAGGTATGCACTCCTCCACAAAAGAAAGCTTTCATTGATTTATGCACAAGTTTTGTTGATATATTTACATGGTATTATAATGATATCAAATATTTTGATCCAAGTTTGGCTCAACACACCATTGAGTTAGAGGAGGAAACTAAAATAATGAGACAAAGACAAAGGCCAATCGATCCAAAGCTTGAGCCTTTGATGAGAGCTGAGCTTCACAAGCTCATAGAATCAGCTATTATATTTCCAATCAAGAACTCAACTTGGGTGGAAAACCTCATTCCAATACAAAAAAATAATGGTGAGATTCATTTATGTTTTTATTTCCATGATTTAAATAGGGCTTCACTTAAGGATCACTATCCATTTCCATCAATGGAACAAATTTTACAGCTTGTTATAGGTTCAGAGAGGCTTTCCTTGTTGGATGGATATAGTGGTTACAATCATATTTTGGTCAAAGAAGAGGACCAATTCAAGACAGCCTTCACAACTAAGTGGGGGATATTTGCATACAGAAAGATGCCATTCAATTTGTCTAATGCTAGAGTAACCTTTTAGAGAGCCATGGATATGGCCTTCCAAGGCCTTCTTAACAGGGTTGTGATTATTTATTTAGATGATATAACAATGTTTTCAAAGAATGCAGAAGATCACATGGTTCATCTCAAGCAAGTTTTCGAAAGGTGTAGGCAATTTGGGATATCTCTAAATCCCAAATTGTATTTTTAGTTAATGAAGGTAAGCTTTTTGGACATGTTGTTTCAAATCATGGTTTAAAGATAGATTCTAAAAGGATTCAATCCATTCTTGCAATCTCCTTGCCTAAGCACAAAAAGGCTTTGTAAAGTTTCTTTGGAAAAAATAACTTTATAAGGAGATACATTTCAGATTTTGCTACTCTAGCTAAACCACCTACAATCATGGTTAAGAAAAATCATAACTATAGCTAGTCTAAGGAGGGAGTAAAAGGGTTTGAAGATGTTAAGAAAGCCATAGCAAGTGCTCCTATGCTTTTAAATCTAGATTTTATGAAATATTTTATTATGTATACATATGCTAATGTGGATACCATTTCAAGCATTCTTATGCAGTAGAAACATGAATATTTGGAGCAGCCAATAGCTTTTTACAGCCAAGTCTTGGAGGAGTATGAAACAAGGTATTATTTTGTTGAAAAGCATGTCCTTTTAGTTATAAGATCTTTGAAAAAATTTAGGCACTTGTTGTCTAATAATAAAATACATCTAACGGTTGATCATCCAAGCATCAAAGAATTTCTTCTGAACAAAGACTTAAATGAGAAGAGATCTGGTTGGATAACCAAGGTAATGGATATGAACTGGAAATTAAGGTTACAAAGCTAGTTAGAGGCAAAGGACTTTATGAGCATCTAGCTCATGACTTGCAAGAAACTAGTGAAGTTGTTTTACTGTTAAATGATGAAGATATTGTTGTTGACACCTCACCTTCCAACTGGTTTCATGATTTGGTAAGCTATCTACAAGATGGTTTTTACCCTTCTCACCTAAGTGCTTTAAAAATAAGGTATTTCATATTGTAATCAATTCTATTCTTGCTCATTGATGGTGTTCTATTCAAAAAGGATATTAATGGAATGTTACCAAGGTGTGAGGAACCAAGCCAAAATCAAAGATTACTTGAAGAATTCCATGATGGACATGGTGGACACTTTTTCATAAGAACTACAATACTTAAAATCATGAGAGGTGGGTACTATTAGCCTACTATATTTAGTGGTTGCTATACATGGGTTAGGAAGTGCAAACAATGTGCTATGTTTGTAGGAAAAGTTAAACTTGCAGCCCTACCCCTTCAGTCAATTGCAGTAGATTAACCTTTTATCCAGTGGGGATTGGACTTTATTGGTCTCATTAATCCTCCTTTGAGTTTAGGGCATAAGTGGATTCTAACATCTATAGATTACTTCACACGTTGGAAGGAAGCAATTACATTGAAAGAAGCAAATGAAACTAACATTTTTTATTTCTATGAAGGTTTGCTTACTATGTTTAGATTTCCTTCAACCGTTATTTTTGACAATGCAATGGATTTTGTGGGATCTAGGATCATCCAATAGGTTGTCTAACATAGAGTTTATCTCAGCACTTCATCGAACTATTATCCACAAGGAAATGGCCTTGCTGAATCTACAAATAAGATCCTCTTAAGGATCATATAAAAGACTATTGAATACAATCAAAGGTCATGGCATCTCATGTTGCACTCATCTTTATGGGCTGATAGGATTACATACAAGAGGTTAATATCCAACTCTCCATACAAGCTAGTATCTGGTAAGGAAGCAAGGTTACCTATTTCTCTTGAGTTTACAGCTTTAGAACTAATGCATCAACTTGAGTTATTGGAGAATGAGCCTATAGAAATCAGGTCTACAAAGATTATGGAGTTGGAAGAGGAAAGAAATCAATGCATGCTAACCATGGAAAGTCATCAAGCACAGGTGAAAAGAACGTTTGACAAAGGAGCTTCCTCATGAAACTTCAATGAATGAGATTTGGTCCTCAAGTGGGATGAGGATCGAGCCAAACTAGGGAGGCACATGAAGTTTGATTCCCTTTGGAGTGACCCATACACAATCTCCAGCTGAAAATCTTACAATGCCTTCTAACTTGCCAAGATGGATGGCCAAGAGCTTCCAATCCCAGTGAATGGGATACATCTGAAACATTGTTATTGAAGAGCAAAGCTCTATGTACATAGTTTGTTTTTCCTTTCCTCCAAGTGTTGTTAAAGCATAGTAGTTTGCTTCAGTTTTGTCCAATAAGTGCTTGTTTGCACATTTGCTTCTTAGTTATTTTTCCTACTTTCATGTTTTTTCCTTCTTATTTTGAGGGAGAAAGGTTACTTTAACCAATGTCAGGAGGAGATTTCCAATCAAAAATTAGGTTTACCATTTGGGAGTTCGAATAACATCTATATAGTCTAAGTTCTCTATCATAGTAGGCATGCTTCCCAGTTGAGTCACCAAAAATGTTGACAAATTTTCCCCCATAAGGCAAATTGTCACCCCTACTATTCAAAACTTTTCTATGGTGCCAAGTTTGTCTTGTGAATTAGTTTTGGGGTTCTTAAATATGCATTTATAGCCACCCAAGTGGCCATCTATATCTAGGTGAAGTTTAGTCATTCAAAGGTTTCCAAGGAGATTTCTTGATTATAACCAATGCAATGTGAAAATACAACCATGCAAATAATGACAAAAAGGTCTCCTACGGCCATGCAAATTTTGATGGACTCCTACAACTATCACATATAGCATACAGTTCATTCAAAAGGAAGACACATGCAACAATTTTAAGAGGTTTTTTCTCCTTATAAAAACATCATCTACAACAGTTTGAAAGGGTTTTTCTCCTCTTCTAAGCATCACATAAAACCAAAATCCAAAACATACAAGCTATAAATTCATTTATTTTGGCTTTCCAAGGATTTTTTCAGGCTATAAAAGGTGGACTATTTATTCAAACATTTTGTTTGAGAGAAAGAGCTCTCAAAGGACTGTGTAAAAGTCCAAAAAAATGACAAAGTGGTAGTTGTGTAAAGTTTATTTCCTTCCAATAATTTTTTTAAAGGAAATCAAAAGATAGGAATTTGTAGAAGGGTGTCAGACAATAAGTCTGAAAGAATTCAAGCACATTTTTTTGAAAGGCCATTTCACAGTCAGAGGGATATTATCAAAGTTTATTTCCTTCAGACTTTTGTTCGAAGGAAAAGGAAAGCACAATTGAAAAGCCTTGAAGGGCACCTACCCTTTGAGAAGGTCTAATTCAAAAGTCCTGAAAGGTATGTGCCCTTTGAGAAGGTCCTTCACAGAAAGCCTGAGGGGCTTTTCAATTCCTTCAAAAGGCTAAGTCCATTCCAAAAAAGGACAGTTCAAGGCAAAAATGGTCTTCTATAGTTTTCCTGAAGGGCATCTACCCTTAAGGAAGGTTATTCAAAAAATTTGAAGGGAAGGACCTTTTGGAGAAGGATAATTTCAAAAAGCCGGGGTGCCCTTCAAATGCCTGGGTACCCTTCAAAAATCCCAAAGAAATATAAACAAAGGAAAGAAAATAAAGAAGCAAAGAATCCTTCAAACTTTTAGTTCGAAAGAATTTCTTCAAAAATTTTGTATGAATGATTCATGTTGACACTGTGGATTGCACCCTATGAAAGGAGACTCAGCTCCTTTCCTCCACGTGGCACAATGGAGACATTCCTATTTCTATGGGTTGCAAACTTGAGGGTTGAATCTCTAGATTAGGGGATAGCTCCCCTTGATGCACCTTGAGGCCCTAGATTTCCTACTACTAACAATGGGGAGGTGAAAAGAGAGAGAGATATTGAAAAACAAAACCTAACTAATGTGGTGATGCACCAAACTGGTTGGTCTACTCAATGTTGATCTACACTTTACACTAGAGAGAAGCAAACATACACTTCATTTGAATGAGAACTTTTCCTACATCAATGTTTCAACAAGGGATCCTATAGAGATACAAGGAGGAAGAAACTACTAGAGGTGTTCTAAGACACACTATTGGATAGTTTGTTCACATGTGCTTATACTCTGAGCTGGACACTTCTTGTTGACCTATAGAGAAGAACTCGCAATACTCTAGATATGTTGTTATGAACTTATGAAAGCATTAAAAGAAAAGACTGAACATAAGATAAGACCATAGATGTATGCAAAAGTGCAAGCTCAAATGGAGGTAAAATGCTTCTTTTGATTCAAGTTAAATTTCTTCAAGGCCTCGCCATACAATTGCTAAGAGATCCTTCTCAAAATGAGAAGTTATAAATATATATAGAAAGCTTAAAAATAGACAATTGACTAGTTAAGGGATGGAAACTCATTCTATATTAAACTCTTCTACAGTGACCACAAGCCCATGCTGCTGATATATCCTTCTAATTGTGTATGGGGGGGAGCCATGTTGCAGGTGTCCAAGTCACTGTCCATGCTATCTTGGGCCTACAAAAGCATGGGATACTTCTCCTAGTAACTGACAAGGCCATCCCCAAGTTGTGTTGACTAGGCCATGCTCTCTTCATGTTAAGCACAGAATATATTAAGAGGGGGGTGAATCAATATATTATATATCTTATAAAACTTTCCCTTTATCAAATTCCACTTAATCAAACATTCAAGATATGCAATAAAACTTAAACAATAAACATCACACAAGATAGAGAGAGACACCAAATATAACATGGAAACCCAATGTGGGAAAAACCACAGAGAATCAATCTCAAATATATTCGTGAGAACAAACCCATAGGAGCACCATACCCCTTTGCCAAGTACAAACCTCAGCTATAATTTGTGAGCACCAACCCACAGGAGCTTCAAACCCCTTTGCTGAGCACCAACCTAGCACCTATTCGTGAACACCAACCCACAGGAGCACCAACCCCTTTGCCGAGCACCAACCCAGCAACAATTCGTGAGCACCAACCCACAGGAGTACCAACCCATTTGTGTATACCACACACCTATCTCTCAATGTTGCTATCTCAACAAATGATAGATCAATACAACATCTCGTTTCTCTCTCTCACCTTTGCTCTTCTAAGCTAGATATAACAAATACAAATCATATGCATCTCTCACAATTGCTCTTCTAAGCTAGATATTACAACATCAAATCAGCCTCTCTCTGTTAGGGTGTGGAGCTAAAAACTTCACCAAGGAGCATAGTTTATCAGGTTCAGGTCTACACAGACACCGGCGTCGGTCAGGAGCGATTGACGTCGGTCACATGCAGTTGCAGAGGCGTCGACGTCGATAGAAGGTCAGCCGACGGCGGTCACAGACAAGCGGCAGGAACCGACGTCGGTTACCTGCGTGTCCAGAAAGCTATTTCTGTGGACAGAAGCGAGTGTTTGCATGATAATTTTGAGTTGTGACTCAAGCATGCATCTCTATTGTTAGCATTACTATTTTTAGAGCCCTTGCTCAAGTGGCTTAACTGCTTGTTGGTTGTACATGCTCAAGTCTCCTAATTCTATATGTAGAATTAGATCTTCTTAGCTTTGTAGTAGTTTGTAGTGAATTATTGTAATTCATTGTGTGAGAAGAACAGTACAGAATTGAATCAATCCAGGCTTGTTGGAGTTGACTATTCTTGAGAGAGAGCTCTTGAGGAATTGAGATCTATTGAGAGATCTATACACCTAGGAGAGGTGTGGAAGAAAGAAGCTTTCTTCAATTGTATTCCTTTGTAAAGAGTTTTGTTAATACAAGTTTTCAGGGTGTTTTCTTGTATCTCTTGTTCTTGTTATTATCATTCTAATTACTTGTCAATCTGGTTTAATTTCGCGTTTATTGCTGTCATAATTGTAATCTATTGTTGGATTGATCCCCCAACAAGTGGTATCAGAGCCTTGGTTACAGGTTCAGAGCTTGATATTTGGTATCAAAGTTCAGGTTCACTAACAGGTGGTTCAGATTTGTGTAGTGTGTATTGATTACAGGTTCTTACAGGGATTTCTATTTGAGTGGGAGAAGCAATGGCAGATGAAAGTAAATTGAGAATGGAAAATTTCAATGGCAAAAATTACCAACACTGGAGAATGCAGATAGAGGATTATCTGTATCAAAAAGATCTCTACTTACCGTTAGGAGGTATTGCAAAGAAGCCCAAAGACATGGAGGATGAAGAATGGGAAGTTCTTGACAGAAAGGCTCTGGGGTCTATAAGACTGAGTCTTGCATCCACTGTGATATCCAATTTATCACAGGCAAAGTCTACGGTAGAGTTGATGACTACGTTAGCAAATTTGTATGAAAAACCCTCAGCTTCCAATAAGGTATATCTTATGAAGCAGTTATTTAATTTGCATATGAATGAAGGTGGATCTGTTTCTACTCATCTGAATGATTTCAATGGTATTGTGAATCAATTAAGTTCAGTAAATATAGTGTTTGATGATGAGATAAAAGCTCTTTTAATATTATGTTCTTTACCTGAAAGCTGGCATGGCTTAGTAATGGCAGTAAGTAATACTGCATCTGCATCAAATATTTTGAAAGTAGAGGATGTTGTTAGTGTTATCTTGAATGAAGAAATACGCAGGAAAAGCACAGAAAAGACATCTGGGAACGCTTTAAGTTTTGAGAGCAGGAGAAGGCAAAAAGAGAAGAACAAGAAAGGCAGAGCAAGATCCAAGTCAAAGGGGAAAGGCAGATCTAAATCCAGAAATGGCAGGAAGCCACAATGCTGGAATTGTGGAAAGATGGGGCACATAAGCAGAGATTGTTGGTCAAAGCCTAAGGAGGACAATCAGCACGAAGGAAAGGAAGAAGCCAAGATTGCAGGTATTACACAGGATGCTTTAATTTTCTCTCTGCATAATAATATAGAATCTTGGGTATTAGATTCTGGTGCATCTTTTCATGCTACTCCTAATAGGGAATATTTCAGTGACTATATCCATGGAGATTTTGGAATAGTGTATCTAGGGGATGATGAGCCCTGTAAAATAATTGGCAAAGGTAAAGTGCAGCTGAAGATGCAGAATAGAAACACATGGGTGTTGAGAGATGTGATGCATGTTCCTAGCTTGAAGAGAAATTTGATTTCCACAGGAAAGTTAGGGGATGAGGGTTGTACAGTAACTCTCACAGTAGAATCTTGGAAGGTGACCAAGGGTGCACTTGTTATGGCCAGAGGTAAGAGAGAAGGTACTCTCTATTTGTGTAATTATGTTACTAACAAATCTCCTTCTGTATTATCTACTTCAGATGTGGACGCTAAATTGTGGCACTCAAGGCTTGGCCACATGAGTGAGAAGGGGATGTCAATTCTTAAGTCCAAAGGTATGCTTTCAAATTTAAAAGGCATAGATCTAGAGTTTTGTGAGCACTGTGTATTTGGAAAATAGAAAAGGGTTAGTTTTCTCAAAACTGGGTCTACTAAGAAGAGGCACAAGTTGGAGCTTGTTCACACAGACGTGTGTGGACCGGCTCAGGTTGCTTCCATTGGAGGATCACAGTACTATGTATCTTTCATAGATGATGCCAGAAGGAAGGTATGGATCTACTGTATTAGAAGAAAATATGATGTATTTGATACTTTTAAAGTTTGGAAAGCTATGGTTGAGAATGAAACAGGTAAAAGATTAAAGTGCCTAAGATCAGACAATGGTGGTGAGTTCTGCAGTCACAAGTTCAGAGATTATTGTTACATGCATGGAATCCATAGGCAAAGGACGGTTCCAAGGACACCTCAGCAGAATGGAATTGTTGAAAGGATGAACAGGACAATAATGGAGCGTGCAAGATGTATGAGATTGCATGCCGATTTTCCCTTACAATTTTGGGCACAAGCTGTTGACACTGCAGTGTACCTGATTAACAGAGGACCCTCTACAGCTCTGGATGGTGGTGTTCCAGAAGAGGCATGGACAGGTAAAAAGGTTGATCTCTCATATCTCAAAGTTTTTGGTTGTGAAGCCTTTGTGCATATAGATAAGGAAAATAGAAAGAAGCTTGAGGCTAAGTCTATGAGATGCACGTTTATTGGCTATGGCTCAGATGATTTTGGTTACAGATTGTGGAATCTAGAAACTAACAAGGTAATCAGGAGCTGTGATGTTGTTTTCAATGAAAGAGTGATATATTGTGATCAGCTAAGGAAGTTGAATCAGTCTGAGCAGAGCAATGGTGAATTGGATGAGGTGAAAGTCCAAGATGAGCTCGCAGGAAAAAGAAATAATCACTTACAGGAAAACACAGAGACCGACGTCGGCAGGTTAGGAACCGGCGTCGACAGGACAGAAACCGGCGTCGGCCATACAGAGACCGACGTCAGCCGTACAGGTACCGAGGTCAGTCAGGCAGAGCCGACGTCGGCCAGTAACAGGTCTACAGGTGATCGAGGTTGGTCACTGTCAGAGAATTTGGGTGGACAGCGTGTTGTAGACGAGTCTCAGACACCCATCAGGAGGTCAGAAAGGGTGAGTAAGCCTCCAATTAGATATTCTCCTTCTTTATATTATTTATTGCTAACTGATGGTGGAGAACCAGAGAGTTTTGAAGAAGCAATACAGGTGGAGTCCAAGAGTGAGTGGGAGCATGGCATGGTTGAGGAGTTGGAGTCCCTAAGAGAGAACCAAACATGGGATTTGGTTGAATTGCCAGCTGGTAAGAGAACACTTAAAAATAGATGGACCTACAGGTTGAAGGAAGGCGAGAATGGATAGATGAGATACAAGGCCAGATTAGTGGTTAAAGGATTTGCACAAAAGCCAGGTATTGACTTTGGTGAGATTTTTTCTCCAGTTGTTAAAATGACTTCAATAAGGGTTGTATTGTCTTTGGTTGCTTTTGAGGATTTGCATCTTGAGCAGCTAGATGTTAAGACAGCGTTTCTTCATGGAGATTTGGATGAGGAAATTTATATGGAACAGCCAGAAGGATTTGAGGTCAAGGGTAAGGAGAAGTTTGTGTGCAGGTTGAAGAAAAACTTGTATGGCCTCAAGCAAGCTCCTAGGCAATGGTACTTAAAATTTGACAGGTTTATGACTGAGCATGGCTTTAGTAGGTGTCAATCAGACCATTGTGTGTATCTCAAGATATTTGATAACGGTAGATATATTATTCTATTTTTGTATGTAGATGACATGCTAGTTGCAGGGTCTCACATGCAGGATATCTCAGAGCTTAAGGTGAAATTAGCTCAAACATTTGCTATGAAGGATTTGGGAGCAGCAAAGAAAATCCTTGGCATGAGCATTAAGAGAGACAGGAAAAATCACAGGTTGATATTGTCTCAAGAAGATTATGTGAACAAGGTGTTGAAATGGTTCAATATGCAGGATGCTAAACCGGTAAGCACACCTTTGGCTGGACATTTTAAGTTAAGTAAAGAACAATGTCCTAATTCATATGAAGAGGTAGAGTACATGAGTAAGGTTCCATATTCTTCTGCAGTAGGGAGTTTGATGTATGCAATGGTGTGTACTAGACCGGATATTGCCCAAGCAGTGGGAGTGGTAAGTAAGTATATGGCCAATCCAGGTAAGGAACATTGGAAAGCAGTTCAGTGGATCCTTAGATATCTAAGAGGAACCAGCCGTAGGCACTTGTGCTATGGAGGTTCAGATACTTCTCTACATGGCTATGTAGATTCAGATATGGCAGGTGATTTGGATGGCAGGAGGAGCACTACAGATTATGTTTTTACTATAGGTGGAATGGCGATTAGCTGGATATCTAAGTTGTAGAAGGTTGTTGCCTTGTCAACTACAGAAGTAGAGTATATTGCAGCCACAGAAGCTAGCAAAGAGATGATATGGATGACACGGTTCATGGATGAGCTTGGTAGGGAGCATGAGAGTTGCAGATTGTACAGTGACAGTCAGAGTGCAATCCATTTGGCCAAGAATTTGGCCTTTCATTCAAGAACAAAGCACATACAGCTAAGGTATCACTTCATACGACAGGTATTGAAAGATGGTGAGTTGAAGCTGGAGAAAATCCATACGGATAGGAATCCTGTTGATATGCTAACAAAGTCGGTTACAAAAGAGAAGTTGAATCTTCATTCAACTTCTGTTGGTCTTCATGATTGAGTTGAAGATAGGAGGAGCTAGAAGATGTTGTTGTACAGGTATTGGTGCAGCTGTTTATCTCCAAGTGGGAGATTGTTAGGGTGTGGAGCTAAAAACTTCACTAGGGAGCATAGTTTATCAGGCTTGGGTCTACACAGACACCGGCGTCGGTCAGGAGCGATCGACGTCAGTCACATGCAGTTGCAGAGGCTCCGACGTCGGCAGAAGGTCGGCCGACGGCGGTCATAGACAAGCGGCAAGAACCGACGTCGGTTACCTGCGTGTCCAAAAATCTATTTCCGTGGACAGAAGCGAGTGTTTGCATGATAAGTTTGAGTTGTAGACTCAAGCACGCGTCTCTATTGTTAGCATTACTATTTTTAGAGCCCTTGCTCAAGTGGCTTAACTACTTGTTGGTTGTACATGCTCAAGTCTCCTAATTCTATATGTAGAATTAGATCTTCTTAGCTTTGTAGTAGTTTGTAGTGAATTATTGTAATTCATTGTGTGAGAAGAACAGTACAGAATTGAATCAATCCAGGCTTGTTGGAGTTGATTGTTCTTGAGAGAGAGCTCTTGAGAAATTGAGATCTATTGAGAGATCTATACACCTAGGAGAGGTGTGGAAGAAAGAAGCTTTCTTCAATTGTATTCCTTTGTAAAGAGTTTTGTTAATACAAGTTTTCAAGGTGTTTTCTTGTATCTCTTGTTCTTGTTATTATCATTCTAATTACTTGTCAATCTGGTTTAATTCCGTGTTTATTGCTGTCATAATTGTAATCTATTGTTGGATTGATCCCCCAACACTCTCATCCATATTACAAATGGCTACTCAAGCCTTTATTTACAGCTTTCCAAATGACCTTTGGCCTTCCCCCTTTGTGACCCTTCAATCTTCATGTAAAATGGCACCAATATTGGATGACCCTTCATATCCAAGAATTTGAAAAGTCATGTGGTGACCCTTCATGACTGAAAACATCCTTCCCACTTTTGTCCTTATCTTTGGTGACTCTTCGTATTCCTCAAAGTGTCCCTTGATGAGAAATTGTGCATTTACTCTTTTGTCTTCACTTGGTGACTCTTGGTATTCTCCAAGATGACTCTTCATGGGAAAATGCGTCCCATCCTTCTTTTGTCTTTATCCCATGGCTCTTCGACTTCTCCATGGGCCCTTTTTTTGTCTCATATGCAACCAAAAATATATTCGTTAATATTAAATAAATATTAACTCATATTAGCCAAGATATATTCATTACAAACAACATTAAATGCAATGGGGCCTTTATCACCAATAATGCTAAACCTTTGACATCAATGACAATATTTCCAACACTTCAATGTTGAGCGCATCTAGTTGTTCATTAATAGCAAAATAAGAAAACATGAGCCACTCTCTTTTATAGTTCAAAAACCAATCCTTTTATTGGTTTTCAGTGGAGACTATTTCACCTAAGTGCATTTACTCCTCCTACTAATGACACATGTGCCACTTTCCTTGGTCTAGTTCATCTTTAGGTCTACACTTTGACTTGTTATGCCACCTGGATCATTTTGAACTTTTGTTTTATGTACACGTGGTTGCGTTATGGGTTACCCACCTTGTTTTCCCTTACTTTGCTATTTCCCTCTTGTCTTAACAATTTGGGCTCTCGGCGATTATTGTTCTCTCTCGACCTCCTTTCTTTGCTTGTTTTCTCATTCATTCCTTAAGCTCTTGGGATTTGAATTCCTTTAGAAAAAATGTTTGAAGGAATTCCTTCAGACATTTTGTCCGAAGGAATTTTTCTTTGGGCTTGTCCCTTTTGACTTTCTTTTGGTGGGCCTTCAGGCTTTGAATTTTGAGTTCTTTCGGATAAAATGTCTGAAGGAATTCTCCTTTGATTTTTTTCCAATGGCTAGCTTACCTCCTTGAAATTGATGTTCATGGGCCCGTCATCAAACATTTGAATCCCAATGGCTAGCTTATCACCCTAAAATTAACATTCACGGGCCTATCACCCACTAGGACAATTCCTTCAACATTTTTACAAATGAGCTTTTTCAAAGGGAAAGTGACCCTTTAGAAAGATTGAAATGGTCCTCTTTGGCATTAGAAAATGACCTTTTGCCTTTAGAAAAATACCTTCAAAAAAGCTGTAATGGTCCTCTTTGAAAGGAAAGTGACCCTTCATAAAAATGGAAATGGTTCACTTTCATAACAAAGTTCCCCCTGCAAAGACACCTACCCTTCGAAATTTTGATCTTTCAAATTTTTTCAAACTTTTTGTGACTGTCTAATTTCTTTGGACAAAATGTCTAAAGGAATTCTCCCTTGATTTTTCTTCCTTGGTTTTCCTTCAGAAATTTTTTTTGAAGGAATTCCTTCAGTCAAAAAGTCTGAAGGAATTATCTTTTGGGTTTGTCACTTATTTTTGAAGGGTAAGTTCCTTTCGAGAAAAATGTCTTGCCCCTTTGCAAGGGCATTTCGAGCCCAAATTTACCCTTCAAAATTTTGAAAAAGATCCACATTGTTCATTGCTTGCCCCCCACAAGGGCTTCTTGGCCTCCAAAGTTACCTTTCGAAAGAATTGTAATGGTCCCATTTTCCACTTAAGTTCCCTCCACAAGGGTACATACCCTTCAAGAATCCTACAAATGACACTTCACCTTTTCCACTTGGTCCATTTTGCCGACAAAAATCCCTCTAAAGTATTTCACTTATCTTCTAAAGCATCCACGATGAAATCGAGGTTTGTAAGTGGCTTTACTTATAATTTTTTTACAAGTAAAGTCACCCATCAAACCTGAAATCCACTTGGCAAGCAAAAGAGGAAAACACTTGGTTTTTTCATGGGAAATGGTCTGACAGAGATTTTTTTTTGCACAAGGCAGCTAAGGGATGAACTAGCCAGAACATAGATTGAAAGAATCTTACAATAAGAAAAGAGGGGGTGCCCAATTTTGACCTGTAGGACCAAAAATTAGTCAACACATTTAGCGATTCATAGGGGAAGCATACCTTCTATGCTTGAGAAGACTAGTGGCCTAAAATTCCATTAGGCAATGGAGTCAGGATGTAGCTTGAAAATTTGGTAACAACCTTGTAAAGACCTAAGAACCAACAAAGATTTTACCCCAAACAAAAAGGAAAAACACATACAAAGGCTAAAAACACTACACACATGCATAACAACCCTTAGGGAAAATGACAAAAAAATAGGGAAACTATGTACATGACAAAATAAAGTTAGTGATAATGTTTAAGATATATCCCATTGACTAGGATATGTAGCTCTTCACCATCCAACTTAGAGAGTTGGAAAGCATTGTGTTTTTTGCATTGGGTGATGACATATGGGCCACTCCATAAGGCATCAAACTTTGTGTGCCTTCTAGGCTTAACTCGATCCTCATCCCACTTCAAGACAATGTCATCTTTTAAAAAGCTCCTTGACATAGACTATCAGAGTTATTGCCAGAATTTGGATAATGCGAGTGCAATGGAGACGTGATCACACAAGTTGAAGCAAGTGCACACCACATAGATGCTAAAGAAATTTGAAAATAACACAATAAGAGAAATTGCACAAGACAAAATGGAGAAAACCAAAATCTGATTAACATGAGATGGCCAAAGTGAGGACTACAAATAAGAGAGTACGTAACTCCTCCACAAAAGGTGGACAATGCACCCCAAGAATAGACTGTAACTCCTCCATGAAAGGTGGTGATAAGGTGCTAAGAATAGAGAAGTAGCTCCCATCAAGGGAGTTACTTATGAAATTCTTATGACACCTATGACACATCTATGACACACACCTCCACATAAGCTAGCCTATCCCACAAATGTAGGAAAACTCCATGTATGCACAAGAAATATAATTTCCCTAATTAATAAATAGGGAAAAATAAAAACCTACACTAATATAGACCTCTTTTCAAAATGCTTCTTTATTTGTTGTTGGTAGCTAGTCATTGCATCCATGGCTTGGTCTCTTACTTTTTGAAGCTCCATTAGCTCACAATACCTAACTTCTAGGCTATCACTCTCCACTAATTGTAGCTGAATGGCAAGATCCAAGGCTGGTAACTCAAGTGAGATAGGAAGTCTAACTTCCCTTCCATACACAAGTGTGTATGGTGAATTCCCAATCGCTCTCTTTAGAGTGATCCTGTCTAGCCAAAGAACTATCTTCAACTTGACATGCCAAGTCCTTTGATTTTCCTCAATTGCTTTTTTTATGATCTTAATCAAATTCTTGTTTGTGGACTCAGCCAACCCATTCCTTTGTGGGTAGTAGTTGGAAGAAGTGTTGAGATATATGCCATAATTTAATGCCCACTCACTTGTCTTTGTTCCCAAGAGAGCTAATGCATTGTCTGAAATGAATGTGTCTAGGACCCCAAATCTCATAACTATGCCTTCATAGAAATCTAGGACTACACTCTCATTGGCCTATTTCAAAGCTACAACCTCTACCCATCTTGTGAAATAATCCATAGCATTCAAAACCCACTTGTGGCCAGCACTAGAAGGATGATTGATCACCCCTATGATATCCAACCCCCATTACATGAATGGTTGCTCTACCTGAATAGGATGAAGAGGCATGGCAGCCAGTCATTGATTCCCATCAAAGAAAGCACATTTTTGACATTTTCTCATCCAAGCGTGAGTGTATCTAAACAAACTAGGCCAAAAGTAACTAGCCCTCATAATCCTTGTAGCTGTGGCTTTGGGAGCAAAGTGGCCACCAGCTAGCCCATCATGGAACTTGGATAGTACCCTACTAACTTGGTCTGAATCAATGCATCTCAAGAGTACCCCTAAAAAGTCCTTTCTGAACAACACTCCATTAACTAGGACATAAGGAAGAGATTGGAGTCTAAAATACCTCCTCTTGGTCCTATCAAGACCTTGTGGACACTCACCAGTTTGAAGGAAATGAACCATGTCTTTTGCCTAGCTCTTCATGATTTTAGGTATTATTATTGCAGCTTCATTGTGGAGTACCAAAACATCCTCTTTCATATCTTTTAATTCCATAGCGAGGTGTTCACATAGCCCTCTTCCCCTTACTGGCTTGGTGGTCTTGATCTCTACATCATACTCCATTACTTTGGTGATCCACCCTACCCTTTTCTCATTCAAGTCTCAGCTCAACAAAAAGTCTTTTACACTAGGATGTGGCACCATGATGTGAATCTTATTGTTAGAAAACATATGTCTAAACTTCTTCAGAATTCATATGATTTCAAGTGCCTACTTCTCAACATATATGTATCTAGCCTCGTAGCCTTATAAACCTTGGCTGAAAAAAGTGAGAGGTTGTTCTAAATTTTCACCATTAACTTGAGTGAGAATAGGATAGATTACCTCTTCATTCCCAAAGGTCTATAGATATAATTCCTTTGAGAAGTCTCAACTAGTCAGGGTAGGAGCTTGGGTGATAGCTTGCTTGATGCCTTCAAATTTCTCTCTTCTTCTTGCTATCCACATGAACATCTCATCCTTCTTCAGCATGAAAGTTAGTGGTTTGACCAGCTCAGCAATGTTAGGAATGAATCTCCTAATGAAATTTATTTTACTAAATAAACTTTATAGGCCCTTCTTGTACTTAGGCAAGGATAGTGCTAAGATGGTGTGCACTCTTTCTAGATCAATGGACAAGCCTCTTTTTGAAATGACATGGCCCAAGAGCTTGCCTTTGTGGATGGTAAACACACATTTATTTGGGTTAAGAGAGATGCCAAACTCTCTACACCTCTCAAATATTTTCCTCAGGTGCTTCAAATGTTTACTTGCCTCCTTAGAGAAGACTATCACATCATCAAGATAAACCAGTACAATGTCATTGATCAAACCTTGGAAATCATTATCCATAACACATTAGAAGGTAGTTCCAGCATTTGACAATCTAAATGGAATCTTCCTATAGGCATATGTTCCCTACTTGGTGGTAAAGGCTATCTTGTATTGGTCATGTTCTTATACCAAGATCTGATTATATCTAGAGTAGCCATCCAAGAGGGAGAATATTTCACTACTAGTCATCATCTAAAGAATCTGCTTCATACTTGGGAGGCGATAATGATCTCTTAGTGAGACTCTATTTAGGTCTCTAAAATCCACACACAATCTGATCTCTCCATTCTTCTTCCTAACAAGGACCAAATTGGCTAGCTAAGAAGAGTGTTTGATAGGGAAGATGATCCTAAACTCGATCATTTTGGTGAGTTCCTTCCTCATGAGAGGCTCGATCTTTGGATTGATTAGCCTTTGCTTTTGTTTGATGGGTTTGGCACCCTCCTCTAGCTCAATGGTGTGTTTGGACAATCTTAGGTCAAAGCCCTTCAAATCACCATACTCCCAAGTGAAGACATCAAAAAACTCTTGGCATAACATAATGAAAGCATGCTTTTCCTCTTTTGTAAATACCTTCTCAAGTGCAAGTAGTTTATCCTTGTAGATCTCTACCCTTTCATAATTTTCTTTCTTATTTGACATGTTTGCTTTGTCCTTCTTGAATTGGTTATCTTCATTGAAGATGCCCTCAAGAGTTACTAAACCTTTGGGAAGCCTATTGGTCTTTAGTTGAAAAATCTACCCATCATACTGTTACTGTAGCTTGGACTAATTTTTAGAAGTGAACTCAGCTTCTTCCTATAAGAAAAGTGCTATCTGCTGGTCACTTTCAAACACCTACCAATCGGTGACATTGTCTGGTATGGAAGGTTAAGTGATGTTGATTCTTGCTTTGTCTCACCCCCTTTGGGATATGAAACTAAGCACCAATTGCTACTAGTCTATCTACATACTGGTTCTCCTCTCTTGGAATGGAAATGATGTTGAAAGTAGTGAAACTCTCCACTAGGTCCCACACTCTATGATTATAAGACTTGAGTAAGGAGTTCTTGGTTAAGCTTTGACCCCTCATTTGGTTCACAATCAACTCATTGTCTCCAAATACCTATAATTATTTAATTTTTCTCTTCCTTTCCCATTATAGGCCATGAACAAGGGCCTCAAACTCTGCTATGTTACAAGTGTAGGAGAACTGAAACCTAAAAGTTGAGAATTATTTCTCCTTAGAAGGTGAAACTAGTATTACTCAACCACTAGCTCCCAACTTGCTTCTAGATCCATCAAAGAACAATTACCATAAACCCTGGTCCTCTAGATCTATCTTCATTAATTTCAGCATGAATGCATCTTTTTCATGCATGCAGTAGACTCCAAGACTAGCCTCTTCAATGAAATTTTAAGGATCATGTTCCAAATTGTTATTTCCCCACTCATATAGGAGCAATTCAGCAACTCCTACAAGGGAAGATGATGGAAATTGGTCCACCTAGAGCTCTTATTCATCAATGATTACATAGTTCACATTCACTACTTTGGGCAGGTATGGCTCCATGTGATCCTTATGGATGGGCTCTAACTCAATCTTCACTTTAGTTCTATAATCTATCTTAAAAACCATGTAAGACTAATTGGTTGCCAAGTATCCACCTATCTTGGATGTGAAATCGCTTGATAAGTGAACTAAGGAGTAACATCTACCAATACTACATCATGGGGTATTAAGAAGGTCATAGGCATGGATAGTCAGATTCAATCCTCATACCACTCCCAAGGTCTTAGCTGGTGATCCATCCAACTATAGAACTCCTTTGGTCATTTGCTCATAGTTGAGGCCTAGTTTATTAGCTATGCATTTGGGCATAATTGAGGTACTTACTCCACTATCAATGATGTAATTGTGGACTAACAAATCAACAATAATTAGGGACAAATAGAAGGGAGGGAAATTTTCATCCTTCTTTGATTGACCTCCCATGGGAGGAGCCCTATTTACTATCAACACATTATCATTTCTTGCTAGGACAACTTGCTCACCTAGCCTGTGCAATTCCTTTTGGAGTATATCCTTTTGTCCTGGAAGAGCTACATAATCCTAGAATGAGATGTTCATGTGTAAATTATTTATTTGGTCCACTACATTGATTGGAGGATTGCCCCCTGTGGATCTCTTGTTGGGGACATTCGTAACTTATGGTGCAACCTGAGGAGTTAAAGCTGTAACTGATAGTCTATAATTAGGGAACTTTTGATTTAATTTTGGTGGAGACACTACAAGTGCTTGAGTGGTTTCTTGAGCTTCATCTATAGCTCTCCTTTTGGACTTGGTGTTGGTTGCAACACAATCATTTTGGTCACTTGTGTTCCCCACATAGTTAGCTACATAGAACTCTCCTTCCAAGTGATTCATAAGAGTGGAATCAGATTGAGCCTACCTACTATCCATCCCAAGATGTGTTGATATCTCAAAATTTGAGAATTGGGCTACTTGATCACCTTGTGTGGTCATGATTTGATTTGGTAGCTCACTGACATAAGTAACTTGCTCTTGGCCATGCGCCAAGGGTGGATAATTGGGTTTCTCCTACACCAAATTATTGAGTGGGGACAAGAGCCTTGGAAGATGAAGGGGCATTTGGATTATAGCTCTAATAATGCTTGAATTATGTAATTTGACCCTACCCTTGATTAGAATTCTAAAAGGGAGGTCTATTTGTCTGTGCAAACTACTGGTAGACTTGATTTGGCCTATAAATTTGAGATTGTTGCCTCTTGAGGGCAACTAACTCATTGGTAACACTCTACAACAGGGTCTTAACTTCATGGAGATCATTTGTAGGGGTATCAGACAACTTCTCTTGATTAAGTAGAGGAGCTAGAGTGGGCACACCAGGCTAGATTGAGGGATGTAAATTAGGAAAGAGTGGCATATGAGGTTTAGGAGCTATCTTTCCTGCTTGAACAAGGCAATTTTAAGTAGCTATGGCTATCTCATATGTAGCAGGTAGAATATGTCCACCCATGGATTGTATCATGATAGCAATGTCACTATTCAGGGCCTTTAAGTAGTAAAGGAAGGCATAGCTTGGGGTTGGCCTCAGAAGAATCAGGATTATGTCCCATGTCTTTTGGAACCTAGTGTTAAAATCTTGCATAAACTCATTTGGGGCTCTCTTCATGGTGGTCAATTGCTCAACTAGAGATAAATGGTCACTTTTTTCCCCAAACCTATTTTTCAAGAGGGTCCCTAACTCATTCCATGAGCCAACTGAGTTCATAGGCAAGGTCTTATACCAGTCCAAAACTTTCCCTTTAAAGGACAAGGCTAGCAATATGATGGCTACATTTTCCTCAGTGATATTATGGATGTTGCAGAGATTGGCTATGTTTCTGATATGATTGACATCAGTGATTGGGCCCTCTCCACTAAAGGGAGGAACACTTTTGAGAGTTGTCCACGGAATTGGGTCATACTGTTGAAGGTTCAAGGGACTCTGACCATTGAAGGCCATAAAAGGGAAAGCCATGGCTGTGAAAGGATTCAACTGGGGTCTCCTTGAGTAGGTGTGTTTTATGGATGGTTTGGGAAAGTGGCTTGCTACGTAAGGGTGAGTATTTGTAAACCTTAGCCTTTTTCTGAGTTTAAAGGCAAATCAATAAATTCAAAAGGGACACCCCTAAAAGAAGATATTGTAGTGACCTTTGACATGGGATGCTAGGCTGATAAAGTACCAGAGATTGAATTCCTAAATGGAGTCACCAGGTGCTAAATTATAGCTCCTTTTGGGTTTTTTAACAATATCAGGACCAGTACCAATCCTAAAACTTGTAGGAATAAAAAATTAGTCCCACTAGGCATGCCAAAAACTATTGACACTATGGATTGCACCCTCTAAAAGGAGACTCGGCTCCCTTCCTCCATGTGGCATAATGGAGACATTCCTCTTGCTGTGGGTTGAAAACTTGAGGGATGATCTCTAGATTAGGGGCTAGCTCCCCTTGATGCACCTTGAGGCCTTGTATTTCCTACTACTAATAATGGGGGGGCTAAAAAGAGAGAGAAATACTAAAAAATATAACCTTACTAATGCAGTGATGCACCAAACTGGTTGGTCTACTTAGCCTTGATCTACACTTTACACTAGAGAGAAGTAAACATACACTTTATTTGAATGAGAACCTTTCCTATATTAGTGTTTCAATATGGGATCGTATGGAGATATAGGGAGGAAGAAACTACCAAAGGTGTTCTAAGACACACTATTGGATATTCTGTTCACATGCACCTATACTCTAAGCTAGACACTTCTTATTGACCTACAAAGAAGAACTCACAATACACTAGATATGCTGGTATGAACTTATGAAAGAATTAAAGGAAATGACTAGACATAAGATAAGACCATAGACATATGCAAAAGTGCAAGCTAAAATGGAGGTAAAATGCTTCTTTTGATTCAAGGTAAATTTCTTTAGGGCTTCGTCATACAATTGTTGAGAGATCCTTCTCAAATGAGAAGTTATATATATATATATATATATAGAAAGCTTAGAAATAGACAATTGACTAGTCAAGGGATGGAAACCCATGATATATTAAACTCTTTTGCAGTGACCACAAGCCCATGCTGCTACTGTATCCTTCCAATTACGTATGGGGGAAGCCATGTTGTAGGTGTCCAAGTCATTGCCCGTGCTGTCTTGGGCCTACAAAAGCATGGGATACTTCTAGTAAATGACAAAGCCATCCCCAAGTTGTGTTGATTGGGCCATGCTCTCCTTAATGCTAAGCTCATCTAGTTGTTCATTAATGGTAAAATAAGAAAACATGGACTGATCTCTGCTATAGTTCGAAAACCAATTCTTTTATTGGTTTCAGTGGAGACTATTTCACCTAAGTGCATTTACTTCTCTTGTTGATGACACCTATGCCACCTGCCTTGGTCTGGTTCATCTTTGGGTCTATGCTTTGACTTGTTATGCTACCTGGAGCATTTTGAGATTTTGTTTTATGTGCACATGGCCATGTTTTCATTTACCCTCCCTTACTTTTCTATTTCCCTCTTGTCCTAGTAATTCAGGCTCTTGGCAATTATTATTCTCTCCTGAGCTCCTTTCTTCACTTATTCTCTCATTATTTCCTCAGGCTCTCAAGCTTTGAATTCCTTCAGACAAAATGTCTGAAGGAATTCTTCTTTGGGCTTATCACTTTTGACTTTCCTTTGGCAGGCCTTCAGGCTTTGAATTCTGAGTTCCTTCAGACAAAATGTCTGAAGGAATTCTCCTTTGATTTGTTTCCAACAGCTAGCTTGCTTCCCTAAAATTGACATTCATGGGCCCATGATTGGACATTTGAATCCCAATGACTAGCTTATCACCCTAAAATTGATGTTCACAGGCTTGTCACCCACTAGGACAATTCCTTTAGCATTTTTGCAAATGAGCTTTTCTAAAGGGAAAGTAACCCTTCAAAAAGATTGAAATGGTCCTCTTTGGCATTCAAAAATGACCTTTTGACTTTAGAAAAATACCTTCATAAAAGCTACAATGGTCCTCTTTGAAAGGAAAGTCACCCTTCAGAAAAATGGAAATGGTCCACTTTCATAACCAAGTGCCCCCCATAAAGACACCTACCCTTTAGACTTTTGATTTTTTTTGGACTTTTTGTGACTGTCAAATTTATTCAAACAAAATGTCAGAAGGAATTCCTTTGAACATTATGTTTGAAAGAATTTATTCAAACAAAATGTCAGAAGGAATTCCTTTGAACATTATGTTTGAAGGAATTCTCCCTTGATTTTTCTTCCTTGGTTTTCCTTCAAATAAAAAGTCTGAAGAAATTATCTTTTAGGTTTATCACTTTTTTCTGAAGGGCAAGTTCCTTTTGGGAAAAATGTCTTGCCCCTTTGCTCCAACCAGCTGCCCTTGGTAAGGGCATTTTAAGCCCAAAGTTACCCTTCGAACTTTTGAAAAAGATCCACTTTGTTCATCACTTGCCCCTCGTAAGGGCTCCTTGGCCTCCAAAGTTGCCTTTCGAAAGAATTGTAAGGTCTCGTCTGCCGCTTAAGTGCCCTCCACAAGGGTACATACCCTTTGAGAATCATGCAAATGACCCTTAAGCTTTTCCACTTGGTCTATTTTTCCAATGAAAATCCCTTCTAAGTAATTCACTTGTCTTTTAAAGCATCTAAGACCAAATCAAGGTTTGTAAGTGGCTTTACTTATGAATTTTTTACAAGTCACCCGTCAAACCTGAAATGTACTTTGTAAGCAAAAGAGGAAAACACTTGTTTTTTTCATGGGAAATGGTCTTATATAGAAATCTTTTTGCACAAGGCATTTGAGGGATGAACTAGCCAAAACATGGATTGAAAGACTCTTGCAATAAGAAAGGAGGGGATGCCCAATTTTGGCTTGTAGGACCAAAAATTGGTCAACAATTCCATCAAAAAAGAGAAGTCAACAAGAAAAATCTAAAGGAAATGAATAAATTAAAGGGACTCTAGACATTCTTTCTGAAGGAAATAAAACCAAAGATCAAATACACAGGCAAATAACCAAGGAAGAATACACACAGGAAAATCATTGATATTTGTCCAGACAGGCATGAATAGAAAAATTGAGAACCATGTCAAGCCCAAAAGAATAAACTCATGGATTTCATGCAAGGGAAAACAAAGGGAAGATTCTTGGAAAAGACAAATACATATGGTGAGCATGCCTAAATAGTTTGAGAATACAAGAGCATGCAACAACGATGAACATGAATAGACTCATCCAGATTTGACTGTTCTAACATGTTACCTTCAATTCTTAAATAAGGCTCACTTTTCATGAGGACTCAATTAGTGGAACAGTGGAAAACTTAAACAAAAGAAATTCCATGCATGCACTCTCATTTGTCTCAAAGCTTGAAACGTTCTAGTGGTTCAAACATAATTGTTAATTTGGCATTTGCATTGATTTCATGCAAAGGGGAGACTTTCAAATGTTCCAACAGTTTGAGTGGATTTGACTACTCTTATTTTGGATTTGACTAGTTTTCAAATCAATAAATCTATTCATAGTTATCATGCATCCAAATCTTGTCTTCTTCTTCTTCTTTTTCAATGCAAGGAATTTTCATGCAAGACAAAATAGACTTTGTAAAGGCTAAGTTGGTTTGAGTTTACTCCCTCTCTATTTTTCAATGCCAATCTCTTGGATTTTTGAATTTTTTTATATTAATGGTTTTTTAGCCTTAGATAAGGCATCCCTCTATTGGTAAGAAAACTTCTACCGAAGTTTGTGCTGTAACCTTTTTCAAAATCAATAAGAAGAGGACTATGTTTTTTCAATTTTTAGCAGCTGGTATAGAATACTTTTGTTATAGATTTTCCTAAGTGAAAGATTTTTCTTCTTCCTTGTCAAATATGGATTCATTCCTAGTTACTAGCTGGTCATTTATGCAGGTCACATTCTGTGTTTGAACATCTTTTGCTGAGTTTATAGTGGATATTAGTGGCTATTTAGTGCCTTTTCATTAGGGCTATTTCTACATTTCCCTCAATCTTAGATCATTAGACAAAACCTTTTCATGAAATACTTATGTGTATTGATCAATTGGAGTTGAAGTTCTACCTCTTCCTTGTCTGAATTAGTGTTCTTAGAAGCTCGATTTAAGTGGATCAATCAAATTAGGTGTATCACCACTTTAGCTAAGATTTCCTTTCAAGTTCTTTCTTCCCTTTTCCCCAGGGAGTTTATAGCGTAGAAGTTAAGATCCTCATTGATACATCTTATAGGAACCAAACTTCTCTAGAGGTTCTTCTCACCATTGAGGAACCCACCCTCATGAGAATATCCCATTGTTTCAACTAGAGAGAGGATTAGCCATTTTAGCATGTCTTCAATTCAGGGTACAACTCCAGGTTGACAATAGTTCCCTTTGGATTTTTTATGTCTACCAATTTTTCTAAAGGATATCTTTCCTTCTTTCTTTGCCTTGTTTATATTTTATTCCCTCGAGCTTTTTGTGTTCAAATTCCCATGGAAAAAAGTCTACTTGATTGTCCCTTGGCCTAAAAAATATCCCTTCAAAAGTCCTGTCATGGTCTTTTCTTGAAGGGCAGGTGCCCTTTGGGCTTTTGTAAATCCCTTAAAATAGTAAAATGAACATTCTCGAAGGGCAGGGGCCCTTTGGGTTTTTTTTTAAACATCCCTTCCAATCCTAAAATGAGCATTCTCAAAGGGTACCTACCCTTTGGGTTTTTTGTCAACCCTTCTGAAGGGTAATTGCCCTTTGAGTTCTTTGATTTGTCTTTTTCTACCTTTTGGATTTTATGGAAGTGTCCTTCTTTGCCTTTTGGATTTTATGGAAGTGTCCTTATCTACCTTTTGGATTTTATGGAAGAGTCCTTCAAATATTTTGACTTGTCTTTTGCATTTTTATGAAAGAATTCCTTCAGACAAATTATCCAAAAGAATTCCTTCGGGCTTTTTGTCTGAGTCTATTTGCTTGTTCCTCAATGTTTGTAACTTTGGATTCTCCATTGCTTATTACTTATAAAAAGAAATAAGTCATTCACCCTAAGAAATCCAAAATGCATTATTTAGAGTAATTTAGATTTGTGAAACCTTCTTACTTCTACTAATAAAACTTTCATAAGCAAAGCACTTTCCAAAACTCGATTTGCACTGTTTAGAGTAATTTGGGATTTCCAACCTAGATTACTTCTACTGAGGCGTTTCAAATGCTGACTACTCATAAAGTGAAATAAGTTGTGCCTCTTGTAAAACCTGAAGTCTTGCTTGAATGTTCACCCTCTCACACTTGCACAAAAATTTGGTATGTAGGCTAAAAAATGGCCAACAGTACCAACCAAGCAAGTAATCTATATGCCTCAATGCTATTGGATAATCATCTCTAAAATAGTCTAAATTTAACTATTGTAAGTTGAATTAAATGTTCATAACTACACTCAATTTGGTTTTTAAAAGGAAAAATCATATTTCTATTTAATCATTATGTATCTTGGAATTAAGTACCATACTAAATTATGATGTGATTTGTGTCTCAACCATATTCAATAATTTTGATTGTCTAAATTTGACTATTTCAAGTTGGACTAAATGTTCACAGATGCACCCAATTTGGTGTATAAAAGGATAACTCATTGTTATATTTGACCATTATGCATATTGGATGCATTTAATTCAATTATCTTACATGTGATCTTGTTTTTATATCCTAGGAGAGAAATTGCTTAGCAAGAGATTGAGTTCCTCACTAAATGCAATTTTGACATTTATTTATGGTGTTGGAGGAAGGGAAAGTGAATTACATATTTAAATCGATGCAAGTCTTATCAATCACTAAAATTTTGCAATGTACAATATCCAATGTTTCAAGTGCAATAGGAAATGTTCCTACCTAGTTTCATAATGCTATATTGGCATCCTGGTATGAAATTATTGGGAATTATTTATTGACAACTAGCTTTCCCAAGGACATGAGTAGTAAGGAATGTGTGTGTGTGTGTGTGTGTGTGTGTGTGTGTGTGTGTGTGTGTGTGTGTTTTCAAAGTTAAGGTTGTGCCAACTAATCAATGCCTTGTTGTAAAATATGGGACCAGATCAGGTAGTATAACAATTTATATGTAATGTCACTTTTTCAAAGCTAGCTCGCTAAGGAGACCTTTGGCCCAATTTGACTTTCCATGAGCTAAAAGGGCATACAAGGGAAACTTGGTTCTTTGTTCAAGTTCTCAAAAAGTAACCTATCAATAACTTCTTTCTAAATTAAGTTATAATAAAGAAGGGACTTCTCTAATTTGATATAAGTTTGTCCTTAATGTAGAAAGTATATTGGAAGGAAAGGATATCAAAAAGGGGAGATTCATTTTGAAGGATCCAGTTATCTTATCAATTAAAATCATAATATTGAGTACATTTTTCTTAAATTGCATCCATTAGAGACAAAACCCTTTATTAAAAGGCTAAAGTAAGGATGAAAATCCTTAACATTCAATGGGGTAACTCTATTTCAAGGGTTACATTGAACAAAAATTGACAATTTTAGACTTTTATGATAGTTTTTGTGGGGAACATCACAATTGGCAAGGTTCATGAGTGGGACACAGCTATTGGAGGCCCTTTTCTAGGGAAACGTATCACTTTAAAGGTTTTTTGGAGGGCAACAAACCCATTAGAGACCTCCCTTAGGTCGGTAAACCTATTAGAAGAATTAATTTGGTTGTTGGGATATATTTGATGAGGGTTTGAGGAATTTGATCATTCATATTTTTAGCTGGTATTTATTGTAATTTTCAATCATATATAATATTAAAAAAAATTAGATTTTAAGGTACCATATGCAGCTGAATATTTATAATTTTTGGCAAATATTTTAGGGAATGAAATTTTGTATTTGTGCCTTAAAATTGGCGTCTATAGAATTCTGAATTTTATTTACTTAGAGTTTGAATAAAAAAATAAAAAATTGCGTGTGTTTATGTTAGGGTTTGTTGGAAAACCCAATTTGTTCTAATTTTTCCTTAAAAGGGATATTATAAAGTTATTAGAGCCATTTTCTGGCTAGCTGTGAGTAGCGAGTTGTTTATAGATTCTTCTTCATGTAGGGCGATGATATAAAGATGAAGACAACACTAAAAACCATGGAAGAGATGTTACAAGCTATGCAAGAATCTTAGAATCAACCAAGGGCAATGGGTCCCAAGGCATGGATGAATTTTGTAGAATTAAGCCCTAGACATTCAGAGTTTATCTTGGAAAAAGAAAAAGGGCCAACATAAGCAGTGAATACTTCATCACCATAAAAGATCAAGCTACCCAAGAGGAATCCACCATGAAAATTGAAAATGAAGAGCCCTCCAAAGATAAAGATATGGACTCAAATTTATAAAATGTTTGGGTAGAAGAAAAGAAAATGGTAAAGTCAATGTTTGAATTCTAAAACCCTACAGAGGAGCAAAAGAATGAGAAAGCCAAGGAAGAAATCTTGAAAAAGGAAACACCAATGACTAATTTCCCTAAGAGTTTAGCATAAATTACATATGGGAGTCAAAATTTAATGATCCACCATCATCAACAAAAGTGGATCCTAGGGTTTAAAGGAAACTAGCTACCTTACAAGCAAGCACAAAAGATGTGATAAGGACCAAAAAGAGGTGTGATGATTGGCTAAAAAGAGTGAAAGAGGAAAATTTGATAGCCATTCAAGCAAGACAACACCTAAATGAATTTAAAGAGAAGGGTAAGCAATTTGATTATCTTCATAGCAAGGATTTATTATATCACAATCATACTATGTCTTTACAATATTTTGATCATGATGAGAATAATTCTAATAACAAGGATAAGATAAAGGGTACCAAATGGAAAGAGGATATTTTCCAAAAATCCCCTATCCATTTCTGAGTATTCCAATGATTTCTTTCCATTTCCATATGAGATGGATTTTTAGGACAGATTTGGAAAGGTACTTGACAAGATTAATAGTGTGGAGGCAAATCTATCTTTGCTCCTACTTCAACCAAAGGAGATGATCATTTTAATTACAACCTAAGGAATGATGGTCATGCCCCATATTTAATGCTCCATACTAAGGTAGTTTTGGACTATTGTTAAGAGATTCAACACCGTTAGTTCTATTTATGATGGGGACTATTGTCAACTTGGAGTTGCACCTTGAATCAAAGATGTGATGAAATGGCTAATCTTCTCTCCAGTTGAAACAATGGGATCTTCTCACAAGGGTGGGTTCCTCAATGGTGAGAAAAACCTCCAGAGAAGGCTGGTTCTTGTAAGATGTATCAATGAAGATCTCTACTCAGTGTTGTGGACTACCATGGAAAAGGGAGAAAGAAACTTGAAGGGGAAATCCTACTTAATGATAGTGATACACTAGAATGTTGATCCACTCTACTTGGAACCTTGAACACTAAACAAACAAGGAAAAAGAAAGACCTTTTATTCTCAATTGCTTATAGCTTCAGTAAAAGACATATAAAACATTGAGTATGACCTGCAAAACTTGATAAGCTAGCAACTAGGTGTGAAACAGAATTTGGGAAGGGAGAGAAATCTACCACGTATGCAAATTATTGAATGAATGTACACTATGCCAGCACTTGAAATCTAAAATTATAGTCCTTATATAGATTAAAGAGGTTACACAACTCACCAATGGTAGAGTTTTGTCTTACCAAGAGAGGGATCGATTTTACAAGGCTGAAAAGTCATTAATATAGAAAATTACAAAAATCCAAGAGGTTGGCATTGGCAAATAGAGAGGGAGTAAACTCAAACTAGCTCAACATTTACAAAAGTTTATTTTGTCTTCCAGGAAAATTATTTGCATTGAAAAAGAAGAAGAAGAAGAAGATAAGATTTGAATGCATGAAATCTACGAATAGATGTCTTGACTTGAAAACTAGTCAACTCCAAAATAAGAGTAGTTAAATCCACTTGAACTGTTGGAATGTTTGAAAGTCTCCTCTTTACATAAAATCAATGCAAATGCCAAATTAAAAATTAAATTTGAACCATCAGAATGTTTCAAGCTTTGAGACAAACAAGCGTATGTGCATGAAATTTCTTTTGTTTAATCTTTCCATGGTTCCACTACTCGAGTCCTCATGCAAAGTGAGCCTCTATTTAAGAACTAAAGTTGATGTGTTAGAACGGTCAAATATGGACGTGTCTATTCCTATTCATGGCTGTTGCATGTTCTATTCACTTCATGTTTTCTCTGGCTTTTCTTGTGTTTTGCTTTAATTCAGAATTTGGCCTTTATTTTGGTCAAGCCTCTATGTTTATATTTTCCTATGCTTCTATTTATTTATGTTGGGTCTTGTCTTGTCTGGTTACTATCAGGTTTTTGGCTCTCGAGATTTTGGCTTTCATCCTTTAGATAAATTATTTGAAGGACTCTTTATCTCTTCTCTTTCCTAAGGCTTGGCATTTTTTTTCTTTTCTGGCCTTTGCTTACGCTTTAGCCTTCAGGATTTTGTTATGTCTTTTGGATAAATTGTCTAAAAGACTTTGTTCCTTCTTCCATGGCTTGTTCTTTGTCTTGGACTTGTTCTCTATCTTGGCTTTGTTCACACTTTAGCCTTCAGGATTTTATTCCTTGCTTGTGGCCTTGTATTTTCTATTAGGATTTTTGTCCCTCCTAAATTCCTGGTGCCTTTATTTTATTTCTATTGGGATTTTTGTCCCTCTTGAATTCCTTCAGATAAAACGTCTAAAGGAATTCTTGTCTTTGGGCTATCTTTGCACAAAGGTAAAGTACCCTTCAGGAACTTTTTTTTGTCCTTCACTTTATGAAGGTGCCCTCTGCAAGGGTAGTTGCCCTTCAGGATTTTTGTAAATAACCCTTCAGACCTTTTGTAAAGTCTACCTCACCGATGAACAATTCCTCTGAAATAAATCACCTACCTTTCACAATGTCCAAGACCTTTTTTGGCTTTACAAGTGCCATTACTTATAAAAACTTTATAAGACAAGTCAATGCACAAACTCACTTCCCTCTGTAGACCAACATGGGCCCTTGGATTTCTATGTAACCTCTTTAATCAATAGGACTATACTTTTATATTTCAAGTGCTAACATAGTGTACATTCATTCAACAATTTGCATATGTGGTAGATTTCTCTCCCTTCCCAAATTCTGATTCATAAAAGTTGTTAGCTTATCATGTTATGCAGGTCATGTTCAATGTTTTATATGTTTTGTGCTGAAGCTATAAGTGGATTTTAGGTGGCTACAAAGTGTCTTGTATTAGACCTCTCTCCATCATTTTCCCTCACATTTTTTGTCATTGGAACGAACCTTATTATGAAATACTTATGCATAGTGATCAATTGGTAATAAAAGGTCTTCCTTTTCCCTTATTTATTCAGTGTTCAAGGTTCCAAGTAGAGTGGATCAAAATTTTGGTGTATCACCATAATTAGGTAGGATTTCCCCTTCAAGTTTCTTTCTCCTTTTTTCATGGTAGTCCACAACACAGAGTAGAGATCCTCATTGATAAATATTACAAGAACCAACCTTCTCTAGAGGTTGTTCTCACCATTGAGGCACCCAGCCTAGTGATAAGATCCCATTGTTTTAACTTGAGAGAGGATTAGCCATTTTAAATCATCTTCGATTCAGGGTATTACTCCAGGTTGACAATAGTTTTTGGCACATCTGGTAGAACAAAAACTATTGTCAATCAGACCGTGCACCCTTGTGAAGATAGTTTTAAGCCTTCATAGTCTGCTAGAACATGGAAACAATCTAAGGTTATGGGTGACCTACTAAGTGGATTGAGTCTCTAGATTATGAGGGCTAACTCCCTTAGATGTATCAATGAGGATCTCTACTTTGTGTTGCAGACTACCATGAAAAAGGGAGAAAGAAACTTAAAGGGGAAATCCTAATTAATGATGGTGATACAACAAAATGTTAATCCACCCTACTTAGAATCTTGAACACTAAAAAAATAAGGGAAAAGGAAGACCTTTGATTTTAATTAATCACTATGCATAAGTATTTCATGAGAATGTTTGATCTAATGACAAAAATGTGAGGAAAAATGATGGAAAGAGGTCTGATACAAGACACTATGAAACCACCTACATCCACTTATAGCTTCAACAAAAGACATATAAAACATTGAAAATAACCTACATAACATGATAAGCAAGTAAATAGGAATGGATCAGAATTTGGGAAGGGAGAGAAATCTACCACGTATGCAAATTGTTGAATGAATGTACACTATGTTAGCACTTGAAATGTAAAAGTACAGTCCTATAGATTAAAGAGGTTACACAACTCACCAATGACAAAGTCTGGTCTTACCAAGAGAGGAATCAATTTTACAAGGCTAAAAATCCATTAATATAGAAAATTATAAAAAACCAAGAGATTGGTATCAGAAAATAGAGAGGGAGTAAACTCAAACCAACTCATCCCTTACAAAAGTCTATTTTGTCTTGCATGAAAATTCCTTACATTGAAAAAGAAGAAGAAGAAGAAGACAAGATTTAGATGCATGAAATCTATGAATAGATGTCTTGACTTGAAATAGTCAAATCCAAAACAAGAGTAGTCAAATCCACTCAAACTGCTAGAATGTTTGAAAGTCTCCCCTTTGCATGAAATCAATGCAAATTCTAAATTAAGAATTACGTTTGGACCGCTGAAACATTTCAAGCTTTGAGACAAACAAGAGTGTGTGCATGGAATTTATTTTATTTAAGCTTTCAACTATTCCAGTACTCGAGTCCTCATGTAAAATGAGCCTCTATTTAAGAACTAAAGGTGATGTGTTAGAATGGTCAAATCTGGATATGTCTATTCCTATTCATGGCTATTGCATGCTCTATTCACTTCATGTTTTCTCTAGCTTTTCCCATGTTCTACTTTAATTAGGGATTTAGGATTTATTTTAGTTGGGCCTATGTGTTTATATTTTCTTGTGATTCTATTTATTTCCATCGAGTCTTGTCTTGTCTGGTTACTATCAAGTTTTTGGCTCTCAGGCTTTTGGATTTGTCCTTCAGATAAATTTTCCAAAGTATTCTCTATCTCTTCTCTTTTCCAAGGCTTGGCATTTTCTTTTTTCTTTTTTCTTTTTTGGCCTTTGCTTACACTTTAGCCTTCAAGATTTTGTGATATGTCATTCAAACAAATTGTCTAAAGGACTCTGTTCTTTCTTCCACAACTTGTTCTTTGTCTTGGCCTTGTTCTCTGTCTTGGCTTTATTCATGATTTAGCCTTCAGGCTTTTGTTCTTTGCTCATGGCCTTGTCTTTTATATCACACTTTTTGTCCCTCTCGAATTCCTAAGGACAAAAAGTTTGAAGGGATTCTTTTCTTTGGGTTGTCTTTCCCTGAAGGGCAAGTGCCCTTTGGGAACTTTGTTTTTGTCCTTCACTTTATGAAGGTGCCCTCTGTAAGGGCAGTTGCTCTTCAGGATTTTTGTAAATAACCCTTTATAACTTTTGTAAAGTCCACCTCACCGATGAAAAATCCCTCTAAAAGAAATCACCTACCCTTTGTAATGTCCAAGACCTTTCGAGCTTTACAAGTGCCATTACTTATAAAAACTTTATAAGACAAGTCAATACACAAACCTGCATCCCTCTCTTGGTAAGACTAGACTCTGCCATTGGTGAGTTGTGTAACCTCTTTAATCAATAGAAGGACTGTACTTTAAACCCTTCAAATAACACACCATAAATGCTTCAAGAAATAGCAATTTTAAATCTATACTTGTGTACATTTTTTTTGTAGCATGAATGAAGGAGGTAGCTAATAGAATTAGATGTGAAATTATGCTAACTTAGACACTAGTACAACAATCCTAAAACTCACTCAATCTTAATGCTCACATGTCACCTTTTGTTAAATAAAAAATCTGATTTAATTCTAAAAGTAAAAATGTTGTCTTGGATATTATTTGTACTCCAAACCCTTATATAAATTGCCACATATATTCCAAAAATGCTCAAAAATTACAATGAACCCTTTGGGGTATAAAAAGGGTCTCTAGTGGCTCTCCAAACCCACCATGCAACTTGCCCAAGGCATTAAAATTAAGGAAAAGTATTTAAGATTGTTAAACCCTCATAAATTCATCAAACAAAGATCATAACTTACCCAAATCAAATCACAAATCCAAGGGAGAATAAAGAATATTTTTTGACCTTTACTCTTTTCAAATCTGCCCTTAATAAATTATTATTTTTCCTCAAAATAGTTGAAACTTAGAAAATTTATAACTTCTAAAATACTTGGAATTTTAATACAAATGATAGCTCAAAATGACCAAAAAATTAGAAGCTATCAAACAAAATTAGAATTGAAATTTTCCCTCCATGGGAAGTCCCTCAAAATTAGTCTTAAATTTCTGAAAACCCTAGTTACTGTTGGCCATTTCTGGTCCACATATAAAGCTCTTGCATGGTTTGATGGAGCAGTGGATCAAAGGCATAGAAATGGATCTAACATTTGTAAATAGAGAGGATCCAAGCAAGTTTTTCTAAGGATCCAGTGATAGTGTTCAAGGATAAGCTTGCAAGCTCGAAGCTAAGTGCAAAGTCTCTTTTTTGGTTAAGTCTTTCTTGTTCATTTATTTAGAATTTGTATGGGCCTAAGTGTTTCTCTTCTCTCAAAAATTTTATTTCCAACTAAGTGTTGGAATTATTTCAGATAATTTATCTAGAAGAAAGGTTCTGAAGACTCTTTTCTTGGGGAAAGGGTATTTTTTGAAGATCCTAAGGGACAAAACTTTTTTCTAAAGGGCACTTTTCAAAAGAAATGGTGCTAAACACTTTTTTTGAAAGATATCCTTTCCATTCAAAAAAATAATTTTGCAAATGCTGAAGGGTCTATTTTAAAGGTTAAAATATCTCATCGAAGCAAGGTGCCCAAACAATATTTCTAAAGGGTACTTTTTGGGAGAAATGGTCCAAAATAGAAAATTGAAGGATATTTTTTGATGTCCTGAAGGGTATCTTGAATTTTTTTTTGAAGGGAATTTTCAAACAAGCAATAAGATGAAGGCATTTTCAAATTCTAACGGTCCATTCAAAAAAATCCAAAGGGTACTTTCCCTTCGCAAAGAGCCAAACACTTTTTCTAAAAGACCATTTCAAAAGTTCTGAAAGGAGCTTTTCAAGAATTCCAAAGGGTATTTTCAAAGCGAAAGGAGATTTTCAAGAATTCTAAAGGGTCCATTTCATTTAATCCAAAAGATCCTTGGCAAAATTCCAAAGACATTATTTCTTTTAGATAAATTGTTTGTAGGAAGGGTCTAAGCAAATTGTTCGAAAGAAAGGTTCATCTCAAAATGCTGAAACAATCCCTTCGAGAGAGAAGTGCAAAAAAATTCCTCTGAAGGAATATCCCAAAGAGATTTTTTTGAAGGAATTATTCAAAGAAAATGGCTGAAATAAGTTGTTCAAAGGAATTGATGATAGGCCCATAAACGTTAAAATTTGAACCCCTACAAGTAGCCATTGGCATTTAAAAAGATTAAAAGAAGCTACATAATCTATAGACTTGTATCAACATAAATGGATACAAGAAAACCAATGTCCTTAGATTGGTTTTCCATCTATATAAAATATTTGGCCCAAGTTTCAAAGTAGGAGCTGGTGTATACAATTAATGGAGAGGCTCTCATCCTTTGACATGGCCATCATCTCTGACAAACAACCACTCAATTCAGAGGCAGAATGACTCAGTCCAGATTCAAAGTTATGGGGATTTTGTTCTTATACATGAAAGACAAGTGAAGGATGGCATGGAAGTGAAAGATGGAGATCAAGTGATTAGAAAAGGTAGCTTAAGCATTAAAGACATTCCTAGACTTTTTCTTTTTAGTGTATCATGACATCATCATCCTCAACAAGTTCTTGTCTTCTAGTGTGTTTCACAACCAATGAGAGGGATTGAAGACTATTGGAGCTAATGGTGGTTAATTTTTTGAAGAAGGATTAGTTATAATTAACCCAAATGTGGGTGAGAATTCATGGAGGGTGGTTGAATCTCATTTATTGAATTTTGTTTGCTTGCCTCTTCTTTTTTCTTCTTCCCTTTTTTCATATATCTCTATTGGCTCCCCCATAGAAAGACATATCCTCGTTTGACAAGGAAAAACCCTGTCAAAAATTTTAATAAAGACCTTTTGAAGAAATAAAGATCAATTTTTACCTATCTCTTGCCTCTAAATTGTGCTTAGCAAGCTTGTGCATGATGACCTTGTGAAGAAGTGTTCTTCCTTGTCTATTGTCCTTCTTTCTTGCTTATTTTTAGGTGTTTTCAAATTAGTTATAGGTCTGAACTTGAGCTCTTTTCATCATTAATGGATTCTTGGTGTGAATTTTGAAATTCCTCTTTGCTTCATGTATTATTTGGTGAGCCTAGTTTATGAAATACTTATGTAAATTAACTAGTTTGTGAGGTTATGTGAGCAAAAATTATCTTATGCTAAATTAGTGTTTTTTTATGCTTATGTGTGTATCAACCAATTTGGTGTATCACCTATTTAGCTCTCTTAGTCAACCTATACCCCCTTTCTACCTCTTTTCCAAGAAAAAACATTATTTTAAATGATCTACTAAGAGGAAATTGACCTTCTCCAGAGGTTCAACCTCACTATAGGATACCCACAACTTGAGGTTACTTTAATATTGGAGTTGGGAGTGATAGAACCTAAAAAACTCTCCCACAAGGGTGTAATTTCAGCCTACAATAGTTTTTGGCACGTCTGGTGGGACTACTTTCAAGGAAGATTGGTCAAGTTTAATGTTAGTTTGATCAATTTACAACGGCTATAGCTTTCATCTTTTATTATCGGGTGAATTTGAAGAATAATCAGTAGCCTAGTGGCAAAATAGTATCTATTTTTCATGCCAAAAGTGACTAAAAGGCTAGCTTTTAGAGGTATTCCTTTTCAATTTGTTGAATTACCTTTAAAATCAACAAAAAGGTTAAGGTTCACCCATACTCACCCATATGTAGGAAACCATTTTCCTAAACTAGTCATAAGGTATACCTACACAAGAAGACCTTTGTTAGCCCTTTTTGTTACCATGATTCCCCAAAGAGGTTTTGTAGGCTTCAAGGGTCAAATCCCTTTGAATCTACCACAATACTTTCCTATGCCAATAACAACTCTCAAAAGCATCCTATATTTTAAAGGAGACCAAGTCACAACCCCTATTGAACACATTAATGACATAGCCAATTTTTGTAATATCCATAATGTCATTGTAGATAATATAGAAATCAAACTATTAGCTATATCCCTTAAGGGAAAAGCTTTAGATTGGTATAGAGGCTTATCTCCTAATTCTATTCAATCATGGAATCAGCTAGGAGAGGCCTTGTGTAAAAGATTTGCAGACAAGAGTGACCATTTGTCACTAGCAGAACAACTTACCACAATCAAGAGATCTCCTCATGAAGTCATGCAAGACTTCAACATAAGATTTCAAAAATATTTGGATAGAATGATAGCCTCTGTGAGACTGTCCCCTAACTTTGCATTCCTATACTACTTAAAGGCTCTAAATAGCGATATAGTTATAATGGTCTAATCCATGGGAGGGGACTTATTACCAGATGCTTATGAGATGGCTATGAAAGCAAAAAATTACCTAGTTCAGGCTGGTAAGCTTGCTCCTAGACCCCTAATGCCTCTTTTCCCTGAGATTAAACCACCCCCTACATTTTTTCCCCCACTTGATATTATTCTTCCAACTCTAATAATTATTACTAGACCTTCACCTAAATAGGAAAAGGCATCCACTAACAGATCAAGTGATTACGAAGAGTTAAAAAACTACCTAGAACTTAGGAGTTGCTCTAATCCTTTAAAAAATTAGTAAATGTTAAAAGACAACAAGTTTAGTTCAATAAACCTTATCAGGCTCCATATTAGCCTCAATAATAATCCTATCAAGGGAATAAACCACCCTTCAAGGGAAATTTCTAAAACCAGAACCATGAGCAAGTGCAAGGATAACCTAACTATGTTATACAAAGAAGCTATAATTCAAATGTCATAGGCTCTTCCAACTCCTTGGTTCTTGTTCAAAAAAATATGGCTCAAGAGGCTAAAGGGACCATACCTTAGAATCAATATTTTGAGAAATCCATTATCCCAACTAATGGTTTTAACTAGTCATTCAACGAATAATGGCAACAAATTTTTGATTATGGATACAATCAAGATCTTATGGCTCAAAACATAGAGATCTCCATGATGACAAAACTTGGATAGTCTCCACAGGACCAAGGATCTGATTAGGTATCAAACTAGTTGGATGCTATAATGGTCATCAATGAGCAAGAAGAGTGATATGCACTCAATCAGTAGGCTAGTTAGAGCCAAGCATACATTCTAGTGATAGCTAATACACGGTTCAAAACAAAGAATATAGATGGTAATCAAGAGGTGATCAAAGAACCTCCTATCATTACTCCTTTATTGTCTAAGCTTAATTAGCCTAATATCACTCCAAAGGTCCTAGCACCACCTAAGAATTAGAATCGAGAGAAAGGTTTTAATCCACAAGACTCATAAATTTAACAAACAATAGTAGTGGCTCCCAAATATCAAGTGAAGGTTATGTTGATGCAGTGGATTGCACCCTATGAAGGGAAGGTCAAATCTCTTCATCCACATGACATAATGGAGACATCCTTCTTGCTTTGGGTGGAAAACATGAAGGATGGATCTCTAGATTAGGGGCTAACTCCCCTTGATGCACCTTGAGGCCCTATAGTTTCTACTACTAACAATGGAGGGGATGAAAAGGGAGAGAAATACTAGAAATCATAACCTAAACTAAAGTGATGATGCACCAAAATGGTTGGTCTGCTCAGTTTTGACATACACTATAATTCAAGATGATAAACTCTCCTACATCAGTATTTCAATAGGGTGCCCTATAAAGATACAAGGAGGAAGAACTACCAGAGGTGTTCTAAGACACACTATGGTAGCCTATTCACATGCACCTATACTCTATTATGGACACTTCTTGTTGACCTGCAAGAAAGAATTTACAATACACTAGATATGTTGGATTCACACTATGAAAGAATGAAAGAAAATGACTTGATACAAGATCAAAACCATAAACATATGCAAAATTATAAACCCAAATGGAGGTAAAATGCTTGTCTTATTTCAAGGTAAATTCTTATAGGGATTGACCATACAAGCTAAGAGATCTCCTTTTTAAAAATGAGAAGCTCCAATTATATAAAATGCTAAAAAAAATATGGCTGACATCACTAGGAATAGAGACCCATAGTGAATCAAACATCCACTAAGACAAGAGACCATTATACCACTGTATCCTTAAACTACATGTGGGAGAGCCATGCTATAGATTTTCCACCACTGCTTCTACTATCCTTGGGTTAAAAAAGCATGGGGAACCCATTCCTATCAATTGATAAAATCATTCCAAACTACTGTGACTGATTGAGCCCTCTTCAATATTTGGATGCAACTGGTTGTGCATTAATAGCTTGGTGTGAAAACATGAGCTTTGGATCTCTATAGTTTGAAAACCAATCTATTCTATTGGTTTTTTGTAGATATATTCTACCTAAATGTATTAAATCCCTTTGCTGAGTTGTCTATGCCACTTGTCTTGGTCTGAGTGGTCTCTGATTTTTCCCTTTGACTTCATCAATTGTTGGAACTATTCTACATTTTTGTCCTTTTCCACTCTTTACTTCGCTCATGTTTTATCTCTTCCTTGCCTTCTCCTTTTACACTCCCACGGGCTTTTCCTTGTCTACCTTGGGCTTTAGATATTTTATCCAAAGGAAATCATCCTTTGGCTCTTCCTTTGCCTTCACTTCTTTGCCTATGCTTTTTCGACCTTTGAGCTTTTGTTTGGGTGATTTCCTTTAGATAAAAAGTCTGAAGGAATTCCTTTGGACATTTTTATAAAGGAAATTCTTTGTGTGTCTTTCTTCCACCTTCGGGCTTCAACGTCTCTTTCCTTCAAATAAAATGTTTGAGGAATTCCTTCAGACATTTTGTCTAAAAGAAATTCTCTCTTAGCATTGGCTTTTATCGAAGGGAAAGTACCCTTCAGCTTTTTGTCTTCATCCCTTACTTCTTCCTTGTGCCCTCATCAAGGGTCATCTGACCTTTGAAGATACCCTTTGGGCTTTTGAAGAAGTCCACTTCATCACTTGAGTGCCCTCTGCAAGGGTTATTGACTCCCAAAATTTCCCTTTGAGAAAAATGTAAGGGTCCTTTTTCCTACCCTAGTGCCCTCCACAAGGGCACCTACCCTTCATAACTCCTAAAAATGACCCTATAGAAGAAGTGAAGAGGTCCCCTTGCCGATGAAAATCCCTCTGCAAAGGCACTTGATTCGACTTAGCCTTCGACCTTTCTTCAATTATCCTTCATAAAAGTGAAAAGTCTACTTTCTTTGCTTGTGTGCCCTTTGAAGAAAATTTGTGCCTTTGGTGAGCTGCATAGACCAAATCAATTCCTTCACTTGCTTTTACTTATAAAATTTGATAAGTAATACACCTACACAAACCTGAATTATACGAGATAGACCATTTTGAACTTCTCATGAGCTCTTACTTTAGGTTTTGCATCAACTTCAAATCATAAAATAAACAAGTAAAGACACTTGGAAAACCCAATTTGGTCTTCCAAGACCAAATTAGGTTTTTCAAGTGTCTTTACTTATAAACCTTTATACATAAAGATGTTTGAAAAGTTTGCATTACACCGTAAGGACCAAATTGAGTTTATCAAGTAACTTGACTTATGAAAATTTCACAAGTCATTTGGAAAACCTGTTTTGGTCTATGAAGACTAAATTGGGTTTTACAAGTGACTTAGCTTATGAACTTTTCACAAGTAAAATGGCTTGTAAAACCCAAAATGCACTATTGTAGGTGAAGTAACTACTCTTGATAAACCTGAAATGCACTTGGCTAAGCAAAAGAGGAAAACACTTGGCTTTTTCTCAAGAAAGGTATGACAGAGAACAATTTACATAAGGCAGTAGAGGGATGATCTAACCAAAACATGGATTGGATGAATTTTTCAAAGAAAAAGGAGGGGGTGCCCAATTTTGGCTTATAGGACCAAAAATTGGTCAACAAGTTGGTGGTCCACCAATCAACATTATTGAACAAATGAAAAGGTCTAATGTGAGTGTGCCAATATGGGACATGTTATAGCTTGGAATTGCACCCCTGTGAGGATGTTCTTTAGGCTCTCTCACTTCCAGTTGTAAGCATGGGAACAACCTCAAGATGTGGGTATCCTATGGTGAGGTTGAACCTCTAGTCTTTTTTAATGAGTCTAGTTTCTTAGGTGTTTCACTTTAGCTCTTGATTCCCACACTAAAATCTACTATGGCTAAGGAAAAGGGATAGGAGGATAACTTGGAAAGAAATATAAGTTAAGGGAGGTGATGCACTAAAATAGAGTGTTCTACTGAAAATGGAAAAGAGTCAACTACTAATGAAACCAAATAAGACAAAGGCTATTATTGTTCTATATCAAGGCTATAGGCATGGAGATTTTACATGGAGGTCAAAGGAGAGCTTTGCATTTTTAAGGATAACAAGGATAGGTCTATGGGAGACACTATAAGTTGGTAACACTTCAAAGGGAGCTCAACATAATGACACTTTATGCAATCTTTCACAAAATTGAAAGGGTCAAAAGTAAGGTGCTTGGAAAAATTGTAGGTGATGAACAACGATCATACATTCTGCAAGCCAAACCAAACGTGCACACTTATCTTTAACTAGAAACAGAAAAGTCTTCCTTGTATTGCTTCAAAATATTCTTTTACAAAGTGATTTATATAGAGTAATTCTATCACCAATCTAGGGATAAATTTTTGGCTCTAAGGCCTCTTATTTATATCAAAAAAGGGGGGAGAGAGAAAGGGAAGAAGGAAAAAGTCATTGATGGCTAGGAATTTGATGTCATCCTCTATTATGCTATTAAATGTGTTACTCAAGATCACCCCAGATCTTCTTGAGCCCTTCTCATGCATTCAAGTCTCTCTAGTGCATTTTAGGAGCCATGTTATGAGCAACTAGAATGTCACTTCCTTTATGGTTGAAAAGAATTTTGCATTTAAAATGGTGTGGTCACTTTCATTTTCATGTGTCCTACAAGAGAAAATGAGGCCTCCATGTGTTTTAACCTACTCGAGCCATGCTACATTTATGTTTTAATGACCATTTATCAGGAGAGGGAACCATGTTGAAGGATGAAATCCTTCATTAAATTCTCAGCTACCATCTCTCGCCAGTCATTTGGACTCCCTTTTGCATTAATTGGCTATTGGATGTTGCCTTGGATCGTTGACCTACACCATAGATCTTTTGGTCATGGACGCTTATGGATCATCAATCTCCCTTCTAGCTAGGTGCCCTTTATGCCACTTGGTAGCCTCTCATTTGTCCTTCCTATGACTCTTATGCATTGTTGATCCTTAGAACATGCCATTGGACTGAGCATATTTAGTCAAGCAATGTTGGAAACCTGATTTACTCTTTATTGTGTAATTTAGGTTTTCAAAGCTACTTGACTTATGAAACTTTTCAAGCTAAGCCATTGAAGAATCTCAATTTACTCTATGTAGAGTAACTCTAGCTTTCTGATCTCTCCTACTTCAAACTTTGTCTTCTCCTTTACTTATGCACTCTTCCTAAGTAGAGTACTTGGAGAATCCTAATTTACTCTATGAAGAGTAACTCGGGTTCTCCAAACTTACTATGAATTTTTTCTTGCTCAAGTCTTTGAACTTTTCCCTTGTGAAGTCTACAAACTTTTTATTCTTCAAGAAAATCTCTCGAAGGAATTCCTTTAGACAATTTTCCTGAAGGAATTCCTTCGAGATTTTTCTCGCACCATTTTCTTGCCAATTTTTTTGAAGGGTACTTACCCTTTAGGTTTCTTGAAAATTCCCCCTATCAACTTTTTCGAAGGGTATCTACCCTTTGGGTCTCTCATAAGTGTTCTTTCTGAAGGGCACCTTCCATTCAGAATTTTTTTGAATAATTTTCTCGAAAGGTAGGGTACCCTTTGGGCCTTTTGAATGATCCCTTTGAAAAAGAATGAAGTCCTTTAGAAATCTTGAAAGAGACCTTTTGAAAGGATTGTTCCCTTCAACACTTTTTTTTAAAAATGCACCCTTTAGAATTTTTGACAAGGGCACCCAAAAGATTCCCAAGAATACTTTTTACCTAGGTTTTTAACAACTTCCCTTTGACCTGAGAATTTCTTTTAGAAAGATTATCTCAAATAAATTGTCTGAGATAATTTTTCAACACTTGAACAAACTACTGAAGAAATTCCTTTTAGGTTTTTTTACACTTAGACTATTTGCCTGACCACTAGAATTTCCATAATTTATAACTTACTTGTTGATTCTCAGGTTTATGCCTAATTTCTACTTGCCTACTTATGAAGTCATGCTCCTTGGGAAACCCAAATTGCACTACCATGACCAGTTCAAGTTTCTATTGGTCAATTACTTCAAACTTTTTGCAATTAATTACTCATAAAGCTCTTTTTAAGTTATGTGCCTCAAAAAGTCCAAAGCCTTCATGAAGGGAAAACCTGATTAACACTATAGAAGAAAACTTTAGAGTCTTGGGATAAGAAGACTTAGACCTTACCAAACCCGATTAACACTGTAGAAGAAGAAATCAGGTTTTTTAACCTGCACTACTTCTTGTGAAAACTTTATAAGTAAATCTATACAAAAAACCTAACTAGAAAAGGAAAGAGTAAATAAGGTTTGTGAGGGGGAATAACTTATTACTCATAAAACTTTGTAAGATAAGCAACTCAAAAAACTTGATTTATTCTAGAGAGGAGTAATGAGTAACTCAGGTTTCTTGAGCAAGAAGACTTAACACATGGAAAATCCAATTTTACATTGGAAGTAGGCCCAAAACACTTTGATCCTTTGAGACTTGTAACTTATAAGGTAATTTAAGCAAATTAGTTCCACTGATGGAGTTCATATTTTTGATGAACTCAAGCTTAAAATGCTTGAATTGCTTGGTTTTCCATGAAAACTGCTCAAGAACCTTTTCTTGGCTCTGTAGACCTATCCCTTAGAATTTGAAAAAATACACTTTAAGTAATCTTAAAGTGTTTCAAAAGCTTTTTTAGAATTTTAAATCTCTCTAGTCCATTTATTTCATCTATAACATCTGCTCATCCATTAGCAACTGGATCCATTTGGGCACAATTTGGTATGTGGGCTAAAATAAATGGCCAACATCTTTGGAAACTCATAGGGAAGCATGCCTGCTATGCTTTAAGAACCCAACCACTTTCTTCATCCAATCCATTGGGCATGGAGTCACTAATTTTATACAAGGCTATATTTATCTATAAAATTCCCTTGAAATAACAAGAACAACCAAAATGAAACAAATTGTGCCCAAGGCACTTAAGGGAGGGAAAACACACAACTAAATGGATGTGCATAAGGCACTTAGAAGAAAATATGAAAAAATATACAAAAGGTACAATATATATAATGACTACAAACTCTTTTAATAGCAAGTCTTTAGATGAATCCCATTGACTGGGATAGGTAATACCTCCCCATCTAGTTGGGCAAGCTGAAAAGCATTTTGTTGTTTGCATTCATAGATCACATAAGGGCCACTCCACAAGCTATTAAACTTGGTATGGTTGCTTGACTTGGCCTTATTTGAATCCCATTTGAGGACTAGATCTCCTTCCTTGAAGTCCCTTGTTATGGCTCTCTTATCCAAGGTTTTTGTGACTTGAGCTTGGTGTGACTCCAATGTTTTCATTGCAAGGTCCCTTGTTTCCTCAAGTTCCATGACTTTTACCAATCGTACATTCATGGGTTCATCTTCTAGAAGCTCCAGTTGATGGGCTAGTTCTAATTCAAGAATCTCAAGAGAAATGGGTAAATTGGCCTCCCTTCCATATACTAGAACATATGGAGAATTTCCAATAGTAGCTTTAGGAGTTACCCAGTCATCCCACAAGGTTGTCTTCAACTTGGTGTGCCACATCCTTTGGTTCTCCTCCATAGTCCTCTTGATGATCCTCAACACATATATATTTGTGGACTCAGCCAACCCATTTCCTTCAGGATAATAATTTTAAGAAGTGATGAGGTATATGCCCATCTTGAGAGCCCATTCACCTATTTTCAAACCAAGGAAAGCTAATGCATTATCAGATATGATAGTGGATGGAACACCAAACCTGGTCATGATGCTGTCATAGAAATATAAGACTACACTTTCGTTGGCTTATTTCAATGCAATGGTTTCCACCCATCTGGTGAAGTAATCAGTTACGGTAAGCACCCACCTATGCCCTACACTTGATGGAGGGTTGATCATTCTAATGAAATCCAAACCCCACTACATGAATGGTTACTCTACCTGAATCGGGTTTAGAGGAAAAGTATATAATCTTTGCTTACCCATAAAAAGAGCACATTTTTTACACTTCTTCACCCATGCATAATCATCTTTGAATAGGCTAGGCCAGTACTAGCCAACCCTCATTATCTTTGATCCTGTAGTTTTGGATGCAAAATGACCTCTTGCAGGTCCATCATGGAAATGCTCCAAAAGCTTGGCCACTTGGTCATCATCTATGTACCTTAAGAGCATTCCATTAAGGTCCCTTATGAATAAAATTCCATCAAGCAATGCATAAGGTATGGACTAAAGTCTGAAATACCTTCTTTTTGCTTTATCCATACCTTAAGGGCACTCACCTATTAGCAAAAAGTGTGTCATATCATGGAACTAACTAGTGTGAGGTGGAGGTGCATCTGCTTGTGGGTTATCTTGTGTTACCAAGATGGCCTCTTTGTCTTCATGAAGATTATCGACCATATGCTCACATAAGCCTTTACCTCGTACTATCTTAGTGACCTTAATCTCCATGTCATACTCCATGACCTTAGTAATCCAACCAGCTCTTTTTTCACTCAAGTCCTTGTTAAGAAGGAAGTTTCTTACTCCAAGATGAGACACCATAAGGTAGATTTTGTTATTGGAGAGCATTGGCCTAAACTTCTTGAGGATCCTTACTACTATAAGGACTTGCTTTTCTACAAAGGTATACCTCACCTCATACCCTTCAAGCCCCTGATTGAAAAAGGATAATGGCTTCCCAAGTCCTTCACCATTCCTTTGCACTAGCATCGCTGATATGTTATCAATATTGGCAAAAGCATACAAAATGAAATCCCTTGAGAAATCAAGATTCATAAGTATGGGTGCTTGAGCAATATCTTGCTTGATAGCCTCAAATGTTAACTTACCTTCATTTGACCAAGTGAACACTTGGTTCTTCTTTAGCATAGTAGTGATGGGCTTGACCAAACTTGCAAAACTAGGGATAAATCTTCTCATGAAGTTTATCTTTCCAAAGAAACATTGGAGTCCCTTCTTATGCTTGGGTAAGGATAAGACCAAGATGGTACTTAATCTATCAAGATCAATGGACAACCCTTCCTTTGAATGATGTGGTCTAAGAGATTGCCTTCATGTATGATAAACACACACTTCTTGAGATTCAAATAAATCTCATACTTCCTACATCTCTCAAAAATTAGCCTTAGGTGGTTCATGTGTTCATTGGCATTCTTAGAGAAGATTGTGATGTCATACAAGTATACCAACACCATTTGATTTAGAAGCCCTTGGAAAGCCATGTCCATTGATCTTTTTAAAGTTGTGCTATTATTTGATAGACCAAAAGGCATCTTTTAGTATGCATACATGCCCTAGTTGGTGGTGAAGGCAGTCTTGCACCGATCTTCATCTATCACCCAGACTTGGTTGTAGCTTGAAAATCCATCCAATAGATAAAAATGTTTTGATCCTAAAACTACTTGGAAAAGTTACTCCATGGATGGTAGAGGATAGTGATCCTTCAAGGAGACTTTGTTCAAATCTCTAAAGTCCACACACAACCTAATCTCCCCACTCTTCTTCCTTATGGGCACCAAGTTGGCTACCCATGATGAGTGTTTGATGGGAAAGATGATCCTAGACTTGATCAATTTGGTTAACTCTTTCTTCATTAGCTCTTTTATCTTGGGTTTGATTAGCCTTTACTTTTGCCTTACATGCTTAACATTGGCCTCTAATTCTATGGTATGCTGAGATAGCTTCAGATGAAAACCTTTTAGGCCATTATACTCCCAAGCAAAAATGTCTACATATTTTTAGAAAAGTGCTATGAAAGCATGCCTCTCAACCTTACTGCTTACCTTCTCAAGCTTAAGAAGCTTATCCTTAAAGATAAAGACTTTCTCATAATTTTTTAGTAGACATTACTGCCTTCTCTTTCGTCACATGGTCTCCTTCATGAAAAAGGCCCTCAAGTGTAACCAACCCCTTATGAAGTTTGTTTGAGTTTAGCTAAACAATTTGATCCTCATATTGATGCTACAATTTAGCTTGATTGGAGGAGGAAAACTTAGCTTCTTATTGTACAAAATAAGTAATTTGCTTGTCACTTTCAAAAACCTACCAGTGAGCTTCATTATATGGCACTGATGGCCTCACCACCACCTTGACATGCAGTTGAACCTTAGCTTCTTTTAGCTCACTTGAAATGTCAAACGAAGCTCCCATGACTACCAGCCTATCATCATGTTGGTTCTAATTTCTTGGTTCAACTTGAATATCAAAGGCCTCAAAATATTCAATTAGGTCCCACACTCAATTTTTTTAAGACCTCATTAAGGAATTCTTTGTAATGTTCAGGCCTCTGACTTGGTTTACTTTGAGCTCATTGTCCCCATAAACTTGTAGTAGTTTGATTCCTTTTTTATTGACCCATTGAAGGCCATGGATCAAGCCTTCATATTCTGCTATATTTTAATAACAACTAAAATGGAACCTGTAGGAAGAGAAAAGCTTGTTATCCAAAGGGGAAACCAACATTTGCCCAATACCTACACCATTGTTTCTCCTTGAGCCATCAAAGAATAATTTTCATAAACCATTGGGGCCTTCTTTAGGTATAATGAGGGAAGGCATGGGTTGATTCTCTTCATGTAGCAGATAGACGCCCATGTCTCTTTCCTCAACACCTTCCAAAGGGTTGAAAAATTGGTTATCTCCCCATAACTCATCCAAGAATAAGTCTAGAACCTCTTTAGAATGAGTGTTCATCTCTTGGCCAATTGTATACTCATCCTCATCAAGGATAGTACAATTGAGGTTTATATTATCTAGCTGATGGGGTTCAATGTGGAATTGTGCCATCGGTTCAACCTTGATTGAGACCTTAGTCCTATACCTTATTTTGAACACCATGTAAGACCAATCTGTTGCAAGGTAACCCCCAATCTTGGTTTTGAACTCCCTACAGAGACACAAAGAAAAGCAAGGAGTAACATCAAGGATCAACATGTCCTACACTAGGAAAATGCTAGGACAAGTATGCAGTGTTAAGCTTAAATTCTTGATGCTACTTGATAGCTTTGAGGAAGATCCATCAAGTTGTAGGACTCCCGTGGTGTGTGGTTCATAATTAAGGTTTAGTTGATCAACTATATCCTTTGGCATGACTGAGGTGCTGGCCCCACTATCCACCAAGTAGTTGTGCATTAGGGAATCACTGATAATTAATAAAATGTAGAATGGAGGGGGCTTAGTCAAACTACTTGACCTTTGTCTGAAAGGACTATTGGTTGCATTAGTGAAGACCTCAGCTTCCTTGCTTGGTTATTTACTTGTAGCTATCACATTACTCATCTTATAAAATCCTTCTTGAAGGATGTCTACTTAGCCAAGTATGGAAAACATGTCCCACATTGGTACACTCAGGTTGGATTTCTTCATTTATTCCACAATGTTAATTGTCATATCACCAACCTTTACCTAAGTTTTAGGAGCCATTGTATGTTGGATTTGTCAATGAAGGAGCAGTGACAAGAGGTTCTTTGAAAGCCTCTTGATTGTCATCCATATTTATTCTCTTAAACCTTATGTTTGTTGAGCCTCTGATGTTAGCCAGACTAGGGGTGGCCTACTAATTGGATGCATAACACTCCTGCTCACTAATGACCATTGTGGCCTCTAGCTAGTTTGACACTTGATCTGAGCCTTGTTCTTATGGAGGATGTTCATGCTTTGTCATTGTGGGCACCTCCATGATTTGGGCCATAATAGCTTGGCTATACCCATAAGCAACAACCTATTGCCATTAATCATTGAATGCCTAGTTGGAGCCATTAGTTAGGATGATGAATTGTCCAAAAGAATGATTTCAAGGAATTATCCCTTCAACCTCCTAAACCATATTGTTCTAAACCAAAACTAAGGAATTGGGAGGGCCTGTAGCATTTGGATTATAATTATGTTGTCTAGCATAGTTAGGTTGCCCGTATCCTTAGAAATTTCCTTTGTAGGGTAGCCTATTTTCTTGATAAGTCTACTACTGAGGCTTGTATGGAGCTTTATATGGCTTGTTGTAATCTTTTTGCCTCATGACATTGACCACATTATTCCCCAAGGATTAGAGCATACTTTTTATTTCCAAGTAATTCTTTTTCTCTTGGGAGTTTCTAGATCCACTAGTGGAGGCCTTCTCTTGCTTTGGTGAAGGCACGGTAGTAATTATTGGAATTATAAGTATAACATCAAGTGGAAGAATTGGTATAGGAGGTGGTTTGATCTCAAGAAAAAGAGGCATTAGGGGTTTGGAAGTATAACTTTTCTACTTTAATGGCCACCTCATATGCATTTGGCAGTATGTCCCCTCCCATGGATTGGATCATTACAACTATATCCCTATTGAGATCCTTCAAGTAATACAAGAAAGAAAAGTGTAGAGATGGTCTAACAACTACTGGAATTCTATCCCATGCCTTTTGAAATCTTGTATTGAAGTCTTGCATGACTTCATGGGGAGCTCTCTTGATTGTGGTTAGCTTCTCTACAAGTGACAAATGATCACTCTTATCTGCAAACCTTTTACAAAGGGTTGTTCCCAACTCATCCCATGAGTGGATAGAATTAGGATATAGGCCCCTATACCAATATAATGCCTTTACCTTAAAGGATACAACCTATATCCTAATATCCATGCTCTCCACTATGATATTATGAATGTTGCAAAAATTTGCTATGTCCGTTATGTGCTCAGTAGGAGTTACAGCTTGATCTCTTGTGTAATATGGGACACTTTCGAGGGTTTCTACTGACATAGGGTCATATTATGGAAAATTTAAAGGACTGTGGTTTTTGAATCCCATAAAATCTCTTTGGGGAATCATGGTAGCAAGAGGAGCTAACAAGGATCTTCTTGCATAGGTATACCTTATGGCTAGTTTAGGAAAAGGTGCCCTACGTATGGATGAGTATGGGTGAACTTTAAACTTTTTATTGAGTTTAAAGGTAATTCAATAAACTCAAAAGGAATACCTTCAAAAGTTTATCTTATAGTCACCTTTGGCATGAAAGATAGCTACTGCTCTACCACCAGATAACTGGGTGTTCTTTGGAGTGACCAGATACTGGAAGATGAAAGCTACCACTACTGTAAATTGATCAAAACAGTATCAAAATTGACCAATATTTCATAAAAATGGAGATGAAATAGGTAGTGTGTCCCATCGAGCATGACAAAACTGTTATAGCTTGGAATTACACCCCTGTGAGAGAGTTCTTTAGGCTCTCTCACTTCGAGGTACATGCATGAGGACAACCTCAGGATGTGGGTATCCTATGGTGAGGTTGAACCTCTAGATTTTTTTAATGAGGCTAGTTCCTTAGGTGTTTCACTTTAGCTCTTGATTCCTACACTAAAATATACTATGGCTAAGGAAAAGGGATAAGAGGATAACTTGGAAATAAATCTAAGCTAAGGGAGGTGATGCACCAAAAGAGAATGATCCATTGAATATGGAAAAGATTCAACTACTAATGAAACCAAATAGGCTATAGGATATTCTAGTTCTATCTCAAGGCCATAGGCATGGAGATTTTGTGTGGAGGTCAAAGGAGAGATTTGTATTTAGAAAGATAACAAGGATAGGTCTATGGGAGACACTATAAGCTGGTAGCACTTTAAAAGGAGCTCAACACAATGACACTTTGTGCAATCTTGCAAAAAATTGAAAGGGTCAAAAGTAAGGTGCTTGGAAAAATCATAGGTGATGAACAACGATCAAACATTCTACAAGCCAAACCAAATGTGCACACTTATTTTTAATTAGAAAAAAAAAAGTCTTCCTTGTATTGCTTTAAAAGAGTCTTTTACAAAGTGATTTATATAGAGTAATTCTATTTCCAATATGAGGATCACTTCTTGGCTCTAAGGCCTCTTATTTATATCAAAAAAGGGGGGAGAGAGAAAGGGAAGAAGGAAGAATTCACTTATGGCTAGGACTTTGATGTCATCTTACCTTGTGCTACTAAATGCACTACTTAGGATCCCCACATATCTTCTCAAGCCCTTCCCATGCATTCAAGTCTCTCTTTGGTGCATTTCAAGAGCCATGTTATGAGTAACGAAAACATCACTTCTTTTGTGGCTGAAAATAATTTTGCATTTAAAATGGCATGGTCACTTTCATTTTCATGTGTCTTATAGGAGAAAATGAGGCCTACATGTGTTTTAACCTCCTTGATCCATACTGAATTTATGTTTGAATGACTATTTGTTGAGAGAGGGATCCATGTTGAAGGATGAAAGCCTTCATTAAATTATCAGCTACCATCTCTTACCAATCACTTGGACTCCCTTTTGCAATGATTGTTTATTGGACATTACCTTGGATCCTTGACTTGTACCATGGATCTTCTGGTCATGGACATCTATGGATCATCGATCTCCTTACCAGTTGGGTGCCCTTTGTGCCACTTGGTAGCCTTTCATTTGTCCTTCTTATGACTCTTGTGCACTGTCGATCTTTAGAATGTACCATTAGACTGAGCATATTTAGTCAAGCAACATTGGAAACTTGATTTACTCTTTGATGTGTAATTCAAGTTTTCAAAGCTACTTGACTTATGAAGCTTTTCAAGCTAAGCCATTGAATAATCCTGATTTACTCTATTCAGAGTAACTTAGGATTTTTGATCTCTCCTACTTCAAACTTTGTTTTCTCCTTTACTTATGAAGTCTTCCTAAGTAGAGCACTTGAAGAATCTTGATTTACACTATATGAAGAATAACTCAGGTTTTCCAGGCTTACTATGGTTTTTTTCTTTCTCAAGTCTTTGGACTTTTACCTTGTGAAGTCTGTAGACTTTTTCTTCTTCAAGCAAATCTCCCGAAGGAATTCCTTTGGACAATTTTCTTGAAGAAATTATTTTGGGATTTTTCTCACACCATTTCTTTACCAATTTTCCTAAAGGGTACCTACCCTTTGGGTTTCCTGAAAATTCCCCCTGTCACCTTTCTTAAAGGGTATCTACCCTTCAGGTCTCTCACAAGTGTTCCTTCTAAAGGGCACCTACCCTTCAAATTTTTTTTGAAGACTTTTCTCGAAGGGTAAGGTACCCTTTTGAATGAGCCCTTTGAAAAAGAATGAAATCCTTCAAAAATATTGAAAGAGCCCTTTCAGAAGGATTGTGCCCTTCGACACTTTTTTTTAAAATGTACCCTTCTAAATTTTTGACAAGGGTACCCAAAATATTTGCAAGGGTAATTTTTACTTGGGTTTTTGACAATTGCCCTCCAGCCTGAGAATATATTTTATAAATATTGTCTTGAACAAATTATTTGAGACAATTTTTCAACACTTGAACAAACTATCAAAGAAATTTCTTTCAGGTTTTTTTGCACTTAGACTGTTCACCTAACCACCAATTTTTGCATAATTCACAACTTACTTGATGGTACTTAGGTTTATGCCTAATTTCTACTTGTCTAATTATGAATTCATGCTACTTGGGAAACCTAAATTGTATTACCATGACTAGTTCAGGCTTCTACTGGTCCATTACTTCAAACTTTTTACAACTGATTACTCATAAAGCTCTTTTTAAGTTATGTGCCTCAAAAATTTCAAAGCCTTCATGAAGGGAAAATCTAATTAAAAATATAAAAGACCACTTCAGAGTCTTGGGACAAGAAGACTTACACCCTGCCAAACCCAATTAACACTGTAGAAGAATAAATTAGGTTTTTGAACCCACACTACTTCTTTTGAAAACTTTATAAGTCAAGCTCTACCGAAAACATGACTAGAAAAGGAAAGAGTACATCGGGTTTGTGAGGGGGAATAAATTATTACTCATAAAACTTTATAATATAAGCAACTCAAAAAACCTAATTTTTTCTAGAGAGGAGCAATGAGTAACTTGGGTTTCTTGAGCAAGAAGACTTAACACATGGAAAATCTGATTTTACATTGGAAGTAGGCCCAAAACACTTTGACCCTTTAAGACTTGCAAATTATAAGGAAATTTAAGCATAGTAGTTCCACTTATGGAGTTTGTAGTTCTGATGGAGTTCATAGTTCTGATGAACTCATGCTTGAATTGCTTGGTTCACCATGAAAACTACTCAAGAACCTTTTCTTGGCTCTGTAGACCTGTCCCTTAGAATTTGACAAAATACACTTTAAGAAATCTTAAAGTGTTTCAAAAGATTTTTTATCACTATAAATCTCTTTGGTCTATTCATTTCATCTAGAACATCTGCTCATCCATTAGCAACTAGATCTATCTAGGAATAATTTGGTATGTGGGCCAAAAAAAATGGCCAATAGGACATGTTTTCCATGCTTGGTCAGGTGGATATTCTTCAAGAAGGTTTGTCCAAGATAGGTGTTATAAAAACTATAGGTAGATAACCAAGAAAAGATACTGAGGTCCTCACCAATGCAACCTAAGGTCCTATGGGAGAAGGATCAAGTAAGGTGGTCAAACCTCCTCCGTTCTACATTTAATTAATCAGTGGTGATTCCTTGGAGCATAATTTCTTGGTAGCTAGTAGAGCTAACACTTTAGTAATGCCAAAGTCTATAGCTGATCAGCTAAACCTCAAATATGAGCCACATACTAAGGAAGTTCTACAGCTTGACAATTTTTCCACAAAGCCATCTACTATCATCAAGGAATTGTAGTTGACCCCGCATGCTTATCCTAATGTTTCGGTGGTTTAGGATGTGTTGATCCTTGATGTAACTCCTTGTTTTGTGTTATGCCTCTCTAGATAAATCATAGCCAAAATTAGGGGTATCTAGCAACAAATTGGTCCTACATGGATTTTAGGACAAGGTATGGGACCAAGGTATCAATCAAGGCCAAACCCATGGCATAATTTCACATTAAGCCTCATCAACTAGATAGCATAAACATCAATTATACTATCCTTGATGAGGATGAATTTATAACTAGTCAAGAATTGAATACTTATCTTGAGGAAATTCTAGACTTGTTCTTGGATGAGCTATGGGGGGATAATCAATTTATCAACCCTTTAGAAAGTGTTGAAGAAAGAGACATGGGTGTTTATTTGCTACATGAATAAAATCAACTCATGCCTTCCCTCATTGAACCTAAAGAAGACCTCAATGGCATGTGGAAGTTATTCTTTGATGGTTCAAGGAGGAAAAATGGAGTAGATGCAGGGGAAATGTTGGTTTCCCCTTTAAATGATAAGCATTTCTCTTCTTATAGTTCCATTTTAGTTTATCCTCCAATGCATTAGAATTTGAAGGCCTAATCAATGGCCTCTAATGGACCAGTAGGAAGGGAATCAAGAGGTTGAAAGCATATGGAGATAGTGAGCTTATAGTGAACCAAGTTAGGGGCCTAAACATTATGAAGAATCCTTTGATGAGGTCCTATAAAAATAGAGTGTGGGACCTAATTGAAGATTTTGAAGCCTTTAACATTCAAGCTATGCCAAGAAACTAGAACTAGCATGCTGATAGATTGGTAGCTGTGGGAGCCCAGTTTGATATTCCAAGCAAGCTAAAGAGGTCAAGGTTTAGCCACATGTTAAGGTGGTGGTGAGGCCATTAGTACCAAATAATGAATCCCACTAGCAGATCTTCAAAAATGACAAACAAATTGCTTGTTTCCTACAACAAGAAGCAAAGTTCTCCTCTGCCAACCAAGGTAATTTTCAACACCAATATGAGGATCAAATTTTTCGATAAAAATCTAACAAGATTCCTAAAGGTTTGGTCACCCTGGAAAGTCTTTTCCATAAGGGATACCATATGAGGAAAGGCAAGGTAGTGATGTCAACTAATGAGGAGAACTATGCAAGAGTCCTTATTTTCAAGGACAAGCTCCTCAAGCTTGGGAAGGTAAGTAATGAGGTAGAAAGGCATGCTTTCATTGAACTCCATAAGGAATATTTAGACATATTCACTTGGGAATATAGTGATCTAAAAGGTTTTGATCCAAAGTTAGCCCAGTATACTATAGAACTAGAGGCCAATGCTAAGCCTGTGAGGCAAAAATAAAGGCCCATTAACCCTAAAATTGAAGAGTTAATGAGGAGAGAGCTAACCAAGTTAATTGAATCCATGATCATCTTCCCCATAAAGCACTCATCATAGGTAGCTAATTCGGTGCCTATAAGTAAAAAGAGTGGGGAGATTAGGTTGTGTGTTGACTTTAGAGATCTAAACAAGGTCTCCTTGAAGGACCATTACCCTCTACCATCCATGGAGTAGCTTCTTCAAATAGTTGTAGGTTCAAAACATTTTTCTCTTTTGGATGGATACTCAAGATACAACCAAGTGTTAGTGAAGAAAGAAGATTATTTCAAGACTAGCTTCACCACCAAATGGGGCACATATGCTTATCAAAAGATGCCTTTTTGCCTATCAAATAATGGGGCCACTTTTTAAAGGGAAATGGACATGGATTTCCAAGGTTTGCTAAATCAAATGGTGTTGTTTTATTTGGATGACATCATAATTTTCTCCAAAGATGATAACAAACACATGGACCACTTGAGGTTGATCTTTGAGAGATGTAGAGAGTATGGGATCTCTTTGAATCCTAAGAAATGTGTGTTTTATGTTCATGAGGGCAAACTCTTGGGACACATTGTCTCAAAATAAGGATTAGCTATTGATCCTAATAGAATAAGTGCCATCTTGGCCTTATCCTTACCCAAGCATAAGAAGGGACTTCAAAGTTCCCTTGAGAAAACAAACTTTGTGAGAAGGTTTATACCTATTTTCAAACTTGGTCAAACCCATCACTGCCATGCTGAAGAGGAACCAAGTGTTCACTTGGTCAAGTGAAGGTAAATCAACATTTGAGGCTATCAAGCAAGCCATTACCCAAGCACCCACACACATGAATCCTGATTTCTCAAGGGATTTCATATTGTATGATTTTGATAATATTTATAATATATCAGCTATGTTGATGCAAAAGGATGGTGAAGGACTTGAGCATCCAATAACATTTTTTAGTCAAGCACTTAAGGGGTATGAGGTGAGGTATACTTTTGTAGAAAATCAAGTACTTATAGCAGTAAGAAGCCTTAAAAATTTTAGGCCAATGCTCTCCAATAGTAAAATATATCTTATGGTGTCTCATCCTAGAGTGAGAGACTTTCTTCTTAACAAAGACTTGAATGAAAAGAGACCTAATTGGATTACCAAGGTCATGGAGTATGATATGGAGATCAAGGTCACTAAGCTAGTAAGAGGTAAAGGCTTGTGTGAGCATATGGTCGATGACCTTCATGAAAACAAAGAGGTTATCTTGGTAACACAAGATAATCAACAAATAGATGCACCTCCACCTCACACTAGTTGGCTCCAAGATATGACACATTTCTTGATAACATGTGAGTGACCTTAGGTTATGGAAAGGGAAAAAAGAAGGTATTTTAGACTTCAATCCATACCTTATGCATTGGTTGATGGGGTTTTATTTAGAAAGGACCTCAATGGAGTGATCCTAAGGTGCATAGATAATGACCAAGTGACCAATCTTTTAGAGCAATTCTATGATGGACCTGTAGGAGGTCATTTTGCACCTAGAACCATAGCAACAAAGATAATGAGGGCTAGTTATTACTGGTCCAACCTATTAAAATATGCATATGCATGGGTAAGAAAGTTTAAAAAATGTGCTTTCTTTGTGGGTAAGTAAATATTATCAGTCCTTCCTCTCAACCCCTTTTAGGTAGAGCAACCCTTCATGCAATGGGGGCTATATTTCATAGGAATGATCAACCCTCCATCACGTGCAGAACATAAATGGGTGCTTATTGCAAACAACTACTTCACCAAGTGGGTGGAAGCCATTACATTGAAATAAGCTAATTAAGGTGCAATCTTAGACTTTATGACAACATTGTGACTAGGGTTGGTGTTCCATCCACTATCATCTTTGATAATGCATTAGCATTCCTCAGTCTGAAAATGAGTGAATGGGATCTCAAGATGGGCATCTACCTTAGCACTTCTTCCAAATATTATCCTCAAGGAAATGGATTGGTTGAGTCCACAAATAAAAATTTGCTAAGAATCATCAAGAGAACTATGGAAGAGAATTAAAGGACATGGCACACTAAACTAAAGACAACCTTGTGGGCTGACAGGGTGACTCCTAAAGCTACCATTGGAAATTATCCATATGTCTTAGCATATGGAAGGGAGGAAAATTTTCCCATTTCTCTTGATCTTCCTGTATTAGAACTATCCCATCAGTTGGAGTTGATGGAAGATGATCCCATGCATGTGAGACTTGCAAAACTCATGGATGTTGAATAAATGAGAGACCTTGCAATGAAAACACTAGATTCACATCAGGCTCAAGTCAAGAAATATTTTGACAAGAGATCCATAGTAAGTGACTTCAAATAAGGAGACCTAGTCCTCAAGTGGGATTCAAACAAGGCCAAGCTAGGTAACCATACTAAATTTGATAGCTTGTGGAGTGGTCATTATTTAATCCACAGATGCAAACAACATAATGCTTTTCAGCTAGCCCAACTAGATGGAGAGGTACTACCCATCTTAGTCAATGGGATTCATCTAAAACATTGCTATTAGAATAGTTTTAAACCATTGTATATATTACACTTTTTGTATAGTTATTATTGTTTTCTCCTAAGTGCATTGTGCACATCTTTTCAATTGTGTGTTTTCTTTCCCTAAGTACCTTGGGCACAATGTTTGTTTTGTTCTTGTTGTCTTTGTTATTTTAAGAAGAGGTTTCAGAAAGGGTTAGCCTTATACCTAGTTTTAGATCAGCTCAATTATAGAGGCTAATGACTCTATGCCCCATGGACTAGATAGGGAAACATGGTCTACGTTCTCTTTCATCAACAGGCATGCAACCCCTATGAGTCACCAAAGATGCTAGTCATTTTTGATCCACAGATAAAGATCTTGTATGGTTTGATGAATCAATGGATTAAAGGCATATAAATGGATCCAAAATTTGTAAATAGAGAGGATCTAAGCAAGGTTTTCTAAGGATCCAATAGTAATGTTCAATGATAAGCCTGCAAGCTAGAAGCTAAGTGCAAAGTCTCTTTTTTGGTTAAGTCTTTCTTGTTCATTCTTTCCAACTTTGTATGGTACTAAGTGTTTCTCTTCTATCAAAATTTTTGTTTTTGACTAAGTGTTGGAACTATTTTGGACAATTTATCCAAAAGAAAGGTTTTGAAGACTCTTTTCTCAGGGAAAGGGTATTTTTCGAAGATCCAAAGGGACAAATTTTTTTTTGAAGGGCGCTTTTCAAAACAAATGGTGCTAAACACTTTTTTCTAAAAGATATCTTTTCCCTTCATAAAAATAACTTTACAAATGTTGAAGGGTCCATTTCAAAGGCCCTAAAGATCTCATTGAAGCAAAGTGCCCAAATAGCTTTTTTGAAGGGTACTTTTTAGGAGAAATGGTCCAAAACATAAAAACTGAAGGGTATTTTTTGAAGTCACAAAGGGTATCTTGCATTTTTTTATGAAGGGAATTTTCAAAAAATCAAGAAGCCAAAGGCATTTTCAAATTCCAATGGTCCATTCAAAAAAAATTGAATGGTACTTTCCCTTTGCAAAGAGCCAAACACTTTTTTTGAAAGACCATTTCAAAAGTTCTAAAAGGAGATTTTCAAGAATTCTGAAGGGTATTTTCAAAGTGAAAGGAGATTTTAAATAATTCTAAAGGGTATTTTCATTTAATCCAAAATATCCTTGGTAAAAATATGAAGACATGATTTCTTTCAGATAAATTATCCATGGGAAAGGTCTAATAAAATTATCTGAAAGAAAGTTTCATCTCAAAGTACTGAAACAATCCCTCCAAGAGAGAAGTTTGAAGAAATTCCTTCAAAGGAATAGCCCAAATAAATTATTATGAAGGAATTTTTTGAAGAAAATGGCTGAAATAAGTTATCCAAAGGAATTGATGATGGGCCCACAAACATCAAAAGTTGAACCCCTACAAGTAGCCATTGGCATTTAAAAAAGTTAAAAGAAGCTACATAATCTATAGACTTGTATCGACATAAATGGATAAAAGAAAACCAATGTGATTAGATTGGTTTTCCATCTATAGAAAATATTTGGCCTAGGTTTCAAATTAGGATCTGGTGTATATAATTAATGGAGAGGCTCTCATCCTTCGACATGGCCATCATCTCTGACAAATAGTCACTCAATTCAGAGGTAGCATGACTCAGTCCAAATTCAAAGTTATGAGGATTTTGTCCTTATCATACAATACAAGTGAAGGATGGCATGGAAGTGAAAGATGAAGATCATGTGATTATAAAAGGTAGCTCGAGCATTAGAGATGTTCTCAGACTTTTCCTTTTTAGTCGATCATGACATCATCATCCTCAACAAGTTCTTGTCTTCTACTGTGTTTCTCAACCAATGAGAGGGATTGAAGAATATTGGAGCTAATGGTGGTTAATTTTTTGAATAAAAATTAGTTCTAATTAACCCAAATGTGGGTGAGAATTCATGAAGGGTGGTTGGATATCATTTATTGAATTCTGTTTGCTTGCCTCTTCTCTTTTCTTCTTCCCTTTTTTCATATATCTCCATTGGCTTCCCCATAGAAAGATATATCATCATTTTTCAAGGAAAAACCCTTTTAAAATTTGTAATAAATATATTTTGAAGCAATAAAGATCAATTTTTACCTATCTCTTGCCTCTAAATTGTGCTTAGCAAGCTTGTGCATGATGGCCTTGTAAAGAAGTGTTCTTCCATGTCCATTGTCCTATCCTTCTTTCTTGCCTATTTTTAGGTGTTTTCAAGTTAGTTTCAAGTCTAAACTTGATCTCTCCCCACCATTAATGGATGCTTGGTGTGAATTTTTAAATTCTTCTTTACTTCATGTATTGTTTGGTGAGCCTAGTTTATGAAACACTTATGCAAATTAACTAGTTTGTGAGGTTGTGTGAACAAGCAATATCTTATGCTGAATTAGTGTTTTTTTTATGCTTATGTGAGTATAAACCAATTTTTTGTATCACCTATTTATCTCTCTTAGTTACCCTATACCCCCTTTCTACCTCTTTTCCAAGAAGAAACATTAGTTTAGGTGATCTACCAAGAGGAAACCTACCTTCTCCAGAGGTTCAACCTCACTACAAGATACCCATAGCTTTAGGTTGTTCCAATATTGTAGTTGGAAGTGAGAGAGCCTAAAAAAACTCTCTTTCAAGGGTACACTTTTAGCCTACAATATTTATAGCCCTAATCCCTTCAAATCAACACATAGATCATCCAAAGCAATTCACCAATCCTAAAACTTGTAATTTCATTAGATAAAATCCTCAAATAAATCATCAAAGGTGTAACACAATTTTTGATAGATAGGTGGTATTAATAGATACCATTTATATAGCATCATATCTCTTAGAAGGTAACATTCTCCAAAAAACTATGCCAAAGACAATCAAGCTTGACATACTTGACCTCTTTTCCAAATATCATCCAAACCATACCTCTTCAAACGAATCCTTCTTTCCTCTTATATCTTTCTCCTAAGCATGGCACCCAAATTGGAAGGAACTCCTTATAATTTCACTTTAGGCCTTAAGTGCCCATGACCTTTAAAAGGCCCCAACTCAAATGGAATTTATAACATAAAGTTCTTTTTCTATTAATTGCCTTTATTTTTAAGTATTAAAAATAATTTTTATTTTATGAATAATATTATGTATATCTCCAAAAAGAATGAGGACATTACAGATTTATTGTGTCACACTATGTCATTTTAGATTTGTTTCCCTCATAAGAAGCATAATGAAAGGAGGCATACCATTTACAACATGGGGCATGGGGACCCATTGAATCAAGTTGATAATTATTGTTTCCAAAAGATATGGAATCCTGGTAATATTATGAGATGTATAAGGGGTAGTAAATCTGATTTTAATATCTTTATAGCTATTCCTTTCATTGGAATAAGGGAAAAAACAAATTTGGTTTCAAATAAGTATGAGAAAGCTTTAAAGTATGTGAAGAATCATTTAAATTTTTGTTTTAAGAACTTTACAAATTCTAAAAATGTAGGTTCAAAGCAAGCTTGTGGAATGAAGGGATTTCAATTTGTGATAAGGAAAGATAAATTAGATTTGAATTGGAAAATTGATACCTTGAATCTCTTTGAGCAACAGAAGGGCAACACCTTGGGGCAACCAAGTATTGAAACCTCTGAGCTTAAAAAATCATAATTTGTAGGACAGCCAAAGAAGATTTTCTATCCAAAAAAGGGACAAATATACTTAGAAAATTCTAAGTTACATGATAAAAAATTTAAGTTATAAAATCAAAATTTTGGGGATAGCCAAGTGAGAATTTCTAGCTTGATGATAGGCAGCTACTAGAGCATCAAAGTGTGGGTTTTTAGCAAGGGTATGAATGACAAGGAGAGTTTCTAGTAGAAGGGGAAAATATTCTAAATCAAGAAGGAATAAATTCCACCCTTATAGCAAGGACCTACTTATTAACAATTTTGACCCCATAAGTTAAATTGCAACCCTTATCATTTGAAACTTTGCATGAACATGCCTTTTTGTCTAAGTGTCAAAAATTGGTCTTTACATTTTTTTCCAAAGGGCTCCTTCATTTCAAAAGGGTCCATTTCAACAGTTTTCCTGAAGGGAACTTTTCGGTAAATTGGGCTTGTTTATAAGTCTGAAGGAATTGGGCTGGTTCAAATTGTCTGAAGGGTTCTTTTCAATAGCCAATAAACTTGATATCTTTTTTGAAGGGATTGATTCAAAAATTTTATCTGAAGCAAAAGTTCTGAAGGTCCATTACAAAGTTCTAAGAGGACCATTTCAATTTTGTTGAAGGGTTTATTACAAAAATCCAAAAGGGAATTTTCAAATTTTAGAATGGTGCATGTCAAAAATTCGAAGGGAATATGCCCTTCAAAAAAAGGCATTTTTAAAGACAAAGTGGACCACTACAATTTTTATGAAAGGTACTTTTCACAAGAAAAGGTCCTTGTCAAAAGTTGAAAGGTTCCTTACAACAAATCTGAAGGGACATTTACATTTTTTTTGAAGGGTTCATTTTTCTTCAGAAAAGTTTATTTCAAGATTTCCAAAGGGTTATTTTTGACAAACAAGGTTCATTCAAGAATTCTTAAGGGTTCTTTTTCCTTTAGAAAAATCAGTTTCAAAAATCTCGAAGGTTCATTTCACTCTTTTGAAGGGCATTACAATTGTTTTGAAGGGTATACTTCAAAATTTTGAAGGGTCATTTCTTTCAATAAATGGTCTATTTCAATTCTTATGAAGGGAAAGAGGACCTTTGCAACATTCCCTAAGCATCACTTGTCAAAAATACGAAGGGTCTTTTATCAGACGAAAGACCATTTCAAAATTGTCGAAGGGACACTTTCAAAATTGTCGAGGGGTTTGTTCAATTTTTTTGAAGAAATGGGGTCTTTTCAAATTCTCTGAAAAAGTCATTTAGAAAAAGTTTGAGAGACCATTTAAAAAGTTTCAAGGACCATATCATGAATTCCTTCAAACAATTTGTCCAAAATAATTGTCCATTGCAAAAAACCCAAAGACCTAATTTCATTCAGACTTTTTTTCCAAAGGAATTATTCAAGGCAAAACAGATAAAAACTCTAAAAACATAAGTCTGAAAGCAATAGACAGAGGCAAAAAAGTTCCAAAGACTTTTTTAGACAAAAACTATAAAAACATAAGTCTGAAGGAATTAATGACGAGCCCATAAACATCGAGTTTGATCTCCTGTAAGTAGCCATTAGTCAAGATTTCAAAGGGTTCATCAAGATTTTCATGAGCTTGACACTTGTCAAGATCTAGGAAGGAGATCGATGGCTGAGAAAAGGCCAAGTTTTCAAAAGGATCTTAATGGGATTTTGATAGCCAATCAACAAAAGACAATGAGGACTTCTCATTTTGACTCTTATGATGTGGTTCACAACTCACATTTAGAGCATGCAAAGTGTCCCAAGTAAGATTAGACTACATTAATAAGCACACCAAGTTTTTAATGTAATAATCAAATTATTTAGACTTGGAAAAGACATTCAAATTGCTTCAAGCATGACTCTCTCAGTTCCAAAAGGGAGACTCAAATTCATGAAGGGCTCAAGTAGTTTAGCATTAGATGGTTGTTCAAGGAGTTAACATGAAGTTACCTGGAGTTGACTAGATGAAGCTTATCATGCATTTTCCTTGTTTTCCATGCAAATATGGACTCTTTCTTGTTTTGACTCAGCCTCCAAACGTATCAAGTGAAGTTTCTCTTTGAAGATTGGCATAGCATCATGCATGGAGAGAATTGAATTACCAAAGATCTATGCACAGTTAATGAATTTTGAAGAATTTAATGTTTATCTAAATAATGATTATGAAATGGGCTCACCATCCTTTTCCAATGCCAAAGATATTTTCATGTAAGACATAAGACACAAAGATATTATTTGAAGGCTTAGTTATCTTTTGATAGCTGAAGTTGGACTTGTGAGATGTGGGAGTTGATATCCTCTCTAATTCCAGTGCCAATCTCTTGGTTTTTGGTGCTTTTTCTATAGAAGTTGGTTTTTTCAGCCATTTTAAGAATCCCTCTTTTGGCAAGATCAAACGCTACCAAAATTTGAGTTTTTTAACCTTTTCAGATAAATAAAAGGACTATTTTTAGATTCTAAGATTCTGGTATAGTGTATTTATGTCAGTGATTAACATATGTGATAGAATTTTCTTCCTTGTCAAGTCCTGATCCTTACCTACTTACTAGTTGATTAGATTATGTAGGTCATGTTCTGTGTTTGATATCTTTTGGTTGAAATTACAATGGATGTAAGTGGCTGATTAGTGCCTTGAATCAAGCCTATTACCTTATTTCCCTCAAGCTATGATCACCAGATAGAACCTTTTCATGAAATATTGATGCATAAGAGTCAATTGGAATTGAAAGTTTAGTCTTTTTCTTGTCTAATTAGTGTTTTTAGGAGCTCAAATTGAATGGATGAACCAAAATATAGGTGTATCACCATCATTAGATAGGATTTTTTCCTTCAAATTTTCCTTTTTTCCTTTTCTTGACAGTTTTTAGCATAGAGTAGAGATCCTAATTGATACACCAAAGAGAGATATCCCTTATAATCTAGAGACTCAATCCACTTATTAGGCCACCCATAGCATAGGATTGTTTCCATGTTTTAGTAGACTGTGAAGGCCTAAAACTACCTTCACAAGGGTGTGAGTCTGATTGAAAATAATTTTTGGCATGCCTTGTGGGACATCAAATAAATTATTTGCATATCTGAAGAAGTTTGAATCTAAGAAGAAGCAATTAGATTAGATGAGCATATTCATCTTCATCACAAGATAAATATTCTTCAGGTCACAAGGTTCATAGCACCATTCAAGCAATCCTTTCATGCCAAAGGTTACCACAAGGTCAGCTAGTAAAGGTATTCCTTTTGAATTTATATCTTATAAGAGATCAAGGTTTAGGAGGGCAAATCCATATCCTAAAAATAAATATTTGTCCCTTGGTTATCCTATTATTCTAGGCACTACAATCCCCACTATCTAAATAGCCATCAGAAACTAAATGTTTGTTCCATTCAATAGAGTTAGTCCATTGAATATAGCCTAATTTGAAGACATTATTGTGTTTGATCTTAAAAGTATCCCATTATTCTCAGGAGAAAATCAAACAACCCTTATTGATCATATCCAAGATGTAGCTAATCTCTCTTCAATCCATAATGTTGTTGAGGATAATGTTGCTATTAGATTGCTTATTGCTTTCTTCAAAGAAAAAGTAGTGAAATCATATAGAAACCTCCCACTAAACTCCATTTCTACCTGGGATGAATTAGGTTCAACCTTAGTCAAGAAATTTGAGGATAAATATGATCACCTATCTTTAATCAATAAATTAATTACCATAAACAGAGCTCCTCATGAGTTTATCTTTGATTTCAACCTCAGATTCAAAAATACATGGACTAGAATACCTATGTTGATTAGGCCATCCTTTGAATATGAATTTCTATACTATTTGAAAGCTTTTAACTCTAACATTAGTGAGATGATACAATCAATGGATGGTACTACCTTGCCAGCTGCTTATGAGGTTATAATAAGGGTAGATAATAGTTTGATACAAGCTGGTAAGCTTTCTCCAAGACTTTCAATGCCTATATTTCTAGAAATAAAGTCCATACCAACCCCTCAAATTCCTCAAATCCCATCTTTAGATCTTATTCCATCACCTCAAGATCAAATTGCAACCCCTACTGGTCAAGCTAATGAGATAAAAGATTTGAAAATCTTGTTACAATCCTTTGGAAATGAAATAGTGCAACTTAAGATACAACTATATCAGGCTAATAGGCCCTATTAGCCCTTCAAAGATCAAAGGCCTCCTTATCAATGTTTTAGAGAGAGTAGACCACATTATCAAACCCAAGGAGCCATAACTCTAGCTAAGACTTATGATGCCCTTAATCCTAATGCTCCTTCCACTTTAAAGGCCATTTTTCCCATCCCACCTCAAGACAACTTGATGCAGGAATTAGGTTGATAGTCCTCAAATCTCAATGATGCTCAAAACCAAGCCTTGGTATCACAAAACATCACTATGCCAAAAATGACACAAAAAGAGTTTTCTTTTCAAGGAGGTCAATACCAAGATACAAGTTTGGCATCACAAAGAGAGACTCAACAAGTTCAATGACAACTTGATGCCATTAATGTAAATTGGCAAGTGGATGATCATGTTGCTTTTACTCAGGGTGTCAAAACTAACAATACAGGTGGTCAAGTTGCAGCTGTAACTAGAGTTAAAAGAAGAGCCATCAATGAGGCTCAAGAGGTGAAAAATACTTCAAGTACTCCTAATATTTTTTCTAAGAGTACAAAATAATAACTTTCTACCCCTACAACTCAAAAAAATTATAATATATAGGTTAGTAAATTTCATCAAATACCTCTAGTTTATGAGAAACCAATTATTCAAAAAGTAAAACCAAAATTTGGTGGATCTTAGTTTAGTATTTTGGATCAGATGAATAATTCTAATATCAACATTAACATGTGGGATTATATTTCCATCCTAGGAGAAAAAGATATGCTCATTTTCAGCTCTCAAATTGTCTCCAAAATTAGTTGAGAAAGGTGTTGTCTTAGATAATTTAGATCAACCAACTAAGCAACAACTAAAAAAAGTAAATAAGATAGAAAAGGTGGATAGAACTGAGGTAAAAATAAATAAAACTCCTCCTTTCTACCATTATTTGATAGTAGGTGATACTTTGGTTCATAACTATATGGTGGATAGTGGAGCTAGTAGTACAATCATGCCTAAATAGATTACAGACAAGCTCAACGTTATTTATGAGCTAAACACTAAGGGGGCATTACAATTAGATGGATCAAAAACAAAGATGGTAGGCATCATCAAAGATCTAAAATTGACATTACATTCTTATCCCAATGTTACTATTTAGTAGGATGTTGTGGTAGACTTGCCTCCTTACTTTGTTATGTGTCTTTCAAGGGACTTCACCTCAAAGATCGGGAGATATTTATCAACTAATTGGAATTTTTTTTAGAACTACGTATGGTACCAAGGTAACTATTCATTCTAAAACTATTTCATGTTTACATATGGATCCATATATATCAAGTGTTGTGAACACTAACTGTATCATTTCAGATGATGTGCTAGAAAATAGTGAAATAGAAAATGGTTCACCTTTGGATGGAGTTCCACATTTGTTTCTTGATGAGTGGGATTTTACCTTGCATGAGCATGATCCTTATATGCTGATTCAAGAAGAAGGGCTTGGTGTGTATTGCCTTCATGAGAATGATGCACTAATTCCAGCCATGGTTAAGGATGATGAAGCTAGTGAAGGTTTATGAAAATTATACTTTGATATATCAAGGAATAAGCATGGAACCAGAGCCAGAATGATGTTGGTTTCTCTAATAAATCAAAGATATTTCTCTTCTATTAAATTTTAGTTTGATTGTTCAAACAATGTTGCTGACTATGAGGCACTAATTCACAGTTTGCAGTGGGCTATGAAGATGAAAGTTAATTCTTTGAAAGTGTTTGGTGATAGACATATAATATGGGACTTACTTGAAGATTTTCAAGCTTTTAACATTTAGGCAATACCAAGAGGTGAGATTAAACATGCTGATAGGTTAGCTTCCATTGGAACACAATTTATTATCCCAGCTGATATAAAGAGAAATAAAATTCAATCACATACAAAGGTGGTTGTAAAGCCTTTTGTTCTAGATAATCATGAGAATTGGTAGGTGTTCAAAGATGACATTCAAATTGTGAGATTATTGTAAGAGGATTCTAAGTTTTCTTCAAGAAACCAATCAAAGTATTTGTAGTAGTATGGTGATCAGGTTGTGTAACTAAAAATAAATAAGTTACCCAAGGGATTGGTCACACTTAAGAACATTTTCAGTGGTGATGATGAGTTAAGGAGAAGTTATCCTTATCAACAAAACAAGATCACTATGCCAATGTAGAGATTACAACTGGTAAGTTTTTGAAGTTGGGTAAAGTATGCACTCCTTAAAAAAAAAAGCTTTCATTGAGTTATGCACAAATTTTGTTGATGCATTTGCACGGAAATATAGTGATCTCAAAGGATTTGATCCAAGTTTAGCTCAACACACTATTGAGATAGAGGTTAAAACTAAATTAGTGAGACAAAGACAAAGGCCCATTAATCCTAATCTTTAGCCTTTGATGAGAGCTGAGCTTCACAAGATCATAGAGTCAGCTATTATATTTCCAATTAATCACTCAACTTGGGTGGCAAATCTTGTTCTGATATGAAATAAGAATAATGAGATTAGATTATGTGTTGACTTTCATGATTTGAACATGGCTTCACTTAAAGATCACTAATTATTGCCATCAATGGAACAAATTTTACAGTTGGTTTTAGGTTCAGAGAGGTTTTCATTTTTGGATGGATATAGTGGCTATAATCAGATTTTGGTCAAGGAAGAGGACCAATTTAAGATAACTTTCATAACCAACTGGGGGACTTTTGCATACAGAAAGATGCCATTCGATTTATCTAATGATTCAGAGAGACATGGATATGGCATTCCAAGGCCTTCTTAACAAGTTTGTACTTATTTATTTGGATGATAAAATAGTGCTTTCAAAAAGTTTAGAGGATCACATGGTTCATCTCTAGCAAGTGTTTGAAAGGTGTAAGGAATTTGGGGTATCTCTAGATCTCAAAAAGTGTGTCTTCTCAGTTCATGAAGGTAAGCTCCTTGGACATGTGGTTTCAAAATATGGTTTAAACATAGATTTTGAAAGGGTAGACTCCATTCTTTCACTCTGCTTGCCTAAGCACAAAAATGCTATGCAAAGCTTCTTTGGGAAAATCAACTTTATAAGGAGATATATTCAGATTTTTCCATTTTAGCTAAGCCACTTACAACCATGCTAAAGAATAATTAGAGCTTCAGTTGGTCCAAAGGAGTTAAAATTTTTGAAGATATTAAGAAGGCCATAGCTAGTGCTCCTACACTTATAAATCTAGATTTCATTTTGTATACATATGCCGATATGGACACCATTTCAGGAATTCTTATGCAACAAAATCATGAGGCTTTGGAGGAGCCAATAGCTTTCTATAGTCAAGGCTTGGAAGAGTATGAAACAACGTATTTTTTTATTGAAAATCAGGTTCTTTTAGTTATAAGGTATCTTAAAAAGTTTAGATACTTATTGTTTAACAATAAGATACACCTAATGGTTTCTCATCCAAGCATCAAGGAGTTACTTTTGAACAAAGATATAAATGAGGAGAGAGCTGATTGGATAACCAAGGTAATGGAGTATGATGTGTAAATTAAGGTCACAAAGCTGATTAGAGGTAAAGGACTTTATGAGCATTTATCTCAAGACTTGAAAGAGACTAATGAGGTTGTTTTGGTGTCAAATAATGAAGAGGTCACATTTGGTCATACCTCACCTTCCAACTGGTTTCATGACTTGGTAAGCTATCTCCAAGATGGTATTTATCACTCACATCTAAGTTATTCAAAAATAAGATATTTTAGGTTACAATAAATTCCATTTTTGCTTATTGATGGTGTTTTTTCAAGAAAGATATCAATGACATGTTGCTAAGGGGTATAAATCCAAGCTAGAATCAGAGATTACTTGAAGAATTCCATGATGAACATGGTGGAGGACATTTTTCCACAGGAACTACAGCCCTTAAGATCATGAGAGGAAAAGTGAAACTTGTAGCCTTACCTCTTCAACCAATTGTAGTGGATCAACACTTTGTCTAATGGGGATTGGAATTTATTGGTATCATAAATCCTCCTTCAAGTTTAGGACATAAATGGATTCTAACTTCTACAGATTACTTCACATGTTGGACAGAAGCAATGGCATTGAAATAAGTAAACAAAACCAATGTTCTAGATTTATATCAAGGTTTGCTTATTATATTTTGAGTTCTTTCAACTATTATTTTTGATAATGCAATGGATTTTATGGGAACTAGGATCATTCAATGGCCTATCCAACATGAAATTTATCTTAGCACTTTATCAAACTATTATCCACAAGGTAATGACCTTGTTGAATCTACAAATAAGAACCTATTGAAGATCATAATAAAGACTATTGAAGACAATCATAGGTCATAGTATCTCAAGTTAAAGTCAACTCTATGGGCTGATAGGATCACCTACAAAATATCAATAGCCAATTCTCCATAGAAATTGGTATATGGTAAGGAAACAAGGTTGCCTATTTCTCTTAATTTTTTTGCTTTAGAACTAATGTATCATCTTGAATTGTTGGAGAATGAGCCTATGAAAATTAGGTATGCTGAGCTTATAGAGTCAAAAGAGTAAGAAATCAGTCCATGTTAACCATGGAAATTCATCAAGCACAAGTGAAGAGAGCTTTTAAAAAAGGAGCTTCTTCACAAAGTTTAAAAGAAGGAGATTTGGTACTCAAGTGGGATGAGGATCAAGCTAAACCAGGAAGGCACACAAATTTTGATTCCTTTTAGAGTGGCCCATACACAATCTCTAGCTACAAATCCCACAATGCCTTTTAGCTTGCAAAGATGGATGGTGAGGAGCTTCCAATCTCAGTTAATGGGATACATTTAAAACATTGCTACTAAAGATCTTGGATCCTTGTACATAGTTAGTTTGTTTATTTTCCTCCAAGAGTTGTTCAAACACATTAGTTTTTTTTTCTTTTTGCTCTAATAAGTGCTTTGTTTTCACTATTGCTTTGTTTAGTTAATTTTCACTACTTTGTGTGTTTTCTTTCTTATTTTGGAAGGAGAAGGTTGTCTCATGCCAAGTCAAAAGAGAATGTGCAATCATGGCTCAAATTTGTCATTGCTTTATGAGTCCAGGAGTCATGTAAATGGTCTAGTTCTTAAGCATAACAAGTATGCTTCCCAGTTGAGTCTCTAAAATGTCGACAATTTTGACCCCACAAGTCAAATTGCAACCTTATCATTTGAAACTTTGCATAAACATTTTTTGTCCAAGTGTCAAAAATTGGTCTTTGTAGTTTTTTTGAAGGGTTCCTTCCTTTCAAAAGGTTCCATTTCAATAGTTTTCTTGAAGGGCACTTCTCAGCAAATTGGGCTTGTTCATAAGTCTGAAGGAATTGACCTGGTTCAAATTGTATGAAGGGTTATTTTCAATAGCCAATGGACTTGACATATTTTCTGAAGGGATTGCTTCAAACATTTTGTTAGAATAAAAAGTTTTGAATTTCCATTGCAAAGTTTTGAGAGGATCATTTCAATTTTTTTGAAGGGTGTATTGCAGAAATTCAAAAGAGCATTTTCAAATTTATGAACGGTGCATTTTAAAAAAGCCAAAGGGTATCTGCCCTTAAAAAAAGGCATTTTCAAAGACAAAGTGGACCACTACATTTTTTATAAAAGGTAATTTTTGCAAGAAAAGGTCCTTGTCAAAAGTTAAAAGGTCCCTTACAACAAATCTGAAGGGATAGTTACATTTTTTTTTAAGGGTTCATTTTGCTTCAAAAAAGTTCATTTCAAGATTGCCAAAGGGTTATTGTCGGCAAACAAGGTTCATTCAAGAATTCTGAAGGGTTCTTTTTCCTTCAGAAAAATCAATTTCAAAAAGTTTGAAGGTTCATTTCACTTTTTTGAAGGGCATTGTAATTTTTCTGAAGGGTATACTTCAAAATTTTGAAGGGTCATTTCTTTTAGCAAATGGTCCATTTCAATTATTTTGAATGGAAAGAAGACCTTTTCAACTTTCTCGAAGGGCCACTTGTCAAAAATCCAAAGGGTCTTTTCTCGGATGAAAGACCATTTCAAAATTTCGAAAGGGACACTTTCAAAATTGCCGAGGGGTCTATTCAATTTTTTCAAAGAAATGGGGTCTTTTCAAATTATTCAAAAAAGTCATTTACAAAAAAGTCTGAGAGACCATTTAAAAAGTTCCAAGGACCATATCATGATTTCCTTTAGATAATTTGTTCGAAGGAATTGTCCATTGCAAAAAACTTGAAGACTTAATTTCCTTCAGACTTTTTGTCCAAAGGAATTGTTCAAGGTGAAAGAGACAAAAAATCCAAAAATATAAGTCTGAAATAAATAGACAAAGGCAAAAAAGTCTTGAAGACCTTTTTTAGACAAAAAATATAAAAACATAAGTCTAAAGGAATTAATGACGGGCCCAAAAATGTTAAGTTTGATCTCCTACAAGTAGTCATTGGTCAAAATTTCAAAGGCTTCATCAAGATTTCCATGAGCTTGACACTTGTTAAGATATAGCAAGGAAATCAATAGATGAGAAAAAGCCAATCAATGAAAGACAATGATGAATTCTCCTTAAAACTCATATGATTTGGTTCATAGCTCACATTCAGAGCATGCAAAGTGGCCCAAGAAAGATTAGACTACACTAAGGAGCACACTGAGTTTTTAATGCAATAATCAAATTATTTAGACTTGGAAAAGACATGCAGCTACCTTCAATCATGACTCTCTCAGTTCTAAAATGGAGACTCGAATGCACAAAGGGATCAAGCAGTTTAACATTGGATGTTTATTCAAGGAGTTAACATGGAGTTACTTGGAGTTGACTAAATGAAGCTTATCATGCATCTTCCTTATTTTTCATGCAAAGAAGGACTCTCTCTTATTTTGACTCAACTTCCAAATGTATCAAGTAGAGTTTTTATTTGAATATTGGTATAGCATCATGCATGGAGAGAATTGAATTACCAAATATCCATGCACATTTAATGAATTTTGAAGAATTTAATGTCTATTCTAAATAATGATTATGAAATGGGCTCACCATCTTTTTCCAACACCAAAGAGATTTTCATGCAAGAGATAAGACAAAAATATATTATTTGAAGGCTTAATTATCTTTTGATAGCTGAAGTTAGACTTGTGAGATGTGGGAGTTGATCTCCTCTCTAATTATAGTGCCAATTTCTTGGATTTTGAATGCTTTTTCTATATAAGTTGGCTTTTTTAGCCATTTTAATGATCCCTCTTTTGGCAAGATTAGATTCTACCAAAATTTGAGTTTTATAACCTTTTCAGATAAATACAAGGATTGTTTTTAGATTTTAGTATGTTGTTATAGTGTATTTATGTTAGTGATTTGCATATGTGATAAAATTTTCTTTCTTGTCAAATCTTGATCCTTACCTATTTACTAGTTTATTAGATTATGTAGGTCATGTTCTATGTTTGATGTCTTTCAGCTAAAGTTACAGTGGATGTAAGTGGCTAGTTAGTGCCTTGAATCAAGGCTATTCCCTCATTTCCATCAAGCTTTGATCACAAGATAGAATTTTTTCATGAAATACTGATGCATAAGAGTCAATTAGAATTGAAAGTTTAATCTTTTTCTTGTCTAATTAGTGTTTCTAGGAGCTTAGATTAAATGGATGAAACAAAATATAGGTGTATCACCATCATTAGATAGGTTTTTTCCATCAAGTTTCCCTTTTTCCTTTTTTTGATAGTTTGTAGTGTAGAGTAGATCCTAATTGATACACCAAAGGGATCTAGCTCTTAGAATCTAAAGACTCAATTCATTGATTATTCTACGCACAACATAGGATTGTTTCCATGTTTCAGTAGACTGTGAAAACCTTGAACTACCTTCACAAGGGTGCGAGTCTGATTGACAACAATTTTTGGCATGCCCAGTGGGACATTGAAGAATTTTTTTGCATATCTGAAGAAGTTTGAAGTTAAGGAGAAGTAGTTGTAGAAGATGAGCACATTCATCTTCATCACAAGCTAAAGATTCTTTAGGTCATAAGGTTTATAGCACCATTCAGGTAATCTTTTCATGCTAAAGGTTACCACAAGGCCAACTAGTAAAGGTATTCCTTTTGAATTTATATCTTACAAGAGATCAAGGTTTATGAGGGCAAATCCATATCCTCAAAAGAAATATTTATCCCCTAGTTATCCTATTATTCTAGGCACTATAATTCCCACTATCCAAATAGCCATCATAAATTAGGAGTTTGTTCCATTCAATAGAGGAGTCTGTTGAATCTAGCTCAGTTTGATGACATTCATGTGTCTGCTCTCAAAAGTATCCCATTTCTCTTAAGAAAAAATCAAACAACTCCTATTGAGCATATCCAAGATGTAGCTAATCTTTGTTTAGTATATAATGTTGTTATTAGATTGCTTACTACTTGCTTCAAAGGAAAAGCATTGAAATTGTATATAAACCTCCCACTAAACTCCATTTTTACCTAGGATGAATTGGGTGCAGCCTTAGTCAAGCAATTTGAGGACAAATTTGATCACCTGTCTTTAGTTAAGCAAATAACTACCATAAATAGAGCTCCTCATGAGTTTATCTCTAATGTTAACCTTAGATTCCAAAAGACATGGACAAAAATACCTATGTTGATTAGGCCATCCCCCGAATATGCATTTCTATACTATTTGAAAGCCCTTAACTCTGACATTAATGTGATGATACAACCAATGGGTGGTACTACCTTACCAGATACTTATGAGGTTGTAATAATGGTAGAGAACAGTTTGATACAAGATGGTAAGCTTTCTCTAAGACCTCTAATGTCTATATTTCTAGAAATAAAGTCCATATCAGCTCCTCAAATTCCTCATGTCCCATCCTTAGCTTTGATTCCATCACCTCAAGCTCAAATTACAGCCCCTACTAGTCAAGCTAGTGAGATAGGAGAGTTAAAAATCTTGTTATAATCCTTTGGGAATAAAATAGTGCAACTCAAGAGACAATAATATCAGGCTAATAGGCCCTATTAACAACAAAATCAAACCACATATCATCCCTTCAAAGATCAAAGGCCTCCTTATCAAGGTTTCAGAGAGAATAAACCACCTTATCAAATCCAAAGAGCCATAAATCCAAATAAGAGTTATGTTTCCCTTGATCCTAATGATCCTTCTACTTCAAAGGCCATTTTTCCCACCCCAATTCAAAACAATTTGATGCAGGATTCAGGTTAGCAATCCTCAAATCTCAATGATGCTCAAAACCAAGCCTTGGTATCACAAAACATCACTATGCCAGAAATGACACAAGAAGAGTTTTATTTTCAAGGAGGTCAATACCAAGATACAATTTTGGCATCACAAGGAAAGACTCAACAAATTCAAGAGTAGCCTGATGTCGTTAATGTAAATTGGCAAGTGGATGATCATGTTACTTTTACTCAGGGTGTCGAAACTAACAATACAAGTGGTTAAGTTGTAGCTGTAACTAGAGCTAAAAGAAGAGACATTGTTGAGGCTCAAGAGGTGAAAAATAATTCAAGTACTCATAATGTCATTTTTAAGAGTACAAAATAATAACTTGCATCCCCTATAACTTAGAAAAATCAAAATACAGAGGTTAGTAAATTTCATCGAATACCTCTAGTTCATGAGCAACCAGTTCTTCAAAAAGTGCAACCATAAGTTGGTGGATCTCAGTTTAGTATAGTGGATTAGATGAAGAAGTCTAATATCAACATTATCACATGGGATTCTCTTTCCATCCAAGGATAAAAATTTATGCTCATCCAGGAACTTTCATATCTCAAATTGTCTCCAAAACCAGTTGAGAAAGGTGTTGTCTTAGGTAATTCAGATCAACCAACTAAGCAAAAAGTATGAGTAAATAAGATGGAAAAGGTGGATAAAATTGAATTAAAAATAAATAAAAATCCTTTCTACATTTCTTTGAGAGTAGGTGATACTTTGGTTCAAAATTGTATGGCAGATAATGGAGCTAGTAGTACAGTCATGCCTAAACAGATTACAGATAAGCTCAGCTTTGTTTATGAGCCAAACACTAAGGGGGTATTAAAATTAGATGGGTCACTAAAAAAGATGATAGGCATTATTAGAGATATAAAATTGGCATTACATGTTTTTCCCAATGTTACTATTTAGTAGGATGTTGTTGTGATAGACTTGCCTCCTTACTTTGCTATGTGCCTTTCAAGGGACTTCACCTCAAAGATTGGGGGATATATATCAGTTGATTGGACTTATTTGTTATTCAGAAATAGGTATGGTACCAATATAAATATTCATTTTAAACCTATTTTATGTTTTCATATGGAGCCATATATGCCAAGTGTTGTGAACATTAACTATATCATCTCAGATGATTTACTAGAAACTAGTGGAGTAGAAAATAGATCACCTTTGGATGGAGTTACAGATTTGTTTCTTGATGAGTTGGATTCCACTTTGCATGAGCTTGATCCTTATAAGTTAATTTAATAAGGACTCGATGTGTATTGCCTTCATGAGAAAGATGTACCAATTCTAGCCATGGTTAAGGATGATGAATCTAGTGAAGGTTTGTGGCAATTGTACTTTGATAGATCAAGGAATAAACATGGTACCAAAACTAGAATGATGTTAGTTTCTCCAACAAAACAAAGGTATTTATCATCTATTAAATTTTAGTTTGGTTGTTCAAATAATGTTGTTGAGTATAAAGCACTAGTTCACAATTTGTAGTGGTCTAAGAAGATGTAATTCAATTCTTTACAAGTTTTTGGTGATAGTGAACTTATAGTTTACTGAGTTAGAGGTTTAAATGTATGTAATTTTTTTTTGCTTAAATCTTACAAGCATAGAATATGGGACTTGAAGATTTTTAAGTTTTTAACATGTTTACATTTTTGACCCTACAGGTCAAAATTGTAACCTCTACCATTTGAAACTTTGTAGTTCATCTTGTGAATCAGTTTTGAGTCCTGAATAGTTCAAAGGAATTGTTCAAGTCTACATGGTCTCTTTATTTTAGGAGAATTATCCAAATAGAAATCCCAAGGGGCATATTTAAAAGCAAGCGTAATTTGGAAAGAATTCCTTCAGACTTTTTATCTAACAAAAAAGAACAAAGGTAAAAGGTGCTTTCAATTTTTTGTTAAGGTCTTGCATTTTTCTCAAGGGTTCTTTTCAGTTTTGCCGAAGAGTAGCAATCTCTTTAAAAAAGATCATTGAAAAAAATCCCAAAGGGTAGAATCCCTTCAAGAAATTTCTCTTTAATAAGATCTGAGGGGCACTTGGAAAAGTTTGAAGGGTCACTTTCCCTTGGGAAATTTCATTTTTAGGACTCTCGAAAGGTCACTTTCCCTTTAGGAAGGTTCGTTTCAAGGAATTTTGAAGGGTATGTGCCCTTCAGGAAAGTCACTTTGCAACAATTACAAGAGGGTTGGTTTGAAATTTTGAAGGGCAGGTGGACTTTACAACAATGTTGAATGGTTCATTTCACAAAGTTCTGAAGGGGTTGGTCTATTCAAGAAGTTCTTTTCAAGGTAAAATGGGCCACTTTTTAAATAAGCGGAAGAAATGGTCCATTTACAAAGTTATAAGGGGTTGTTTCCTTTCGAAAGGGTGCATTTTAATAATCCAAAGAACTTTTTATAAAGAAAAGTGGATAATTTGCCCACGAAGAATTATTTTGGACAAATTATCTAAAATAAAGGTCCATACACAAAAGTCTGAGACAAACACTCTAAGAAAGTCCAAAGAAGGAAATAGACAAGTCTGAAAGAATTCTTTCAGAAGATTTACTGATGAGGCCAAGATATGCCCGATAACTGTATAATAAATGACCTCATCTTACTCTCTCTTTATATTAAGTTTGATTGCATTTTGTAACTTTTATTTTGATCTTAAATGAGTTAGGATGTGATTATCCATCTTTTGTTGACTATGATTCTAACGTTTTAAAAGACCTATAATTCCTAACAAGTGTGTTGGAAAATTCTAGTTTTGTAATAAAATAGGTCATCATCAAGCTAAAGAACAAATGTGAAGTAGATTACATGTTTTGGAAGCATTGGAATCAATTCAGATTAGTTCTGGAACCTACATAATCTATTCTAGAATCATCACAGTTAGTCCTAAAACTTGTAGAATCTATTCTGAAACCATCATAGTTAGTTCCAAAACTCTACCATACTATTTCAAGTCATCACATTTTTGGTCTTAGCTCCAAAAATCTATATTTAGCTCTGATACTCTTATAGATAAGCTCCAAAAATTTTACAGCTAGATATGGAACTAATGAGGATCTATTCCAAATGGTTGGTGATCTGTCAGATCAATGATCCCATTAAATCAGGAATAGATTCCCAATTTTTTGAATTTGTAGAATCAAGACATGTATCATACAGTTAGACATCCAACCACATCTTTATTCAACATCTAATCTGGGTGCGATTCAGTTCCATCATATCTATGAAGCAGTTACAGCCATCAAAGCATCTATATATACATACCTAAGAATATATAAAAAGAGAGAAAAAAGTAGAAGATCATTGAAGAATAGAGAGATAAGGATAGATTGGTACATTTTGTAATATAAAATATTTTATCAATGAAATAACCATTTCTATTTTGAAATCAAATTAAATTATTCAAATCCTATTCTAGGCAGAGCAAGGGCCCACTCCTCTGAAGAACTAGGATCTTTATTTTGTCGGTATTTATATTTCTATTCACAAAAGTAAATAGGTAATTTTGTTAAATTTATAAATACTTCCAACTCCTTACAGTTAAGATTTGTTGTAAACTTGTTCTTGCAGGCATTTTTAGATTAATTTTTCATTTCTGCAACATGTGTTTGTTTCCATCAATCAATTTCATTTCTGCAACGTGTGTTTGTTTCTAGCAATCAATTTCATTTGTGTAGCATGTGTTTATTTCCAGCAATCAATTTCATTTCTGCAATGTGTGTTTGTTTTCAGTAATCAATTTCATTTATGTAGAGTTGTTTATTTCCAATAGATTTGCATAGTTTGATTCCAATAAGGTTTTAATCAAGAAATCCTCAAGACATTAAAATCCTCCAAAACAAAAAAAAATACAAATACCCCCATCCAATTACTAAATTGATACAATTCCTCTTATTGCATATAGATTTAGACACAGCCCTAGTTAAATATGACATCAATAGAAAGTTGATTAAATGAAGGGGATGATGACACCCATCATTTTTGGTGCCATTGTCGGGGATCACTAGTTGGAATTTTCTAATTAGGTGTCAACAAGTACAACAATCATTCATTTAGTAATTAAAGAAATTTTCCCTAATTTATGAGTAGACCACAAGATTCCTAGGGTAGATTTCTCCTCAAAATACATGAGCAAGAAATTCCATCATCCTCTAGTTTAAGAAAAGACATTGAGCAAGAATTGGAGGCACCATTATCTCCTACAAGACAAGAAGCAAAATTGTCATTTTTGGAATTTTTGGATCAGTCACCAAAACCAAGTAGAACCTTAGGGAGGAGGATTATTTCTCAAGATCCATTGAGGGAAAGTTTTGATTCTCAATTGAGTAGTCAACCTCCTACTCCTGACTTTTCACCATCCCCAAAACAGACCACATACCACATTGATTGGGAGAAGGGACTAGAAAATACTAGAGAGATGGCACGAGAAGTTGAAAGAGAACCTAAGACAACATTTACCTATCCCATTCAGATCGAGGATGATGAAACCACTATGAAAAACATTTCACCTGCACATTTTCCCACATTTAGAGGAATGTCATCTAAGGATCCTGACCAATTTCTATTTAAATTTAAAGTACTATGTCAGACTTATGATTACAAGATAGATAATCAAAAACTCAAGTTGTTTCCATCTACTCTAAAGGATGCAGAAATGAGGTGGTTTATGGGATTAACATCTAATTTTATTACCAATTGGGAACAAATGGAAACTATCTTTCTAGACAAATATCAAGATTATTGTAGAGGAAGAAATCGAAAGGAAGAATTTTTCAAAATCAAATAGGAAGAAGATGTGAATATGGAAGATTATTTGGACAAATTCCTCTTTATAAGTGAAAGATGTGGATTTGTACTTCAAGAAGATTTAAATAAAACCATTTTTCTCAAAGGTCTGGATGATGAATCTAGGGAAACCCTTGATTTAATTGGTGGAGGAAACATTGCTCAATTAAGAATGGATGAAATCATAGAAATTTGTAGAAACTATTCAAGAACAAGAGGTGGACCTCAAAAAGGGAAAATGATTAAAAATTTGAATCTAGATATGAAAAAATTGATGGATGAACTGGAAAACTTTAAAACTGACATATTATTTCAATTAACCTCCACCATGGATGGATTGCAAGCTAAAGCAAATGCCCAACTTGAACCATTAGCCATGTATTGTCCTAGATGCAAGAAGAAGCATGTAATAAGGAAATGTCCTTGGGATAAAACAGAAGTATGTATTGTCTTTGAATCTAAATAACATGATACTCATGCTTGTTCTCTTCTTCCACTCATAAAAAATCAACTCAAACAAACCAATACATCATCCACTACAGAAGAATTAAATTTATTTAGAGACAACCTAACCAAGGACAATGTATGCCAAGACTAGCTCCTAATCCATGGATGATGCCATGGGCAGCTCAAATAGTACCACAAAGTTGGGGACAACCACCTTGGGCCCCTCAACCCACATGGCATCCTCAGGATTGGGCAAGTCAATCTTGGTATACTCAAGGACATCATCAACCTTGGGCTAGACAAGGAAATCCTTATGCTTGGCCACAACCTAGATGGAGCACTAAAAATTATGTGAAAGGAAAAACATATCCAAATTAGAACCAACAAGCCATAATGGGACCTCCAGCACAAAATTCACAAGTTGAAAACATAGTCCAAACACAAATGCTAGCACAACCAATAGCAAACCCAAGAAACAAACAAACAACTCATGTATACAAAACAAAACCATAAAAATTATTTGATTTAAATATAATGGATTATAAAACATTCAAACTAGATTTGGCAAAATCATTAGCAGTCCACCTGTTATAATCACAGAGATGACAAAAGAAGCTAGAACCCCTAGCACATTTACACTGAAGGAAGATGACAAATAAAAAGATAAGGAACCAGAAAGTAATTCTGTTGAGATTCCATTTCCAGAAAGACTTAAAGAAACCATAGAACTTAAGGAATTTGAATTGGTGCAAGAACCAAGAAGATTCAATATTGAAATACCATTGTTACAAGCAATTAAGGATATTCTAGAGTTAAACAAGTTAATCAAACTGTTATATTTTAAAAAACCTGGAAGAAATAAGCAGTACCCCAGGACTATTTAGGTAGATGGGAAACTTGCTGATTTATTAGCAAGAAAACTCCTACTACCCAAATATGGAGATCCTAAAAGCCCTATTATTTTTGTTTCTATAGGGAATAAGGATATACATAACATGTTGGTTGATTTGGGTGCAGCTATCAATGTAATGATAGTGGACACTTTGAAAACATTACCATTAATAGGCATACAACCTACTAATACCATATTACAAATGGTAGATCAGTCTGTAGCAAAACCAGAAGGAGTTATTGAAGATGTGGTAGTAATGGTGGAATCATGGGAATATCCAATTGACTTCCTTATGTTGTAGCCAAAAGGTAAAACACTTGGTTATCCCATTATTTTGGGGAGACCATGGTTAGTTACAGTTGATGCCTTAATTGATTACAGGTCAGGTGATATGACTATTTCAAATGGTAAGAATTCTAAGCAAATTTCATTATATCCATCTGCACGACCTTTTATTGATAATCAAGCAAAATTATGAGTTGACAATCCTAATATTAATGAGCAAAATCTATCTTCTTTGGCTATGATAACATTGCAGGATCATGTACAAAAAATAGATGATATGGTTAATCCTTCATTAAATGAACATCAATCGTCATTTGAGTAGTCAAGATTAGTTCTAGAACCATCACAGTTAGTTCCAAAACCACCACAGTTAGTTCCAGAACCTTCATAGTTAATACCGAAACCATACCAATTTTTCGCAAGTGAAGATAACTTCGCTCCAGAGGAACGCAATTTCTCTTGGGGAGAGGAAGGATCTGTAGCATCAACTTTACAGATATCAAGAGATGGTGAAGAATTTTTGGAAAACAACAATAACAAGGAGTTCGATCTACAACAAAATAAGTATAAAAACTCTTCCTGTTGTCTTTTGTCCAGCATTCTCTCTCAAGGAACTTTTGGAGATGTTGCTACATATCATATGTTGTTACCACATGCATGTCCACTAAATACCTTAATGGAGACTCTTCAACAAATCAGTTCATCATATCATGGAACCAAACATGTTGAGATTCAACCAGGAATTTTTTTGAATATTAATAGTTGGTTAAAGAACGATGAAGAAGCCAAACTATTTGATGTTCTGAAGGATCATACTAAGCTTTTACTTGGGACTATAGAGATATGAAGGGAATTCATCCAAGTATCTACACCCATCACATTTATACTAAAAATATTAGACCAGTTAGGCAACCTCAAAGAAGGATTAATCCAACCTTAAGGGATATAGTCAAATAATAAATTGAAAAACTATTAAAAGTCGGTTTTATCTACCCTATCTCAGATAGTCAGTGGGTGTCTCCTCTTGTAATTATCCCTAAAAAAATGGAATATAGAGAATTTGTGTTGACTATAGGGAACTAAACAAAGCCACCCTAAAAGATTATTTTCCCTTACCATTCATAGATCAAGTCTTAGACAACCTTTCAGGTAAACAATACTTTTTCTAATTTGGATAGATTTAGTGGACACAATCAAATCAGAGTTGCTGCTGAGGATCAGGATAAAACTACATTTACTTGTCCATGGGGTGCCTTTGCTTATAGGGTATTGCCATTTGGAATATGTAATGCTCCAGCAACCTTTCAAAGAGCTATATTAGCAATTTTTGCAAACCTAACAAATGACTGTGTGGAAGTATACATGGATTAGTTTACTATGTATGGAGATACATTTGATGATGCCTTAAAAAATTTAGAGATGTTGTCATGAGAAATGTTTGCTAATGGTTGATGAAGGGATCGTATTAGGGCACCATATTTCAAAAAGAGGAATTCAGGTTGACCAAAACAAAATCAAGATTATTTCAGACTTGCCTAGTCCTCAAACTCCCATAGATATCAAATCATTATTAGGACATGTTGGATACTATAGGCGGTTTATCAAGGATTTTAGTAAAATTGTTGCCTCCATGTTTAAATTTCTTACCAAGGACTGTGAATTTATTTGGGATGAATAGTGTCAACATGCTTTTGAAGAAATTAAAGAGAAATTAGTAACTACCCCAATATTACAAGGACCTAATTAAGAGAAACCCTTTCACATCCAAATTGATGCCTCAAATACCTCAATAGGTGTAGTTTTGGGATAGAAATATGAAGAAGGAATAATGTATGTTATTTACTATCTCAGTAAAAATCTTACTCCCACTGAAATAAATTGCACTACCACTGAAAAAGAATTTATGGCTGTGATCTATGCAATCAATAAATTTAGACATTACATTACAAGGTACAAAATATGTGTACATACAGATCACTCAGCAATTTAATATTTAATGAACAAACCAGTGGTTGGAGGTAGAATAATTAGATGGTTATTACTTCTATGAGAATTTGATATTACCATTATGGATAATCTAGGCAAATCTAATGTGGTAGCTGATTTCTTGTCAAGATTGACCACTACAGGGGAGCAGGATCCAGTCAAGGATAACTTTCCAGATGAATAATTATTTGTTATTTCAGTTAACACACCATGGTTTGCTGACATGGTAAATTATCTTGCAATAGGGAAGTTTCCTCTTTTCACTAAAAAATAAATAAAAAAATTAATCAAAACCAGTGCACAGTTCAAGTGGCTAAATGGAATGCTATTTAAATGTGGTCCTGATTTGGTTTTACACAGGTGTGTAAGAGAAGATGAAATTTTTGACATCCTCCAGGCATGTCATGATGAACCAAGTAGAGGACACTATTCAGTGAAAGGAACAACTCACAAGATACTTGGCACTGGTTACTATTGGCCATCTCTATACAAAGATGTGAAGAGATATATTAGGTGGTGTGATCCTTGTCAAAGGATGGGACAGCTAACCATTAATAATGAAATGCCTCTACAACCACAAGTAGTGATTGAACCATTTGAGAGATGGGGATTGGATTTTTTTGGACCTTTTAATCCTCCTTCACAAGGAAAAGAGCACATTCTTGTGTGTACTGATTATGTAACAAAATGGGTAGAAGTACAGGCTTTAACAAATGCCACTGAAGAAGTAGTTGCTGATTTCCTTTGGCACAGAATTATGGTAAATTTTGGAGCATCAAGAAGCTTAGTTTCAGACCAGGGACCACAATTTATGTCCAACATGATCCAGGCCTTCACAATGTATTATCAGATCAATCATAAGAAGTCATCTCCCTATCACCTGCAAGCAAATGGACAAGTTGAAGTAACAAATAGAGAATTATAAAACATCCTCACTAAAATAGTTTAAGCTGAAAGAAGAGATTGGGTAAAAAGACTACTTGAAACTGTATGGGCTTACAATACAACTTGGAAAACCACAATAGGGTTTTCACCATATGAATTAGTCTATGGGAAAAATCCCTTGTTGCCTATTGGGTTTGAACTATAGACATTGAGGACAACAGCTAAGATGGGAATTGAATTGGATGTAGCTCAAAAGGAGTGAATCCTTCAAATCAATGAATTGAATGAATTTAGAATGGAAGCACTTCACCAGATAGAAATAATCCAAGGTCAAAGGAAGCAATGGCATGATTCACATATCAAGGAAAGACAATTCAAAGTAGGAGACTAGGCATTGCAGTTTGTTTCTAAGTACCAACAATTCAAAGGTAAGTTAAGAACTAGATGGTTGGGACATTACCAGATCAAGCAGATATTTGACAATGGTTCTATCCAGTTACTTCCCATTGATGGCAACAAAAGAATACTCTTGGTCAATGGACACAGGCTGAAACTTTATAGGAAGCCTCCTACTAAGGATGAATTCTTGAAGTAGATTGAAGCAAATAAAGAATTTGATCATATGGAAGAACCTAGTTCTTCCAAAATGATCAAATAATCAAATGAAAAGATCTAGAATAAAGGGAAGAGGATGAAAACCAATAAATGGCATTCTCTTTTCCTAAAAAAAGAAAAGATCAATTGAAAACTAGTGATGGCGGTCGATCTTCTCAAATAAATACCTAATTCAAATAAAAACTCTTTTTTTGAAGTCTAACTATTTTCTAACCATTTTTCAGGAATGATGAGTCATCATGATGGAGGGATTACATTATCAAGGATGGTAATTATGTTTTTAACTTGTTAAAGGTTTAATAAAAGTTTGCATGTGTGATTAGACTTGATTTAAAAAAAATAATATGATGATTCATTTATTGTACATCATGGTTAAATGTGCAAAATCATGAGAAGGATATTGATGATGGAATGAGTTGGTGAATAACCATAAAGAATCATTCTTATGATTGAAGCAATTAAATCCACTAATTCTGCAGCTAGAATTGATAAGTTTTACAGCTAAGTATAGTAGTTTTGCAGCCAAAATTGATAAGTTTTGCAGCTGAGTACATTAATTTTGCAACCAAACTTACCAAATTAGCAACCAAATATGCTAGTTCTGTAGTTAGAATCATCAGTTCCATTGAGACAAGTATTCATTTTTAGCTAACTTGTGAAAGATTCAAAGAAGAATAAATCATGGTAATCAAAAGGAAGTCAGAACCAGACAATGATACCCAACTCCTTGCAGACGAAGAAGTAGCAAATATCTTTCAATAGGAAGGATGGCTGGAATTTATGAAAAAATTTCCCAAATACAATACTGAACTAGTAAGAAAATTTATTATCAATCTAGAACATATAAGAACATAAATTAGGAAGGTTTTCATTCCTTTTTCTGTGAATATCATAAGTGAGATGTCTGGAATACCAATAATGCATGTCCCAAACCCTGTCAAAGGGACATTGAAAGACCTGGCTGAAACCCTATTGAAAGAAGGGGAAGCTGAACCCCAATATATTTATAATACAAAGCAAATCATTAAGGGAGTCAAAAGGGCCAGCCTGCCCAAACCCTTTAATAGAGTAGCATTTTGGGTAGTCAAATATTTAACCTGTGATGGACAGTTTGGGACAGTAGGAAAAGAAGTTATAAAAATCCTTATACACCTTAGGTATGGAGCCAAAAAACTAGAATATAGAGTAAACCTTCCCAAGTTTCTTTTTGACTCAATCCATACCATGGCCCAGAGGTATTGTTGGGGTGTAGGAACAATCAAACATCATGGGTTAGTGCATTTGGTATGCCAACACCATTTCCTTTCCAAGAAAAATGGGGAAGAAATGTGGGACAAATTTGGACAAAACCCTAGTATTCTTAGAAGATCAATAGCAACTCCTCCTACTTCTTCAGTTCATTCAAAAACTACTACCATCACTAAGGAAAAGAAAAGATTAGGGGAAGAGGAAATACCCAAAAGAAGAAAATCTGAAGGAAAAATTCAAACTGTAAACCCTATGCCTTCTCACAAAAATTATGATGTTGAAAGTATAAAAGAAATGATATCTGACAGTGAGGCTCCTCAATAAAGAAAATGTCATAAGAAGTCTAAAGAAAGTTTAGAGGAGATGGAAGAACAAGAAAGGCTGGAAACTGAAGCTGCTAATATTTTGGGCAGCATGGCCATGACTTCTCTTGAACCAAGCCAAGTAGAATAGGAAAAAGAAGATGAACAAAATGCTGAGATAGAATCACCATCACATGTAGAAGATAAACAAGATGTTGAGACAACAGAACCATCACATGTAGAAGATGAATATGAATCTTAGAGAAGAAAAGGGAAATCCCCCATGGTGGAAGAGGAATGTTTAATTCCCCAAGAACTTTCAGAAAAAAGAACAAAACCAATAGATTAAAGAGGCTTTGTTTTTGTCCAGCATAGAACTCATTATCAAGGAAAAGGATGAGGAATTGAACTTCCTCAAACTCAAGTTAGAATAGAAGGAAATGCTCCTTGTAGAATTAACAACCCAGTTCACAGCCAAGAATGAAGAATTAGTAGAAACTAAAAGGCAACTAATGGAGAATGAGGAAAAGTGTACAAGACAGACCCCTGTATCAACAATCTCTACACAGAATGAATTAACTTATCTATCACTCAAATAGTTATGGGATGACACATGCAGAGAACTCAATAAAATCAAAGCAACCAATACAGACTTGAAAGGCAAACTAGTAGAAGAAGAAAAAGCAAAGAAGGATGGGAAGAGAAATTTTACAAGGAGGAAAATGATAAGTATAAATGTCTTGTGAAAATACAAATAGTTTGTATGATGAGTGAGAAGTTGCTTGCATGCAGAAGACCTTCTCCTATTTATAGCATGTTTTTAGAAGAATAATTCATCCAATGGTAGTTGGCAAGGATAGCATGCGGCCTTCCACATGAAATAAAAGATGAAGTTAATTTTTTAGCCACCTACTCTTAGCTAATACAGAACAGAAAAACCTTCTTTGTGAATTTTACCTCTGCAATTTTATGCTAGAAAGAAATACAGGTTTTATGATCAATTTGTATGTAGGAGAAAGCCAGCTTAATGCATTTATCTATGTTCTTCAAAATCAGATTGCATGGAAAGAAAGGGAGTCAGAGCATTGGTCAAAGGCTAGTTCATCCGGTCTCTGTATGAGAATTCACTATGGTAATCCATCCGCCTTTGCTACATATTTCCAATCCCATGCATTTAATGATAAATTCAAGGGACCTTATCTTTTCAATTTATATCAAAGCATGGATGTCTTCATCTCTTATGAAAGGGAAAATTTTGATAATATCTATGATGCATGTTTTAAAAGATGGGAAGTGATATCCCCTTCCAATTTGATCTGGAGTTTAGAAAGAGCAAAAGCTTTATGCACAATAATTCCCCGAATCAATGAAATTCCCCTGAACATATGGATAGGAATGTAGACAAGGACACCTCTACTTCTCATACCCATGTCTCCTTGGCAAAATAGAGAACCTCAACATCCCACTCAATTTGAGGAATGGAAAAGAAAAGTAGAAGCAAGAGCAGGGTATAGTACTTCTGAGTCAAAGCATTGGGATATTTAGTTTCAGCCATTTGATCTAAGCAATTAAATGGAATGTAGGATATACAATCCTGAATTTGAAGAATGAAGTTTGTAAAGGGACTTACAAACAAGTAAGTATGGGGGAAATGATGAGACCAAGATATGCCTGATAACTGTATAATAAATGACCTCATCTTACTCTCTCTTTCTATTACGTTTGATTGCATTTTGTAAATTTTATTTTGATCTGAAATGAGTTAGGATGTGATTATCCATCTTTTGTTGACTATGATTCTAACATTTTAAAAGACCTATAATTCCTAACAAGTGTGTTGAAAAATTCTAGTTTTGCAATAAAACAGGTCATCATCAAGCTAAAGAACAAATGTGAAGTAGATTTCATGTTTTGGAAGCATTGGACTCAATTCAGATTAGTTCTAGAACCTGCAAAATTTGTTCTAGAATCATCACAGTTAGTCCCAAAACTTGTAGAATCTATTTCAAAACCATCATAGTTAGTTTTGGAACTCCACCATACTATTTCAAGTCGTCATATTTTTGGGCTTAGCTCTGGAACTCTATATTTAGCTCTGGTACTCTTATAGATAAGCTCCAAAATTTTTACAACTAGATATGGAATTGATGAGGATCTATTTCAAACAATTGGTGATCTGCTAGATCAATGATCCCATTAAATCAAGAATAGATTCCCAATTTTTTGAATTTGCAGAATCAAGACATGTATCACACAGCTAGACATCCAGCCACATCTTGATTCAACATCTAATCTAGGTGCGATTCAGTTCCATCATATCTCAGTTTCATCATATCTATGAAGCAGTTATAGCCATCAAAAGCATCTATATATACAAACCTAAGAATATATTAAAAAAAGAGAGAGAGAAAAAATTAGATCATTGAAGAATAGAGAGATAAGGATAGATTGGTAAATTTTATAATATAGAACATTTTATCAATGAAATAGCCATTTCTATTTTGAAAGCAAATTAAATTATCCAAATCATGTTCTAGGCAGAGCAAGGGCCCACTCCTCTGAAGAACCGAGATCTTTATTTTGTCAATATTTATATTTCTATTCACAAAATGAAATAGGTAATTCTGGTAAATTTATAAATACTTCCAACTCCTTACAGTTAAGATTTGTTGTAAACTTGTTCTTGCAGGCATTTTTAGATTAACTTTTCATTTCTGCAACGTGTGTTTGTTTCCAGCAATCAATTTCATTTCTAAAACGTGTGGTTTTTTCTAGTAATCAATTTCATTTCTATAATGTGTGTTTGTTTCTAGCAATCAATTTCATTTCTACAATGTGTGTTTGTTTTTAACAATCAATTTCATTTCTACAGAGTGTGTTTATTTCCAACAGATTTGCATAGTTTGATTCCAATAAGGTTTTAATCAAGAAATCCTCAAGACATTAAAATCCCCCAAAACAACAAAAAAAAATATACAAATACCCCCATCCAATTACTAAATTGCTATGATTCCTCTTGTTGCATATAGCTTTAGACACAGCCCTGGTTAAATATGACATCAACAGAAAGTTGATTAAATGAAGGGGATGACAACACCCATCATTTACCCATAGAAATAAACAAGGAAATGAATGAAAGGAAAGTCACTTTATAGAAATCTGAAGGGCTTGTCAAAAATCCCAAAGGGTAGTTTTAAAAAGATGAAGGGTCACTTTGCAAAATCTGAAGGGTCAATTTTGTGGCAAAGTGCCCTAAGCCAAGGCCCAAAAGAGAGAAAAGCTAGAAAAGAAGAATTCCTTCAGAATTTTTATTTGAAGGAATTGAAATAGACAAAATCTTGAAGATATGATTCTTTTAGACTTTTTGTTTGAGGAAGTTTTTCAAACCAAAGGAAAGAAATAAGCCCTAGAGATAAGTCTGAACGAAAAGACAGAAGAAACGAACAAAGGAAAACTACATAGAGTAAAAGGACCAATCAAAAGCCCAAAAGAATTATAAAATGGACAAAGGAACACATGCAAAAATGAAGAGCCAAAAATAAAAGGTAAAGGATTTCAATAGCCATTAAATAGATTAACACAATCTATACTTTATGTAGATCATACAACGTGGCCCAAAGTAGGATTAGACATGTCTAAGACATGTAGCCATTTCAAACATGACTCATTCAGTTCTAAAAAAGAGAGTTGAATGCATGAATGACTCAAGGAGTTTAACGTTGGAGAGCATAACATAGAATTTCATGAATGCACTCTTGTTTGTATCGAGCCTTTCAAACATTCCAATAGTTTAAGTGGAGTTCTAAATTTAGTTTTGGCCTTGATTTCATGCAAAGGAAAGCTTTTAAATGTTCCAAAAGTCAAGAGGAGTTCTATAGTTGGAGATTGGCGTAGCATCATGCATGTTGGAAGTTTTGACTCAAGCTTGGTCCCACTGTCCATTTTCAATGCCAAAGAGCTTTCATACATGGCATAAGACAAAAATAAATTTTATTTGAAGGTTGAAATAACAAAAGCTGGACTGAGTTGACCTCTTCTTCTTTTTTCAACACCAATATCTTGGATTTTGTATACTTTTCTATATAAGTTGACTTTTTAGTCTTGAATTGTATCTCTTTTTTGGCAAGACAAGACTCTACCAATGATTGAGTAGTAACGTTTTTAGATAAATAGAGAAATTATTATTTTTAAATTCCATCAAGCTAGTATAGTGTATTTATGTTAGTGATTTGCATAAGTGAGAGTTTTCTTCCTTGCCAAGTCTTGATTCTTACCTAGTTATTAGTTGGTCAAATTATACAGGTCAAGTTCTATGTTTAGTGTCTTTTGGTTGAAGTTTCAATGGATGCAAGTGGCTGATTAGCACCTTGAGTTAGGCCTATTCCATCATTTCTCTCAAGCTTTGATTATTAGGTAAAACCTTTTCATGAAATATTGATGCATAAGAGCCATCTAGAGTTAAATATTCAGTCTTTTTCTATCTGATCAGTGTTTTAGAAATTCAATTTGAGTGGATCAATCAAAATACAGGTGTATCACCATCATTAGATAGGATTTTCCTTCAAGTTTCTTTTTTCCTTTTCACCATTAGTTTGTAGTGAAAATTAAAGGTCTTAATTGATACACCAAAGGGATCTATCCCTTACAATCTAGAGATTCAATCCATCAATTAGGTTACCCACAACCTAGGATTGTTTCCATGTTTCAATAGACTGTGAAGGCCTAAAACTACCTTCACAAGGGTGCGAGTCTAATTGACAAATTTTTTTGGCATGCCCAATGGGACAAAGAAAAAATTATTTCAATATCTGAAGAAAGTTTGGAGCTGAGGAGAAGCATTTGCAGTAGAAGAGAATAGCTATCTTCATCACAAGCTAAAGATTCTTCAAGTTGTAGAGTTCATAGCATCATTCATGCCAAAGGTTACCACAAGGTCAACAAGTAAAGGTATTCATTTTGAACTCATATCTTATAAGAGATCAAGATTTAAGAGGGCAAAACTATATCCTCAAAAGTAATATTTGTCTCATGTTCATCTTATTATTATAATCACTACAAACCCCACTACCTAAATGGCTATCAGAAACTAGGTGTTTGCTCCATTCAATAGAGGTAGCCCATTGAATTTATCCTTGTTTGATGACATTCTAGTGTCTTCCCTCAAGAGTATCCCATTCTTCTTAGGAGAAAATCAAATAACCCCTATTGAGCATATTCAAGATGTGGCTAATCTTTGTTCAGTCCATAATATTGTTAAAAATAATGTTTCTATCAGATTGCTTATTGCTTCCTTCAAAGGAAAAGCATTGAAATGGTATATAAATATGCCACTAAACTTCATTTCTACCTGAGATGAATTGGGTGAAGCTTTAGTCAAGCAATTTGAGGACAAATTTGATCACCTATCTTTAGTTGAGAAATTGACCACCATAACAAGGGCTCCTCATGAGTTCATGTTTGATTTTAACCTCAGGGACTAGAAGATCTATGTTTATAATTCCATCCCTTGAATATGCATTTTTGTACTATTTAAAAGCTCTTAATTTTGACATTAGTGTGATGATATAGTCAATAGGTGGTACTACCTTGCCAAATGCTTATGAGGTTGTAATAAGAGCAAAAAATAGTTTGATACAAGCTCATAAGCTTTATCCAAAGCCTCTAATGCCTATATTCCTAGAATTGAATAACATATCAGCTCCTCAAGTTCCTCAAATTCCATCCTTAGCTCCTATTCAAGTACCTTGAGCTCAAATTATAGCCCCTACTAGCCAAGCTAGTGAGATTGTAGAGTTGAAAAGCTTGTTACAATCTTTTGGGAATGAAATAGTGTAACTCATGAGATAATAATATCAGGCTAATAGGCTCTATCAACAATAAAATCAGAACATCTATCAGCCCTTCAAAGATCAGAGGCCTCCTTATCAGGGTTTTAGAGAGAATAGACCACCTTTTCAAGCACAAGGATCCATAACTCTAGCTAAGAAATATACTACCTTCGATCCTAATGTTACTTCCACTTCAAAGGCTATTGTTCCCACCCCACCTCAAAATTACTTGATGCATGATTCAGGTTGGCAGACCTCAAACCTCAATGATGCTCAAAACCAAGCCTTGGTATTACAGAACATCACTATTCCACAAATGACACAAGAAGAGTTTTATTTTCAAGTAGGTTAGTACCAAGATACAAGTTTAGAATCACAAGGAGAGACTCAACAAGTTCAAGGGTAGCCTAATGCCATTAGTGTAAATTGGCAAGTAGATGATCATGTTACTTTTACTCAAGGTGTTGAAATTAACAGTTCAAGTGGTCAAGTTGTAGCTATAACTAGAGATAAAAAAAGAGCCATTGATGAGTTGTAGGAGGTGACAAATGATTTGAGTAATCCTCATTTATTTTTAAGAGTACAAAAGAATAACTCACTACCCCTACAAATCAGAAAAATTAGAATATAGAGGTTAGTAAAGTTTTGTGAATACCTCTAGTTTGTGAGCAACCAGTGCTTTAGAAAATGCAACCAAAGGTTAGCAGATCTAATTTCAATATAGTGGATCAAATGAATAAATCTAATATTAGCATTAGTATGTGGGATTCTCTTTCGATTCCAAGACAAAAGTATAAGCTCATTCAAGAGCTTTTAGCTCTTGAATTATCTCCAAAACTAGTTGAAAAAGGTGTTGGCTTGACTAATTCGGATCAACCAACTAAGCAATAGGTAAAAAAATTAAATAAGATGGAAAAGGTTGACAAAACTAAGGTAAAATCAAAGAAAACTCCTTTTTATCTTTCTTTGATAGTAGGTGATACTTTGGTTCATAATTGTATGGTGGATAGTGGAGCTAGTAGTACAATCATACCTAAACAGATTACAGACAAGCTCAGCCTTATTTATGAGCCAAATACTAAAGGGGTATTGCAATTAGATGGGTCACCCAAAAAAATTGTATATATAATCAATGATTTGAAATTGACATTACATGCTTGTCCCAATGTTACTATTCAACAAGATGTTATGGTAGACTTGCATCCTTACTTTGCTATGTGCTTTTTAAGGGACTTCACCTCAAAGATTAGGGGATATTTATCAGCTAATTGGACTTATTTGTTATTCGAAACTAGGTATGGTACCAAGGTAACTATTCATTCTGAACCTATTGCATGTTTTTATATGGAGCCATATATGCCAAGTATTACAAACACTAACTATATCATTTCAGATGATGTGATAGAAAATAGTGAAATAGAAAATGGTTCACTTTTGGATAGAGTTCCAGATTTGTTTCTTGTTGAGTGGGCTTCTATTTTGCATGATCATGATCCTTATAAGCTGATTGAAGGACTTGGTGTGTATTTCCTTCATAAGAATGATGTGCCAATTCCAGCCATGGTTAAGGATGATGAATTTAGTGAAGGTTTGTGATATTTGTACTTTGATGGATCAAGGAATAATCATAGAACTGAAGCTATAATGATGTTGGTTTCTCCAACATATAAAATGTATTTATCTTCTATTAAATTTTAGTTTGGTTGTTCAAATAATGTTGTTGAGTACGAGGCACTAATTCATGGTTTGTAGTGGGTTAAGAAGATGAAAATCAATTCTTTACAAGTGTTTGGTGATAGTGATCTTGTAGTTCACCAAGTAAGAGGTTTAAATGTATGCAAAATTTTTTTTGCTTAAGTCTTATAGACATAGAATATGGGACTTACTTGAATATTTCTAGGCTTTTAACATTAAGGTAATACCAAGAGGTGAGAATAAATATGTTAATAGGTTGGTTGCTATTGGGGCATAATTTAGTATCCCAACTGCTGTAAAAAATAAAAAAATTTAGTCACAGATAAGGTGGTTGTAATGCCTTCTGTTCTAGATAATCATGAGAATTGGCAAGTGTTAAAGGATGACAATCAAATTGTGAGATTCTTGTAAGAAAAGGCTGAGTTTTCTTCAAAAAACAAGTAAAGCATTTACAACAGTATGGTGATCAGATTGTGTAACTAAAACAAATAAGCTATCCAATGGATTGGTCACACTTGAGAACATTTTCAGTGGTGATGATGAGTTAAGGAAAGAGAAGTCATCCTTGTCAACAAAAGAAGAGCACTATGCCAATGTAGAGAATGTAATTGGTAAGAATTTAAATTTGGGTAAGGTATGCACTCCACAAAAAGAATCTTTCATTGAGTTATGCACAAGTTTTACTGATATATTTACATGGTAGTATAGTGATCTCATGGGAGTTGACCCAAGTTTGGCTCAATACACCATTGATTTAGAGGCTGAAACTAAACTAGTGAGACAAAGAAAAAGGCCCATCAATCCTAAGCTTGAGCCTTTGATGAAAGCTAAGCTTCAAAAGCTCATAGAGTTAGCTATTATATTTCCAATCAAGCACTTAACTTGGGTGGTGAACTTTCTTCCAGTATGAAATAAGAATGGTGAGATTTGATTGTGCATTGATTTCCATGACTTGAACTTAAAGATCACTATCCATTTCCATCAATGGAACAAATATTATAATTGGTTGTAGGTTCAAAGATATTTTCTTTGTTGGATGGATATAGTGGTTACAATCAAATTTTGGTCAAAGAAGAGGTCCAATCTAAGACAGCCTGCATAACCAAATGGGGGACATTTGCATATAAAAAGATGCCATTTAGTTTATCTAATGCTAGAGTGACCTTTCAAAGAGCCATGGATATGGAATTTCAAGGCCTTCTTAACAAGTTTGTACTTGTTTATTTGGATGATATAACAGTGTTTTCAAAGAATGCAAGTGATCACATGGTTCATCTCAAGCAAGTGTTTGAAAGGTGTAGGCAATTTGGGGTATCTCTAAATCCTAAAAAGCATGTCTTCTTGATTCATGAAGGTAATCTTCTTAGACATGTTGTTTCAAATCATGGTTTAAGCATAGATTTTGAAAGGATAGACTCCATTCTTACACTCTCTTTGCCTAAGCAAAAAAAGGCTATGTAAAACTTCTTTGGAAAGATTAACTTCATAAGGAGGTATATTTCAGATTTTGCCATTTTAACTAAGCCACTAACAACCATGCTAAAGAAGAATCAAACCTTTAGGTGGTCCAAAGGAGTAAAAGGTTTTGAAGATATTAATAAGGCCATAGCTAGTGCTCCTACACTTATAAATCTAGATTTCACAAAATATTTTATTTTGTATACATATGCTAGCATGGACACCATTTCAGGCATTCTTATGCAATAAAATCATGAGGCTTTAGAGTAGATAATGGATTTATTCAGTCAAGGCTTGGAATAATATGAAATAAGGCAATATTTTATTGAGAAACATGTACTATCAGTTATAAGATCTCTTATAAAGTTTAGATACCTATTGTTTAACAACAAGATACACCTAATGGTTCCTCATCCAAGCATCAAGGAGTTCTTCTTGAATAAAGATATAAATTAGAAGAGATATGGTTGGATAACCAAGGTAATGGAATATGATGTGGAAATTAAGGTCACAAAGCTTATTAGAGGCAAAGGACTATGTGAGTATCTAGCTCAAGACTTATAAGAGACTAATGAGGTTGTTTTGGTGTCAAATGATGAAGAGGTTACAGCTGGTCATATCTTACCTTCCATCTAGTTTCATGACTTGGTAAGCTATCTCCAAGATGGTATTTATCCCTCTCATCTCAGGGCTTCAAAAAGAAGATATTTCAGATTGCAATCAATTCCATTTTTGCTTGTTGATGGTGTTTTTTTTCAAGAAAGATATCAATGAAATGTTGCTAAGATGTGTAAAACCAATCCAAACTCAGAGATTGCTTGAATAATTCCATTTTTGCTTGTTAATGGTGTTTTTTTCAAGAAAGATATTAATGAAATGTTGCTAAGATGTGTAGAACCAATCCAAACTCAGAGATTGCTTGAATAATTCCATGATGGAAATGGTAGAGGACATTTTTTTTCAAGAACTATAGCCCTTAAAATCATGAGAGGTGGGTACTATTGGCTTAGTATATTTGGTGATTGTCATTCATGGGTTAGAAAGTGCAAATAGTCTGCTATGTTTTTAGAAAAGGTGAAGCTTGCAGCCTTACCTCTTTGACTAATTGCAATGGACCAGACCTTTTTCCAATGGGGGTTGGACTTTATTGGTCTCATAAATCCTCCTTCAATTTTAGGATATAAATATATTCTAATTGCTACAGATTACTTCACATGTTAGACAGAAGCAGTGACATTGAGAAAAACAAATGAAATTAATGTTCTTGATTTCTATGAAGGTTTGCTTACTAGGTTTGGAGTTCCTTCAACTATGATTTCTGATAATGCAATGTCTTTTGTGGGATCTAGGATAAGCCAATGTGCTGTCCAACATGGAATTTATCTCAGCACTTCATCTAACTATTATCCACAAGGTAATGGCCTTGTTGAATCTATGAATAAGAACCTATTGAGGATCATAAGAAGTATTATTGAAGACAACCAAAGGTCATGGCATCTCAAGTTTAAGTTGGCTCTATGGGATGATAAGATCACCTACAAAATATCAATAGCCAACTCTCCATACAAGCTAGTATATGGTAACGAAACAAGGTTACCTATTTATCTTGAATTTCTTACTTTGAAACTAATGCATCAGCTTGAGTTATTGGAGAATGAGGCTATGGAGATTAGGTATGCTAAGCTTATAGAGCTATAAGAGAGAAGAAATCAGTCCATGCTAGCCATGGAAATTCATCAAACTTAAGTGAAGAGAGCTTTTGACAAAGGAGCTTCTTCATGAAGTTTGAAAGAAGGAGATTTGGTCCTCAAGTAGGATGAGGATTGAGGTAAACTAGAAAGACACACAAAGTTTGATTCCCTTTGGAGTGGCCCATATGCAATCTCCATATGCAAATCCCATAATGCCTTCTAACTTGCAAAGATGGATGGCTAGGATCTTCCAATCCCAGTCAATGGGATACATTTGAAACATTTCTATTAAAGAGCAAAGCTCCTTGTGCATAGTTTTTTTGCTTTCCTCCAAGTATTGTTCAAGCACATTGGTTTATTTCTATTTTATCAAATAAGTGCTTGTTTGCACATTTGCTTTGTTTAGTTAGTTTTCATGTTTCATGTGTTCCCCTTCTTGTTTTAAAGGATGAAATTGCCTTTTTCAAATTAAAGGTTGTACTTATAGTCATGGACCAGATTTACCATTATTTTATGAGTTCAAATATCATGTATATGGCCTAGTTCTCAAGCATAGGAAGCATGCTTCCCAGTTGAGTCACCAAAATGTTGAAATTTTTGACCCTACATGTCAAAATTTCAATCTCTATCATTTGAAACTTTACAGTTCATCCTGTGAATCAAGTTTGGGTCCTGAATAGTCTGAAGGAATTATTCAAGTCTACATGGTCTTTTATTTCAAGAGAATTATCCAAATAGAAATCCTGAGGGGTATCTTTAAAAGCAAGGGAAATTTGGAAAGAATTCTTTCAAAAATTTTGTTTGAAGGAAATGAACAAAGGTAAAAGGTGCTTTCAATTTTTTTCGAAGGTCTATTGCATTTTTATCGAGGGTTCTTTTCATTTTTGCCAAAGGGTAGTGATCTCTTCGAAAAAGATCATTGGCAAAAATCCCAAAGGGTAGAATCCCTTTGAGAAATTTCTCTTTAATAAGATCTAAGGGGCACTTGGAAAATTCCTTAGGGCCACTTTCCCTTAGAAATTTCATTTGTAGGACTATTGAAGGGTCACTTTCCCTTTGGGAAGGTTCATTTCAAGGAATTCTGAAGGGTATGTGCCCTTCAAGAAAGTCACTTTGCAATAATTCTGAGAGGGTTGGTTTGAACTTTTGAAGGGCAGGTGGACTTTAAAATAATGTTGAATGGTCCATTTCACAAAGTTTTGAAGGGGTTGTTTCATTCAGGAAGTTTTTTTCAAGGCAAAATGGGGCACTTTTTAAATAAGCTAAAGGACCATTGCAAAAATTTGAAGGGTTGATTACTGAAGAAATGGTCCATTTGCAAAGTTTTGAGGGGTTATTTCCTTTCGAAAGGGTGCATTTAAATAATTCAAAGGACTTTTCATAAAGAAAAGTGGACAATTTTCCCATGAAGAATTATTTTGGATAAATTGTTTGAAAGAAAGGTCCATAGTGATCCAGATTTTAGTTTGGAGAAAGTTTCAAAATCATGATGAAACCAATTTCACATTGTAGAACTCATCAAGAGCTTTCCAGTGCTTTTCACGATTTGTAAAATGGACATCGTATGCAAAATTTATAGGCTGCTGAAGTTATGATGCAATAGGGAAAAATGTGGTGTCACAAGATGACGTGGTGCAATGAGGGCATGCCAAGTGGACCACATGGCAATCAACAGAAGTCCATAGAAATCTCACCAATGAGGGATAATTATTTTTAAAATATTTTAATTATTCCTTGGTAATATTTTAAAATTACCAAGCATGCCATGTCAGAGTTATCTTCCAAGTCAAAGCCGAGCCATAGACCTCGAGATTACATGCCATGCATTGGAAACTATGAGAAATGTATGCCACATCTAAGTACCTCATGGAACATGAGAAGAGGGCATGGAGATTAGCGAATAGGCTAAAGTTGGTACTTGAACCAATGTACCATGCTAAGTTGGTAACTTGAACCTTTGAACCCAGGCTAAGATTGGCACGCCAACCAACTACCATGCTATGTTAAGTGCTTTGAACCCACCAAAATGAGGTGTTGGAATTATGTAAGCTAGCCACCAACCTATTAAAAGGACATCAAGCAGTTTGTATTTACCAATGTGGGATTTAAAAGATAGCCCAAGTGCCCAAAAAGGAAGGGAAGAGACTTGAAGTCATGACCTACATAATAAAAGAGATAAGTCTTGACTGCCCAAGCTACAGGCTGAGAAATAATATAAAAGGCACGACCCTGTATTTGAATTTAAGCTTCACAGGACTATTTTTTTTATTAAGAGGTTGAGAGCTAGTTTAAGCTTGGAGATGGCTTTAGCAAGCATATTATAATCCAATTTCCGACCTCTATACACAGGGTAAGCCTTTTAGTTATGTTTTGTAATTGAAAGAGAATATTTTTGTTATTACTATTAGACCAATAGATTGAATGAAGGACCGAAGCACATTCGAAAGGGGTTGAAGACTGAGGAAGGATTCTATGTGGTCGAGCTTGAGTATATTAGTGAGGTGGAGTACTTGGATAGAGATCAAGCCTGAGGGAAGTTGTGCAACATTTCAAGAAATTTGTAAGCCATTTGTTACGCAAATTTTATAGAAATGGTCCTCTTTATTGGGTAGACCCATAGATGTAGGCATTAAATTCCAAACTCCATTATCAATGTCAGATGGTAATTTGTCATTTATTGCATGTTTTAAATTTAGTTTTATTATTTTTAAATAATCATGAACATATGCAAGTTTCAAAAATTGACAATTTACGACATTTTATTTAAAACAAAAACTAGTTTAATTGGTGAATGGAAGTTTAAAAGTCTTTTGACAATTCCAATCGAACTCAAAAATCGAGAACACTTTTGCCAAACACTTTACAAGTTCTTTTGAGTATTTCAATAATTTTTTAGTTTGAGAAATTTAGAATCCATAGTTTTAAAACTTCACTTTAAGTTTATCAGTGGTGTTTAGGGATCAAATTTTGGTATCAGAGCAGTTAGAAAGCCGAGTTAGCTCTGATTGTGATTTGATAGTTGCTTTTAGTTTATTGGTTTTCAATATCACTTGATTATATTATAGTGTGCAGTTGTGGAATCAGTGTGTTTGCAAGAAACCATGGGCAAGTTGTCACATACAGCCAAGCTTGATGAGCTTGAAGCATATAACCAATAGATCCAAGAAGAGAATGCTTTCCTGAGAGCAAGATTGTACTCCTTGGATGAGGAGATTGCAAGTTTGAAATTAGAGCTTGATTCTAAGGATGAGCTCTTGATCAAATTGCAGTGTGGTGAACCAAAGAAGGCAATACCTTCTACTTTAGATGCATAGACTATGACTAAGTGCACTATAAGCTATTCACCACGTAATTCATCTAATTATTTTTTCTATTCAGATTTGGATTCAAGTAATGATGCTTTTGGTAGTTTTGAACAACACACTAAGGGTATAAGTTCCAAATTGTTGAAGAAAATGGGCTTTAATGGAAGAGGTCTTGGTCGAGATGGCCAAGGAATTACTAACCCAATACAAGTGGAGTATAGATCTCCTCATGCAAGTTTGTATTACACTAGTGAGTAGATGGAAAATGGAAAAAAATCCTCCATGACTAAAGGAAGACAAGCTTATGATAGCAAAGGATCGAGGCCACTAGTAGAGCATGCAAGGTGTAAGAAGGAAGGTAGAAGAGGTATTGAGATTCCACCTCCTGGTTCCTACACTAGAGTTAGCACTAAATCTTCTGATCCAATTGATACTTTTAAGAAGTTTGGATATAATGTACAAAAGATAATGCAATCATTTCCATGCACTTTTTGTGGGATGAATAACCATAGTGCTAAGACTTATTGGAAATGAAATGCTTTATTTAAGTAGATTGCATGTTTGAAAGACCATTCTCATGTTAAGTTGGGAACTGGCAAAAGGGGACCCTCACCTAAGAAGGATGTTTGCACTCATTGTAAAGTGAGTGGACATAAGATTGATAGATGTTTTAAGCTTCATTCATCTTCACATTCAAGTAATGATAAAACTAATATGATTTACAAACCTCTCACTAAGGTTAATGAAGCTAATTCAATCCATAATGTAGTTGACAATACAACCCAGGATAAGGTAAAACCTACAAGTGAAAATCCATTTAAGAGGTTAAGTCAACAATTTTTTCAATTACATATGGCAAAGCCCAAATTGATAAAGTATGCAATTGATAAGGAATCCACAGAGACAATCAATTTAACTAGGAAGAAAGAATTGGTTAAGTGGATTATCACTGCATTCTTTTTACAAAGCATGGTAAGAATTCACCTAAGAGAATGAACAAGCTTTGATAGATGTAGAATAGAGTTGGTGGGAACACTTCAAGACAATTTTACCATATGAAGTTTTTCAATTCTCACTTTTTGATAACTCTAAGTTTCTGATCTCCAGAATATACAGTATGGGTAGTCTAATAATGGATAAGACATTAACTCATTTGAAATAGTTGGAGATAATAGCAGAATGCATGTTGTGGGTTGAGTTAATTCCTTACGACACTTGTCTCATATTTGATTGTTATTTTTAGAATGTATCTATTTTTGGCACATGGATGTATAGATGCATTGTAAGACCCTATGGGCATGTTTGGATGTTAGGCAATATACACTTTGTGTTGTTTGCATTTGATTAGCATATCAATATAATACCAGGGCATTGTATTGCAACATGTATACAACATTTATTGTATATTATCAGCATTAACAAACTTGTTTTGTAGTTACATTGGGAATTGTTTCAAATATTAATAGTTCACTGCTTTATAGGATGTGACATGGGTAGACAATTTTGGTATGTTGTGATTAGTTTATTGGTAGTTTTAGATTCCTTTACTCATGACATGTTGTAGTCATTCTCAGTTGAGTTGTGAATCATTTATTTTTACCAATGTTTATCTCTTGCTATGATTGGGTTCTGTTTGATGTGGTACAATAGACTAGTTATCAATTTTTTGGAGATAGCAAACTTTTGGAGACCAAAAGCCTCTTTTTAAGGAGGTGTGATCCAGAGTTCAATTTGGAGAAAGTTTCAAAATCATGACAAAACCAATTTCAAAATGTAGATCTCATCAAGAGCTTTCTGGCACTTTTCACGGTTTACAAAATAGACACTGTATGCAAAAGTTATAGGCCACTGAAGTTCTGATGCGATAGGGAAAAATGTGGTGTCATAAGATGACATGGCACAATGAGGGCACGCCAAGTGGACAAATCAGGTGGTGACATGTGATAGTCAACAGAAGTCTATAGAAATCCCACCAATGAGGGATGATTATTTTTAAAATATTGTAATTATTCCTTGGTAATATTTTAAAATTACCAAGCATGCCATGTCAGAGTTATCTTCCAAGTCAAAGCTAAGCTATAGACCTCAAGATTACATGCCATGCATTGGAAACTGTGAGAAATGTATGCCACATCTGAGTACCTCATGGAACATGAGAAGAGGGCATGGAGACAGTGAATAGGCTAAAGTTGGTACTTGAACCAACGTACCATGCTAAGTTGGTAACTTGAACCTTTGAACCCGGGCTAAGATTGGCATGCCAACCAACTACCACACTATGTTAAGCACTTTGAACCCACCAAAATGTGGTGTTGGCATTATGTAAGATGGCCACCGACCTATCAAAAGGATAGTAGGCCGTTTGTATTTACCAATGTGGGATTTAAAAGATAGCCCAAGCGCCCAAAAAGGAAGGGAAGAGTCTTGAAGTCGTGACCTGCCAAATAAAAGAGATAAGTCTTGACCGCCCAAGCTATGGGCTGAGAAATAATATAAAAGGCACGACCCTATATTTGAATTTAAGCTTTGTAGGACCGTGTTTTTTTAATTAAGAGGCCGAGAGCTAGTTTAAACTTGGAGATGGCTTTAGCAAGTGGATTATAATCCAATTTATGACCTCTATACACAGGGTAAGCCTTTTAGTTATGCTTTTTAATTGAAAGAGAATGTTTTTGTTATTATTATTATTAGACCAATAGATTGAATGAAGGACCAAAGCACATTCGGAAGGGGTTGAAGACTAAGGAAGGATTCTGTGTGGCTAAGCTTGAGCATATCAGCAAGGTGGAGTACTTGGATAGAGATCAGGCCTAAGGGAAGTTGTGAAGCATTTCAAAAAATTTGTAAGCCATTTGTTGTGCAAATTTAATATGAATGGTCCTCACTATTGGGTGGACCCAAAGACGTAGGCATTAAATGTTAAACTCTGTTATCAATGCCAGATGGTAAGTTGTCATTTATTACATGTTTTAAATTTAGTTTTATGATTTTTAAATAATCATGAACATATGCAAGTTTTAAAAATTGACAATTTACGACATTTGATTTAAAACAAAAACTAGTTTAATTGGTGAATGGAAGTTTAAAAGTCTTTTGACAATTCCAATCCAACTCAAAAATTGAGAACACTTTTGCCAAACATTTTGCAAGTTCTTTTGAGTATTTCAAGAATTTGTTGAGTTTGAGAAATTTAGAATCTATAGTTTTAAAACTTCACTTTGAGTTTATCAGTGGTGTTTACGGATCACATACACAAAATTTTGAGACAAACACCCAGAGAAAGTCCAAATAAGGAAATATACAAGTCCGAAAGAATTCTTTCAGAAGATTTACCCATGGAAATAAACAAGGAAATGAATGAAAGGAAAGTCACTTTGCATAAATCTAAAGGCTTGTCAAAAATCTTGAAGGATAGTTCTAAAAAGCTGAAGGGTCACTTTGCAAAAGCCGAAGGGTCAATTTCGTGGCAAAGTGCCCTAAGCCAAATCCTAAAAGAGAGAAAAGCCAAAAAGGAAGAATTCCTTCAAAATTTTTGTTTGAAGGAATTGAAATAGATAAAATCTCAAAGATATGATTATTTTGGACTTTTTTTTGAGGGAGTTGTTCAAACCAAAGGAAAGAAATAAGCCATAGAGATAATTCTGAAGGAAAAGATAGAAGAAATGAATAAAGGAAAATGACATAAGGTAAAAGGATGAATCAAAAGCCTAAAATAATTATAAAATGGACAAAGGAACACATGTAGAAATGAAGAGCCAAAAATAAAAGGTGAAGGATTTCAATAGCCAATAAACAGATTAACACATTCTACAGTCTATATGTAGAGCATGAAACATGGCCTAAAGCAGGATTAGACACATCCAAGACATGCATCCATTTCAAATATGCCTCTTTCAGTTCTAAAATAGAGACTTGAATGCCTAAATGACTCAAGGAGTTTAATGTTGGAGAGCTTAATATAGAATTTCATGCATGCACTCTTATTTGTCTCAAGCCTTTCAAATGTTCCAGCAGTTTAAGCAGAGTTCTAAATTTAGTTTTGGCATTGATTTCATGCAAAGGAAAGCTTTTAAACATTCCAACAGCTCAAGAGGAGTTCTATATTTGGAGACTGGCATAACATCATGCATGTTAGAAGTTTTGACTCAAGCTTGGGCCCACCATCCATTTTCAATGCCAAAGAGATTTCATGCAAGGCATAAAACAAAAATAGATTTTATTTGAAGGCTGAAATAACACAAGTTGGACTGAGTTGACCTCTTCTTTTTTCAATGCTAATCTCTTGGCTGTTATATAATTTTCTATTTAAGTTGGCTTTTTAGCCTTGAATTGTATCCCTTTTTTGGCAAGACAATACTTTGCTAAAGATTGAGTTGTAACCTTTTTAAATAAATAGAAGGACTGTTGTTTTCAAAATATAACAAGCTAGTATAGTGTATTTATGTCAATAATTTGCATAAGTGAAGAGTTTTCTTCCTTTCCAAGTCTTGATTATTACCTAGTTACTAGCTGGTAAAATTAAGCAAGTCATGTTCTGTGTTTAATGTCTTTTGGCTGAAGTTTCAGTGGATGCAAGTCATTGATGAGTTCCTTGAATTAGGCCTATTCCATCATTTATCTCAAGCTTTGATGATTAGGTAAAACCTTTTCATGAAATAATGATGTATAAGAGCCATATGGAGTTGAATATTCAATATTTTCTTGTCTGATTAGTGTTTTAAAAGTTCAAATTGAGTGGATCAATCAAAATATAGGTGTATCACCATCATTAGATAGGATTTTCCTTCAAGTTTCTTTTTCCCTTTTCACCAACAGTTTGTAATGAAAAGTAAAGGTCCTAATTGATACACCAAATGGAACTAGCCCTTACAATCTAGAGATTCAACCCATCAATTAGGTTATCCATAGCCTAGGATTGTTTCCATGTTTCATCAGAATGTGAAGGCCTGAAAATATCTTCACAAGGGTGAAAGTCTAATTGACAACATAACATTCAAGAAATACCAAGAGGAAAGAATAAATAAGCAGATAGGTTGGCTACCATTGAGTCACAATTTAGAATTCTAGCTTATATAAAGAGAGAGAAAAATTAGTCACATATAAAGGTGGTTGTAAGGCCTTCTATTCTAGATAATCATGAGAATTGGTAGGTATTCAAAGATGACAATCAAATTAAGAGATTATTACAAGAGGAGGCTGAGTTTTCTTCAAGAAATCAATCAAAGTATTTGTATCTGTATGGTGATCAAGTTATGCAACTAAAAGCAAATAAGTTTCCCAAGGGATTGATCACACTTGAGAACATTTTTAGTGGTAATGATGAGTTAAGGAAGGAGAAGTCATCCTTGTCAGCAAAAAAAGAGCACTATGTCAATGTAGAGATTGCAGCTGGTAAGTTTTTGAATTTGGGTAAGTTATGCACTCTTTCACAAAAAGAAGCTTTCATTGAGTTATGCACAAATTTTGCTAATGTATTTGCATGAAAATATAGTGATCTCAAAGGATTTGACCTAAGTTTAGCTCAACAAACCACTGAGTTAGAAGCTAAAACTAAACCAGTGAGACAAAGACAAAGGCCCATTAATCCTAAGCTCAAGACTTTGATGAGATCTGAGCTTCACAAGCTCATACAATTCGCTATTATATTTCTAATTAAGTACTTAGGTGGCAAATCTTTTTCTGGTACAGAAAAATAGTGAGATTAGATTGTGTGTTGACTTCTATGATTTGAATAGGGCTTCACTTAAATATCACTATCCATTGCCATCAATGGAATAAATTTTATAGCTGGTTACATGTTCAAAGAGGTTTTATTTTTTGGATGGATATAGTGGCTACAATCAGATTTTGGTCAAGGAAGAGGACCAATTTAAGACAGCCTTCATAACCAAATGGGGGACTTTTGAATATAGAAAGATGCCATTTGGTTTATTTAATTCTAGATAAACCTTTTATAGATCCATAGATATGGCATTCCAAGGCCTTCTTAACAAGTTTTTACTTGTTTATTTAGATGATATAACAGTGTTTTCAAAGACTGCAGATGATCACATGATTCATCTCAAGCAAGTGTTTAAAATGTGTAAGCAATTTAGGGTATCTCTAAATCCCCAAAAGTGTGTCTTCTCAGTTCATGAAGGTAAGCTCCTTGGACATGTGGTTTCAAAGTATGATTTAAGCATAGATTATGAAAGGGTAGACTCCATTCTTTCACTCTCCTTGCCTAATCACAAAAAGTCTATGCAAAGCTTCTTTGGAAAAATCAACTTCATAAAGAGATATATTTCAAATTTTGCCATTTTAGCTAAGCCACTTATAGCCATTCTAAAGAATAATTAGAGCTTTAGTTGGTCCAAAGAATGAGTTAAAAGTTTTAAAGATATTAAGAAGGCCATAGCTAGTGATCCTACACTTATAAATCTAGATTTCACAAAAGATTTAATTCTATATACATAGGCCAACATGGACACCATTTCAGGCATTCTTATGCAACAAAATCATGAGGCTTTGGAGCAGCCAATAGTTTTCTTTATTCAAGGCTTGGAAGAGTATGAAACAAAGTATTCTTTTTTTGAAAAACATGTTATTTCAATTATAAGGTCTCTTAAAAAGTTTAGATACTTGTTGTCTAACAATAATATACACGTAATAGTTTCTCATCCAAACATCAAGGAGTTCCTTTTGAACAAAGATATAAATGAGAAGAGAGCTGGTTGGATAACCAAGGTAATGGAGTATGATGTGGAAATTAAGGTCACAAAGATGATTAGAGGCAAAGGACTTTGTGAGCATTTAGCTTAAGATTTGCAAGAGACTAATAAGGTTATTTTGATGTCAAATGATGAAGAGGTTGCAGCTGGTCATACCTCACCTTCCATCTAGTTTCATGACTTGGTAAACTATCTCCAAGATGGTATTTATCCCTCTCATCTAAGTTCTTCAAAAAGAAGATATTTCAGTTGTAATCAATTCCACTTTTGCTTATTGATGGTGTTTTATTCAAGAAAGATATCAATGACATGTTGTTAAGGTGTATAGAGCCAAGCCAGACTCAGAGATTGCTTGAAGAATTCCATGATGGACATTTTTTCACAAGAACTATAGCCCTTAAGATCACGAGAGGAAAATTGAAACTTGCAGCCTTACCTCTTCAACCAATTGTGGTGGATCAACCATTATCCAATGGGGATTGGATTTTATTGGTCTCATAAATCCTCCTTCAAGTTTAGGACATAAATGGATTCTAACTGCTATAGATTACTTTGCACATTGGATAGAAGCAGTGGCATTGAAAGAAGCAAATGAAACCAATGGTCTAGATTTATATTAAGGTTTGCTTACTAGATTTGGAGTTCCTTTAATTATTATTTATGATAATGCAATGGCTTTTGTGGGAACTAGGATCATTTAATGGGATGTCCAACATGGGATTTATCTTAGCACTTCATAAAATTATTATCCACAAGGTAATGGCCTCGTTGAATATACAAATAAAAACCTATTAAAAATCATAAGGACTATTGAAGAAAATCAAAGGTCATGGCATTTGAAATTGAAATTCATCTCTATGGGCTGATAGGATCACCTACAAAGGATCAATAACCAACTCTCCATACAAGCTGGTATATGGTAAGGAAGCAAGGTTGCCCATTTCTCTTGAGTTTCCTACTTTAGAACTAATGCATCAGTATAAATTATTGGAGAATGAGGCTATGGAAATTAGGTATGCTAAGATTATGGAGTTGGAAGAGGTAAGAAATCAATCCATGCTAACCATATAAATTCATCAAGCACAAGTGAAGAGAGCTTTTGAAAAAGGAGCTTCTTCATTAAGTTTCAAAGAAAGATATTTGGTCCTCAAATGGGATGAGGATCAAGCTAAACCAGGAAGACACACAAAGTTTGATTCCCTTTGGAGTGGCCCATAGACAATATCCATCAGCAAATCCCACAATGCCTTCTAGCTTGCAAAGATGGATGGTGAGGAGCTTCCAATCCTAGTCAATGGAATACATTTAAAACATTGCTACTAAAGAGCTTGGCTCCTTGTACATAGTTAGTTTGTTTTTTTCCAAGTTTTATTCAAGTACATTAGTTTGTTTTTGTTTTATTCCAATAAGTGCTTTGTTTAGTTAATTTTTCCTGTTTTGTGTGTTTTCATTCTTATTTTAGAAGATGAAGGCTGTCTCATGCCAAGTCAAAAGAGAATGTGTAGTCATAGATCAAAATTTTCATTACTTTTTGAGTCTAAAAGTCATGTAAATGGTCTATTTCTTAGGGATAGTAAGCATGCTTCCTAGTTGAGTCACCAAAATGTTGACAATTTTGACCCCACAGGTCAAATTGCAACCTTTATCATTTGAAACTTTCCATAAACATGCCTTTTTGTCTAAGTGTTAAAAAATGGTCCTTGCAATTTTTAAGAAGGGATCCTTCCTTTCAAAAGGGTCCATTTTAAAAAAAATCTTAAAGGGAACTTCTCAGCAAATTGAGCTTGTTCATAAGTACGAAGGAATTGGGCTGGTTCAAATTGTTTGAAGGGTTCTTTTCAATAGCCAATGGACTTGACATTTTTTTCAAAGGGATTTCTTCATACATTTTTTCTGAAGCAAAAGTTCCAAAGGTCCATTATAAAGTTATGAGAGGACCATTTTAATTTTTCCGAAGGGTCTATTACAAAAATTTGAAAGGGCATTTTCAAATTTCCAAACGATACATTTCAGAAAAGCCGAAAGGTATCTGCCCTTCGAAAAAAGACATTTTAAAAGACAAAGTGGACCACTATAATTTTTTTGAAAGGTATTTTTCATAAGAAAATGTCCTTGTCAAAAGCCGAAAGGTCCCTTACAACAAATCCAAAGGGACATTTACATTTTTTTAAAGGGTTCATTTTTCTTCAAAAAAATTCATTTCAAGATTATCGAAGGGTTATTTTTGGCAAATAGGGTTCATTCAAGAATTTTGAAGGGTTTTTTTTCCTTTAGAAAAGTCAATTTCAAAAATCTCGAAGGTTCATTTCACTTTTTCGAAGGGCATTACAATTGTTCTGAAGGGTATACTTCAAAATTTTGAAGGGTCATTTCTTTTGACAAATGGTCCATTTAAATTCTTTCAAAGGGAAAAAGGACCTTTACAACTTTCCTGAAGGGTGACTTGTCAAAAATCCAAAGGGCATTTTCTCGGATGAAAGCATTTCAAAATTGCTGAAGGGACACTTTCAAAATTACTGAGGGGTCTATTCAATTTTTTCAAAGAAATGGGGTCTTTTCAAATTCTTCAAAAAGGTCATTTAAAAAAAGTTTGAGAGACCATTTAAAAAGTTCCAAGGACCATATCATGAATTCCTTTAGAAAATTTTTCTGAAGGAATTTTCCATTGCAAAAAATTTGAAGACCTAATTTACTTCAAACTTTTTATTCAAAGAAATTGTTCAAGGTGAAAGAGACAAAAACTTTGAAAACATAAGTCTAAAAGAAATAGATAGAGGCAAAAAAAATTTGAAGACCTTTTTCAGATAAAACTCCAAAAATATAAGTCTAAAGGAATTAATGATGGGCCTAAAAATGTCAAGTTTGAGCTCCTACAAGTAGCCGTTGGTCAAGATTTTAAAGGGTTCATCAAGATTATTGTGAGCTTGACACTTGTCAAGATCTAGCAAGGAGATCAATGGATGAGAAAAGGCCAATTTTTCAAAAGGATCTTAATGGGATGTCAATAGCCAATCAATGGAAGACAATGAGGACTTCTTATTTTGACTCCTATCATGTAGTTCATAGCTCACATTCAAAGCATGCAAAGTTGTCCAAGCAAGATTAGACTGCAGTAAGGAGGACATCGAGTTTTTAATGCAATAATCAAATTATTCAAACTTGAAAAAGACATGAAAATACCTTCAAACATGACTCTCTTGATTCTAAAAGGGAGACTCTAATGCACGAAGGGCTCAAGCAGTTTAGCATTGGATGGTTGTTCAAGGAGTTAACATGGAGTTACGTGGAGTTGACTAGATGAAGCTTATCATGCATCTTCCTTTTTTTCCATGCAAAGAAGGACTCTCTCTTGTTTTGACTCAGCTTCCAAACATATCAAGTGGAGTTTCTATTTGAAGATTAGCATAACATCATGCATGGAGAGAATTGAATTACCAAAGATCCATGCACGTTTAATGAATTTTAAACAATTTAATGTTTATTCTAAATAATGATTATGAAATGGGCTCACCATCCTTTTCCAACTCCAAAGAGCTTTTCATGCAAGGCATAAAAAGATATTATTTGAAGGTTTAGTTATCTTTTGATAGCTGAAGTTGGACTTGTGAGATGTGGGAGTTGATCTCCTCTCTAATTCCAATGCCAATTTCTTGGCTTTTGAATTATTTTTCTATATAAGTTGGCTTTTTCAGCCATTTTGAAGATCCCTCTTTTAGCAAGATCGAACTCTACCAAAATTTGAGTTTTGTAATCTTTTCAGATAAATAAAAAGACTATTTTTAGATTTTAGGATGCTGGTATAGTGTATTTATGTTAGTGATTTGCATGTGATAGAATTTTCTTCCTTGTCAAGTCCTGATCCTTACCTATTTACTAGTTGATTAGATTATTCAGGTCATGTTCTGTGTTTGATATCTTTTGGCTAAAGTTACAGTAGATGTAAGTGGCTAGTTATTGCCTTGAATCATGCCTATTCCCTCATTTCCCTCAAGCTTTGATCACTAGATAGAACCTTTTCATGAAATATTAATGCATAAGAGTCAATTGGAATTAAAAGTTCAATTTTTTTCTTGTCTAATCAATTTTTTTAAGAGCTCAAATTGAGTGGATGAACCAAAATACAGGTGTATCACCATCATTAGATAAGATTATTTTCTTCAAGTTTCCTTTTTTTCCTTTTCTCAGTATTTTGTAGCATAGAGTAGAGATCCTAATTGTTACACCAAAGGGAGCTAGTCCTTAGAATTTAGAGACTCAATCCACTGATTAGGCCACCCACAGCCTAGGATTGTTTTCATGTTTTAGTAGACTGTGAAGGCCTAAAATGACCTTCACAAGGGTATGAGTTTGACTGACAACAGGACTCAAGAAAGGTGTGAATAGTGGCTAAGGAGGGAAAGGGAGTCCAAAATTGATAGCCTTTCAAGCTAGACAACACTTACATGAGTTTAAAAGGGAAGGTGAGTTCTGAACACACCACTATGATAGTCTTAAGAATAGACAAAATTTAGATTTGCATAAGATTTTAAGGACCTTCGGGAAGACCTTGTTGGCAGGTATGCACATGAGGGAAGTGTTGTCAATTAGACTTGCAACCCTGTGAAGGTAGTTTCAAGCCTTCATAGTCTGTTGAAACATGGAAACAATCCTAAGTTGTGGGTGACCTAATCAATGGATTAACTAGATTGTAAGGGCTAAATCCCTTTGGTGTATCAATTAAGATCTTTGCTCTACATTACAAACCATCGAAAAAAGAGAGAAAAACTTGAATGGAAATCCTATTTAATGATGGTGATACACCTATATTTTTTTATTTGATCCACTCAATCTAAGCTCCTAAAAACACTGATCTAGACAAGAAAAAGGCTAAAATTTCAAATTTAATTGACCAATATGCATAAGTATTTAACGAAAAGGTTTATCTGGTGATCCAAGTTTGAGGGAAATGAAAGAATAAGCCTAATTTAAGGCACTAACCAACCACTTATATCCACTATAAACTTAACCAAGAGACATCAAACATAGAACATGACTTGCATAAACTGATCAACTATGCTGCTAGGTAAGAATTAAGACTCGACAAGAAAGAGAAATTTTATCACTTATTCAAATCACTGACATGCATACACTATAATAGCATTCTAGAAAATAAAAATAGTCCTATTAATCTAAAAAAAGGTTACAGACTTAGTCTTTGGTAGAATTTGATCTTGCCAAAAAAGGGATACAAATCAAAGCTAAAAAGCCAACTTATATAAAAAGCATACAACAACCAAGAGGCTGGTGCTGAAAATAGAAAAGGAGGTCAACTCTTGCATTAACCAAGTCTAATTTTCATTATGCCAAGATAACAAATCCTTCTAAAAATATCTTCTTGTCTTTTGTCTTGCATGAAAAATCCTTTGGAGTTGAAAATAGATGGTGGGCTCAATCTTGGAATAATCTACCTAAATGCATGATGCTACGCCAATCTCCAAATATGAAACTCCTCTTGAGCTGCTAGATCATTTGAAAGGCTTTCCTTTACATGAAATCAATGCCAAAAATTGAATTTAGAACTTTGCTTTAACTACTGGAAATGTTTTGAAAGGCTTGGATGAATGAGACAAACAAGTGTATGCATGAAATTTTGTGTTTAAGCTCTCAAAAATTAAATTCCTTGAATTATTCATGTAAATGAGTCTCCATTTTAGAACTAAAAGAGTCATGTTTGAAATGATGCATGTCTTGGATGTGTCTAATCCTTTTTATGGGCCACTTTTCATGTTGTATAATGTATTAATCTATTTATTGGCTGTTGAAATCTCTTGCATTTTGTTTTTGATTCTTTTTGGACAAATTATCCATGGCTTTCCTGTGTCTACTTTTTATTGGTATTTATTTGGCTTGTCTCTTCCTTTAGGATTATTATCTCTCAAATTTCTTCCCTTTATTTTTCTTCAAACAAAAATCCTAAAAGAAATATATCTTTGGGCTTATATCTTTGCTTATTTTCTCTCAGACAAATTATCTGCGTCTCTTCATCCTTCATGATTAGTCTATCCACTTGGAAAGTCATTCAAAGGAATTATTTCAAATAATTCGTCCAAAGGAATTCCTTCAAACTTTTTGAAAAGTCGTTCATTTTGTGTCTTTTTCTCTTGATCTTATCTTTTCAAGTCATTTCTGTCCATTTCCTTCCAACAAAAAGTCTGAAGGAAATCATGTGTCTTTCTTTTCTTCGAATAAATCTTCCCAAAATAATTCTTTCAGATAATTCTTTTAGACTTCTTTCCATGACCTTTATTTTCCTTTAGACAAAAATTTTGAAGGAATGGTTGTGTCTTTCCTTTCCTTGTTACCCTTTCACTTTTAAACTTCCCTTTAGGCTTCTGCAAAGTGACCCTTCAATTTTGAGAATGGACTTTCTTAAATGGAAGGTGCCCTTCAGGTTTTCTGTAATGGACCTCACAGCCTTTCCAAACTGCCCTTCAGCAAAAATGTATCTATCCACTGCCCTTTGGACTTTTCGAAACTATCCACTTTTCCACAAAATTGACCCTTTGGATTTTTATGGATGGTCCTTTAGCATTTTGGGAGTGAATTTCCCAAAGGGCACATACCCTTCATGATTCCTTGAAATGAACCTTCTCTAAACGACTCTACCCTTCAGGATTCCATCAAATGAACTTTCCCAAAGGGCACATACCCTTCATGATTCTTGTAATGTTCCTTCCCAATTTTCCAAGTGACCTTCGGGTTTTTGTAAAAGAACTTTCCTGAAGGGATTCTACCCTTTGGGTGTTTGTAAATGTCCATTTCCTTCATCTTCAGGTTTTTTGTCTTTATTTCTTTTCTTTGAACTTTCTTTTGAGGCCTTTATCTTCCTAAAGGAAATCCTTCAAAACTCTGTTAAGTGCCTTTTTCCCTTGAAATTCCTCCTCCCAAAAGGAAAAGACCCTTCAGACTTTTAAAAATGCCCTTCAAAAGAATGAAATAGACCCTTCAACTTTTTTGAAAGAAATGATCTTGCCTTTGAGGATGCCCTTCAGGATTTATATCTGGATAATTCTCTCGAAAGAAAAAGACCATGTAAACTTGAACAATTCTTTCAAAATATTCAAGACCCAAAACTGATTCACAAGATGCATTACAAAGTTTTGAATAGTAGAGGTTACAATTTTGACCTGTAGGTTCAAAATTATCAATATTTTAGCAACTCAACTAGGAAGCATGCCTCTTATGATTGAGAACCTAGCCATATACATGAGTTTTGAATCCACAAAGAAATGATAGATCTGATCCATGACTGCAAACTCTCTTTTGGCATGAGATAACCTTCATCCTCCAAAATAAAAGGAAAACACACAAAGCAAGGAAAACTAAGCAAATAAAATGTGCAAACAAACACTTATTTGGAAAAAAATAGAATGAAATTACTATGATCGAATAACACTTGGAGGAAAACAAACAAACTAAATATGTATAAGGAGTTTTGCTCTTTAGTAGCAATGTTTCAGATGTATCCCATTGATTGGGATTGGAAGCTCATGACCATCCATTTTTACAAGTTGGAAGGCATTGTGGGATTTGTAGCTAGAGATTGTGTATGGGCCACTCCAAAGGGAATCAAACTTTGTGTGCCTTCCTAGTTTAGCTCTATCCTCATCACACTTGAGGACCAAATATCCTTCTTTAAAACTTCATGAAGAAGCTCCTTTGTCAAAATCTCTCTTCACTTGTGCTTGATGAATTTCGATGGCTAACATGGATTGATTTTTTGTCTCTTCTAGCTCCATAATCTCAACATACCTGATCTCCATAGGCTCTTTCTCCAACAATTCAAGTTGATGCATTAGTTCTAAAGTAGGAAACTCAAGATAAATAGGTAACATTGCTTCCTTATCATATACCAGCTTGTATGGAGAGTTGGCTATTGATATTTTATAGGTGATCCTATCAACCCATAGAGCTGAATTTAACTTGAGATGCCATGACCTCTGATTGTCTTCAATAGTCTTTATAATCCTCAATAAGTTCTTATTCATAGATTCAGCAAGGCCATTGCCTTGTGGATAATAGTTTGATGAAATTTTTAGGTAAATTACATGTTGGATGAACCATTGATTGATCCTAGATCCCAAAAAAGGCATTGCATTATCAAAAATAATAGTTGAAGGAACTCTAAATTGCTTATAGAAATCAAGAACATTGATTTCATTTGCTTCTTTCAATGCCATTGCTTCTGTCCAATGTGTGAAGTAATATGTAGTAGTTACAACCTATTTATGCCCTGAACTTGAAGGAGGATTAATGAGGCCAATAAATTCAAATCCCCATTAGACAAAGGGTTGATCCATAGTAATTGGTTGAAGAGGTAAGGCTGTAAGTTTCACTTTTCTTATAAACATAGCACACTATTTTTACTTCCTAACCCATGCATGGAAATCACCAAATATAGTAGGCCAATAGTATCCACCTCTCATGATATTAAGTGTTTTAGTTCTTGAGTAAAAGTGTCCACCATGTCCATCATGAAATTTTTCAAGAAATATCTAATTTTGGCTTGACTGTATAAATCTTAGCAACATGCCATTGATATTTTTCTTGAATAAAACACCATCAATAAGCAAAAATGGAATTGATTTCAATCTTAAATATATTATTTTAGAAGCACTTAGATGAGAGGGATAAATACCATCTTAGAGATAGCTTACCAAGTCATGAAACTAGCTAGAAGGTGAGGGATGACCAGTCATAACCTCTTCATCATTTGACACTAAAACAACCTCATTAGTCTCTTGTAGGTCTTGAGCTAGATGCTCACAAAGTCCTTTGCCTTTAACTAGCTTTGTCACCTTAATTTCTACATCATACTCAATTACCTTAGTTATCCAACTAGCCCTCTTCTCATTTATATCTCTGTTTAAAAGGAACTCCTTGATGCTTGGATGAGGAACCATTAGATGTATATTGTTGTTAGACAACATGTATCTAAACTTTTAAAGAGATCTTATAACTGAAAGGACATGCTTTTCAACAAAATAATACCTTGTTTCATACTCTTCCAAGCCTTGGCTGAAGAAGGCTATTATCTACTCCAAAGCCTCATGATTTTGTTGCATAATAATGCTTGAAATGGTTTCCATGTTAGCATATGTATACAAAATAATATCCTTTATGAAATCTAGATTTATAAGCATAGGAGCACTAGATATGGCCCTCTTAATATCTTCAAAACTATTTACTCATTTTTTGGACTAGCTGAAGCCTTGATCCTTCTTTAACATGGCTATAAGTGGCTTTGCTAAAATGGTAAAATCTAAATCATATCTCCTTATGAAGTTGATTTTCTCAAAGAAGCTTTGCATAGCCTTTTTGTTCTGAGGCAAGGAAATTTCAAGAATGGAGTCTATCCTTTCAGAATCTATGCTTAAACCATGCTTAAAAATAACATGTCCAAGAAGCTTATCTTCATGAACTGAGAAGACACTTTTTTGGATTTAGAGATACTCCAAATTGCCTACACCTTTCAAACACTTGCTTGAGATGAACCATGTGATCTTCTGCATTCTTTAAAAAGACTATTATATCATCCAAATAAACAAGTACAAACCTTTTAAGAAGGCCCTAGAATGCCATATCCATGACTCTCTGAAAGGTTGCTCCAGTATTAGAAAAATAAAATGGAATATTTCTATATGCAAATGTCCTCTACTTAGTTGTGAAGGCTATCTTAATTTTTTCTTCTTCCTTGACCAAAATCTGATTGTAGCCACTATATCCATCCAACAAAGAAAACCTCTCTGAACCTGCAAAAATATGTAAAATTTGTTCCATTGATGGCAATGGATAGTGATATTTAAGTGAAGCCCTATTCAAATCACAAAAATCAACACACAAATGAATCTCACCATTCTTATTTTGTACTAGAATGAGATTGAACACCCAAGTTGAGTGCTTGATTGAAAATATAATAACTGATTCTATGAGCTTGTGAAGCTCAGCTCTCATCAAAGTTTCAATTTTAGGATTGATTGGCCTTTGTCTTTGCCTTACTAGTTTAGTCTCCTCCTCTAACTCAATGGTGTGTTGAGCCAAACATGGATCAAATCCCTTGAGATCACTATACTGCCATGCAAATATATTAACAAAACTTGTGCACAACTCAATTAAAGCTTGTTTTTGTGAAGGAGTACATACCTTACCTGTTGTCAACTTGGAGTTGCACCCTAATCAAAGACATTTTGAAATGGCTAATCCTCATTCCAGTTGAAACAATGGGATATTCTCACAAGGGTGGGTGCCTCAATGATGAGAAGAACCTCTAGAGAAGGCTGGTTCTTGTAAGATGTATCAATGAGGATCTTAACTTCTACACTACAAACTACCTAGGGAAAAAAGGAGAAGAACTTGAAAGGAAATCCTAGCTAAAATGGCGATACACCTAATTTGCTTGATCCACTCAAATCAAGCTTTTGAAAACACTGATTCAGATAAGGAAGAGGCAAAACTTCAACTCCAATTGATCAATACACATAAGTATTTCATGAAAAGGCTTTATCTAGTAGCTAAAACCTGAGGGAAATGAAAGAGTAGGCTTAATTAAAGGCACTAATCAGTCACTTGCATCCACTAAAGTTCTAGTCAAAATATAAATAAACATAGAATGTGACCCACATAAATGACTAGCTAGTAACTAGGTACGAATCTAGATTTGACAAGGAAGAAAGGAAATCTATCACTTATGCAAATCAATGACAAAAGTATGCTATACCAACTGCTAAAAATTGAAAAAACACACTCCTCTTATTATTGATTTTGAAAAAGGTTACAACATGATCTTTTTAAAAAGTTTTCTTGCCAAAAAAATGGATGACTTTTTACAAGGCTGAAAATCCATTAATATAGAAAATATCAATAGCTGAGAGATTAGAATTTGAAAAAAAATAGGAGAGAGACTAAATCTATCCAACTCAGCCTTTACAAAAAGTCTATTTTGTCTTCTTCCTCTTTGTATGAAAGCTCCTTGGCACTAAAATTGGATGGTGGAATCACACATTTGACTTTGCTTATGCATGTTCAGTTGAGCCATGTCTAAAATTAGAGACTAGCTCTTTAGCATTGAGAAATGGATGATGGAACCAAGTTTGACCAGTCATCTTTTCCTTTACATGGAATGTTACGCCAATATAAAAAAAGAAATATGTTTGACTTTCTTTGAAGATTGAGTTGGAGGAAGAGATCACCCCACATTGCATGTAAATCCACACCAAGAATCAATAGATGAGCTCCACTCAGACTATTGGAATGTTGGAGAAGCGTGACTTTGACTAGTCAAACTGTGGGTCAACTAAAACATAGCAATCCACCAAAAATAGCCCTTGTTCATATGTATTTTCTCTTATTTTGGTCTGCCTGTTTGTGTCTATTTTTTTGGACTCCTATTTCTTTGGTCTATCTCCTTTGGATTTTTCTTGACTTCATTACTACCTTATTTCTTTCAAAATTCTTTGTTTCCTACCCTTGGCCTTTATTCCCTATCAGAATTTTTTGTTTCATTCTTTCCTGGGGACTTTATGTTTATCTCCATTAGTCTATCTCCTTCGGATTTTTTCATGTCTTTCCTTTTAACCTTTATTTCCTTCAAATTTTTTGTTATCTAGATTTACCTTTGATTTCCTTAAGATCTTTTGTTTTTTAAAATTCCTGCAGACAAAAAGTTTGCAGGACTTGTCTCCTTGCTTTCCAAAGACAACCCTTCGAGCTTCCTATCTTAGTCCTTTCCTGAAGGGTAGGTGCCCTTTCAACTTTTTGTAAAAACCTTTTAAACTTTCCAGATGGACCTTCTCGAAGGGCAAGTTCCCTTTGGGTTTTTTTACAAACGTCCCTACCGATCCTAAAATGAGCCTTCCTGAAGGGTACCTACCCTTCAAGTTTTTTATCAATGACTGTAATGTCCCCTTCTAGCTAGACATTATACTTTCATCATGATTATCCTATCAATGGCCCTCGTAGGCTAATACAACATGTTTAGAGGGTCTTCTCCACAGTTACCCAAATGGTAGTTCATTTCTTCAGGGAAGTTTCAACATATTCTGAAGGTTTTTTAATGATTTATTAGAATGTTTCTATTTTTAGAAACCTTATGTTATAAAATGATGTTATATTTGTAATTTATGTTATAATTCATTATTTTATATTAAAGTGCAAATATAATATATTAAAAGGGAAAAATAATAATAAAATATTATGATGTTTCTAGAAGCTTCTCAAATGAAGGAAAGAAAAAAAGTATAAAGGGAGGTGTGGGTTGCTATTATGAATCATCCAAATTTGATGTTGTTTTTGTTGAGGTATGCTTGTGGAGCTTAGAGTTTTCTGCAGTGAATCAATTTATCTTTAGGAATGATAACTCCCATTGATATCATAACTAAGGGAGTGAAATATCTCTTGAAGGGTTGCATTTTAGAGGTGATATTTTAGTCATCTCAATTAGAGCAAAATTTGTGGCCATCGGCCAATTTTGGAGAAATTGATTTGGTGAATTTATGGAGGTTGCATAGCTATATTTTTGTGTTGGTTTCTATATAGCTTGGCATCGATTTTCCTGGGTTAAGAGAGTAGATTGCATTGTGGATAAATTTGATATAAAAATATGATATTTACAGTCAAGGAAGGACACCATTAGGAGGGATTTTTTTGCTTGTGGGGGTTCCAATTTTCATCAATTCTTTGCTTGGCTTGGTGTACCTACTTCCTTGGAGCATGGAGATGATATTAGATACTTGAGACAATGAAAATTCATTACATATTATTTTAAATTTGAGATTAGACTAGAACAGGGGTGGCTAGCTTGGAAAATTTGATTTGTCTTGGGAGATCATCCTTTCACTTGGAAATTGCTTTCTCCTTCATCTATTCTCAAGGGTGCCTCAATCCAACTAGGTTTCATTTCATACAATTCATCATTTAGTATATTTTATATTTTCAGTTGTAGGTGTGCATCTTTCATATGAGCATACCATATAATTGTAATTCTTGTTTATGCCAAGAGTCTTGGCTAGTCTAGTGGAACATTGTATCAAATCATCAATACAAATAAGAATCACAAGTTGTTGGTCATTTATAGTTATATTTTGAGCATTTGAATTGAGATTGTAGATTGTATACCAACTATTCAACTTAATGTCCATTGGTTGTAGGTGATTAGTTTGCTCATCTAATTGCATAGAAAAGAACACAAAGAAGTCATTCTTGCATCTAGAACTTAGCATTGTCATTATTTCATTGTTTTATAAACACTTGAAGCTTTAATCCATCATCAATCAAACAAACCATCAAACTGTGACAAAAACCAGCAAGAAGCACTTTGTATACAAAGTGTTTTAAAAAATTACAAGGCAGTAAATTGAGACAATTAAGGGCAAATTGGGCAAGGATTTTTACAATGACCCTTTTGAAGGGTACCTGCCCTTTGGGTTTTTAAAATCCCCTTGGACTCTTTATTGGCAGCCCCTTCCTGTTGAATAACCCTTAAGAAAAAGGCACCCAAGTTTTTTGAAGGGCACTCTAGGTTTTTAGAAACATCCCTTCTTAAGGGTACATTTCCCTTCGAGTTTTTTGGAAGTGTCTTTCAAATATTTTGACTTATCTTTTAAACTTTTTATAAGTAATTCCTTCAAACAAATTATCCAAAGGAATTCCTTCAGGATTTTGTCTGAGTCTATTTGCTTGTTCTTCATACTCTTCACTGGCACCTACATCATATTTTTCATTGCTTGTTACTTATAAAAAGAGATAAGTCATTCACGCTGAGAAACCCGAAATGCACTATCTTAAGTAATTCAGGGTTCTAAACCTGAATTACTTATACTAATAAAAATTTCATAAGCAAAGTACTTCTCAAAACTTGATTTTCACTATCAAGAGTAATTTGGGTTTTCCAACCCAGATTACTTCTACTGATAAAACTTTCATAAGCAAAGCACTTCTCAAAACCCAATTTGCATTGTCAAGAGTAATTTGGGTTTTCCAACCTAGATTACTTCTACTGAGGGGTTTCAACTACTAATTGTCATAAAATGAAATAAGTTATGTCTCTTGTAAAACCTAAAGACTTCTCCTTCCAAAAACTTGAAGTCTTCTAATGTGTAAAACCTAAAGTCTTGCTTGAATTCCCACCCTCTCACACTTAGGCAAAATTTTGGTATGTAGACCAAAAAATGGCCAACATTATCCAACTTCAAAATCTTACCAACTACAATCTCTATATTGGCATAGTGCTCTTCTTTTGTTGAAAAGGATGACTTCTCCTTCCTTAGCTCATCATTACCACTAAAAATGTTCTCAAGTGTGACCAATCCCTTGGGCAACTTATTCAATTTTATTTGCACAATCTGATCACCGTATTGCTACAAGTGCTTTGATTGGTTTCTTGAAGAAAACTCAGCCTCTTCTTGCAAGAATCTCATAATTTGATTATCATCTTCGAACACTTGCCAATTCTCATGATTATCTAAAAAAAAAGGCCTTATAACCACCTTTATATGTGACTAAATTTTCTCACTTTTTATATCAACTGGGATACTGAATTTTGACCCAATGGTTGCCAACCTGTCAGCATGTTTATTCTCACCTCTTGGTATTCCCTGAATATTAAAATATTGGAAATCTTCAAGTAAGTCCCATACTCTATGCCTGTAAGACTTAAGAAATAAATTTTTACATACATTTAAACCTCTTACTTGGTGACTATAAGTTCACTATCACCAAAAACTCGTAAGGTGTTGACTTTCATCTTCTTAGCCCACTAAAAACTGTGAACTAGTGCTTCATACTCAACAACATTATTTGAACAACCAAACTAAAATTTAATAGAAGAGAAATACCTTTGCTTTCTTTTAGAAACCAACATCATTCCATATTTTGTTCCATTCTTATTCCTTTATCCATCAAATTACAATTGCCACAAACCTTCATTAGACTCATCTTCTTTGACCATGGATGGAATTGGTGCATCATTCTCATGGAGGCAATATACACCAAGTCCTTCTTATTCAATCAACTTGTAAGGATCATGATCATTCAAGGTAGAAGCCCACTCATTAAAAAAAAAAAAAAAATAGAACTCTATCCAAAGGTGATTCGCTTTCTACTTCACTAGCTTCTAGTACTTTATCTGAGATGATACAGTTAGTATTCACAACACTTGGCATATATAGATCCATATGAAAATGTGTAATCAGTTCATAATAAATTTTTACATTGGTACCATACCTAGTTCTAAACAATAAATAAGTCTAATCAACTAATAAATATCCACCAATATTTGATGTGAAGTCCTTAAAAGGTACATAACAAAGTAAGGAGGCAAGTCTACCACAACAACATCCTGTTGAATAGTAACATTGAGACCAGCATGTAAAATAAAATTCAAATATTTTATGATGCCTACCATCTTTATTGGTGACCCATAAAATTTCAATACTCATTTTGTTTTTATCTCATGAACAAGTCCAAGCTTGTCTGCAATCTGTTTAGGCATGATTGTACTACTAGCTCCACTATCCACCATACAATTATGAAAAAAAGTATCACCTACTATCAAATAAAGGTAAAAAGGAGGAGTTTTCTTTGATTTTACCTCAGTTTTTTACACCTTTTCCATCTTATTTACTTTCTGTACCTGTTACTTTGCTAGCTAGTTTGAATTAGTTAAGACAACACCTTCTTTCTCAACTAGTTTTGGAGACAATTTGAGAGCTGAAAGCTCTTAGATGAGCATATATTTTTGTCTTGGAATGGAAAGAGAATCCCACATGCTAATTTTCATGTTAGAATTATTCATTTGGTCTATTATATTAAAATGAGATCCACTAACCTTTGGTTGTACCTTCTAAAGTACTAACTATTCGTGAACTAGAGGTAGTTGATGAACCTTACCAACCTCTATATTATGATTTTTTTGTGTTGTAAGGATATAAATTTGATCTTTTTTACTCGTAGAAATAAATATAGGAATACTTGAAACATTTTTTACCTCTTGAGCATCTTCAATGGCTATTCTTTTAGCTCTAGTTATAGCCACAACTTGACCACTTGAATTGTTAGTTTCAACACCTTGAGTAAAAACAACATGATCATCTACTTGCCAATTTACATTAATGGCATCAAGATTCCCTTGAACTTGATGAGTCTCTCCTTATGATGTCAAAATTTTATCTTGGTATTGACCTCCTTGAAAATAAAACTATTTTTGTGTCATTTGAGGCATAGTGATGTTCTATGATACCAAGGCTTGGTTTTAAGCATCATTGAGATTTGAGGGCAACCAACCTGAATCCTACATCAAGTTGTTTTGAGGTGGGGTGGGAATAATAGCCTTTGAAGTGGAAGGAACATTAGGATCAAGGGAAACATATGGCCTAGCTAGAGTTATGGCTCTTTGTGCTTGATAAGGTGGTCTATTTTCTCTTAAACCCTAATAAGGAGGCCTTTAATCTTTGAAGGGCTGATAGGTATTTTGATTTTATTATTGATAAGGCCTATTAGATTGAAATTTTTTCCTCTTGAGTTACACTATTTCATTCCCAAAATATTGTAGCAAAATTTTTAACTCTCCTATCTCACTAGCTTGACTAGGAGGGGTTACAATTTGAGCTGGAGGTGGTGGAATAGGAGCTAAGGATGGAACTTGAGAAATTTGAGGGGATGGTATGGAATTTACTTCTAGAAATATAGGCATTGGAGTTCTTGGATAAATCTTACCAGCTTGCATCAAACTATTTTTTGCCCTTATTATAACCTCATAAGCATCTAGCATGTAAGTACCACCCATAGACTATATCATCACACTAATGTCAAAGTGAATGGCTTGTAAATAATACAAAATGCATATTCAGGAGATGACCTAATCAATACAGGTATCTTAGTCCATATTCTTTTGGAATTTGAGGTTAAAATCTGACATGAACTCATGAGGAGCTTTATTTATGGTAATTAATTACTCAACTAAAGATAGGTGATCAAATTTGTCCTCAAATTGCTTGACTAAGGCTGCACCTAATTCATCCCAAGTGGAAATAGAGTCTATTGGAAGGTTTCTATACCATTTCAATGCTTTTCCTTTGAGAGAGGCAGCAAGCAATCTAATAGAAAAATTATCCTCAACAACATTATGGACTGAACAAAGACTAGCCACATCTTGGATATGTTTAATAGGGATTATTTGATTTTCTCCTGAGAAGAAAGGGATGCTCTTGAGGGAAGACACTAGAATGTCATCAAACTAGGCTAAATTCAGTGGGCTACCTCTATTAAATGGAGTAAACACCTAATTTTTTATGGCTATTTGGGTAGTGGGGGTTGTAGTGATTGAAACAGTAGGAGGACAAGGAGGCAAATATTATTTTTGAAAATATGGTTTTGCCCTCATAAGTCTTGATCTCTTATAAGATATAAATTGAAAAGGAGTACATTTACTTACTAACCTTATGGTAATTTTTGGCATGAAAGAGCTGCCTGAATGATGCTATGAACTCTACAACTAGAAGAATCTTTAGCTTGTGATGAAGATGAATATTCTCATCTCCTACAAAACTTTTATTCAACTTCAAAAAATTTCAGATCTGCAAAATATTTATTTGTTGGTCCCATTGAGAGTGCCAAAAATTGTTGTCAATAAGACTTTCACCTCTGTGAAGGTAGTTTCAGGCCTTCACGGTGTACTAAAACATGGAAACAATCCTAGGTTGTGGGTGACCTAATTAGTGGATTGAATCTCTAGATTCTAAGGGCTAGCTCCCTTTGGTGTATGAATTAGGATCTTTGTTCTATGCTACAAGCTGCTGGGAAAAGAGAGAGAAAATTTAACAAAAATCCTATCTAATGATGGTGATACACCTATATTTTTTTATTTGATTAACTCAATCTGATCTCTTAAAAACAATGATCTAGACAAGAAAAAGGCTAAACTTTCAAATCTAATTAACCAATATGAATAAGTATTTCATGAAAAGGTTTTATCTGGTGATTTAAGCTTGGGGGAAATGAAAGAACCTAATTTAAGGCACTAACCAATCACTTATATCCACTATAAACTCATCCAAGAGATATCAAACATAGAACATGACCTACATAAACTGATTAACTATGTTGTTAGGTAAGAATCAAGATTTGACAAGGAAGATAAATTATATCACTTATGAAAATCATTGACATGAATACACTATACCAACATTCTAGAAAATAAAAATAGTCCTTTTATTAATTTGAAAAAAGGTTACAAACTTAGTCTTTGGTAGAATTTGATCTTGCCAAAAAAGGGATACAAATCAAGGTTGAAAAGCCAACTTATATAGAATACATACAACAACTATGAGGTTGGTGCTGAAAATAGAAAAGGAGGTCAACTCTTACATTAATCAAGTCTAATTTCCATTATGCCAAGATAACAAATCCTTCTAAAAATATCTTTTTGTCTTTTTTCTTGCATGAAAAACCCTTTGGCGTTGAAAATGGATGGTGGGCTCAAGCTTAGACTAATCTGCTTGAATACATGATACTACACCAATCTCCAAATATGGAACTCCTCTTGAGCTGCTAGAATGTTTGAAAGGATTTCCTTTACATGAAATCAATGCCAAAATTGAATTTATAAGTCTGGTTAAATTTCTATAAATGTTTGAAAGGATCAGATGAATGAGACAAATAAGAGTGCATGGATAAAATTTTGTGTTTAATCTCTCCAACATTAAATTTCTTGAATTCTTCATGCAAATGAGTCTCCATTTTAAAACTGAAAGAGTCATGTTTGAAATGGCTGCATGTCTTGGATGTGTCTAGCCTATTTATGGGCCACTTTGTAAGTTGTATAACATGTTAATATATTTATTGGCTATTAAAATCTCTTGCATTTTGTTTCTAGTTCTTTTTAGACAAATTTTCCATGGCTTTCCTGTGCCTAAATTTTGTTGGCATTTATTTGGCCTCTCTTCTTTCGGGCTTATTACCTCTCAGATTTCTTCCCTTTTTTCCTTCAAACAGAAAATCTGAAGGAAATATATCTTCAAGATTTTGTCTTTGCTTATTTCCCTTAGATAAATTGTCTGTGTCTCTTCATCCTTCATGATTGGTGTATTCACTTGGAAAGTATTCTAAAGGAATTCTTTCAGACAATTTATTTGAAGGAATTCCTTCAAATTTTTTGAAAAGTCCTTCATTTTGTGTCTTTTTCTCTTGAGCTTATCCTTCTAAGTCATTTCTATCCATTTCCTTCAGACAAAAAGTCTAAAAGAAACCATGTGTCTTTCTTTTCTTTAGATAAATCTTCCCAAAAGAATTCTTTCAAATAATTTGTTTGAAAGAATTCTTTTAGACTTCTTGTCATGACCTGTCTTTTCCTTCGAACAAAAAGTTTGAAGTAATGGTTATGTCTTTCTTTTCCTTATTACCCTTAGGCTTTCGAAACTGCCCTTCAAGCCTCTGTAAAGTGATCCTTCAATTTTGACAATGGACTTTCCCAAAGGGAAGGTGCCCTTCAAGTTTTATGCAATGGACTTCATGGCCTTTTTAAACTGCCCTTCGGCAAAAATGTATCTGTCCACCTACCATTCAATTTTTTTGAAATGGTCCACTTTTCCATGGAATTGAACCTTCAAATTTTTGAAAATGGTCCTTCAACATTTTGGGAGTGACTTTCCAAAAGGGCACATACCCTTCAAAATTCCTTGAAATGAACCTTCCCAAAGGGACTCTACTCTTCAGGAATCCTACAAATGAATTTTCCTGAAGGGCACATACCCTTCGAGATTCTTGTAATGTCCCTTTGGCATTTGCCAAGTGACCTTTGGTTTTTTGCAAAAGAACTTTCCTGAAGGGATTCTACCCTTTGGGTGTCTGTAAATGTTCATTTCATTCAGACAAAAAGTTCAAATGAATTAAATCTTTAGGCTTTTTTCTTTATCTCTTTTATTTGGACTTTATTTTGAGGCATTTATCTTCCTGAAGGAAATCCTTCAAAACTCTGTTAAGTGCCTTTGCCCCTTGAAATGCCTCCTCCTGAAAGGAAAAGACCCTTCAGAATTTTGCAAATGCCCTTCAAAAGAATGAAATAGACCCTTCAACTTCTTTGAAAGAAATGACCTTAATTTTGAAGATGCCCTTCGAGATTTCTATTTGGACAATTCTCCTGAAAGAAAGAGACCATGTAGACTTAAACAATTCCTTCGAACTATTCAAGACCCAAAACTGATTCACATGATAAACTGTAAAGTTTTGAATGGTAGAGGTTGTAATTTTGACCTGTAGGGTCAAAATTGTCAACAAGAAGTGCCTCATTAATTTCTCATGTGTAATGTCTCCAAAGAGGACAATTAGACCTAGTTGGAGTTTTCCAACAAACTCTTGAATTAAATTATCAATTAATTTAAAATCTATTCCACAAACCAGTAAGCCCTAGCTAAAAAATTTATAAAATATCCAAGCAATATATGCTAAAAATAGCTTCACAAATAATTAAAAATACACAAAAAAAAAGGTATCTGTTTCAACCAAAATAAATTGGTGAAGTGGTTTAAAACACCCCTAAAAATAATATGAATTTTATGTGAATGTATAGCTACATTTTCCAATCATGAAACACCTCAAAAACATCCACAAGTGAGTCACCACATTTTAAAAAAAAGGGAAATAAATATGATATTTATTTCTTGGAATTTGCCCTTCTAAACACCTCCCGAATCTCTCCAATCAAGTTTCCCAAGTTGACATAATATATATTAAATTCTTGAATATTACCAGGGCATAGATTAACCTTTCACACATGTAAATTGACCCATAACAACTTTCCAATAACTGTAATAAATTATAAAAATTACCTTGACCCTAGAAGAGGGTTCTATAGACAAAATTGCCCTATTATGAGGGGTCTCCACCCTCTCAAAGCAATTCACCACCCTTGGGATGGCCTCCAAACTCAACAAGCTTCTCAACTAAGTTTGCCCACCTATTTGACCTACAAATTATGAATTTCCATCTATCTTAAGGGTTTTTAATAATTCCTTGATGAAGGTTGTGTCTAAAAACACCTTTGTAGATCTACATACATACAACTATGCAAAATTAAGGCACAAATTCAACTCTTAAATAGAGATGCCCTTTGTAGAATAATGGAGGTTTTCGTCCCCAAAATCCTTAGTGCACTTGAAAGTTTTCATCCTCAAGTCACTTGTTCAAACTTGACATACTTGCACAATAATTTCAATATAAAAAATGCCTAACATTTTCAAATGAGCCTTCCCTTTCTTTTTATATTTCTCATCCAATTATGGTGCCCAAAATAGAAAGGGATAGTTTACTTTTTTTTTAAATTGATATATTAAAATATTCCTTCTAAAATCACTTTTAGGTCCAAATGACCTTTTAAATGTCCTAAAATTAGATAATAAATTACTTTATCAAAACATATCTTTGAAGTTCACAAATGTTCCCCCTTTTTCCTTTAAAACCTTAGCACTTGCGAACGCACAAGCTAAGGGTTTCATCCCAATGACTAGCTTGAAAAGGGGGATATTACAGTCCTCCCTTCTCAAAATTATTTTCCCACAAGCAATTGTAAATTTGGGTGTTGAAGGATGGCTTCCCCATCCCAAGTTGCATCCTCTATAGGCATATCCTTCCATTATACCAAGATTTTTGTGATAGTACAATTTCAGAGGCTCCTCTCATGAACCTCAAGAATAGCTTTGGGGATCAAGACCAGCTTACCTTCATCATCAATAAGTGGCAGGTCAATGGAAAGTGTTATATGTTTTCCAAGATCCCTTTTAAGACAAGAAACATGGAACACATTGTGACTATTACTTTCTTCTGGTAATTGCAGCCACTTTACCCACCCTTCTTTAAATTTTATAAGGCCCATAGAAACATGGCTTTAATTTTTATGCTCCACTTTTCTTGAGAGAGGATTTATTATAAGGTTGCAGTCTCATATAGACCATGTCCCCAACCTCAAATTGCCTCTCCACTCTATGTTGATCTGTATAATGCTTTTGTTGTTTTTGAACTTGTTACAAATTCTTCTTGAGCTGGTCCAAAATTTTAGAACTTTGTTGCACCAAATTAGCAGCCCTAGGCACCCTACTATCCTCCAAAATAATGTCAAAGAATGAAAGAGCTTTATGTCCATACAAAGCCTTGAATGGTGACATACCACTAGACATGTAGTAGGTAGTATTATAATAAAATTATGCCATATATAACTATCTATTCCAACCTTTTTGTTGTCTCAAAATATAATTCCTCAATTATCCTTCCACCCATTTATTGACAATTTTGGTTTGCCCAACTATTTGGAGGTGATAACTAGTGCTTGGAAGCAATTATATATCTATTAGCTTAAAATGTTCTTGTCAAAAGTGGCTCATAAACCGGCTGTCCCTATCATTTATGATGCTCTTGGGCAATCCATGCAACTTGAAAACTTCTTTGAAGAAGATTTTTGCTATATATGGAGCATTATACTTAGCTGAAACTGCAAAACAAGGAGCATATTTTGTCAATATATCCACTACAACAGAAATTACACATTTACCTTGTGACATAGGTGATCCTATGTTGAAATCCATAGAATGCTCTTTCATTTTTGGTGGTAAATTGGAAGAGATTGCAAGAAACCAATTGAAAATGTAGTCATTCCCTTATTTTTTTGACATACCATACACTCCCTAACATGGAATAAAACATATATTTTCAAACCCTTCCAAGAAAATCTTTCTCTTACCTTCTTGTATGTTTTTAAGCAACCTTGATAACCAACCATAGTATCATGATGAGCAGCCCACATAATTTGGTGTTTTAACTTGGATAAAGGAGCCAAAAGAATTCTGCCCTTATAAAAAATTATCTCCTCATGCACCTTATATTTGTTGTCTATCACCTTGCCTTCCAAAATCGTAGTAGCCCATTCATCCCTTTCATATTCGAATATAATTACATCCCTCCAATCAGTTTTTAATTCACTTAATGTACAAAAATAGGGCCTTCTTGACAATGCATCAGCCACCTTATTATTTTTGCCTTTCATATATTCAATGTTGAAATCATAGGATTGTAACTTGCTGACCCACTTTTGTTGTCTATCATTCAAATAAGATTTTGTGAGGAAGTATTGAGACTATTTTGATCCATCTTGACTATGAATCTCTCATAAATCAAGTATTGACAGAATTTAGCCAAAGCATTCATGATAGCCAACATTTCCTTGTCATAAATTGAAAACTTCTTTTCCCTTTCCTTGAGTTTCCTACTCTCAAAATCAATGGGATATCCTTTTTTCATTAGGATAGCCTCTATCCCTTCTCCAAAATAATTACATTCCAATGTGAAAGGGTGCAAAAAATATGGAATAGCCAACATGGGACAAGAACTCATCACTACCTTGAGTCTCTCACAAGTCTGCAAAGTGGTTTGGGACCACACATAAGCACCTTTCCTTGTCAAGTTTGTAAGGGGGGAAGCAAGTTAGGAAAATCCCTTCATAAACTTTTGATAATAATTACACAATCCGAGAAACCCTCTCAAATGATTCATAGTAGTGAGAGGTGGCCAATCATGTATGGCTTGAATCTTTTGTTGGTCCACTTGGACCCCTTGTGCATGGATCACATGTCCCAAATACAAAAATTTAGAAGTAGAAAACTCACATTTATATTTCTTTTCAAAGAGGTTTTGTTGCTCTAACATTCCCAAAACAATGTCCAAATGGTGCTAATGTTCCTCCCAAGTCTTGCTAAATATCAATATATCATCAAAGAACACTAGCACAAAGTTCCTTAGATGTTATTTGAAGATGTGGTTCATGCAAGATTAAATGTAGTGGGAGAATTAGTGAGTCCAAAGGGCATGACCACAAACTCATAATGCCCATTGTGACAATGAAAAGCCATTTTTTACACATCTTCCTCCCTCACATGAATTTGATGATAACCAGTCTTCAAGTTTATTTTGGAGAAGTAAACTGATCCATGAAGCTCATCAATGAGTTCATCAATCCTAGGTATTGAATAAGTATTATTGATGGTCTTCTTGTTCAACAATCTATAATCAATACACATCCTCATAGTCACAACTTTTTTCTTCACAAGCACTATTAAAAAAGTAAAGGGGATAGAGCTTGGTCTTATGTGCCCCATTTTAAGTAACTCTTGGATAGCCTTCTTAATTTCCTCCTTGTAGGTCCATAGGTGGTGGTAGGGGGTAGAGATCACTACTCTTGTGCCTTCCTCCAATTCACTTATATGTTCAAACCTTTTATCTAGGTGAAACCCATGAGGTATGTCACTAAACACTCCCTCATGTCTATCTAGGATGACTTGAACATCCTTGTGATGCAACTGTTGATTTAAATTAGACCTTGTTTCATGCATAAATAACTCAGTTGTCCATGTAATATGCATTTATTGAAATTTGGTTCCACTCTTTTTGAGGTCACCAACATGGGTGTCCCATTACTTAGACTATGGAGAATGATTTCCTTATTGCCTACCATAAATTTTAGTTCTATTTTTTGCAAATATGAGTGTATTTACCAATAGATTGAAACCATTGGGCTCTAAGGACAACATCTATCTCTCCATGGTCTATCACATTGAACTCTCTTTCAAAGGTATATTCTCCCATGGTTAGTTTTAGCTCCAAAGGTCTAGAAATGCATGAGATGGAGGAGCCATCTCCCATGGTTACCTTAAATCCACTATTTTCCTTAGTAGGCAGCCTATGTTTTGCAACCATTTTAGCATCTATAAAATTGTGAGTGGCTCCATTATCCATTGACATAATTACCCTTTTTTCTCTAGCATTTTATTTCACATGGAAAACATGGCATCTAGTGGCACTAGATAGGGTAGCAATGATCTCTTTCTTTGTCACCTACTAGCCATCCTCTTTTTCTTGATGTCTTTGCCCTTCAATTTTAGTTTGGTTTACCTTCACATGGTCATTTCTTTTCTCCCAATTTTTTGATTTTTTTTCCTTTGGTGGCTGCCCTTCTATTCCCATTTCACATGCCTTTAATTCCTCTGAGTTTCCTAACTTTAATCTCAGTTGATTGTCCATCACCATGGGTCCACAAGTGACTAATTTTTGGTACCCAAATCACTTGGTGACTACCCTTCAAATTCAAACTTACATGTCATTGATTTCCTTGAATTTTCTAAGTTAATTTCCAACTGCTCACCCATCACAAAGGGCCTATGTTTGACTAAATTTTGGTAACTAAAAAACTTGTGGAGTGGCTGCCCTTTGTACAATTGAAAATTAGGCTTTGTTATTTGTTTTAAGGGCTGCCTTTCATCCAATTGGGATTCCTTTCTATGTGCCTTTATTGATTTTGGTTTAAATGGCTCCACCTTCTTACCAAACTTATCAATTATTCTTTCCAAAAATTCTTCATGTGTCCCAATAGTGCTATATCCTTGTATCTCCCATCCATGACACAACCATTCATGGGCAGCCCCATCTAAATGTTGGATGATAAAAGTTAATGCTTCCCTTATACCTCTAGGCCTCAAGTCAAGGTACTCACTTTTAAAAGTGGGATCCAAACTAGAAACTCGGGTGCTTCCCTACAAATATAATTTCTACCTTTTCAACTAGAAAATTCAAATGTAACCCTATTAAAAGGGGTCTTCATTAAACAAACTTGTTTTCTGCCCATAAAAACCTTTAAAACCCTTGTGAATGGCTCCCAACAATAAGCCAACACACCACAATCGATAGTCACACTTCTCAATGCAAGTCACTACCCTAAAATATGGTCAAATCAATGAATTACTAAATTTGAAATGCAATTATATCACCTAAAAGTAGTTTTACCTTGAATAGGAGCGAAGGTTTTCATCTCCAAACCCTTGTGTCCTTGAAGTTTTTTGTCTTCAAGTCACTTAGCCACGTGTTGCATACTTTAGCCTCAAAATCAAATATTATAAATTCATGGTAACATTTCAAAAGTCATCATACCACCTTTTATGCCAAATCTTCTAACAAGTCCTTAAAAAAGGGCGCTTCAATTGGAAGGAGAGTTAAATTAAATTTAAAATGTCTTTTCTCTTTTCTTCATTAAGGGTTATGCTAACCCTTTCTCACAAGTTAACTTTTAAGTTATGATATAAAAATTATACAAAAAGGTATCTTTTATAACTTAAAATTAGAACCAATGTTTCCCTTTTTCCCTTTCTTCTCTTAATCTAAGGAAAGCACCAAAAGAACTAGGCTAAAGGTCATGTTCATTCTTAGTCCAAAAAGGGGGGACATGACACTCTTTGAAATGTATTAGTAGGGTTTGGATTTTGAAAAAAAATGGTGGTGGGAAATATACTCTAAAGTTGTACCATTTGTGTCATTAGATCTTCCATTCTTTCTTGACCCCTTTGAATCCCTATGAAGGTATTCTAAAATAGATTTGTCCTTTCCTCATCCATCATATTTTTTCCATGTTTGTCCATGGTTCACTCGCTGGTAGGAAATTAGTTCTGATACCACTGTTATGACCTTTATCTTTTTTTAATTAGAATGATACCATGAAGAAAATAAAAAAGTATTGGATAAAGAAATTAAACCCTAATAATAACACTTGAGCTATATTTTATTGATAAAAATCTTAGAATACATCAATAGAGAAAAAATACTAGTGTGCAACTAATTCAAAATCAAGCACCTAGTGAAAGATCTTTCCCAAATCATAATTGATGCTATTTTATAATGTTATTCTAGCTTCCCTATAAATCAAATTACCAATAAAAAATGCTTTTAGTCCAATGCAATCTCTAGATGAGATTTCCCCCAAGAAACCAAAAGGGTTTCATCCTCTGATCGTTAGATCCAAGGGTTTTTTGTTCCTGAATCTATAGTTGAGATTTGCCTACTGTAACCACCCATTGTAAGTATGAAAATATGTGAAATAAACATAAATTAATCCTCTCAAGGTTAAAATAATAGAAGTGCATAAAATAATTATACAATATACATAAGCTTAAAAATTGTATCTATCAATTTCATCTTCAGAATGTAGCTTAGAAAAGTGCATAAAATCATTGAAAACTAGACTCATCATAGATAAAAACTAAAGATGTTATGAAGGTTTGTAGTGTATAAATGAGGTGGGGCCCAAGATTATTTCTAGATCAGTTTACTCCAATAGATTTGTACACAAGTGAAGTTTCCAAAATTGGTTTACTAAAATATATCTACACACAATTGAAGCGAAAATAGAATTATGTATTTACTTTGAAAAAGCAATGCAAAAGTATGCTTATAAAATGAAGGTGAAGGGTATATATAGTAATGTCAAGTGATCGCTCCCATTTCCCTATTGGCCACATAATAGGCACATGTGATTGTTCTATGTAGAGGTGGCATGCTATTGAATGGTATAAAGGTACACATCCTTGTCTTATTCTAAGCCTAAATAAAGATTCTAAACTATAGAATAAAATAATTATCCTAAGTTAGCTTAATGAATGTGTATAATAAATATTTCACCAATAGCCCCCCTTAATAGTAACTTAGGAAGGTCTATAACAAAAAAAAACATGATGCTTACTATTGACAATTTTGCCCCACAGGCCAAATTGTCACCCCTACTATTTAGAACTCTGTATATGGTGCCATTTTGTCTTGTAAATACATTTTGGGTCCTAAATAATGAAGAGAAAAAGGGTTTTACAAAGTTTAGTGAGGCTTGGGGTATTTAAATTAATACCTATAGCCATCCAAGGAGCCATCTACATCTAGGTATAAGCCAAGGAAAGACACCTACAACAAGTTCAAAGGCCATATATCCTATTTAAAATGTCACATATAGTCTTAAAGATCCAGGCCTATAAAAGGAAAGACTTTGTAAGGTGTATAGGAGCCAATGAAGAATTAATAGCTATAACCATCTTTGAAGTTAACCTACAAGCCTGTAGGTTCAATTTCAATGAAAGCACAAGATAAAAGGCAACATCATGTAGGTTTATTTTCTCAGAGTTTTTCCCAGGTGGACTCTTTACCCAAGTGTTTTATCTCCTAGGCATTTTCTTTCTCATAATTTTTTTTGGACTAACTATGGGAACAATTTCACTCAAACTTTTTGTCTAAGAAATTTTTTTGAGTGAAATAAGGTTTCAAGGTTGAAAGGGACATTTCCAAAAAGCCCGTGTACCCTCCAAAAGACATAGGTTCCCTCTAAAAACCCTAGGTGCATTAAAAAAAGCCCAGAGAAATTACAAAAGTGGAAGTTCTTTGGTGAAGAAAAGGAATTATACAAAAATCCTAAAGAGCACTTGTCCTTCAGGAAGGTCCATTACAAAAGTTTGGGTGCCCTTCAAAAAACTTGAGTGCCTTTTTCTTAAGGTTTATTCACTTTGGAAGGGGTTGTTTAAAAACTTGAAGGGTAAGGTACCCTTTGGAAGGGTCATTGATAAAAAACCCAAAGGGTAGGTACCCTTCAGGAGGGCTCAATTCAAGACTGAGAAAGTCATTTGAAAAAAAACTAAAGGGCATGTGCCCTTCAAGAAGGTCCATTTGGTGATTTTATGGGAATTACAAAAATCTCAAAGGGCACCTGCCCTTTGGGAAAGGATCATGACAAAAACCCTGAAGGGCTATTTTTTTGGAAGGCAAGGGACAATTCCCATGGATTTTTTGTCTGCAGGAATTTGAAACCAAAATTTTTGAAGGAATTCCTTCAGACTTTTTCTCTGAAGGATTCCTTCAAAAAAGTTTTCAAATAGGAGATTTGAAGAAGATAAGATGATCTGGGCAACACTTCAGATGACAATTCGGGTGATGGGTCCACCCCAATTGATGACGAAACTTTCGGGAGCCATAACTTTTGCACCGTAGCTCCAATTGACTCACCGTTTGAACCATTGGAAAGATAATAATGAGGGGAATGTCATGAGATGTCACGAATCTATTTGTAATGAATTTTGACCCCATAAAACCCAATGAAAGTGTCCCAAATTTCAATTTTAGTAGTGCAGTCTAAAAATAGTAAGTTTCTAAAAATAGTAATTCCTCGAATTCTGTATTGTTTTAAATCATGGAAGTCGACCAATTCATCTCCCTTGAGATTGGTGACCTTACACATCCTCCCCACACCTTAAAAACATGTATAAATTAAGATGTAACCTAAAATGGAAAGTAGACATCTCTTCTCAGAGATAAACATATATTTGGGTCTACAAATTTGATCAATAAAACATCTCTTCTCAGAGATAGCATTATTTGAATTATTTTGTTCTTATTTCTTGAATTATCTTTCAACCAAATCTTTCTAGTTTTGGATCATAAGACCAAGGAAAATTTTGAAGAAAAAAAAGTTCGTAGGAAATGAGAAAAAGTCTGATGGAAAACACAGGTAGATTAAAACCCGAGATAAATAGGATAGAAGCAAAAGTCTAAAGACAATTCTTGTGAACATTTTGTCTGTAGGAAGTTGAATATGCAAAAACTAACGAACAAGTCTACAGACCAAATCCCAAGGCAAATAAATAAGCCATGAGAATAAAACTGAGGCCTTAGAAATAAAATGAAAGGGAGAAGTCTGAGATAAAAAGGACCCAAAGAGAATGAACATAAGTCCAAACAAAAGACAAATGCATGCAAAGGGAAGGTCCATAGAAAATAAAAACCAAATAAATAAAGCCAAAATCCATGAATAGATAAGACCTAAAGAAATACATGCAAGAGATAGAGTCAACATGGAATTCCATGCAAGCAAGGGCTAATTATGATTGTATGTCAAGGCTTCAGTTGACTGGTTGTTGAAGTCAAGTTTATCTCCAAGGTCAACTCAGCGCTTCAAACATTCCAATATCTCATGAAGGGTTCTAAATTTGGAGGTGGGTGTACCATTTTTGCATGCTAAAGATTTTAACATCCCAAAATTAGCCACCATCCATTTCAACCCCAAGGAGTCTTCATACAAGACAAAAGACATAGAAAAGATAAATTTGGAAGGCTCATGCAACACAAATTGGATTTGGGCTAATGAAAGAGTTGTTTCCTCTTCTATTTTCAGTGCCACCTCTTGGCTATTGTATTTTTCTATAAGTTGGCTTTCAGCCTTGAATTAAATTATCCGTCTTTTGGTAAGAAAACTTCTACCAAATTTTATGTTGTAACCTTTTTTAGAATCAATAAGAAGAGGACTGTGTCTTTTCAATTTCCAGCAGCTAGTATAGTCTACTTTTGTTATTGATTTGCCTAAGTGATAGATTTTATTTCTTCCTTGTCAAATCTAAATTTGTACCTAGTTACTAGCTGGTCATTTATGTAAGTCACATTCTATGTTTGATTGTCTTTTACTGAGTTTATAGTGGATATTAGTGGTTGTTTAGCGCCTTTCATCAAGCTTATTTTTTCATTTCCCTCAAGCTTAGATCATTAGATTAAACCTTTTCATGAAATACTTGTGTATTGATCAATTGGATTTGAAGTTTTGCCTCTTCCTTATCTGAATCAATATTCTTAAAATCTCAATTTGAGTGGATCAAGAAAATTAGGTGTATCACTAATTTAGCTAGGATTTTATTTCAAGTTCTTTCTCCCCTTTTACCCAGGCAATTTGTAGCATATAAGTTGAGATCCTCATTGATACATCTTATAGGAACTAACCTTATCTAGAGGTTCTTCTCATCAGTTAGGTACCCACCCTTGTGAGAAGATCCCATTATTTCAACTAGAGCGAGGATTAGCCATTTCAGCATGTCTTTGATCAGGGTGCAACTCCAGGTTGAAAATAGTTTTTTGGCATGCCTAATGGGACCCATTTGGACTTGGTATTAATTAAATTGTAGTTACAGTAGAGTTATTCAAGAATTATTTGATGATTATAAGCTTAAGTGGTCACTTCTAATAATCTAGTCATAGTTTCCATGTAAGTATTAAGTTATCATGAATGAGTTTTGATGGTTGTATATGAAGAGAATTCCTATGCTATGTTTCCTTATCAGCCTAATGATGGATCATACTAGCCTTATCATGATGCCTATGAGCCTTTTTATGAGCCTAATCAATCTTATTAGGATTATTATCAAATCTATGTTGAGCCATATCAGTCATATGAGTAGCCTTGGCTCAAATAAAGAATAGATGAGATAGACCTCAAAATACTAGCATATGCAAGGAAAGTTTGTTCAAACTCTTAGTATGCAAAAGTGAATGGTCTATTCCAAAATGTGTCTAATGATCTAGAAGAGATAAATGGGCTGTGTATTTTTGTATTAGAGAAGATGGAGGCTTGGGAGAGGCAAAAAATTGAGTTAAGATAATTATCTACAAAGGGTTCTTATATTCCTTATTCTCATGAAGTTCTTAACCATGCCCAGTGTATATTGAGGGAGCTTCCTAGTTGGAGTCAAGAGCCTATTTATGAGACTAATCCTTCTTATAGTCCCCTTTATCCACCACTAATCTCTCAAGCACAAGTTGTCCATGAGCACAAAGAGATTTCAGACTTTGATGAGGTAATGGCCAAGTAGAAGGAACAAAATATAGAGGTTTTTAAGAGTTTCTCTTTCCCTCCTCTCCAAAACTCCCTAAAGGATTCCATTTCCCTCAAATTCCCAAAATTTGATCATGATCAACCTCCCATGCTTTGTTCTCACTCTCAAACAAATAAATTTTATCACCCTCCCACTATCTCCCTTCTTCAGGAGGAGCCTATTCTCTAGAAGATTGAAAAAGAGGTTTCAGCTAGAGGTCAAGTTCTTGCAGAGTGTAAAGAAGATGCTTTAGGTATGTTTGAGGAAGAGTTTCACATTGAGACTTCACTTAAGTTTGTTGCCGAGAATCTAATTATATTTAAGAATGAGAAGGTTGATCTTGATGTAGAGGAACTTCAAGAGGAGTTGGTGCAGATTGAAGTCATAAATGAGTTACAGGTATATCCTATTGAGAAGGATCTAGATAGTTTTTAAGCTAATTCAGTTCAAATAGATCCAAATGAGGAAAATATGATTGGTAGTTTTACCTTGAATCTCTACAAGAGATTAAAGAGCTTTGTATGGATATATTAGCTATTAAAGAGCATGTTTATGAGAAATTTGATCAATAATCACCTATTTAAGATCATAATATAGATTGGGTTGCCTATTCAAAGCTCCTTGAAGAGCTGGATGAACTTGCAACAGTCAATAAAAAGGGTGTGGCCACTCAAAAACAATGTATAGATGAGATATCACTTGACAAGGTGATAGATGACAAGTGATACAAAAAATATCAAGAAGTACTTGATGAGTTTGTCTTTTTTGGTGAGTGGTTTTATATTTATGACTCATTTGTGAAGATGTTAATATAGTTGGTGGAAAATAAAAATTCCTTATCAAAGGTTATGATTGATAAACATCCTACCTTACAACTATTACCATCTCTTGGAGTGACTAAGTTTAAAAATTTCCCTTTTGATCTAGGTGGATCATGCTTTGTCATGGTTATTTAGGTTATTTATTAGTTTTTTTTCCTCCAAGTGTTGTTCCAGCACATTAGTTTCTTTCAGTTTTTTTCCAATAAGTGTTTGTTTGCACATTTGCTTCTTAGTCAGGTTTTTTGCTTTCATGTGTTTCCCGTCTTATTTTTGAAGGAAGGAGGTTACTTCAGCCATGATCAAAGGAGATTTGTATTCATGGGAAAGGTTTACAATTGTTTTTTGTGAGTTCTATATCATGTATATGGTCAAGTTCTTAAGCATAACAAGCATGCTTCCCAGTTGAGTTGCCAAAAATGTTGATAATTTTGCCCCACAGGCTAAATTATCACCCCTACTATTTGGAACTCTACATATGGTGCCATTTTATCTTGTAAATCCATTTTGGGTCCTAAATAATGAAGATAAAAAGGGTTTTGTGAATTTCAATGAGGCTTGGGGTCTTTAAATGCATACCTAAAGCCACCCAAGGAGCCATCTACAGCTAGGTATAAGCCAAGGAAAGACACCTACAACAAATTCAAAGGCCATTTCTTTTGTTCAAAATGTCACAAATAGTCTTAAAGCTCTAGGCCTATAGAAGGAATGACTTTGTAAGGTGTATAGGAGCCAATGAAGAATTAATATCTACAACAATCCATGAAGTTAACCTATAGGCATGTAGGTTTACTTTCAATGAAAGCACAGGATCAAAGGCAACATCATGTAGGATTATTTTCTTGGATTTTTTCCCAGGTGAACTCTTTACCCAAGTGTTTTATATCCTAGGCATTATCTTTCTCATAATTTATTTAGGGCTAACTATGGGAACAATTTCACTTTTTGTCCGAGGGGAAAAGTCTGAGTGAAATAAGATTTCAAGGTTGAAAGGGACATTTCCAAAAATCTTGGGTGCCCTATAAAAAACTTGGGTACCCTCTAAAAAACTTGGATGCCTTACAAAAAATCCATAAAAATTACAAAAGTGGCAGTTCTTTGGTGAAGAAAAGAACTTTTACAAAAATCCCAAAGGGCACTTGTCGTTCAGGAAGGTCCATTACAAAAGTTCGGGTGCCCTTTTAAAAACTTGGGTGCCTTTTTCTTAAGTGTTATTCACTTCAGAAGGGGTTGTTTGAAAAGTTCAAGAGGATGTTTAAAAACTTGAAGGGCAAGGTACCCTTTGGAAGGGCATTAACAAAAAAATTGAAGTGTAGGTACCCTTTGGGAGGGCTCATTTCAAGATTGGGAAAGTCATTTGAAATAAACCCAAATGGCATGTACCCTTTGGGAAGGTCCATTTAGTGATTTTATGGGATTTACAAAAATCTCGAAGAGGACTTGCCCTTTGAGAAAGGATCATGACAAAAATCCTGAAGGGCTATTTCTTTTGGAAGGCAAGGGATAATTCCCACAGACTTTTTATCCATGGGAATTTGAAACCAAAAAGTCTGAAGGAATTCCTTTAGAATTTTTGTCTGAAGGGTTCCCTTAGAAAATTTGTCAAATAGGATATTAAAAGAAGATAAGAGTAGGGAGAAATTTGAAGAAAAATAAAAAGTCCGTAGGAAATGAGATAGAAAAAGTCTAGTGAAAAACAGAGGTAGATCAAAACCTAAGACAAATAGGATATAAGCAAAAGTCTAAAGACAATTCCTGTGCACATTTTATCCATGGGAAGTTGACTGTACAAAAAACCAAAGAACAAGTCTACAGACCAAAGCCCTAGGCAAATACATAAGCCATGAGAATAAATTTGAGGCCTTAGAAATAAAACAAAAGGGAGAAGTTTGAGCTAAAAAGGACCCAAAGAGAATGAACATAAGTTTGAGCAAAAGACAAATGCATGCAAAGGGAAGGTCCATAGAAATACAAACCAAGAAAATACATCTAAAAGCCATGATTAGATAAGACCTAAATAAAGACATGCAAGAGATGGAGTTAACGTGGAATTCCATGCAAGCAAGGGCTAATTATGATTGACTGGTCAAGGCTTTAGTTGACTGGTTGTTGAAGTGAAATTTATCTCCAAGGTCAACTCAGATCTTCATTCATTCCAATAGCTCATGAAGGATTCAAAATTTGGAGGTGGGTATACCATTTTTTCATGATAAAGAGTTTAACATCCCAAGATTAGCCACCGTTCATTTCAATGCCAAATAGTCTTCATGCAAGACAAAAGACATAGAAAAGACAAATATGGAAGGCTCATGCATCACAAATTGGACTTGGGCTAATGAAAGAGTTTTATTCTCTTCTATTTTTAGTGCCACCTCTTGGCTATTGTATTTTTATATAAGTTGTATTTCAACCTTGAATTAAATTATCCCTCTTTTGGCAAGAAAACTTCTACCAAAGATTGTGATATAACCTTTTTCAAAATCAATAAGAAGAGGACTGTGTTTTTTAAATTTCCAATAGTTGGTATAGTGTACATTTGTTATTGGTTTGCCTAAGTGATATATTTTCTTTATTCCTTTTTAAATCTAGATTCGTACCTAGTTACTAGCTAGTCATTTATGCAAGTCACGTTCTGTGTTTGATTGTATTTTGCTCAGTTTATAATGGATATTAGTGGTTATTTAGTGCCTTTCATCAGGCTTATTTTTCCATTTCTCTCAAGCTTAGATCATTAGATTAAACCTTTTCATGAAATACTTGTGTATTGATGAATTAGAGTTGAAGTTATACCTCTTCCTTGTCTGAATTAGTGCTTTTAGAATCTCAATTTGAGTGGATCAAGAAAATTAGGTGTATCATTGCTTTAGTTAGGATTTTCTTTCAAGTTATTTCTCCCCTTTTCCCCAAGAAATTTGTAGCATAGAAGTTGAGATACTCATTGATACATCTTATAGGAACCAACCTTCTCTAGAGGTTCTTCTCATCATTGAGGTACCCAACCTCATGAGAAGATCCCATTGTTTCAATTAGAATGAGGATTATCCATTTCAGCATGTCTTCGATCAGGGTACAACTCTAGGTTGAAAATAGTTTTTGCCATGCCTGGTGGGACCCATTTGGATCCGGTCTTAATGAAATTTCATTGCAGTAGCATTCTTCAGGAAGTATTTGATGATTCCAAGATTAGGTGGTCACTTCTAATAATCTAGTTACAGTTTCCATGTAAGTATTCCATCATCATGAATGAGTTTTGATGACTGTATATGAAGATAATTCCTATGCTATGTTTCCTTATCATCACAATGATGGATCATACTAGCCTTATCATGATGCCTATGATCCTTTTTATGAGCCTAATCAACCTTATTAGGAGTATTATCAAAGCTATGTTGAGCCATATCAATCATGTGAGTAGCCTTGGCTCCAAGAAATAATGGATGAGATAAAGCTCAAAATACCAGCATATGCAAGGAAAGTTTGTTCAAACTCTCAATATGCAAAAGTGAATGGTCTATTCCAAAATGTGTCCAATGATTCAAAATAGATAAATGGGCTATGTATTTTTGTATTAGAGAATATGGAGGCTTGGGAGAGTCAAAAAATTGAGTTAAGCTAATTATCTACAAAGGGCTCTTGTATTCCTTATTCTCATGAAGTTCTTAACCATGCATAGTATATGTTGAGGGAGCTTCCTAGTTGGAGTCAAGAGCCTATTTATGAGACTAATCCTTCGTATAGTCCCCTTTATTCACCACTAATCTCTCAAGCATAAGTTTTCCATGAGGAAAAAGAGATTTTAGACTTTGATGAGGTAATGGCCAAGTGGAAGGATATAATACAGAGGTTTTTAAGAGTTTCTCTTTCCCTCCTCTCCAAAACTCCCTAAATTATTCCATTACCCTCCAAGTCCTAAAATTTGATCATGATCAACCTCCCATCCTTCATTCTCCCTCTCAAACAAATAAATTTTATCACCCTCCCACTATCTCCCTTATTCACAAGGAGCCTAATCTCTAGAAGATTGAAAAAGAGGTTTCATCTATAGTTCAAGTTCTTACAGAGTGTAAAGAGGATGCTTCAGGTATGTTTGAGGAAGAATTTCACATTGAGACTTTACTTAAGTTTTTTTGCTGGGAATCCAATTATATTTAAGAATGAGAAGATTGATCTTGATGTAGAGGAACTCCAAGAGGAGTTGGTGCAGATTGAAGTCATAAATGAGTTACAAGTATCTCCTATTAAGAAAGATCTAGATATCTTTCAAGCTGATTCAATTCAAATAGATTTAAATGAGGAACAAAAAGATGATTGGTAATTGTACCTTGAATCTCTACAAGAGATTGAAGAACTTTGTATGGATATATTTACTATTGAAGAGCATGTTTATGAGAAATATGATCAAGAATCACCTATTAAAGATCATCATATAGATTGGGTTGCCTATTCAAAGCTCCTTAAAGAGCTAGATGAACTTACAACAGTCGATAAAAAGGGTGTGGCCACTCAAAAATAATGCATAGATGAGATATCACTTGACAAGGTGATAGATTACAAGCAATACAAAAAAATCAAGGACTTGATGATTTTGTCTTTGTTGGTGACTGGTTTGTTGTTGATGACCCATTTGAATAGATGCTAATATAGTTGGTGGACAATAAAAATGCCTTATCAAAGGTTATGATTGATAAACATCCTGCCTTGCAACTATTACCATCTCTTGGAGTGATTGAGTTTAAGAATTTCCCTTTTGATCCAAGTGGATCATGCTTTGTCATGGTTAGTTAGGTTCTTTGTTAGTTTTTTTTCCTCTAAGTGTTGTTCCATCACATTAGTTTCTTTCAATTTTGTTCCAATAAGTGCTTGTTTGCACATTTGCTTCTTCATTAGTTTTTTTGCTTTCATGTGTTTCCCTTCTTATTTTTGAAGGAAGGAGATTACTTTAGCCATGATCAAAGGAGATTTGTGGTCATGGGCCAGGTTTACAATTGTTTTTTATGAGTTCTATATCATGTATATGGCCAGGTTCTCAAGCATAGCAGGCATGCTTCCCAATTGAGTCACCAAAAATGTGAACAAATTTGCCCTGCAGACTAAATTGTCACCCCTACTATTTGGAACTCTACATATGGTGCCATTTTGTCTTGTAAATCCATTTTGGGTCCTAAATAATGAAGATAAAAATGGTTTTGTGAAGTTCAATGAGGCTTGGGGTATTTAAAAGCATACCTACAGCCACCCATGAAAGCATCTACAACCAGGTATAAGCCAAGGAAAGATAACTACAACAAGTTTAAAGGCCATATCTTCTATTCAAAATGTCACATACAGTCTTAAAGATCTAGGCCTATACAAGGAATGACTTTGTAAGGTGTATATGAGCCAATGAAGAATTAATATCTACAGCCATCTGTGAAGTTAAGATAGAGGCCTATAGCTTCACTTTCAATGAAAGCACGAGATCAAAGGCAGCATCATGTATGATTATTTTCTTAGATTTTTTCCCAGATGGACTCTTTACCCAAGTGTTTTATCTCCTAGGTGATAACTATGGGAACAATTTCACTCAAACTTTTTGTCAGAGGGAAAAAGTTTGAGTGAAATAAGATTTCAAGGTTGAAGGGACGTTTCCAAAAATCTTGGGTGCCCTCCAAAAACCCTGTGTGCCCTCTAAAAAACTTGGGTGTATTAAAAAAAGTCCATAAAAATTACAAAAGTGGCAATTCTTTGGTGAAGAAAAGGACTTTTAAAAAAATCCCAAAGGGCACTTGTCCTTCAGGAAGGTCCATTAAAAAAGTTTGGGTGCCCTTCAAAAAACCTAGGTGCATTTTTCTTAAGGGTTATTCACTTCAGAAGGGACTATTTAAAAACTTAAAGGGCAAGGTACCCTTCAAAAGGGTCATTGACAAAAAAACTTGAAGGGTACTTATTCACTTCGGAAGGGACTATTTAAAAACTTGAAGGGCAAGGTACTCTTTAGAAGGGTCATTGACAAAAACCCTAAAGGGTATGTACCCTTCAGGAGGGCTCATTTCAAGATCAAGAAAGTCATTTGCAAGAAAACCGAAGGGAATGTACCCTTTGGGAAGGTCCATTTGGTGATTTTATGGGATTTAAAAAAAGGATCATGATAAAATTCCTGAAGGGTTGTTTTTTTTTGGAAGGCAAGGGACAATTCCCATGGACTTTTTGTCTATGGGAATTTGAAACCAAAAAGTCTGAAGGAATTCCTTTAGACTTTTTGTCTAAAGGATTCCTTCCAAAAATTTGTCAAATAGGAGATCCGAAGAAGATAAGACCAAGTAGAAATCTAAAGAAAAATAAAAAGTCCACAAGAAATGAGACATTAAAACCCTAATGGAAAACACGGGCAAATAAAAACCTGAGGCAAATTAGAAAAAAGAAAAAGTCTAAAGACAATTCCCATGGACATTTTATCTATGGGAAGTTGACTTTTTGAAAACCAAAGAACAAGTCTGTAGAACAAAGCCTGAGGCAAATACATAAGCCATGAGAATAAACTCGAGGCCTCAAAAATAAAAATGAAAGGGAGAAGTCTGAGATAAAAAGGACCCAAAGAGAATGAACATAATTCCAAGAAAAATACAAATGCATGTAAAGGGAAGGTCCATAGAAAATACAAACCAAACAAATATAGCCAAAGTCCATGAACAGATAAGACCCAAATAAATACATGCAAGAGACAGAGTCCACGTGGAATTCCATGCAAGCAAGGGCTAATTATAATTGACTAGTCAAGGCTTCAGTTGACTAGTTGTTGAAGTCAAGTTTATCTCTGAGGTCAACTCAACTCTTCAAACATTCCAATAGCTCATGAAGGGTTCCAAATTTAGAGGTCAGCATACCATTTTTGCATGATAAAGAGTTTAACATCCCAAAATTAGCCACCATCTATTTCAATACCAAGGAGTCTTCATGCAAGATAAAAGACATAGAAAAGACAAATTTGGAAGGCTCATGCAATGCAAATTGGACTTGGACTAATGAAATATTTGTTTCCTCTTCTATTTTTAGTGCCACTTCTTGGCTATTGTATTTTTCTATAAGTTGGCTTTCAACCTTGAATTAAATTATCCCTCTTTTGGCAATAAAACTTTTACCAAAGATTGTGTTGTAACCTTTTTCATATTCAATAAGAAGAGGACTATGTTTTTTCAATTTATAGTTGTTGGTATAGTGTAATTTTGTTATTTATTTACCTAAGTGATATATTTTATTTCTTTGTTGTCAAATCTGGATTCATAAATAGTTACTAGATGGTCATTTATGCAGGTCATGTTCTATGTTTGATTGTCTTTTTTTGAGTTTATAGTGGATATTAGTGGTTGTTTAGTGCCTTTCATCAGGCCTATTTTTTATATTTCCCTCAAGCTTAGATCATTAGAGTTCCATGTCTAAATCATTGTTCTTAGAATCTCAATTTGAGTGGATCAAGCAAATTAGGTGTATCACCACTTTAGCTAAGATTTCCTTTCAAGTTATTTCTCTCAATTTCCCTAGGTAGTTTGTATCATAGAAGTTGAGATCCTGATTGATACATATTATAAGAACCAACCTTCTCTATAGGTTATTCTCATAATTGAGGTACCCACCCTTATGAGAAGATCCTATTGTTTCAATCAAAGCGAGGATTAGCCATTTCAGCACGTCTTCGATCAAGGTGTAACTCTAGGTTGACAACACTTACCATCCTCTAAAAATGGGTTTGAGTAACTAGGTGTGATAAGGTATCGATATAAAATGAAAAACTTATAATAATATGGAGGAGGACTAGAGACAAACCCCTCAAAGGATTACTTCCCTCAAACCAAATGCAGAATATGGTGAAGGAATGTAAGTCTCAAAATGTATAATGTCAATGATGAGGGCCTCTTCCTAAAAGCTAAATGTCCACCTACATTAAACAAAATTTGTGCCCTTTGCAAGAGGAAGGATGAACATGTGAACTAAAAATCTGCCTACTCCATAGAGGAAGAAAGAGAAAATAATCTAAAAATCTCTATAACTAGTCAAAAAGTGAAGAGTGGTAGTAGTCTAGCATGATCATGAAAAATAACTAAAAAAATAACCACTGAAGAAGACTTGTGAGAAGAACATGGATCATTCATTGAAATAAGGTGTATGTGAAGTAAAGGTGTGACTCAACAACCTTTCAAGTTGAATAACGATGACCCATAGGGTATAGTGGATCATCTGTTAGGACCCTTCATCTTAACTATCTGTTTGCAGTTTGTTTATTTAATAAAAGGCTATGTATGCATATGCTTTGTAAGTCACCTCTCAAGCTCATTATAATATTAGAATGTAATAGTGTAATATTAGATTAATCCCACATTCATGGGGAGTAGTAGTTATTTAGTGATAGATTACATTAAATAGGATCTTAGTCTAGTATGAAAGATAGGAATTATAATGAATTGAGCTTGTTCAAAGGATGTTTCCCCCTCGAAGAGGTCAATGTTTTTGCAATTATACTATTAAAATTTAGTTCTATTTGTTTCAATCAATATATTTCTAATTTTTCATAGTTTATTTTATGTATTTGTAATTATAGGTTAATTTGTTCAGGAAGGATCCTCACATCTAGTATTAGAGCGCTTTCTAGAAATATTTGTTTTCCTATCTGCTACCCACCGTCTGCTCTCACCTTTCCATAATTGGACCCTGGTGATAAAAAAATGGTAACATATCTATTCCCAGCCCTTCTGTGCAATAATCTAGATCTATAGTTTCATTTTGACAACAAGTCATCATCAAAGATTATGATTTTCTATTCTATCAATTTTTTATTTTGTTCTTCTTTAGATTTTATCATCTACTTCAGATAGGATAAACCTGTCCACATAAAAATGGGAAGTGATTGGGTGAAACCCCTAAAAATCATTGTGAGGAGTACCACAGGAACCCCAAAGTAGCTGGCCCATTGAGAGGACCCGCCAATGAAATGGGCAATGACCCCTTCTAGATTGACTAGTTCCCACCCATGAGGAAAACCAAGAGCTTTCGCTAAGAGGTAAATCCATGGCCAATTTTTTTTTTGAGAGTGGTACTCACTCAGATGGCATTAGTGGCTAGAGATATTTCTAAAAACCCTTAGGTAACCACTCAAACTTAGAGTCCATTTCTACCAGACAGAGTAGAAAACTAACATGTGTTGTAGAAGCTTGGTAAGAAAACATTTGGTTGAGATAGTCAAAATTTGATGATTGAAGATTATTCTACTTTACCTTTTTTTCAAGGTAAAAGTGCAGAAGCCTACAGTGAAACTTGAAGGAGTGGCCAAGAAAGCTTATCAATGCCAATGAAATCATGGAGCAAGTGTAGAAGTGATCGACAAGGAGTGAGCAGATTGGATGAATTGTACCAAATTTTATTATGCTATACAAGCTTCCCTCTAGAACATTAATAATCTTAAATTGGATGAACTAGTATGCCAATACCTACTCAAATATTTCTTATTCGATGTGAAGTGTCAGGCACAAAAAATTTGCAAAAAGCTCAAGGCTACACTATAGATGATGAATTCATAGAGAAACACCCCCACAAGTGCCTACATTTAACTGCATGAGCATACTGAGCCCATATTTATGTAACACATCATCCTTGAAATCATAAAACTATCAGTAGATCAAAAATTAGAAAACTTAGTAGAGTAGCAGAAAACTAGAAACCAAGTGTTAGAATTTTTTTTTTTTGGTAATATCTCCCTTTGTGTAACCCTATTTATTCTCAAAATTTACTAGGACACCTAAAATTTAATTCTCAATATTTTTTTCCTTGGGGTCCCATATGCTGATTCCACACCTAATTTTGACAGATCTCATTTTTCCCTTTTTTTAGGTTTTATCATAACTTTTTCAGTTTTTGTCCGTTTGCCTCAAAAAGTTTACACAATGTTCATCTCCCTTTTTTGATTCTTCATCCCTCTTTGATAATTTTTTTAGTTTTTTCATTTTCCCTTCTCAAAGTGCCTTTGTCTTTTTCAATCATACTCCTACTATGCAAAAAAATTAGTAAAAGTGCCTTTACCCCTCCCGATTTCATCTAAATCAAAAAATTCCCTTACTACACATTTCTTAACTTTAGTTTTCCTATCCATTTCAAAAAAAAGGTTATGGTAGCCACACATGTAGGCCCCAAGATGATGGAGGAACAAATCATAGCTTTGATGACCCAGGTCATTAACTTAGCTGATATGGTACGTGGAGTGAATGACACCCATGCCCTTTTGCTCAGCAAATTACAAGAGTCTTCTACCAAGAATACTTTTTCATCCAACCACCCACCACATGGGCCCAAATTGGACTTTCCAAAATTTAATGGTACAAACCTGACAAGTTGGATCTATCATGTTGAGTAATACTTAAACCTTCATAATACTTTTCATATCAACAAAGTCCCCATTGTTTCCTTCCACTTGGAACTAGAGGCACTCCAATGGTACTATTTGTATCTCAAAACCAATGCTGAACCTAATTGGACAACTTTTGTATCCCTACTTTTGGATAGGTTTGGTCCCTCAGCATTCAAGGATTTTACAGGAGCCCTCACCAAACTTTGTCAAATAGGCACCATTCATGATTATCAAATTGAATTTGAGAAGCTGGCTAATCACACTAAAGGGTTATCCAATGATTTCCTTAAGAGTTGTTTTATTAATGTCCTCAAAGATCCCATCTGTTATGAGGTCAAAATGTTCCAACCTCAGACCATGATGGCAACCTTGGGTTTCATAAAGCTTGCTGAAGAAAAATCACCTCCCAATGTCTCACTTCTAATTGGGCACCCTCAAAGCCCTCTTTCCAATAGCGTAACACTAGAAAAACCCCCATCAAATGCCTCATATGAGTTGAAATGTGTGCATGTCATGAAAAAGGTCTTTGATACAATTGTGATGATAAATGGGATCTCGGGCACAAATGTATAGATCAAAAAATATATCTACTAGATGTTGATTCTCTACTAGATACATAAGATTATGAGGATGCCACCGAAGAGATCAAATCGGAAGTTGATGATTTCAAGCACTCAGATTCCACTCCTGAGATCTCCATGCATGCTTTGGTAAGAGTCACCACTCCCCAAACAATGTGTGTCAAAGGGTTTTTGAAGAAACAACCACTTCCATTCTCATCAATTTTGGTAGCACTCACAACTTCATTAACCCTTAGTTGGCTAAATAATTAGACTATTTTATACACCCTTGTTCTAGCTTTAAAGTAATGATTGACAATGATGGAACCTTACCATGCAAATCTAGGTGTTGTAATGTTTGCATTTTTGTGGGTGACTATAACCTTGGGGTCGACAAGTTTGCTTTGTCCTTAGGTGGATGTGATGTTGTATTGGGTGCCCAATGGTTATGCACTCTTGGCCCAATTCTTTGGGATTTTTTTGAACTATAGATGCAATTCACTAAGAATGGTCATCAATACACTCTACAAGGCCTTCTTCCTAGCTCTACTAGTGTTATTAGCTCTCACCACATGGAGAAACTTCTTAAAAGTAGGTCTCATGACATTGTTGCACAAATTTTCTCTTTACACACTATTACTCTATTGGATTCCAACCAACCTTTAGATTTGTAAGACATTTTGGTCAAGCATGCAGTTGTCTTTACAAAACCAATAGGATTACCACCTCACTACCCTGAAGACCATCATATTCATCTTTTTCTTGACAGTACACCCCCCAACATTTAGCCCTACCACTACCCATTTAATCACAAGGTTGAGATTGACAAGATGGTTCATGACCTTCTCCAAGTAGGCATCATCCGACCCAACAACAGTCCCTATTCCTCACTAGTCAATAGTCAATGTAGAGTCACTAAGAAATATGGTTCCTAGTGACTCTACATTGACTATTGAGACTTGAACAAGCTAAGAATCAAAGATAAATTTCCCATTCCAGTGATTGATGAGATCCTCAATGAACTACATGGTGCATGATTTTTATCCAAATTAGACCTCTGCTCTAGCTATCATCAAATTTGTTTTCATGATCTAGACTTCCCAAAGCAACATTTTGCACACATGATGGTCATTATGAGTTATTGGTCATGCCATTTGGGCTTACCAATGCCCCCTCCACCTTCCATAGCTTAATGAACCAAGTATTTTGGCCATTTTTGTATAAATTTATCTTGGTCTTCTTTGATGACATACTCATCTATAGCCACACATGGGAGGATAATCTCCACCACTTAGATACAGCTTTGGGAATTTTAGGTACGAACCACTTATGTGATAAACATTCCAAATTTTATTTTAGGAAATCAAATGTTGAGTACTTGGTACATATTATTTATTATGATGGTGTTCATGTCGACCCCACCAAAATTGAAGCTATGACAACTTGGCTAACACCTTCCACACTCAAAAGTCTACAAGGATTTCTTGGTCTCATAGGGTACTATAGAAAATTTGTCAAATATTATGGAAAAATTGTAGCACCACTAATGGAGATGTTAAAAAAGACTCCTTTGTTTATTCACCTACATCTACTACAACATTCAATAGCTTCAAACATGCAATATGCACCACCCCCATCTTCACCATGCCTGATTTCTCATAGCCATTTATTATTGAGTGTAATGCATGTGGCATAGGTGTTGGTGTGGTACTCATGAAACACGATTATCCCATTGCCTTCACTAGCAAGGCACTCATTGGGAATAATTTGGCATGATCCACATATGATAAAGAGATGATGACTATTCTCTATGCAGTTCATAGATGGCATCCATACTTGATTGGCCAACATTTTTGTATCAAAACAAATCACCAGAGTCTTAAATATTTTTTAGAACAATGGGTATCTTCCAAAATTAGGGTATCTAAACTCATGGGATATGACTATGAGATCAACTATAAAAAAGGTAAGGACAATATGGTGGTTGATGCTCTCTCTCGCTAGTGTGAAGACCCAGTGTGCCTATGTGTTGTCTTTGTTCCCATTTCCACATGGCTCCATGATATTCAAAAATAATGGCATAATGACATTCCAACCCAATATCTTATTCTTCAACTATCTATTAATTCATTTGCTAAACCTCACTATACTTGGGATGGCCAGACATTATGATATAAAGTTAGTTTGGAATCCCAGTTTTCTCTACAAGACCCATTCGGGTTCTCAAGACTACTTTACTTATTTTATAATTATAATCTCTTCATAAGTTTGATTTTTACTATAATTTTGTGCAATTCAACTTTTGACATTAATGTCTAATAACACAAGCTGCCTTTAACATCAATGATGATATTATAGACATCAGCCAAAATTGCTAACAATTTCCTCCTTTGTCATTGATATCAAAACATACCCAAAATGGCTACCCTTCTTCATTCATTCACCATTCTAATTTGTCCTCCTTTGACATTAATGACAAAAAGTTTTTGTCATATCATGGAGACATGTTACTTCTTTATTGGCTAGCTATTATGATTCTTAGACCTGGCTGGTTAGAACACTTTGTGAAGGACTCCCCCTTAGGCAATGGCATATTTGTCTAAGCTTCTACATAGGCTCTTCAGATGTAGCTATTTTGACTTCATTATTATTTAGATGAGCATGTATATAGAATTAGCCTAAAATACTATTCAAGATTTGACATATCTCTGTATAGACAAGCATAATAATCTAGAGCCAACATACCTTTGTCATCAGATTGCAAAGGAACTACAATTTTCTCACCAAACTGCCTTTTCTCTTAATCTAGGAGTTAATAATGTTCCTTAAATACTCCCCCTAGATTGATTCCCTATCACTAAAACTTAGTGATGTGGTGTGGGAGACACTATTCCCAACTTCTCTCACAGATACTCAAATTGCTTCTTGGGAAGAGGCTTGGTAAATATGTCTATAATTTGGTCCTTTGTTGGAACATACTCAATTTTGACCTCTTGATCTACAACATTTTTATTTCAGAAAGTGATATTTGATGGATATATGCTTGGTTTTAGAGTGCATCACTGGATTCTTGGATATGTTTATAGCCCTTGAGTTATCGCATAAGATAGAGATAGGTTCTTTGTACTCTACCTTGATGTCTCTGAGAGTTTGTTTCATTCATAAGACTTGGGTGCAACATGTTGATGTTGCGACATACTCTGATTCTACTATAGAAAGTGTAATTGATTCTTGATTTTTGCTCAGCCATGACATAAGTCTATTTCCAAGGAATAATGCACCACCACTAGTGCTTCTCCTATCATCCACACTTCTTGCCCAATCAGCATCTGCATATGCAATCAAAGTGAAATCTTCACTTGCAGGGTACCACAAACCATAGTCAACTATGATTTTGATGTATCTAAAGATTATTTTCATAGCATTGACATGTGATTCCTTGGGGCTACATGAAATCTTGCAACCATACACACAGCCTACATGATGTCTGGTCTTGATGTTGCTAAGTACAAAAAGCTACCTATCATTGATCTATATAATGTATTGTTCACATCAGGGGACTCATCTTCTTTGCTCAACTTGCATCTAGTTATCATAGGAGTACTAACCGATCTACTATCTTCCAAGTCAAATTTCTTGAGCATCTCCTTCACATACTTGGTTTGAGATATGAATATCCCTTCACTGGTTTGTGAAATCTGTAGTCCAAGAAATAAAAAGAGTTCTCCTAGCATAGACTTTTCAAATTCATTTTGCATTTGTGTGGAAAATTATTTTCACATGTTACTATTTCCACCTCCAAAGATAATATCATCTACATATATAATAATAATCAACATATGCTTACCTTCTAATTTTAAGTACAAATTATTATCTGCACACCCTTTTATAAATACTTGTTATTGTAGGTATTGATCCAATTGTGAATACCGTGCTCTAGATGCCTATCTTAAAACATACAAAGCTTTCTTTAGTTAGCATACATAATCTTCTTTTGCTTACTGAAATCCTTTTGGTTGTTCAATGTAGACTTCCTCTTCTAAGTTTCCATTCAGGAATGTTGATTTCACATCTATTTGATATACCTTGAACTTATTATGAATAGATAATGCCAAGAACATTTTTATCACCTCCAGTCTTGCCATTAGATCAAATGTCTCTTCAAAATCTATGCCTTCTACTTGTGCATATCCCTTGCATACTAATCTTGCTTTGTTCCTTACAACAGCTCCATCTTCATTGAGTTTATTCTTGTAAATCCATTTTGTTCCTATTACATTTTTGTCTGAAGGTCTAGGAACTAATTCCCAAGTTTTATTCTTTTCTATTTGATTCAATTATCCCTCCATGGTTTTCAACCAATTTTCATCCATGTTGGCTTCATTAAAGGTCGTTATCTCAATTTCTAAAAATAGAGAAAAATTCACTTGCTCCTTATTCATTACAGTGCTTCTCTTAGTCTGAACACCTTCACTTTTGTTTCCAATTATCTGATCCTTGGGATGTTCCTTTTGAACAAACTTTGCAGGTGCCCTTTCACTCTTTTCTTCCTCCTCTTCACTATCTTCTACTTTATTTTCTGCTTCTTCTAAATCTTCAATTATGATCTCCTCATTAGGCTCAACTTGTTTGAATCCTTCTTCTACCTTGATGTTGATGCTTTCAACTATTTTTTTTTAGCCTTTTCTTGTAACATACATAGGCTTTACTCTAAGTGGAGTAACCAAGAAATATTCCCTCATCACATCTTGACTCAAGCTGCCTAGTTTGCTCTCATTTATTCTGATGTAATACTTGCTTCCAAACACTATAGTATTTTATTGATGTAGGATTTCCATACCATAGTTCATATGGCATTTTGTCACTTTTCACCCTCAGATGTAATCTATTTATAATGTATATTGTTGTTTGAACTACTTCTCTCCAATATCCATCAGAAAGTTTAGCTTCCTTCAACATTATTCTAGCCATCTCCTTGATAGTCCTATTCTTTATTTTAACAACTCCATTTTGGTGGGGGAGTTCTTGTAGCAAAGTAGTGCCTTTTAATCCCATGTTTATCATATTAATTCTATGAATTCATTTAAAGTGAATTCTCCACCTTTATCAAATCTCAAATATTTGATTTTTCTTCCCATTTCATTTTCAACCATGGCTCTAAAGCTCTTAAATCTCTCAAAGGCTTGAGATTTTTCCTTTAAGAAGGTTACCCATGTCATTCTTGAGTAATTATCAACAAATAACATGAACTAGGTAGGTCCACATAGATCAATATGAGCTATTTGTAGAGGCTTTGTTATTGCATATTATTTTGTCTAAAACTTGACCCTTGTTTGCTTGCCTAATTGGCATTCTCTACATGTAGTATCTATGGGTTTGGTGATTATGGGCATATGTCTTACACACTTATTTGAACTTACTTTGACTAAATTGTCAAAATTGACATGACCCATTCTCCTATGTCATAGCCAACTTTCATTAACCTTTCCCATGAGGCAACTATTATTGTTTACCTCAACAAGATTATAGATGTTGTTTTTTCTCCTTTTCTCATCTGCAACTATTTTTCCAGATCTTTTCAACTTACAGCCTTCAACATCAAATGAATTTATATTCATTATCACACATTTGACTAACACTTAGCAGATTATGCTTAAGTCCTTTAAAATAGAGTACATCATGAGTTAGAAGCTTACCATCTATATGAAAGGTTCCTTTACCTTTGATTCTTACTAGTATATTATCTCCCAAACTAACAATTCCTTCCTTGCACTTACTTAGCTTGACAAACTTACTTTTCTCACCAGTCATATGCTTTGAGCACCCACTATCTATTACCCATAAATTTTGCTCTTTGGTATGGAGTGTTGTTTGAGTGATCAAGGATTGATTTTTCACTCTCCACATTTCCTTGGGCTTCTAATATTTCATCTTCTTTTCTTTATTAATAGCTTGTGGACCTTTGTTCTTATTAGAAGAATTTCCTTTCTTTACTTTTGATGCTGCAAAGTTAGTCCTACATTAATTGGATATGTGACCAAAGTTATTGAAATTTTAGCATATTGTACTTGAATCTAACAAAGGAGCAAATGTGCTTCTACTTATAAAGTTAGTTCTTGTAGGCACAACTCTACATTCAATATCCCTATGACCAAATTGATTATAACTATAACAATAACCATAAAAGGATGAGTAATACCTGGTTGTAACATTTCTTGGTGTCGTGTGTTGAACTCTCCTAACATTTTGTTTCATCAAATCTACAAATTTAGTGTATCCTATGCAATATTTGATTTTGTTCAAAAAAAATTCTCCTCTCATCAAATTTGTTTGAGTCAATCTTATTATCCTTGTTGTGTTTCACTTTCTTTGTTTCTACTACTACTCCTACCTTGAAATTGTCATATAGACTAGTTGACATACTAGTTGAGGAACCTTTACCTTTCTCATATCCAATACCTGATTTTTCATTTAAGATTTTTTGATAGATAATTAGTTAATTTAAAATTTCTGGCCCTTTTTTCATCTTTAGACTTTTATCTAGTTCTTTTCTCAAGGTTACTATTTATTCTTCAATTTTTATACACTCTTCAATTTTGGACTGTAGTTCCATCTTAACTACCTCTTCTATTCTATTAGGCTCCTCAACTTGAGTTTTCAGAGTCAATATCATTTGATTAGATTTATCAAGTTCCTTTTGCCCAAGCTTCTTCTGTTTCAAGTTCTCTTTTCTTAGTTTCTTAATCTCTCCTAGAGCATAAACTAGTTCTCCTTCTAGATCAATTTCACCTTCCTCTTCTTCATCCCAATCTTCATCTTCCTCTTGTTCTTGACTTGTGGATGTAGATTTTTATACCATGAATAGATATTCATTTCCCCTAGCCACAAAAACACAGTCCTGATCATCATCCAAACTGTTACTATCATTATCTTTCTCTGAGTTGATGTCTTCTTTTGTGTATAAGCCCTTCTTATTCTTAAAGAATTTTTTCATATATGTATTATGGGGTTTTACTTTTTTACTATTCTCCATTTGCTTATAATTTTCTCCCTTTTTATGAAGACATTTAGTAGCAAAGTGTCCTACCTTTCCACATTTGAAAGGTAATTTACCTTTATACTTTCTCGATCCTCTCTTTAGCTTTCTGACAAAGTTAGCTTCTTCTTCATCAGACTCCTTAGATCTAGATGTGGTTTTCTCATCCTGAACTGACTTTTCTACTTTGAATGTAAATTCTCTTTTAATCATGTCTGTCTCTCACATTCTTATCTCATAGGCTGTGAATGTTCTATGCAGCTCATCAACAATGAGCTTATCCAAGTCTCTTACTTTTTCTATTATAGAGATTTTTGAATCATAGCTTGATGGCAAAGACTTTAAGATATTTTTAACAATAGTTGACTCTTCTACTATTTATCTAAGTCCTCTGATAGCATTCACAATCTTATCTACCCTGAGGAGGTAGTCTATAATCTTTTCCTCTTCAATCATCTTCAAACTCTTGAACTAGCCTCTGTATGTTTGTAGCTTGGATTGATTCACGTTGACATCTCCTTCATAGATGTTTTTTAACTTGTTCCATATGTCATGTGCATTTTTATAGTGCATGACTTTGATGAACTCTGAGTTTGATAGTCCATAAAGAATAACATTCTTTGCCTTAGTGTTATTTTCATAATCCTCCTTAGTAGCTTGATCAGTAAGAGCTACAACAGGAACTATATATCTATTTACCACAAACATCCAAACATTAAACCCTAGGGAAGACAAATATGCTTCCATCCTTATGCTCCAAAAAGCATAATTTGACCCATCAAATAGAGGAGCCTTGTTTGATGAAGATCCTTCTTGGCTGGCCATTGTGTTCACTAATCCAAGATCTACTTGAGCTGATTAAGATTCTCCTTAGGAAACCTATACTTTGATACCAATTATTGAACACACCTATCTACTGAGATGATGGGTGAATCAGTAGATGATCTAAAATTAGTCCATTTAGAACCTTTTATAGAAGATGTAAATTCATGTGCAAATCAAATAAAAAATGCAGAAGTCACACACACACATAGAAACATATAACATCAAATTTTACATGAAACACTCAAAGGGAAAATCCATGGTGAGAATCAACTGCTAGAATATACTATTTTAATCTAGAATCACAATAAAATGCCTTACTGGCAAACATCACTAGTTACATTCAAGGACATCGATCCTTAGGAGACACCAATATCCTTATTGAGCACCAACCTAATTTGTATGTAAGCACTAACCTACCTAAACTATGGAGCTATAACTCTAGTGTACAAGATGGATTCACAAGTGAATCCAATTTAATTTTCTTTGTTACAAGTCTAATTTGTAACTGCTCACCTTCTTCTCATTATCTATGTCCTTTATCTTCCTGCTTGCTTAATCTCTATTTACATGTATTTTACTCTATATCTACATACATCTAGTTATGATTTATTTAGATACACTTCATTCCCCTTCCTTCTTCTCTATGTTTTACTCTGTCTACATATTTATTTTTATCGACAACCCTTTTTCTCACACTTAAAAATGCAGTACCAGTGACAACAACAATATGATATGTTAAATGCATGTTTATACAAGGATTCATTAGGGTTTCTAAAATCACTTAATGCATTTACATTTTATCTGCACTAAACTAGTTTTAGTTCTAGATTCTCCTTTAATGCATATTTGACTTTTGCATTTTCCTGTGTCTTGGTTCTTGCATCATATAACAATTATCTATTCTTATTTCTATCCTTGTCAACTATGGTATTTTGGTCATAACTATGCCATTTTCTTTTCATGTCTTGGTTCATGCATCACGCCATAATATTCTGGTATCTTTACTATGTTTGGCAGATCTTGGATTTATCTCTTAAATGCACAACCTCCTTAATTGATGATTGATCAGTTGGATTGATCAATCTTGAGCTCTATGTAATCATTTACAAGTTTTGTCTGTTCCTTCAATTATTCATTGAGAATATAGTAAATGCATGCCTTTGATTTATTTCTTCATGCCATCCCTAACTCTTGATCCCCTTTTTATGTTTTCTACTATATCTTCTATAATTGGATCACTTTTGCTCCTTTTCATTTATTCAAATATGATTGACATTTAACTTTTCCACTATGTATTAAACTTTGAGCACCTTTAAAGCTTTGGATTCACTCGCTCTATTGGATCTTTTTAATCCTAACTTGCGTGTGTCATTGGATCATCAAAGATGCTTGCTCTTTATGTTAACTAGATCATTAACCTTTGACATGTTGACTTCATCCCACTTCTTTCAGCATCTTTGAGATGCTTCCCCTTTGTTGATCTCTTCAGACTTGCTTGAGCTTTAACATGTCCCCTTCAGGATAATTTCCATGAAATTTTTGTTTGGGTCCCCTTTGGAACAATTTTCATGGACTTTTTGTCTGGGTCTCCTTTTAGCACTTTTGTTTAGGACACATACCCTTCGAGGCTTTGAAAATTTACCCTTCATCTTTTCTACATGGTTCCACATACCCTTAGGCCTTTTCAAAAACTACCCTTTAGCTTTTCTGCAAGGGTCCTCATGCCCTTCAAACTTTTTGAAAAGATCCCTTCAAACTTTCTACAATGGTCCAGTTGCCTTTCAAAACTTTTGTAACAGTCCACTTGCCTTTTGAACTTCTTGAGAAGTGCCCTTCAACTTTCTCGAACGATCCACCTACCCTTCAGACTTTTCAAAAACTACCCTTCAGATTTTTTGCAAACTACCCTTTGGATTTTTTTAAAAGGGTCCACATACCCTTTGGAACAATTTCCATGGGATTTTTATCCGAAAGATTTGTCCTTGCTAATATTTCTGAAAGAATTATCTTTGCCAATTTTTTTGAAATAATTCTTCCAAAATAAATCTTTAAGACCATTTTACGTTCTTCATTCAGCATGACTTATAGACTTGGAAGAAGTAAAGTCATCTTAGAAACCCGTTCAACTCTTCCAAACCCATTCGGGTTTTCAAATTTTCTTAACTTATTAAAATTAACTAATAAATTTGTTGCAAAACTCTGATCAACTCACCTAGACCCATTCAGGTTTTTCACATTGCTTAACTCATAAACATGAGAGAAGCAAAGTCACTATGAAATCCTGATTACCTCTTCCTTGACCCATTTAGGTTTTCCACATTGCTTATCTTATAAACATGAAAAAAGTAAAGTGCTTTTGAAACCTCGATCAACTCTTATAGGCCCTTTCAGATTCTTGAGATAACTTGACTTATAAACATGAGACAAATAAGGTCAATGCATAAACCTGATTAACACTGCTAGGCCCATTCAAGTTCTCGGAACAACTTAAATTATAAAGTTGAGAGAAGTAAATTTATTCTAGAATCTCAATTTGCACTACAAGACCCATTCGAGTTCTTAAGACTACTTTACTTATTTTATAAGTAGAAGCTCTTCATAAGTCTGATTTGCACTATAAGTTTTTGCAATTCAACTTTTAACATTAATGTCTGATAGCACAAGCTGCCTTTGACATCAATGACAATATTACATACATCAGCCAAAATTTCCAACACTTCTTTCCATTCAACAACAGTTTCCTCACTTCAAGCTTTAAGGTCAAAGCTTTTAAGGGGGAGGGCATGTTAGGATCCTTCTACCTAATCATTTGTTTATAGTTTGTTTATTTAATAAAAGGCTATGGATGCATATGCTTTGTAAGTCATCCCTCAAGCTCATTATAATAGCAAAATGTAATAGAGTAATAGTAGATTAATCCCACATTCATGGGGAGTAGTAGTTATTTAGTGATAGATTGCATTAAATAGGAGCTTAGTCTAGTATGAAGTATATGAATTATACTGAATTGAGCTTGCTCAAAGGAGTTTTCCCCCTCAAAGAGGCCAACGACTCTATAATTTTGCTATTGTAATTCAATTTTGTTTATTTCATTCAATATATTGCTGATTTTTCCTAGTTTATTTTGTGTATTTGCAATTATATGCTAATTCTTTCATGAAGGATCCTCACATCATCATTGATATCTAAAAATGTGGAAGTGCCAAAGAACACTTTGGTAGCACTCCCATCAAAATATTCCAAAACATCAAATGAAGTACCCATAAGACATGGTGGGTTATCACTGAACTTAGTGGAGAGAGAATCCTCTAGAATGGAAGAGAGAGGACCCACAAGATAGGGTGGGTCATCAGTGATATCATAAGTGTCAACAAAGAAAATAGTAGGGGCACTCCCATCAATGGAGACAAAATCATCCTTTGAAATATAAATGTATGATGGTTCTATAAAACCAATATCTTATATAAAAAAGGAGATGGATTTGCAAAAAGATGTAGCATGTCTGACATAAACTCATCCCATAAAGGAGGATTTAGAAAGAGGAGATAAATATCTTGTAGGAAAACATCTTTGTAAGAAAGAGATGTGGAAACTATAATCACACAAGAATAATCTCCAATAAGAGAAGGGTCTTCATATAGATTCTAAAGAATCCTCCAAATAGTGCAAGGATGCTCTATTTTCTCTAAATGGTGAAGAAGAGGCATTTAAACATTCAACATCAGGGGACCAAGAATAATGTCATAGGAATTGACCCAATTATTATAGATAACTAGGTTAGAAGGAACATGAACTTACCCATATAAAAAAGGAGAAAGGTCCTATGCAAAAAAGAACTTTTCCATGCACAAATGCCACTAGCATAATTGGCCTTCCCAATAAGTAATGGAGGTGAATCTTTCATCATAGCAGTTACAAGCATATACAAGGTGAGAAACTAAAAAATGAAGAGCATGAGATTTACAATGTGCCTTAGTGCACACATAAACTAGTGAAGGCAGTAGAAGGCTTCTCAAAAAATCTGAAAGTGGATTTGACACATGCCACAAAAATGTCAAAGAATTATAATAAATGTGCCAAGTGTAGTACAAAATTCCAGCCAAGTCCTGACAAGCACAATAGGAGTACTTCAAACAAAAGCTCCCCAGTAATAATATTTTGGCACGAAAAACAATGTACCCAAAAAATAAGTGTTACCCCCACAATAGAAATTTTTAATGCAAATATAGAAAAATAGAAGTAGAATCCCTCACTACTAATTATAATTTACAATGTGAGTTACAATGCTATAATTTAAAGAGAGAAAATAGGAAAAGATAAAAATTATACAAATTCGTACAAGATAATTTAGATATGAGCATGCCATTGAATTCTACTAAAAAATTAATGCAATTTAAAAAAACGTGGGGAAATTCCTTATAGATCTCAATATATAAGATCCGAAGGTACTCGAATGAAGAATCCCACAATGTCCACTATAAAAAATGTGATATCAACAAAAATTAGATGCCTAAAATCTCATGATGTTTTCACTACAATGTTCGAGGTGAAACCACAAATCCAATAGAAAAAGGGAGACTCCCAAGCCTCCTAGATCTCAAGATATTGCCTCTAAAATGAAAATAGGTCCAAAAAAATAGTCCACAAAACACAAGATTGTAAAAAATGTACCAATGCATAAGATCTGGAACCTCCAAGAAAATCCTCAAAAAAAAGTCAAAAACCCCTATTATGGTTATGGTCAATTCTTAGGTTTTTGACCCTTCTGTATTCAATGGTAAGGTTAAAAATGATATAGAAAAAAAATTCCTACAAAAAACATGTGAGAATTATGGATACAAGCATATATCCACAACTAAAATATGAAGAAAGAGAGGATTTGTTACCATGTAGAAATGGGGTGAGGCCCAAGATTCTCTACATATTTGGTTTACTCCAATATATCTATACACAAGTGAATAATAAACATAAATATGTATTTTCTCTTAAAAAACAATGCCAAAGTGTGTTTATATAATGAAGGTGAAGGGCATATATATCAATGTCAATTTCTTGCTTCCCTTTCCTTATTAGCCACATAATAGGCACATGTGATTGGCCTATGTAGATGTGGCATGCTATTGGATGACATGAATGTGTAAGCCTAAATAAAGGTGATATACTATATAATATAATAAGTATCCTAAAATAGCTTAATGAAGGTGGACAACAAATATTTCACCCACATGTAGAATGCCATTCATCATCCACATGAATATCACAAAATCATTGGTTAGTCTGAAGCACATAACCAACCATTCAAACAAACCTTCCTTTGCTTTGAATGTGATTTTTTAGACATCTAAGGGTCCTATAGGAATCTAATGATATCATGAATTGAGATCTATCTTAGAAAAAACATTGGCACCACAAAGTTGGTCCAATAGGTCCTCTATCCTTGGAAGTGTATAATAGTTCTTCGTTATGATCTTGTTCAAGGCTATGTATTCAATGCACAAACTCCATGTGCCATCCTTCTTTTTTGAAAACTCAATTGCATTGGAAAAAATAAAAGACATGGGCCTGATGTGTCCTTTATCCATAAGTTCATGATTTTTCCATTTGATCTCTTCTTTCTCCAAGACATAATGGCAATATAGTGATTCACTAGGAAGATGTAGTCTTGGAAGCATATCAATAGTATGCTTAGCTACACCATATAGTAGTACTCTAGTTGCGGACTATAAACAATCCTTTTATTACTCCAATACTTGGTTCAATTGCACTTTCTCTATTAAAGGTGTTATGACATTATGTAATGTCCCATTTTTCATAATAAAGGAAATAGGTTGAAGACCTTTAGGCTAACTTTCCATGTAGGTTGAGGGATGATAATTGGGAAATTTCTTTTAATAATTAATTAGAGTTGCCCGAATAGTGATTTTAATTATTTGTTATCTTAAGGCAATTTTAATTGATTATTAGGATACTGAAACTATTATGATTAATTATTTAAATTACCTAAAAAGTGGGTTTTACCACTCCAAAAATTAAGGTAATTTAGGTAAATAATTGGATAATATTTTTAATTAATTAATTTCTCAAAAAGTGATTTTTCTCACTCTTGCAAATAGATCAGTTTAATTAATTAATTATTAGATTATTTTCCCCAGAAGTAATTTTAAATACTATTATTTATTAAGGCAAATTAATTTAATAATTGGAGAATGAATTGTGACTTTGTCGGCCTTTGAGTTGTTCCAATTTGGAATGCCACCCTCTGGGTGGGATCCAAAAGTGGAAAAAAGGAATTAAAGGTTGGCAATGATTTTTAATTCATGCATTAGACTCTCTCACATGGTTTGCCCTCCTTGGAGGATATTTATTTCAAGTAAACAATTTATTTTTTGGGGTCATGCTTATTTTGGATATTGAGTCATATGCTCAAGTATGTCAATTTTGAACAAGTGACTTGAGGATGAAACCCTTCAAGTACACAAAGGAGTTTGGAGATGAAAAATTCCATTCTTCTACATAGGACAACTCTATTCAATGGCTATAATTGTGCTTTAGATTTATGGATTGTAGATTTGCACTCTCTCCTAGGGTGGAAACTTGCCTTGGCAAGAGTGGTTGTGTGTTGGGGTTGTATGGCTTGCTATTGGAAGCTGTTTACAAGTTTTTGGAGAGCTCTAGTGTAATATTCCAAATCAAAATATTATCCAAGAATTTGGATTCCTTAGAAATCCATTTTTAAAAAATATTGAATTTAAAGTTGAAATAATAATTTATATAATAAAATGAATTTTAATTCAGAATTTTGAATAACATAGTATTAATCCTCAAGGGGTTTTGTCCTTGGGTTATTTGATAACAAGGGTTTTTGTCCTTGATATCAATTTACATAATTAAGGGGTTACATCTTTAAGACCATTTTAAATCATGGTGGTTGTACAAAGTTTCATGTTTGAATGTATATGATTGGATGATTTCCTTCTCATCAACTTGCTCAATATAAATACCTTCATAACTTTCCATTCAAACGACATGTCTTCTCCAAGGATTATGACCTTTCATCAAATGAATGTTAATGACTAATTAATTAATTAATAATAAATGCCTAATGATTGTTGTTTTGATGACTGTTGATTTTGGACTCCATCCATGGGTGATTTATGTATTTAAATGGCAGCACTCCTTCCATGGGCGATTTGACAATTTAAATGGTAGTGCTTCTCCTCAACTACATGATGATTAGTGATTTGGTGGAGGTGATATTACAAACCTCCCTTCCCAAAATTGTTTGTCCTCAAGCAATTGTAAGTTAGGATAGGACTGTGGAAAAATCATGACGAGATTGAGGAAGAATCATGACGGGATTGAGGAAGATCATTGGAAAAGATCATTGAATGGGAAGAATGGAAGATACTAGTTCGTATTGAAGATTTCGTGAGAAGGTCATGAAATACAAGCCAGCTATTATAGTCTATAATTTCACCCTTATGGGAGAGTTTTTTAGGCTCTCTTACTCCCAGCTACAATATTAGAACAACCTCATGGTGTGGGTATCCTGTAGTGAGGTTGAACCTCCGGAGAAGGGTGGTTTCCTCTTGGTAGATCACCTAAACGAATGTTTCTGCTTGGAAAAGAGGTAGAGAGGGGGTATAGGGCAACTAAGAGAGCTAAATGGATGATACAACAAATTGATTGATACTCACATAAGCATGAAATAAACACTAATTTAGCATAAGATAATTCTTGCTCACACAACCCCAAAAACTAGTTAATTTGCATAAGTGTTTCATAAACTAGGCTCACCAAACAATACATGAAGCAAAGAGGAATTTCAAAATTCACACCAAGAATCCATTAATGGTGGAAAGAGATCAATTTCAGACCTGTAACTAACTTGAAAACACCTAAAAATAGGCAAGAAAGAAGGACAATGGACATGAAAGAACACTTCTTTACAAGGCCATCATGCACAAGCTTGCTAAATGCAATTTTTAGGCAAGAGATAGGTAAAAAATTGATATTTATTGCTTCAAAATGTCTTTCTTACAAATTTTGACAAGGTTTATCCTTGTCAAATGAGTATCTTCCCTTGTCAAATTAGGATCTCTCTTTCTATGGGGGAGCCAATGGAGATATATGAAAAAAAGGGAAGAATAAAAGAGAAGAGGCAAGCAAACAAAATTCAATAAATGAGATCCAACCACCTTCCATGAATTCTCACCCATATTTGGGTTAATTAGAACTAATACTTCTTCAACAAATTAACCACCATTAGCTCTAATAATATTCAATCCCTCTCATTGGTTGAGAAACATACTAGAAGACAAGAACTTGTTGAGGATGATGATGTCATGATCCACTAAAAAGGAAAAATATAAGAATTTATTTAATACTCAAGCTACCTTTTCTAATCACATGAACTTCATCTTTCACTTCCATGCCATCCTTCACATGTCTTTCATGTATAAGGACAAAATCCCCATAACTTTGAATTTGGACTAAGTCATGTTGCCTCTAAATTGAATAGTTGTTTATCGGAGATGATGGTCATGTCGAAGGATGAGAGTCTCTCCATTATTTGTATACACCAAAGCCTGCTTTGAAACCTGAGCCAAATCTTTTCTATAAATGGAAAACCAATCTAAGGATATTGGTTTTCCTATATCCATTTATGTTGATACAATTCTATAGATTGTGTAGCTTCTTTTGATGTTTTTAAATGCCAATGGCTACTTGCAAGGGTTCAAATTTTGACATTTATGGGCTCGTAATTTGTTCCTTTGGAATTTTGTAGTCAGGCCATTTTCTTTAGACATTTTGGCTTACAAATAATTCTCCCAAAATAATTCATTCCTTTTTTTTGGCCTTGAACAATTTTATTCAAAAATGGACCTTTGGATTTCTTGTAAAGTGCCCTATTTTTCACTTGAAATGCCCTTTGCAAAAGGAAAGTACCCCTCGACCTTCTTGAAAATGATCCCTTTTTCTAAGAAATGCACTTCGGGTTTTTGAAATGAACCTTTTCAAAAAGGAAAGAACCCTTCAAAAAAATTTCAAAGAACCATTTGGATTTCTTGAAATGGTCTTTTGGAAAACTTGAAAAGCCTTTTACCGAAGGGAAAGAAACCTTCAAAACTTTTGAAAAGACTAATTCCTTCAAAACTTTTAACTAGACCATTTCTCAAGAAAACAACCTTTTGGGGAAATTATTTGGTCACTTTTATGTAGAATTCCTTTGGGAATTTTGAAAAGGACCATTTTATTGAAGAGTTACCCTTTGACAAAATTATCCTAGATAATTTTCCCAAAGGAAAAGGTTTTTGCCTTTTACTTCGAACATTTTGTTTGAAAGAAATATCCCTTTAGAAACCTTGTCTTAGACAACTTGTCTGAAAGAATTCAACACTTAACACTTAGCCAAAAATGGTCCCAAAAGAAGATAAACACTTAGTCCTCATAAAGTCTAAAAGAATGAACAAGCAAAGACCTACCTGAATAAGAGATTTTGTACTTAGCTTTTGGATTGCAGGCTTATCCTTGAACACTACTGTTGGATCCTTATAAAACCTTGCTTAGATCCTCTCTATTTATAAATGTTGGATCCATTTATATGACTTTGATCCGCTGCTTCATAAAACCATGCAAGAGCTTTATATGTGGGCCAAAAATGGCTAATATCTTTGGTGACTCTCAGGGAAGCATGCCTACTATGCTTGAGAACCCAGACCACTTGCCTTGTCTAGTCCATTAGGCATGGAGTCATTAGCCTTTATAACTGAGTTGGTCTGAAATTGGATACAAGGCTAACCCTTCCTATAAATTACTCTTGAAGCAATAAGGACAACACAAAAAAAGTGTTCAAGGCACTTGGGAAAGGAAAAATAGAACATAAAGGAAATGTGCACAAGGCACTTGGAGGAAAGCATGAAATCTATCTTAATATATACAAGGTTAAAATTTACAAGTATCTCCCTCCTAGATCAAATGGGAAACTAAGTATTATTCACTTGTAACAATTCAAGATGAAAAATACCTTGCTTTGGAGGTACCAGAATTGGTGAACTAGGCAGCTTTATGGTCAATCCTTTTGATATGCTCTCTAATGGATGGAATTGAACAAACATGTCTCCGATGTAGACATACTAGTTCATGTCCTCCAAACTTGGTTCATGTTGGACTATATGGGATTTTGTAAACTTCTCATTTTATGGCTCAATTTTGTGCTTTGAATAAAGCATGATATGTGATGGCTCCTTTGAACTGGTGCTTGGTTTACTATCTAGACTTAAGCAAAAAAGCTCTAAGTCATCCCAAAAGCTAACTTCCTCTTGGTCATCTAAGACAACACTAACTTCAAATCCATATTTGATCTATTTGCCTTGAAAGGATCCATATGGTAGTTAATAAATCCACCTAAGGCCCAATGAGTCATATTTTTGTGGCTCTAGATCTGACCATTCCCCCTCATTCTTGAAGACATCAGTACTACCTTCAATGGATAATTCATCTTGAGATTGGTTAGATTCTTCAACCTGATTCAAAAGTTCATCCTCATAATCTGGAGGAGGCATAGGCTGATTTATAACCTCTACTTGATCCATGAAGTCATGTTACAGTTGTTTCCATACTTCATCTTGATCCTCTTACTCATTCATAACCTCTACAACATGGTTAGCTAATTGGTTGATCGTTAATCTCTGCACCTTGGTCATCTTCATCTGCAGCCACACCAAATGGAAGTTCTTGGGACCAAAAAAAACCCTCTTTGCTCTTAGCCACATTCTAAATACACACCTCTTTAAGTATGAAGGAATTAGTACTACCTTTAGGCTCTAATTCATTAATGTCAAATCCATGACATAATAGCTAGTCTAAACTTGATTTCTCCTCCCTTTTTTGGAGTGGATTGCCTATCATGATATCCACATCATATACACTTGTGTTGTCCTCTTCAGTATCAAATTTAACTCTAAACTCCTCTATTCCTTGCAAAATAAGCTCTTCCTCCAACAGGGAGATGGTGGGAGGGTGAATAAGTTTATTTTTCTTGCAACTTAAGAGAATGTCTTTTCAACTAGGTACTTTGAGTGGTCTCTTTGGTGGTTCTTGAGGCAGGGAGAAAGATTCTTGGAACTCTTATAGGGAAAGCTCATTGAGCTAAACTAACACCTCTTTTTTATATTCTTCAACCACTAACTAATTCTCTTGAACTGGATCTTGGATCACCATAACTGACACCTCTTCCTTCTTCTCTATGCCTTTCTAAACTGATTTCCATGATGGAAATGTGTAGGGAACAACCACCTTTTCTTCTTTTTGAATGAGAATAGGAGAGGTTAGTTTCAAAAGAGTGATATAATCAAGGTCAAAGGTGTAAGAGAAGATCCATGGTGGGATGGTTTCAAAATCTTTAGTGGGAATGGGCATAGGGGTAGGAGAGGACAAACTAATTCGTTTGCTTTTGACATACTCATCCTCCCAATGAGTCAACATATCCTCTATTGAGAGTATCCATTCATTCATCTCTTGCTTCTCAATGTGTGGATAGTCACCTTCTTCAATGGATAACCACACACTCCAAAATTTATGTAAGAATATCTTTTCCCCTCCATGTCATGAATGGAAAATTCTTGTCCAAGTTCAACCTCCTTATTGATTTTCATGATTGTTCTCCCTTGGTCCAGTATTTCTTCTCTAATTCTTCATAAGGATGGACCTTGACATGATTGAATAGGCAGTTGATTTGAAACCTTTAGAGGTTGATATTGATGCTCTTAGAGGGGAGAGGACACATAGGACTAAGTGCACTAAGTTTGCTGATCTTCATAAGACATCAACACACTTTTCAAATTTTGGACTATGCTTCTCAACCACACCTTATTGTCCTTCTCACAAACTGCCCATTGTTCATCCTCACAAATTGACCACCTATTCTTGACCAACTGAAGAGAAATCCTTGACTTTTGTATAATATGAATAGGGATGACTGAATTTTTTTCTAAACACCTACTAATCTCCCTTATCAACTCAATATAATTTGATAATGCTTGCTTGAATCCTAACAAGGATGTAACAAGATAAAAATAGTCTTGACAAGGGGAATTAGTGAACTAATTTTAATGTAAATGATACTGATCTTGGTTAGATGTAGGAGTGGGGGGAGAGCAAAGGCCATAATAGGGTTAATAGGTTATTTGAGGACCACTTAGGGGAAACACAAACATTTTTAACTTGATAAGTGTGATGCTGACGTAGAGATTAAGCATGTTGATCAAAAGATGGTTGATTATACATACCAAATAATGATGATTAGGCACTTGGGCTATTCATACCACTTGATGAATACTTAGAGTCACCATTGGTGTTTTCACATATGTCTCCAAAGGCTAATTGGATGAAGAGAACACCAAAACTCTTCACTCAATAAACAATGTAGTCCCATTGGGCATGCTAGAAACTATTGTAGTCTAAAATTGCACCCTTATGGGAGAGTTTTTTAGGATCTCTCACTCCCAACTACAATATTAGAGCAAACTCAAGATATGGGTATCCTGTAGTGAGGTTAAACCTTTGGAGAAGGCCAGTTTCCTCTTGTAGATCACCTAAACGAATGTTTCTACTTGGAAAAGAGGTAGAGAGTGCGTATAGGGTAACTAAGAGAGATAAATGGGTGATACACCAAATTTATTGATACTCACATAAGCATGAAATAAACACTAATTTAGAATAAGATAATTCTTGCTCACACAACCTCATAAACTAGTTAATTTGCATAAGTGTTTCATAAACTAGGCTCACTAAACAATACATGAAGCAAAGAGGAATTTCAAAATTCAAACCAAACATCCATTAATGGTGGAAAGAGATCAAGTTCAAACCTAAAACTAACTTGAAAACATTTTAAAATAGGCAAGAAAGAAGGACAATAGACATGGAAGAACACTTATTTACAAGGTCATCATGCACAAGCTTGCTAAACAAAATTTTTAGGCAAGAGATAGGTAAAAAATTGATCTTTATTACTTCAAAAGGTATTTCTTACAAATTTTGATAGGGTTTCTCCTTGTCAAATGAAGATCTCCCCTTGTCAAATGAGGATCTCCCTTTCTATGGGGGAGCCAACAGAGATATATGAAAAAAAGGGAAAAAGAAAAGAGAAGAGGCAAGCAAACATAATTCAATAAATGAGATCCAACCACCCTCCATGAATTCTCAGACACATTTGGGTTAATTAGAATGAATCCTTCTTCAATAAATTAACCTCCATTAGCTGGAATAGTCTTCAAGCCCTATCATTGGTTGAGAAACACACTAGAAGACAATAACTTGTTGAGGATGATGATGTCATGATCCACTAAAAAAGAAAAGTCCAGGAACATTTTTAATGCTCGAGCTACCTTTTCTAATCACCTAATCTTCATCTTTCACTTCCATGCCATCCTTCACTTGTCTTACATGTATAAGGACAAAATACCCATAACTTTGAATCTAGACTAAGTCATACTACCTTTGAATTAAATGGTTATCTGTCAGAGATGATGGCCATGTTGAAGGATGAGAGCCTCTCCATTAATTGTATACACCAGATCCTACTTTGAAACCTGGGCCAAATCTTTTTTATAGAAGGGAAACCAATCTAAGGACATTGGTTTTCCTATATCCATTTATGTCGATATAAGTCTATAGATTGTGTAGCTTCTTTTGATCTTTTTAAATGCCAATGGCTACTTACAGGGGTTCATATTTTGACATTTATGGGCCCATCATTTGTTCCTTAGGAATTTTGTATTTGAGTAATTTTCTTTAGACATTTTGGCTCACGAAAAATTCTCCTAAAAGAATTCATTCCTTTTCTTTGGCTTTGAACAAATTTCTTCAAAAATGGCCCTATTTTTCACTTAAAATTCCCTTTTTGAAAGGAAGTTACCCCTTCAGAATTTTGAGAAAGTCCCTTCAAATTTTTTGAAAAGAACCCTTTGACTTTCTTGAAATGGTCTTTCAGAACTTTTCTCAAAGGGAAAGAAACCTTCAGAACTTTTGAAAAGACCAATTCCTTTGGAACTTTTAACTGGACCATTTATCAAGAAGAGAACCTTCAAAGGAAATTATTTGGGCACTTTGTTGTAGAATTCCTTCAAGAATTTTGAAAAGGACCATTTTATTGAAGAGTTACCCTTCGATAAAATTATCCGAGACAATTTTCTTGAAGGAAAAGGTCTTTTCCTTTTGCTTTGGAAATTTTGTCTGAAAGAAATATCCCTTCGAAAACCTTGTCTCGGATAACTTGTCCAAAAGAATTCAACACTTCACACTTAGCCAAAAAGGGTCTCAAAAGAAGAGAAACACTTAGTCCCTATTATCAATTAGACCTTGCACCCTTGTGAAGGTAGTTTTAAGCCTTCACGGTCTGTTAGAACATGGAAATAATCCAAGGTTTTGGGTGACCTACTAAGTGGATTGAGTCTCTAGATTATGAGGGCTAGCTCCCTTAAGTGTATCAATGAGGATCTCTACTCTGTGTTGCAAACTACCATGGCAAAGGGAGAAAGAAAATTGAAGGATAAATTGTACCTAATGGCAGTGATACACCAGAATGTTGATCCACCCTACTTGGAACCTTTAACTCTGAACAAATAAGGGAAAAGGAAGACCTTTGATTTCAATTGATCACTATGCATAAGTATTTCATAAAAAAGTTTGATCCAATGGCAAAACCATGAGGGAAAATGATGGAGAGAGGGCTGATTAAGACACTATGTAGCCACCTAACATCCACTTACAGCTTTAGCAAAAGACATATAAATCATTAAACATGGCATTCATAACATCATAAGCTAGAAACTAGGTACAAATCATAATTTGGGAAGGGAGATAAATCTACCACATATACAAATTGTTGAATGAATGTACACTATGCCAGCACTTGAAATCTAAAAGTACAACCCTTCTATTGATTAAATAAGTTACACAAATCACCAATGGCAAAGTATGGTCTTACCAAGAGAGGGATTGATTTTATAGGGTTGAAAAACCATTAATATAGAAAATTACAAAAAGCCAAGAGATTGGCATTGGAAAATATAGAGGGAGTAAATTCAAACCAGCTCAGCCTTTACAAAAGTCTATTTTATCTTGCATGAAAATTCCTTGCATTAAAAAAGAAGAAGAAGAAGAAGAAGAAGACAAGCTTTGGATGCATGAAATCTACAAATAGATGTCTTGACTTGAAAACTAGTCAACTCCAAAACAAGAGTAGTCAAATCTACTTGAACTACTGGAAGGTTTGAAAGTCTCCACTTTGAATGAAATCAATGAAAATGCAAAATTAAGAATTATGTTTGAACCACTAGAACATTTCAATCTTTGAGACAAATGAGAGTGTGTGCATGGAATTTCTTTTGTTTAAGCTTTCCACTACTCGATTCCTCATGTAAAGTGAGCCTCTATTTAAGAATGGAAGGTGATATGTTAGAATGATCAAATCTAGATGTGTCTATTACTATTCATGGTTGTTACATGATCTTGTATTCTCAGACTATTTATGCATGTTCACCATCTATATTTGTCTTTTCCATGAATATTTCCTTATGTCATTGTTCATGCGCATGTTCATCTTGTATTTTCATCAGGTTTTTGCATCTAACATCTATGTTTTGATTCTTTGGGTCATCTTTTCTCATGGATTCTATTCTCTACATTTGTCTATCTTTATTGTATCTATATTTTTTGTGTTAGTCTTTTCTTTTGAGTGGATTTTCTATTCATGGAATCTTCTTTGTATTTCATCTGGGTCTATGCTTCCTTTGTTATATGTTTTATCAATTTATGGCTTTTGCACTCAAGTTTGGGCTTTTTGTATATGTCCTTCAGATAAATTGTCCAAAGGACTCTATTCTTTCTTCTGTGGCTTGTTATTTGCCTTGGCCTTGTTATCTGTCTTGGCTTTATTCACACTTTAGCCTTTGGGCTTTTGGTTTTCATCCTTTAGACAAATTGTCTAAAGGACTCTCTATCTCTTCTCTTTTCTGGGCTTGGCATTTTTTTCTCTTTTTTGGCCTTTTCTTACGCTCTTACTCAAGCTTTAGGCTTTTCTTCTTAATTTTGTTTATGGCATTCATTCAGCCTTTGGGCTTTTTGTGCGAAGGAATTCAGACAAAAAAAAAAGCCTAAAGGTCAAATGAATGACATAAACAAAAGAAAGAAACAAAGCCCAAAGCCCAGGTAAGAGTGTAAGCAAAGGCCAAAAAGAGAAAAGAAAATGCCAAGCCTAGGAAAGAGAAGAGACAGAAAGTCCTTTGAACAATTTGTCTAAAGGACAAAAACCAAAAGCCCAAAGGCTAAAGTGTGAACAAAGCCAAGATAGAGAACAAGGCCAAAACAAAGAACAAGTTGTGAAAGAAATAATAGAGTCCTTTAGACAATTTTTCTGAAGGACATCTACAAAAATTGCAAACTTGAGTGTGAAAGCCATAAATAGATAGAACACATAATAAAGGAAGCACATACCTAAACAGAATACAGAGAAGAGTTCATGAACAGAAAATTTGCTTAAAAATAAAGACTAACATAGAAAAGATAGATACAGTAAAGACATAGACAAATGTAGAGAACAAAATCTATGGGAAAGGATGACCTGAAGAATCAAAACATATATGTTAGATATAGAAACCTGATGTAAATACAAGATAAACATGCACATGAACAATGGCATAAGGGAAGATTCATGGAAAAGATAAATACAAATGGTGAACATGTCTAAATAGTTTGAGAATATAAGAGCATGCAACAATCATGAACAGGAATAGACACATCCAGATTTGATCATTCTAACACATCACCTTCAATTCTTAAATAGAGGCTCACTTTGCATGAGGACTCAAGTAGTGGAATAGTGGAAAGCTTAAACAAAATAAATTCCATGCACACACTCTCATTTGTCTCAAAGCTTGAAACATTCTAGAGATTCAAACATAATTCTTAATTTGGCATTTACACTAATTTCATGCAAAGAGGAGACTTTCAAAAAATTTAGCAGTTCGAGTGGATTTGAATACTCTTGTTTTGGAGTTGACTAGTTTTCAAGTCAAGACATCTATTCATAGATTTCATGCATCCAAATCTTGTCTTCTTCTTCTTCTTCTTCTTCTTCTTCTTCTTCTTTTTCAATGCAAGGAATTTTCATGCAAGACAAAATAGACTTTTGTAAAGGCTAAGTTGGTTTGAGTTTTCTCCATCTCTATTTTCCAACACCAATCTCTTGGTTTTTTGTAATTTTCTATATTAATGGATTTTTAGCCTTGTAAAATCAATCCCTCTCTTGATAAGACTAGACTCTACCATTGGTGAGTTGTGTAACCATTTTAATCAATAGAAGGATTGTACTTTTATATTTTCAGTGCTGCCATAGTGTACATTCATTCAACAATTTATATACATGGTAGATTTCTCTCCCTTCCTAAATTTGGATTCGTACCTAGTTGCTAGCTTATCATGTTATGATGGTCATGTTCAGTGTTTTATATGTCTTTTGATGAAGTTGTAAGTAGATGTTAGGTGGCTACATAGTGTCTTGTATTAGAGCTCTCTCCATCATTTTCCCTCATGTTTTTATCATTAGATCAAACCTTCTCATGAAATACTTATGCATAGTGATCAATTGAAATCAAAGGTCTTCCTTTCCCCTTTTTTGTTTAGTGTTCAAGGTTCCAAGTAGGGTGGATCAACATTATGGTGTATCACCATCATTAGGTAGGATTTTTCCTTCATGTTTCTTTCTCCCTTTTCCATGGTAGTCTACAACACAGAGTAGAGATCCTCATTAATACACCTAACAGAGCTAGCCCTCATAATCTAGAGAATCAATCCACTTAGCAGGTCACCCATAACCTCAGATTGTTTCCATGTTCTCACAGACTGTGAAGGCTTAAAAATACCTTCACAAGGGTACATCGTCTGATTGACAACAATTTTTGGCACACCTAGTGGGGCCTATTGGAGCTGGTCTTGATGAAATTGTAGTTGTAGTAGTGTTCTTCAAGAAGTATTTGGTGATTCCAAACTCAAGCAATTGATTCTAATAGTTCAGGCATAGTTTCTATGTAAGTCTATTTTTATTGCATTATCATGAATGAATTTTGATGGTTGTGTATGAAGAGAATTCCTATTATATGTTTCCTTATCAGCCTAATGATGTATCATACCAACCTTGTCATGATACCTATGAGCCTTTTTATGAGCATATTCAACCTTATCAAGAGTATTATCAAAGCTATGTTGAGCCTTATCAAGTTTCTCATGATCCTTATTATCAAGAGCATGAGTCTTACCCTCCTTATGAGCCATACCAGTCTTAGGAAAATATTTCATCTTCCCCATATAGCTACAATGTTGCATATGAGCAGCCTTGCCTTCAAGAAAGAAAGAATGAAATAGATCCCTGAATAATAGCATATGCAAGAAAGGTTTGTTCTAACTCTTAGTATAAGGAAGTGAATGGTCTATTTCAAAATATGTCCAATGATCTAGAAGAGATAAATGGGCTATGTATTCTTGTATTGAAAAAGATGGATGTTTGGGAGAGGTAAAAAATCAAGTTAAACCAATTGTCTACAAAGGGTTCTTATGCTTCTTATTCTCATGAAGTTCTTAATCATACCCGGTGTGTGATAAGGGATCTTCCTAATTGTATTAAAGATCCTATTCATGAGACTAAACCTTCCTATAGTCCCCTATCCTCATCAATTATCCCTCAAGCTCAAGTTGTCTAGGTTGACAAGTAGGTTTCAGACTTTGATGAGGTAATGCCCAAGTGGAAGGAATAGAATACAAAGGTCTTTAAGAGTTTCTCTTTCCTTCCTCTCCAAAACTCCCTAGATAATTCCATTGCCCTCAAGATTCCAAAATCTGATCATGATCAACCTCCCATGATTCATTTTTCCTCTCAAACAAATGAATTTCATCACCCTCCCATCATCTCCCTTCCTTAGGAGGAACTTGTTCTTTAGAGGATTGAGAAAGAGGTTGCAGCTATAGGTCAAGTTCTTGCAGAGTGTGTAGAGGATGCTTCAGGTGTGTTTGAGGAAAAATTTCCTATTGATACTTCACTTGAGGTTGTAGTTGAGCATCCAATTATAGTTGAGAGTGAGAAGACTAATTTTGATGTAGAGGAACTTCAAGAGGAGATGGTATCTCATATTGAGAAGGATCTAGATAGCTTTTAAGCTAATTTTATAGATCAAAATGAGGAACAAACAGATGATTGGAAGTTGTACCTTGAATCTCTTCAAGATATTGAAGAACTTTGTATAGATATGTTGTCTATTAAAGGGCACATTTATGAAATTTTTTATCTAGAATCACCTATTCAAGGTCACATTATAGATTGGGTTTCCTACTCAAAGCTCCTTGAAGAGCTGGATGAACTTGTAGTTGTCAATAAGAAGGATGTGGTCACTCAAGAACCATGCATAGATGAGGTATCACTTGACAAGGTGGTAGATGACAAGCAATATGAAAAATATCAAGAGGTACTTGATGAGTTTGTCTTTGTTGTTGTTGATGACTCATTTGAGAAGATGCTAATACCATTGGTAGATAAGGGAAATGCCTCATCAAAGGTTATGATTAATAAACATATTGATTTGCAACTTGTACCATATCTTAGAAGGAGTGAGTTCAAGAATTTACCATTTGATCTAGGTGGATCATGATTTATCATGATTAGCTAGGTTCCTTTTTTTTTTGCTTTCCTCTAAGTTCTATTCAAGCACAATTGTTTCATTTAGTTTTGTTCCAATAAGTGCTTGTTTGCACATTTGCTTCTTAGTTAGTTTTCTTGTTTTCATGTGTTTCCCTTCTTATTTTGAAGAAGGAGGTTACTTCAGCCATGATCAAAGGATATTTTCAATTAAAAATCAAGTTTATCATTGTTTTGGGAGTTTGAATATCATCTCTATGGTTTAAGTTCTCAAGCATAGCAGGCGTGTTGGGCCAACTATGTCACCAAAAATGTTGACAATTCTTCCACAAGTCAGATTGTCTCTTGCCATTCAAAGAGTTCACATCTATAGCCAAGGAAGAAAGAATACATTGGGTAGGTGTAGACCAATTGAAATACTCATTTTCAAATGCCTTGGATACAATAGGATTTCCTTCAAACAAAGGAGGCTTGATTTCACATAGCTTTAGAAAAGTTCAAAAGACCATTGCAAAATTTTGAAGGGACACTCAAGAAATCTAAAGGGTATGTTATCCTTCAAAAAAAATTCTCTGTAGGAAATCTGAAGGAATGAGATTTGCAATAATTCCATGGAATTGCAAGGGCAAGGTACCCTTTGGAAGGGTCATTTTCAAAAAACTTGAAGGGCACCTCCCCTTCGGGAAGGTATACTTCAACTTCAGGAATGTCATTTGCAAGAATCTTGAAGGGCATGTGCCCTTCGTGAAGATCCATCTGATGAGTTTTATGGGATTTACAAAGAACCCAAAGGGAACCTACCCTTCAAAAAAGTATCATGACAGAAAGGCCAAAGGGATATTTTTTTGGAAGGCAAGGGACAATTATCACAAACTTTTTGTCCATAAGAAGTTGAAAGAAAAAACCTGAGGGGATAAATTAAGAAAAGAAAGGAAGAAGGAAGGATATCCTTCATAAAAATTGGTAAACAAGAAATCTATAGCCAACAAGAAGTCCACAGGGAAATAAAAAGTCCATAAAAAAATAAAGGAGCCTCAAACATTTTTTTCCAAAAGCTAAGAAGTCTGTAGGAAGTAAAGCCAGGAAGTAAAGTCCATAGGAAGTGAAAGCCAAAGGAAATAAGCTAGGGGCAAAACATAAAGTCCGAAGAAAATCCAAGACTAACGTAAATTCAATGAAAAAGCCAAGAAATAAAATTAGAAGACATAAAATCTAAAGTAAGAAATCCAAAGGAAATAATATAGCCAAGAAGTCTACAGGAAATTATCCAAGAATAAAGACCAAGGAGGAGTTAGAAAATCTGAGATAGGAGAAGTCAGAAAAAACAAAAGTCCGTAGCCAAAAATCTGAAAGAATTAAGCCAAGGAGATAACAAGAATTCAAAAAAAATAAAGGCTAAGGGGATAGCCAATAAATATAAGGAAATATAGACCAAATATAGATAAGATAATCTAAAAATAGAATCCCACCAAAAATAGAAAAGGCACAAGCAAACCAAAATAAGAGAAAATACATGCAAGCAAAGTCTATTTTTGGCAGATTGCTAAGTTTTAATTGACCCATAATTTGACTAGTCAAAGTCGTGCTTCTCCAAATGTTCCATCTCAGTTCAAGCTTGACTTCTAAATTTGGGCATTCCTTCCATGTTGCAAGGCTCTCAATGATTTGGCAGTCCAAGTGGAGTTGACTGGACACATTCTTTACACGTCTTCTTTGTCCTTCATACAAATGAGAGAAGCTCAAGGGGACTCTATTTTTGAAACTTGGCATAATATTCCATGCAAAGAGAGGTTGGACTTTCAACGTATCTACCATCCATTTCTCAAATGCCAAAGAGCTAGTGAAAACTCTAATTTTAGACATGGTTCAATTGAACATGTATGAACAAGTCAAACGTATGAACTCACCATCTAATTCTAGAGCCAAGTAGCTTTCATGAAAAGAGGAAGAAGACAAAATAGACTTTTGTAAAGGCCAAGTTGGAATGATTTAACCCATCTCCTATTTTCCAATGCCAATCTATTGGCTTTTTGTAATTTTCTAGATTAATGGCTTTTCAGCCTTAGATTTTGGATCCCTCTTTTGGTAAGCAATCTTGTGCCAATATTTGTGTTGTAACCTTTTTTTAGAATCAATAAGAAGAGGACTATGTTTTTTTAATTTCCAACCTCGTATAGTGTACTATTTTTATAGATTTGCCTAAGTGATAGATTTGCTTTCTTCCTTGTCAAATCTGGATTTGTACCTGGTTACTAGTTGGTCATTTATGCAGGTCACGTTCTATGTTTGAATATCTTTTACTAAGTTTATAGTGAATATTAGTGGTTATTTAGTGAATTTTATTAGTTCTATTTCTATTTTTCCCTCAATCTTAGATCATTAAATATAACCTTTTCATGAAATACTTATATGTATTAACCAATAGGATTTGAAGTTCTACCTCTTACTTGTCTGAATCAGTGTTCTCAGAAGCTTTGATTTGAGTGGATCAAGAAAATTAGGTGTATCACCATTTTAGATAGGATTTCCTTTCAATTTATTTCTCCCCTTTTCCCTAGGTATTTTATAGCATAGAAGTTGAGATCCTCATAGATACATCTTACAGGAACCAGTCTTCTCTAAAGGTTCTCATCATTGAGGCACCCACCCTCGTGGGAAGATCCCATTGTTTCAACTGGAGTGAGGATTAACCATTTTAACACATATTCAATTTAGGGTGCAACTCTAGGTTGACAATAGTCCCCACAAATTCTAAAAAAATGAATAATCAAAGACCTTGATGAATAAAAGATTTTGCACTTAGTTTCTGGCTTACAGGCTTAGCCTTGAACATGACTATTGGATCCTTAGAAAACCTTACTTAGATCCTATCTATTTGAAAATGTTGGATCCATTTCTATGCCTTTGATCCACTACTTCATCAAACCATGTAAGAGCTTTATATGTGGGCCAAAAATGGCCAACCCCAACATGATGGGAGGGCACGACATATAAATAATCGTGCAACATAGTCAATGATCATCGATGGGAAGTGCAACACAATTGATGGGATGGGATGAGTAGGGAAAAAACATTGATGTTAATAACATAGTTGATAAGATTTTTAGGATAATCATGAAGAGTAATCATAGTAATGAGAATAATAAAGGTGTGAGCGGTGTAGAGAGATCAGGGCATGGTAGAATGCACTAGTAAACAAAATAGTGAAAATAGAGAATCAACCAAAATATAAGTTAAACATGCAAAGGTCCTTTCTTCCTAAATTTTACTCAATAGTGAGGAATTTGATGCAAATTGTAGCTAAAGGTGAATACCAATAATAGACCCATCAAGGAGCATACAATCCAGTAATGAACATATAGTTCTGAGCCACATCATTTTGCAAATTTGGTGTTATCCATGGGGTCATACAGGGAACATAATGGAACTTCCTCAAATGTAGGAGTTCAAAAATCCTTTCCATCACAAGGTGTTGACCCAAAAAATTAAGTATGCTATCATTTGTAGCTGAGTGTCTAGAATTGAAGCCCTAGGTTTGGAACTTCATGATATTTTATCATTGTTTCAGAGACAGTTGCAGGAAAAAATGATATTATTGCTGATTTTCATGCTAGAATCACTAAACTCAAACAAACCCAAGCCACACCTGTGGGTTCACCATGCCTAAAATATCTTACTAAAATGGTTTTAGAGATCTAAAACAAAAAATTTGAGATAATCTTTTAGCATGACCACCTCAAAAAAAAAGCCATTGCTTAACAACAAACTATCCAAAAATAGGTTGAGGAACAAAATTAATGGGTTCAAGTGGTTAAGGGGAAGAAAAAACTACTGATTTTGGAAATGGTTGTCTAAGAAAAATTTGAAGAATAAAAGGCATGTCAAACCAAGGCACTCAAACTTCATGTTTGTGGCCTCCCTAAATCAGTTGATCCCCTATAGGCAGGGCATGCATTCTCGCATGAATCCTTGGACTTGAAAGATATCTCCTTTAAAAAAGCTTGGATATTTCTGAAAAACACCCTTTTTATACAATTCTATACCATTGAAGAGCATCTACAAGCCTTTAAAGCAAAAAAGAAGCTATTTTCCTTTCCATAGAAAATTTATTTAGATGTTGATCTCACACAACTCCAAGTTGAAGAGATTCAAAAAGCTCATATTCAAGTGGAAGCTACTAGGAAGGAGAACAAGTGGGTTATTATTAGATATTATAGGGTTGTCATTCATTATTCAACACCACTGAGGTGGTCACACCCTAAACCATTAGCATGATGATGACCACAAGTCTCAGTGGGTGTTCATGACATCTCCATTACTTCTTAGAATTGCAATGGAACTTTATGGTCTTCTCCAGGCCTAATGTTTGATGCTCTTGGGTTTTCAGACATTCTTTTTATTACAAAGACTCATGAGAGGCTGGTACAACCTCTCCTAGACATTATAGGATATCGTTGGTTTTCTTCTTGTCATCAGGAGACTAGGAGTTTTGGTGGGGTTAGAGGTTCTGGTGGGGTGGCTTGTTTATTTAGAGACTCACTCTAGAGAAAAATTTTAGTGGAGGTGTCTGATGAATTTGCTACATTCATATGGATTTAGATTAATGGGACTGGCCCACTTTCTAGAGATATTTACATTATAATTTGTTACTTTCCTCCAACATCTTCATCATAATCCATTCATAGTGGTCCTAATGGGGACCCTTTTATAGATTTGTATACTGGGATTTCTTAATTGTTAGATGTTAGAGAAGTTATCCTTCTTGGTGACTTCAATGCTTATACCAGAGACTTTCAGATACCTCTCCGCAATCATTATGTTGATACACTCTACACATATGAGATTGATTCAGAGTTAGTGGGGTTGCACAAGAGGTCAGATGATGCTTCAGGTCCTTAGTTTATAGAAGACACCTCTTACAGTTAGGGGAATCTCATGATTTTTTTATTCTTAATGGGTTGCCTTACTTTCCAAATTCACACTCTTTCACATGTACACCTCCTAGGGGAGGTATGAGTGTGGTGGATTACATCTTATCCAATAAAAACCTTTTACCTTTCATTTGTCATTTTTCCATTTTCCCCATTACCCTTGAGGACCATGCTCTTCTCTCTTTCTCCATCTGGGTTGATTTTTCACCTCCTGTTACAACCCCCTCTTTCAGTATACCACTTACCATTTTCCAATTTTAGGATGGGGACTTTGACATTTTCCTTTCTCACATTCATCAGCTTCTACCTCTAGAACCCCAATTATTCTCACTTGGTTGTGTTAATTCTAAGTACACGTCTTTCCTCCATTATTTGGGAAGCTGCCCTCAAATCTTTTCCTAACTACACTAGATCTACATCTCCTTCCCATCAATCTAAAAGATCTTTCCCCATGAATAAGTGGTATGATGATGGCTATAGGACTCCACTGTTAGCTTTAGTACACCTTCCTCCATTCTCACCCCTCTTTCCTATCCTTAAAATCATCTTAGCATTGCCTTCTCCAATGTAAGAAATGCCTTTTTATTTCTCAAAGGAGACAGATCTTATGAGCTTCCTACATTCACTCCCCAAACTCTTTTGGTGTACCTATTATAGGTTTAACTTACACCCTTGGAGAGGCTTCTTCAGGCTCTCTCCAACTAAGCTATAATATTGGGACAACCCTAAGCTATAGGTATCCTGTAGTGGGGTTGAACCTCCATAGAAGGTTGGCTTCCTCTTGATGCTCACCTAAACTAATGCTAAACTAATGCTTCACAAGGAAAAGGGTTAGAAAGATGGTTAAGGCTCCTAAGAAAGCTAAAAGGGTAATGTACCAAAGTTAAATGGGCACTCATATAAGTTTGAACATGCACTGGATCGATAAAAGACAACTATGACGTACTCAATCTCATAATCTCACTAGTTGCATAAATATTTCATAGAAGAGGTTCCAAGTTGAACACTAGTATAGACCTAAAAGTTAGTTTGAAAACACCTTCAAAGAGGTAAGCAAAAGGACAAAAAATTATAAATAATATCCTTCACAAATTTACCATACACAAACATACTAAGCACTGACTAAATACAAGAGATAGGCAAAGAGTTGCTCCTATTACTTCAAAAGATAGTTCTTACAATATTTTGATAGGGTTTAACCAGATCAAATGAGCACACTCTTGAAAGATCCTTAATGAGTATCCTTACCTCAGAAAGAAAAATTATAAATTCTAAAAGCTGAGAGCCCTTAAAATGGGGAAGAGACAAGGATATATAGGAGAAGGGAGAGGGGAGAGAGAGAAGAGTCTACTATCTAAGTTGCCACCATACCCTAATGAATACTTGATTGCCTTTTGAATTCTGAACCATCTGCCCTCCCATCAAGACTAAACCTTTACCAACTAGTTAACCTCATTTGCTCAAAAGCCTTCAAGCTCTTCTCATTGGTTGAGAATCACACTAATAGATAGGAAACCCTCGTAGGTGATGAGTCATGATTTTCTTAATGAGGGAAACTTAAAGGATCTGTATCAAAATTGAATTTTATGTTATACCTGTTGATCCCCAAATCCCTTTGTGTTGATCTTTTTATGTCATCTCCCATCTACTTTCATCATGAGGACAAAGTCCTTATATTCATAGACTTGATAGAGCCATGCTTTGGGGGTTATTTGTCAAGAGTATGGCTCTGAATGTTCCTTCATTAATTACATATATCTTACTCTACATTGAAATGTGAACTTGGGCCTACTATAGATTGAAAATCAATTTAAACTATTGGTTTTCCTATAGTTGGTACATCCATCTGGACATATCTATATCATATAAACAACAAGTAGCCCACCTTGATCTATATTAGGTCTAAAAAAGACCTATTTTATCCCTATAGAATCTTAATAGCACCATCTAATCCCAAAATATCCACTCCTAGCCCCAACTAAAATGTGTTCAAGCTTGGCTCTACCATACTTGCTTGCCTTGGTTGAAAACTGACCTTTTGACCTCCATCTAAGTCATTTGGGCTCATGTTCATTTTATTGGTCATTAAAAACCAGCTTAGATCATTAATCACATGACTCATCTCGCTCCATTAGATTTGCCTAAGGTGAATGAATGTGAGCCGTCAATATCCTACCAATTTAATGAATCTTTGTCACTTGTCATGCATATATTAGTTCTTTGGATTTACGAACCATTTTGACTTTACCTCACTCCATCCGATCTTGATGAGCAATTAAGCGTGAGCCCTTGATTTAGCTATGAATTATCAACTATGTCTCTACTAGTGCCACTTTTCAATCTTGCATTGATTCTCAAGATCCTATCAATCTATAAATTCATATACTTATGCCATGTGTCAGCCCCTCAAGTTCTTTGACTATTTGACTCATCTCACACCATTAGATTGAAATGAATGATCGAGTGAGGACCGTTGATCCTATCGAGATCCACTATTTGAAACCTAATAGCTACTTCATGATCTTAAAATTAATATTCTATGGGATGTCATTTAACATTCATGTGACTATCATTCATATGATGGTCAAATCTAAGTTCAAAAGGACTTACATTATTCAATCTTAAACTTGACATTAGTGTGAATGTCTCTGTATTTTCAAATCCAAATAGTTAATTAAAGGGGCTTGAATTTGACATCTATAGGGATGCCCAAAACCTTTTGAAATCAAATGGCTATTCCTTTAGACCTTTTATTAGACAATTCTTTCAGGGTTTGTATCTTAGCCACTTCTTCTAAAGGAAATTGCTTGCTTTGTCTTTGACTTGAACAACTCTTGTAGACAAAATGTTTGAAAGAATCCATGTCTTAGTCCTTGTCCCTTTGAAAAGTGCCCTTTGGAACTTTGACTTGGTCCACATCACTATAGAAAGGTCCTTTGGAGAAAATGTGGACACTTGCACAAGAAATTGACCCTTTAGACTTTGAAATGGTGCCCTTTCTGAAAGAAAAGTATGCTTCAGAAACCTTGAAGTAGACCATTTCCCCAAGAAATTACCCTTCAGGAAATTGTTTTGGGACACTTTAACTAAAAATGTGCCACTTAGGATTTCTATTTTGGACAAAAAGTCCTAAGGAATTCTAACATCGGGAAAATTATCCTAGATAATTTTCTCAAAGGAATTGTGCCCTTAAAATGGTCCTTCAAAAACTTTGAAATGGTGTCCTTCAAATTTCAGAAGTGGACCATTTTCTAAAAGAAAGTACCATTTGGGAAAAATGCAAAGGACCTCTTCAAAGAAATGACCCTTCAGGGAAATTGATTCGAATAAAATGTCCAAAATAATTCCCGATACTTGAACAAAAGGCCAAAACAAAACTCCCAAAAGAATTCCTCCTAAAGAATTCCAATACTTAGTCAAATGTAGTGGAATAAAAATTCTTGAAATAAATAAGCCTTGCACCTTTACCATGGGTTTTGTGTGGGATACTTTTGTCGAAGGAAATTTGAATGTTAACACTTGGCCCAAAAGTTGAAGATGTGTAAATTTTGGCTTCTTCTGGATCTGTTCCTACAACTGCGTGGTACCATGAAAACTTGTCTAAATCCCTTCACTTGTAATGAGCCTACTCCAAAGCCACCTAATCCATTCATCGACTGGGACCCTACTCATCTAATCAAACCAGGAAAAATCTTGTTATGTGGGCCAAAAATGACCAACATATTTAATGACTCACAGGGTTTGCATGCCTATCAATGCAAAATAACCTAGACCATGTGCCTAGTCCTATCCATTGGGCATGGAGTCTATTCTTTAGATCTGACATATTGACTGCCAATCCTACTCTTATCTCTCTTGAAGAAAAACAAGGACCAAAAATAGAATAAAACAAGACAAAGTGCCCAAGGCACTTATTGAAAAAGAAACTAACCTAAAACAAAAAGGGACAACAAACAAAAAGTGCTAAAGTAGCACCTAGAGGAAAGCATGAAAATTAGTCTAATCTATACATGGTTGTAAAATACGAGTATTTTCCATTTGGGTCAAATGGGAAACTATTTTGTGTACCTTGGAACTTTGAAACATACTTTTTTTTTCTTGACAGTGCTCTTCTACAACTATGAACAATTAGATGCTCATGTCTTCTTGGGGAAGCAACTGGTTCCTCTACTACCAATTTCAGGTGCATAAATTGTAAACATGGGTCCAAGACCCAATCATACTCCTTCCAAATTTATGGAATTTGTAAGAACAACTTCAGTTCTTCCTCATTCTTGAATTGTTGATCATGAACATATAGACCAACTTGATGTGTCTCCTTTGACATATATGTGAGGTTGACCTCTAAGGGAGATGGACCTGATCTTGTGACTTCTTGAGGCCATTTGAGCTCATTTTTAGCAACTAATAGCAGATAGATGTCTAAATTCAGAGAGAAGAATTGATAACCATGTTTGAAAAGTTCAAACATGTCTTCTTTTGAGAGAACAATTGCCTCTTTCTTGATGATATCACTCCTCTCATCCTGTAATGGACCACATTCAAGTAAAGAATAACCTGAATGAAAGATGTCAATCAAATTAGAAGATTTATTCCCATGAAGTTCCAATTCAATTGGAGCCTTTTGAAACTAAAGGTCAGAAGCAAGCATATCAGTTTCTTGACCAAAATTATGAACTACTTCATTTTCAATATCAAGTTGATGACTGAGCATGCTCTCAATTTCAGCTTGTTCTTCTCCTTCAAGCTCTTGTTCTTCATGATAAATGGCAGTTTTTGTGTTATTAAGGAGATCATGAAGAACATCATCAACTTGTCCAATTTGGACATCTTTCTCCTACACATCAGTAACTTCTTCCTCATGTACTTGTATTTCAGCCTCTACCTTAGTTTTCTTTTGCACTTGTTCCATCTTTGCATCATCATGGAAAAATGAAGCATGCTTGTCTTTACCAAGAGGTGTCCTAATAATGATTTCTTATTTTGGTCACTCAAGTCACTTTAATTTTTTCTTTTTTAGCTACATCTTCTTGATTTGCCTCATAAAGGAGAGGCTCTTTCTCAAAGAGTGGCATAGCAAATCCTTGAAAATACTCAACAAAGTGAGAAAGGTCCAAAGAAGCTACCATGGGTACCTGATTTTAATCCTGAAGTTGTTCTTCTTGGATCACCTTCACCTCCTCTTCCTAATTCTTTGCCTCTTGAATGGCTCACCATGAAGGAAAGGCTCTAGGATTTTTAGGGGAAAGGAGTGGAGGCTTTAAGGTCTCTTGTTTGACTTCAATAATCACCACCTCCTCCTTCTACCCATTACTTTTAATGGATTTCCAAGATGGAAATGACCTAGGTTTTAAGGAGGGAGGGATGGGGGTTGAATGACCCTAGATTTACTTAACTACATGACTTGGTTCCATGATGGGAAAGGTAAAGGTTCTACTTTGACCTTTTAATATTGGTTCTCCTCTTCTTTCCTTGCTTTCAGCTCTAACTCTCTGATTTGCTTATCAATATTCTCTTAAAATAACAACCAGGAAGAGGGATGAGGAAGGTTTTTATAGGTTCATATCCTTCTTTATCTTAGGCTCTCAATTCTATATTTGCCTTACTTTTCCCACCCTATGACTTCACCACTTGATTTCAACTTGGAACCCTGAAGGACTTTATAAGGGGTTCTTGAGGAAGGATGGAGTCTTGGACCCAAACAAAAGGCTATTCCACAACAATCTCTTCATTTTTTTTGACAACTCCCTTGGATAGATTTTCAAAAAGAAAAGGTCTAAGGAACATATGAAGAACTTGGAACATTTAAAGGGTTACTTAGAATGGTCTCTTGAGGAGGAATGGGTGACACATAAGAAGGTTGAGGTGTTGTATATGCAGGCACATAAGGTTGGTGAGCTTGGACTTGTTGTTCCTCAAGGCCTTTTAGCTTGTCCTCAATTTATTAAATGTAACCACCTATATTCATCATATCATCTGTGAGATTTTTCGAATTTGCTCTCTCAATAGGTTCCCTTCCTTCTTTTATTCACTATAATGACTCTCTCACATGATGAATAAAGTGAGTAGGGACATCTTAGCCATAACATCTCTATGAGCTCAACTCTAGTGCATGCTTGTCAAGGCTTATCAAAGTTTGCATAAGTGCTAGTATAGATGGCTCATGATAGGGTTGATGAGGAATAGTATTATGATGGGCTTGTAATCTATACTAAGGATCAAGGTAATATCCTTGATGATAAATATCATGATAAACATGACAAGGATCCTCATAGCTTTGATAGGGCTCATGGTCTCATTGATAAGACTCATATGGATCATAAGGATCATATTTGAGCTACTGATAATGGGGTAGATAATAAGAGTAACCACCATAGCTATTCATATTGACCTCATATATCAAATGAGATGTAAAAACTAATTATAAACTTCATTGAGACATACTTGGTCTACTCATAACTAGGACTTTGACTTGGAGTTAGCATTGGTGCTAACTTTCTTGCTTCCAAAAGCTGATCAGAGGAAAGACACACCAAGATCTTTCCACCTTTTTCAACCTTTATCTAATTAAGCATGCATAAATGGTTATAATCTTAATTTTCACCTTTGGAGAGGGTTCTTTAGGGTCTCTCCAATTAAGATATAATATTGGGACAAATCCAAGATGTTGGTATCTTGTAGTGGGGTTGAACCTCCAAAGAAGGCTGACTTCCTCTTGATGCTCACATAAACTAATGCTAAACTAATGCTTCACATGGAAAAGGTTTAGAAAGATGGTTAAGGCTCTGAAGAAAGCTAAAATTGTGAGGCACCAAAGTTAAATGGGTCCTCATACAAGTTTGAACATGCACTAGATCAGAAAAAGACAACTATGACTTACTCAATCTCACTAGTTGCATAAATATTTCATAGAAGAGGTTTCAAGTTGAACACTAGTCTAAACCTAAAAGTTAGTTTAAAAACACCTTCAAAAAGACAAGTAAAAGGACAAAAAATTAGGAATAATCTCCTTCACAAATATATCATACACAAACATACTAAGCACTGATTAAAGATAAGAGACAGGCAAATAGTTGATTTTATTACTTTAAAAGGTAATTCTTACAATATTTTGATAAGGTTTAACCATATCAAATGAACACACTCTTGCAAGAGCCTGGATGAGTATCCTTGCCTCCAAAATAAAAATGTTAAATTCTAAAAGCTGAGAGCCCCTAAAATGGGGAAGAGACAAGGATATATAAGAGAAGGGAGAGGAGAGAGAGAGAAGAGTCTATTATCTAAGCTGCCACCATATCCTAATGAATGCTCGATCACCTTTTGAATTCTAAACCATCTAGCCTCTCATCAAGACCAAACCATTACCAACCAGTTAACCTCATTTAATCAAAAGCCTTCAAGCTCTTCTCATTGGTTGAGAATCACACTAATAGATAGGAAACCCCCTGTAGGTGATGAATCCTGATTTTCTTGAGGGAAACTTAAAGGCTACATATAAAAATTGAATGATCCACTATACTTATCAATCCCCAAATCCCTTTGTGTTGATATTTGTATGCCATCTCCCATCTACTTTCATCATGAGGACAAAGTCCTTATATTCATGGACTTGAAAAAGCCATGTTTTGGGTGGTTGTTTATCGAGAGTATGGATCTAAATGCTCCTTTATTGATTACATATATCTATCTCTACTTTGAAATGTGAACCTAGGCCTACTATAGATTGAAAACCAATTTAAACTATTAGTTTTCCTATAGTTGGTACGTCCACCTGGACATATCTATATCATATGAACAACTAGTAGCCCACCCTAATCTATATTAGGTCTAAAAAAGACCTATTATATCCTTATAAAGTTTTAATGGCACTGTCTAATCCCAAAATATCTACTCCTAGCCCCAACTAAAACATGCTCAAGCTTGGCTCTGCCATGCTTGCTTGCCTTGGTTAAAAAATGACCTTTCGACCTCCATTTAAGTCATTTGGGCTCACCTTCATTTGATTTTTCATTGAAAACTAGCTCAGGTCATTGATCCCATGACTCATCTCACTCCATTAGATCTGTCTAAGGCAAATGAACATGAGCCATCGATCTCTTGCTAGTTGAGCGCATCTTTGACACTTATCATACACACATTAGTTCTTTGGATTCACTAACAAGTTGGAATCTACCTTACTCCATCTGATCTTGATGAGTGATTAAGTACAAGCCCTTGATTTAACTTTGAATTTTCAACTCTATCTCTTCTAGTGCCACTTGTCAATCCCACATTGATTCTCAATATCCTATCAGTCTGTCAGTTTACATGCTTACATGATGTGTTGACCTCTCGAGCTCTCTGACTATTTGACTCATCTAGCATCATTAGATTGAGATGTATGATTAAGCGAGGACCATTGATCTTACCAAGACCTATTGTAGGCTAGAATTACACCCTTGTGGGAGAGTTTTTTAGGCTCTCTCACTCACATCATTGGATTGAGATGTACAATTGAGTGAGGACTATTGATCCGATCGAGACCTATTTTAGGCTAGAATTACACCTTTGTGGGAGTTTTTTTAGGATCTCTCAATCCTAGCTATAATATTGGAACAACCTCAGGCTGTGGGTATCTTGTAGTGAGGTTGAACCTCTGGAAAAGGTCAGCTTCCTCTTGGTAGATCACCTAAACTAATGTTTCTACGTGGAAAAGAGGTAGAGAGGGGGTATAGGGTAAATAAGAGAGATAAATAAGTGATACACCAAATTTATTTCCACTCACATAAGCATGAAATAAACACTAATTTATCATAAGATAATTCTTGCTCACACAACCTCATAAACTAGTTAATTTGCATAAGTGTTTCATAAACTAGGCTCAATAAAAAATACATGAAGCAAAGAGGAATTTCAAAATTCACACCAAGCATCCATTAATGATGGAAAGATCTCAAGTTTAGACCTACAAATAACTTGAAAACACCTAAAAATAGGCAAGAAAGAAGGAAAATAGACATGGAAGAACACTTTTTCATAAGGCCATCATGCACAAGCTTGTTATGCACAATTTTCAGGCAAGAGATAGGTAAAAATTGATCTTTATTGCTTCAAAAAGTCTTTATTAAAATATTTGATAGGGTTTTTCCTTGTCAAATGAGGATATATTTTTTATGGGGGAGCCAATGGAGATATATGAAAAAAAGGAAGAAGAAAAAGAGAAGAGGCAAGAAAACAAAATTCAATAAATGAGATCCAACCACCCTCCATGAATTCTCACCCATATATGGGTTAATTAAAACTAATCCTTCTTCAACAAATTAACCACCATTAGCTCTAACAATATTCAAGCAATCGCATATGTTGAGAAACACACTAGAAGATAAGAACTTATTAAGAATGATGATTTCATGATCCACTAAAAAGGAAAAGTCCAGAAACATCTTTAATGCTCAAGCTACCTTTTATAATCACTTGATCTTCATCTTTCACTTACACACCATCCTTCACTTGTCTTACACGTATAAGGACAATATCCTCATAACTTTGAATCTGGACTGAGTCATGCTACCTTTTAATTGAGTGGTTATTTGTCAAAGATGATTTCCATGTCAAAGGATGAGAGCTTCTCCATTAATTGTATACACTAGCTCTTGCTTTGAACCCTGGGCCAAATCTTTTCTATAGATGGAAAACCAATCTAAGGACATTGGTTTTCCTGTATCCATTTGTGTTTATACAAATCTATATATTGCATATCTTCTTTTGATCTTTTAATTGCCAATTGCTACTTATAGGGGTTCATATTTTGATGTTTGTGGGCCCATCATCAATTCCTTAAGACAACTTATTTTGGCCATTTTCTTTAGACAATTTGCTTAAACCCTTCCCACGAACAATTTATCTAAAAGAAATCATGTATTCAAATTTTTTGCTAAGGATATTTTGGATTAAATGAAATGGACCCTTTAGAATTATTTAAAAACTCCTTTCACTTTGAAAATACCCTTTGGAATTCTTTAAAATCTCCTTTCAAAACTTTTGAAATGGTCTTTCTGAAGGGAAAGTACCCTTCGATAAACTTAAAAATGAACCTTTTCTGAAGGATATTCACCCTTCAAATTTTTTGAAGTGAACCTTTTACCTTCTTGAAAATGAATTTCTTCCCAAAAATGTCCCTTCAAAAAAGTTGTAAAGGACCATTCCTTTCACAAGCGCCCTTTGGAATCTCTTGAAAAGGACCACTTTTTTGAGAAATGAACTTTCAGGAAAGTTGTATAGAGCATTTTACTTGAAAAAAATCCTTCAAAAAACTTTGTTTGGACACTTATCTGAAGAAAAAAAGATTTCAAAACTTTTATTTTGGACAAAAGTCTAAAATAATTTTGACACTAAAATTCCAAAAAATGTAAGTAAAGACTTAGCTGAAAATGAGAATTTGCACTTAACTTCTGCTTGATCGGGTTTTCCACACTTGCCTACTTTGGACTTGTGACTTCTTGCAACTGATTTGAGAAACATGAAGTCTCCCTCCTAAGAAAACTTGAAGTCATCAATTGGGGAAAACCTAAGTCCCTTTTCTTTCTTCTTTGAACTACTCTGAGCAACATAAAAAAAACCTTCAAGGAAAAATTAGAATGAAGTGCAGAGTTTTAAATGGTAAGGGTGGAATTTTGGGCCTGTGGGGTCAAAAACTACTAATAGGACCCATTGTTTAAAACCCAATATCTACTTCATGATATTAAAATTGATGGTCTATAGGACATCATTTGATGTTCACATGACCATCATTGACATTCATGCAACCATCAAATTTAATCTCAAAAGGACTTACTTTGTTCGAGCTTAAACTTGACATTAGTGCAAATGTCTCTAGATTTTCAAATCCAAATGACTATTTGAAGGGGATTGAATTTGATGTCTACAAGACTACCTAAGACCTTTTTAAATCAAACATCTATTCCTTCAGACCTTTTGTTGGATAATTATTTTAGGCTTTGTGTCTCAGCCTTTTCTTCCAAAGGAAATTGCTTGCTTTATCTTTGCCTTAAACAACTCTTGCAAATAGAATGTCTGAAAGAATCCATGTCTTGGTAATTTTCCCTCTAAAAAGTGCCCTTTAGAACTTTGACTTGGTCTACCTCACTATAGAAAGGTCCTTCAGAGAAAATGTAGAGGACATTTGTCCAAGAAACTGACCCTTCAGACTTTGAAATGGTGCCCTATTCAAAAGAAAAGTATCCTTTGAAAACATTGAAGTGGATCATCTCCCCAATAAAGTACCCTTCAGGGAAATTTTTTGGGACACTTTTCTTGAAAAAGTGCCCCTCGAGATTTCTATTTTGGATAAAAAGTCTAAAGGAATACTTCCTTCAGGAAAATTATCCTAGACAATTTTCCTGAAGGAATTATGTCCTTAAAATGGTCCTTTAGATTTTAGAAGTGTTCCATTTTTTGAAATAAATTACCCTTCAAGAAAAATGCAAAAGACCTCTTCAAAGAAATGACCCTTCAGGGAAATTTTTTTAGACAAAATATCTAAAACAATTCCTGGTACTTGCACAAAAGGCTGAAACAAAACTCCTAAAAGAATTCCTCCTAAAGAATTCTAATACTTAGTCAAATGAAGTGAAACAAAACTTCCCAAAAGAAATAAGCCTTATAATTTCATCACAAGTTTTATGTGGGATACTTCTGCTAAATAAAAACTAAATGTTAACACTTGGCCCAAAAATTGAAGATGTGTAAACTTTGGATTCTTCTGAATCTATTCCTGCAACTACTTGGTACTATAAAAATCTGCCTAGATCCCTTCACTTTCAATGTTCAGCCTGCTCCAAAACCACCTAATCCATTCATTGACTGGGACCCTCCTCTTATCTGATCAAACCTAGTAGAATCTTGGTATGTGGGCTAAAAATGGCCAAAAATACCTTCCTATCATGATGTTCTCCCCTCCCCACTGAGCTTAATCCCACATCTATGACTTCCCATACCTCTACCCTTTATGATATTTTTGGCCAAATACAAACCCATGTTGCTTTTCCACCATCTTCCTCTCACTTTTTCACATACAAGAATGTTAGAGAGGTGGTGAAGGTGATGAATAATATTAAGGCAGCTGATGAAGAAGATTTCCAAGTCGAGTTCTTCAACATAGTTTTAGATATTTTGGAATTTATTTGGTTGATCTATTCAACCACATGGTTTGTTCAGGTTTCCCACCCTCTTGGTCACATCACATTATTCACTTGATACACAAATAAGTTTACTATTCAATTCCTAATAATTACACTATGATCATGGTTGGACACACATTCTCAAAATTATATGATATTGTATTACGCATGCAGCTTTTGAGATAGCTAAAGCAGAGACACCTCAAAGCTAGGGGACAGGTAAGGTTTAGATGAGCCCATCAGACCATTGATCATGTTTTCACACTCTGGGCCATTATTGAGGAGGCATGTCATTTCTCATCCAAAGTCTATTGTTGTTTTGTATACTTTGGGAAAGCATTTGATTATGTTCTAAGAGGAGGCACTTTTCCAGAGACTTAGGAATATTGGCATTTTTGAGATGCTCTTGGCAGCCATTATGAGGTTAGATGAGAATGTTTGTGGTCATCTCCACATTGTTAATGGTATTTCAGACTTTATTTTGAGTATCATTGGGGTCAAGCAGGGATGCCCTTTGTCCCCAACCTTTTTTGGGATATACATTGATGAGTTAGAGACCTTTCTTCATGAACATATTCAAGTAGTGATGGGTGTCTTCTTCACCAGGTTTTGATTTGAATCCTCATGTTTGTGGACGATGTGGTTTTCCTAGCCTTTTCTCTTGAGGGATTATAGTGGTATTTGGATGTTTTGGCTCTCTTTTATAATCTTTGACATCTAACCATTAAGTTGGGGAAAACCAAGGTCATGGTATTTAATGTCTTAAAGACCTCCCACCTCCATTTCTTTTTTAGAGGAAAGGAGGTTGAGATTACCACTTCCTATACTTATCTGGAGTATAATTTTTTGGTCCATGTTTCAGTTTAAGGTAGGCACTCCAGCCTAGAATAAACAAAGGTTGTGATTATTTAGCTCTCCTTGAATGACAATTTTTTTGACATCACTTTCAAGATATATCTTCCATATGTCACTCATGGATACACTTATTAGACCCACATTTCTCTATGGATCTATAGTTTGGGGGCCCTCTCTACATAAGGGTTATTGGTCTATTGTTAAGAGGGTCTAAACACTTCTCCTTCATCACATGATTAGATGTAAGCAGATAATTCCCCAACATATTATTCTTACAGAGTTTGGAGCCTGACCCTTCTAACTAGAGACTATATTTGATCTGATCACTTTCATACATCACATATGGAGGTTTGATGATTCTATGAGTGGACATGAAATATACCCATACCTAGCATACTATTATTTAGAGAATCTTGCTCTCTTAGCTCCTTCAACTTGTGGATGTTTTTGGTATATAGGAGTTTTTGATCTATTGGAGTCTGTGGGAATCAAGATGAATTGACTTCCTCTATTTATGTAGTCCTTAGATAGACAAGATAATCTTATACCCACTAGATAGGATTTAAACTAGATTATTAAGGATGATATCTATAGATAGTTTATCCATACTACTTGGGTAAACCCTCCTAGGGGGTTATACCCGAAGATGGTATTTTATGTAGAGTACTTCTTAAAGCTGAGTGATGGGATTATCATTTGTCCACAATATACATTACACCACTAGATGCACTCTCTTCACATCCCATTAGGATAGTTTTGAGTGGGGTCTCATAGGCCTAGGATTGAGACAGATCACCAGATAGATTAAGCAAACAAGATTTATTAGTTATACAACATTCAAGAAACAGAGTCTGAGGAGCACTTCATCTTTCATTGTCCCATTTACTATGAGATTAGAGGGAGGTTTTACTGCCTATTTAGGAGGACATAAACTATTTTGAATTCTTCAGATATAAGGACCAGAGATGCTTAGCTTTATATATACAAAAAGCTCTTAAGCTTCTTGATCATTTTATTCAAAGACCCACTAGACTAGTCTCTACTCAGTGAATTTCTTCCTTTTTCATGGTGATACCATCAAGGAGAGGCACTAAATGACATATTGACATCAATACAACCCCACATTCTAGATTAGTGAGGCTATAGGAGACTACTCATCATTCCTTGAGTTTTCATCAACATATTCACCTTAGACCCAACATCAGGAGGTAGGATAGATCCACCAGACCTTCACATAGGAATTTTCCTTTTAGGTAGAGGATTGGAGTACATAATATGCATCATGCCTCCCCTTCTTTGGGTTAGACTTCTATTCGGAGCTTCTTCTCATCAACCTTGGATGCTAGGAGAGTTGGATCTAACTCTTGATGGTTCTCTCCTAGTTCTTCTTTCTTAGGGATCATCTGCATGCTCTCGATGTTTATAAAGTCTTGGAGATTGCTCATTTTTGTTGCTCCCTTCTTTGGACCTGAGTTTGGTTGGGTCCTTTAGTGGTTTTTCTCTAAGTGTGGTCACTCTTTACCATATTTTTATAATATTTCTTTCTACATTATTTTTCTTATTTCCAAAGACTTTTCTGGTTTACCAATTTTTCCTGACACTTTTATGTAACCAACAGTCCCTTTAACCTACTTTTGTGGTCATTAGTTGGACATTAATATATTTATCTTATCTTATCTTATCTAAAATGGTCACTCCTTCCCATGTGGCATCTTCTATTGGTAAATTCTTCCAACAAACTAGATATTATTTGATACTTCTATTTCTTACTTCTTTTCAAAATTATCAAGAACAGTCTTTGGTGCAAGAATCAATTTACCTTCTTCATCAATCGAAGGTAATTGTATGGAAGGAGTAATATGTTGTACAAGTGCTTGTTTCAAGCAAGACACATGGAAGACATTATGTATAAAGATGTGCCTTGGTAAACCAATTCATATACTACCTCTCTCACTCTTCTTATAATCTGGTATGGCCCGTAAAATCTAGGCTTGTGTTTTTCAGCACCACTTTGTTGAAGGGAAGATTGTTTATAAGGTTGTAACCTTAAATATACCATATCTCCAACTTCAAAATTCCTCTCTATTCTATGTTGATCTACACAAATACTAATTTTGGGCATGTTGAAGATTGTCCTTGAGAGTTATTAGGATATCTTGATGTTGTTGTATTAAATCCTTGGCTCTCAGAACCCTACTATCTGGAATGACCAAATATACAAAAGTTCTAGCATCACACCCATATAATTCCTTGAAAGGTGACATTCTAATAGACATGTGAGGAGAATTATTGTATCAAAATTCACCCAAGTATAGCCATTTGGTCCAAGCATTTTGTTGTTTGATGACATAATTTCTTAAGTACCCCTCAATCCATTTATTTATGGCTTCCATTTGACCATCTGTTTGAGGATGATAACTCATACTTGGGGTTAAATCAGTACCTACCAATTGGAAAAGTTCTTGACAAAAAGCACTCATGAACCTAATACCCTATCACTGACTATATTCTTTGGTAGTCCATAAAGTCTAAAAACCTCTTTAAAAAATATTACAGTTATCATAGGACCATCATACTTCTTGGGGAGTGGAAAGAAATGAGCGTATTTTGTTAATCGGTCAATGACTACATAAAGGTTGCTTTGTCCTTACACCGTGGGTAGTCCCAAAATGAAATCCATAAATATGCTCTCCCATTTTTGACTGGGGATGAGCAAAGGTTGCAAAAATCTGGTAGAAAAGTTATGTTCTACTTTATTTTGTTGGCAAGTGGTGCATTTCCAAATGTATTTAAGGACTTTGCTTTTAAGTCCTTTCCAAAAAAATCAATCCCTTAATTATTTTTATGTCTTTACAAAACTAGGGTGTTCTACTAATGGGTCATTATGTATGTCATTTAGGATTTTATGCTTGATTTTGGAACCAACCACTAAGAAAATTCTATCTTTGTAGAGAATGAAGTCCTCTACTACTTTATCACATTCATCTTCATTTTTCCCTTCTAATATTGCATTGCCCCACTCATCCTTAATGTATTCCACTATTATAAATGCCTTTCAATCAGTCATAATTTATACCATGGAGAATAAATGTGGTCTTCTTGATAAAGCATCGACCACTACATTATTTTATCCCTTAACTTAATGTCAAAATTAAAGGCTTGATCTTACTAACCCATTTTTTTGTCTTTCACTTAAGTCTGTTTGCTCCAAGAAATATTTCAAGCTATTGTGATCAGTTTTAACCACAAATCTTCCACATACCAAATATTATCAGAATTTAGCAAGGGCATGCATTATAGCCAACTTTTCTTTATCATATATTGAGTATATCCACTCATGCTCTTTGAGTTTTTTACTTTCAAAAGCAATGTGATGCTTATTCTGCATTAAAACTACACCAACACCTTCTCCTGATGCGTCACATTCCAACATGAAGGGTAATGAGAAGTTTGGCATTGCCAAAACTAGGCATGAACTCATCACTTGTTTAAGGCATCCAAATGTTGATTGAGAAAGCTATGTCTAAATAAAATATCCCTTATTTGTGAAATTGGTTAAAGGTGTTGCTAGTTGTGAAAATCCTTTAATGTATCTTCTATTATAGGTGCAAATACCTATGAACCCTCTCAATTGTGTCAAGTTGGTAGGAGGCCAACTTATAATGGCTTGGATCTTCTCTTGATTAACATGAATTCCATGCTTATTTATTATATGCCCTAGATATAGTATTTATGTCATACCAAATTCACATTTTGACATCTTGGCAAAGAGGGACTATTATTCTAATATAGAAAGTACCATGTCTAAATGTTGTAGATGTTCTTACCAATTCTTGCTATATATTATAATATCATCAAAGAAAACCAAGATAAATTTACTTAGATGCTTACTAAATATATGGTTCATGCAAGATTGAAATGTGGTTGGAGCATTTGTAAGTCCAAATGGCATTACTAGAAATTTGAAATGCCCATAGTGGCATTGGAATGCCATTTTTTGAACATCTTCCCTCATTCGTATTTGATGGTATCCTGATCTCAAATCAATTTTTGAGAAGGTGGATCCATGCATTTCATCAATTAGTTCATTGATCCTAAGTATCAAATATTTATTTTTGATGGTCTTTTTATTTAACTTTTGATAATCAATATACATTCTTAATGTCCCATCCTTCTTTTTGACCAGCACGGCTAAAGAAGCAAATGGACTAGTACTTGGCCTAATATGCCCCATCTATAAGATTTATTTAATGTCATTTTCTATCTCATCCTTATAAATATTTGGATGTCGATATGGTGTAGATATTACTAATTTCATTCTAGGTTCCAACTCAATGATATGTTAGAAGCCTCTTGTTGGGGGTAGTCTGGGTGGTAGATTCTCAAAAACCTTGGCATCACTTTCGATGATAGGATGGTTATCATTATGATGTGTTTCATGTTATTCTTGTGTGGATATAATCAAACATTATATCACCCATGCTACATGCCCCTTATTAAATGTTCTTTATATTATTTTTGTCATTGTTATCTGAGGGCTACCATTGGCCATGCCTTTCAAAACTATTTTCCTTCCATTTGATTGGAACTTAATTTCCATTATCTGATAGTTTTGGGTAAACTCACCCAATGAATGTAACCATTGAACTCCTAATACCAAATCTATTTCACCAATATTAATGACATAGAAGTCATCATTTATTTCATATCCTCCCAAGGTCAGATTTAATTATGGAATCCTATTTGTACACCAAAGAGTAAATCCATCAACAACCATTACCAAAAATCCCTTAAATTCTTCCATTTTCAAACCAATTTTCTTAGCTAATTTTGTGTCCTTGTAATTTTTCTCTTACTCAGAATGGATGATATCGAGGTGCTCCTGAGAGAGTGGCAAATGTTCCTTCCATGGTTTCTTCCACCATTATTTGTGATTGGTTTTCATTGTTTAATTTTATTTCTTCTTCTCTTTCTATATCACTCTTTGGGCCAACCTCGATGTAGTTAACTTGCCCTTTTCCCAAGCAATGATGGCCTAGAGTCCATGGGTCTTTACAAGTAAAACATAATTTTTATCCTTAAATTGGTACACATTTCCAATTCCTTATTTGACTTTGGTGTCTCACAAGGCTGAGGTCCACTTGTTTGTATTGGTCTCCTTTACTCATAGGATTGATTTTTTGGAGGACCACCTCCAATTCCCCTCGGTTGGATGGGTGGCATATTTTTGCCTTTTAAGGTTGAAGCTTCCAAATCAAAGGTCTTATTGATTGATTTTTGAAGTGTTGATGGAGTAAAAGCTTTGAAAATGCCTTTTATAGGTTCTATTAATCCTTCTGTGAATAATACTATGATTTTTCTCAAACATATTGGAAACTGTTGTAGCACATAATTGCACCATTTATGGGAGAGTTTCTCAGGCTCTCTCACTCTTAGCTATAAGCATTGGGATAACCTCAGGTTGTGGGTATCCTGTAGTGAGGTTGAACCTCTGGAGAAGGTCGGCTTCCTCTTGGTAGATCACCTAAAACTAAAGCTAAACTAATGCTCTATGGGGCAAAGGGTTAGAAAGGGGATAAGGGATCCTAAGAAAGCTTAACCAAGTGATGCACCAAAATAAAATGGGAAACTCCCATAATCTTGAACCCACACTAATTATGTAGAGGACAATACTAACTTACACAACCCCAAGATCAAGCTAGTTACATTAATGTTTCATGGAAGAGGTTTAGGAAGCAATGAATATAAACAAAGATGAGTTATAAGACTCACTAAAAGATCAAATCAATGCTAGAAAGAGCACTCAACATGACCTACTAATAGTGTTGAAAAACTCCCTAAACCAGGTCAAAAAGGAGTACCTTAAACCAAGAAGATTCTCCTTTACATAATGCCATGGTACACAACTCAATAGACACAAATCCAAGGCAAGAGATAGGCAAAGAAATCTTTTATTGCATCAAGAGGTAGTTATTACAAATTCTTGACAAGGTTGAGCCTAATCAAGCTGAGCATATTTTTCAATATCTCAAAGAGTATCCTGTCTGCCAAAGAGATTTTAAAAAGTCTAAAAATTGGGAACCCTCACCAAATGAAAAAAAATGGGATATATAGAAGATGAAAGAGAAAAAAGAAAGAAAGGAGAGGGGCACATTTTCCATGATCATTGAATGAGATCCACCTTTCAAGGGATGCCCCACCACCACTTTGTCTAATCAGGACAAGTCCATCATTGAAATTTGTTCTTCAATAGTTCCAGTTAGTTTTCAAGTCCTTCTCATTGGCCCAAAAAAGTGCACTAGAGGACAAGAGTTTGTTTTATATGGTGATTCATGATCCTTTCAAGGAGAAAATATCTTCAAAGGTTTTGATCATTATTGAATGCTATAACTATCTCTCTAATCTCCCAAATTTTCTCCATGAATCTCTTTTAGCCCTTCATGCATTCAAGTCCCTTATTTTTGACTTGACAGAGCCATGTTGAGGGTAGCTACATGTCTCTACCTGACGTGAATGAGTTGATCCTTGCATTTAAAACTTGGCATGCCTTTTTTGCCTTTGCATGTCCTATCTAAAAAAGGATGAAATCCCCATTTTCTGAATCAAAACATAGCCATGTTACTCTGATCGAGCATCCACTTATCAAAGGTGAGAGCCATATCAAAGAATAAAGGATTATCCATTAATTTGCACCTACCAGCTCTTGTTACTCACTTGGGTTTTCCTTTGTTTTGATTGGTCATTAGAAAATGACTCAAATTCTTGATTCACATCATTGATTTTCATGACATGGATGCCTGTGAGTCATCGATCTCCTACCAGTTGAATACATCCTTGACACCTATCATGTACACTTTTACCCTTGAGATTTACTGAATCCCTTTGACCTCTTTTGAATGCAAATAAATACTTGATGAGACCCATTTTTGATGTCTGTGGGAATGTCTCAAGATTTCAAATTCAAATGGCTATTTTTTTGACTTTTTGCTTTGAAAAATTCCTTCAAACATTTTGTCTAAAGGAATTAGGTCTTTGAGTTTTTTGCAATGGACAATTCCTATGGACAATTTATCTAAAGGAATTTAAATAAATGACTCTCTGGCTTTGTTGAAAAGGACTTTTTAAAGGGAAAAATACCCTTCAAACTTTTGAAAAGTGACCTTCATGAAAGGAAAAATACCCTTCAAGAATTTTGAAATGGTCCTTTGAAGCTTTGAAATGAGCCTTTGGAAAAATTACAACGGTCCATTTCCATTTTAAAAATGCCTTCAAAAAAGTTGTAATGGTCCACTTTGAAAATAAAGTGACCCTTTGGCAAAGTTAAACTGGACCATTTCTTCAAAAGAAAGATACCCTTCAGAATTCTTGTTTTGGTTCACTTTTTCAAAGAAAGTGCCCTTCAAAATTTTTGATGTGGACCACTTTGTTGAAAAAAGTGCCCTTTGGCTTTCTTGAAATGGTCCATTCAGAGAAGAAAATTACCCTTCATAAAATTTGCAATGGACCATTTCTTGTGGACAATTCTTCCAAAAGAATTCTCTCGGCCAATTTTCTCAAAAGAATTCACTCAGACAATTTTCCTGAAAGAATTCATTCTTTGAATGGACCTTTGGATTTTTTGAAAAGTGCCCCTTTCTCCAAGAAGTGCCCTTCGAAAAAATAAAATGGATCTTTTGAAAAAGATGAAAGAATCCTTTTCCCTTTGGAAAATACCTTCAAAAAATTTGCAATGGTCCACTTTGAAAAGAAAGTGACCCTTCAGATTTTTTTTTGTATAGGACCAATTGGAAAATAAAGTACCCAAGTTATTTCAGACAAAAAGTATAAAATAATTCCTTCTGAAAGATATCTTTCTATAATATTGCAAAAAACCTTTTGAAGCCTTTCTTTCAGATAAAAAGTCTAAAGAAATTCCAACACTTGGTGAAAAATAATCCCAAAAGGAAATAGACTGGTACTCTCACTTCATTGGGTCTTCCTTTTCTTCTTACTTCAAGCATCTTCCAAAAGCTTGCTCCTTTCACGGCTTTGATCAACATTGATACTTTCCTGTAAAGAACAAGACAAGTGAAAGAAAAGACCCTGAAACACCTAAACAACTTCACGACCCATTAACCATGGATTCTTCAAGAGTTTTTTTTAAAGGACCAAAAATTGACTCACAAGAAAAACTGGCATGATATATGAAGTTTTGAATGGTAGGGGTGACAATTTGACCTATGGGGCAAGATTGTCAACATTTTGGCGACTCAACTGGGAAGCATGCATGCTATGCTTGAGAACCTAGACCACTTACTTTGTCTATTCTATTGAGCATGGAGTCATTAGCCTCTACAACTAAGCTGGTCTGAAATTGGATTCAAGGCTAACTCTTTCTATAACTTCCTCTTGAAGCAACAAAGACAACACAAAACAAAGTGCCCAAGGCACTTGGGAAAGGAAAAATATAACATAAAGGAAATGTGCACAAGGCACTTCGAGGAAAGCATGGAAAGCTACTCTAATATATACAAAGTTACAATTTTACAAGCATATTCCTCTTGGATCAAATGGGAAACTATGAGTATTATTCACTTGTAACAATCCAAGATGGAAAATACCTTGCTTTGAAGGTACCATAATTGGTGAACTAAGCAGCTCCATGGTCAATCCTTTTAATGTGCTCTTTAATGGATGGAATGGAACAAACATGTCTTTGATGTAGACATACTAGTTCATGTTGGACTATAGGGGATTTTGAAATCTTCTCACTTGATGGCTCAAATTTTTGCTCTAAATCAAGTACAACATGTGATGGCTCCTTTGAACTAGTGCTTGGTTGACTGTCTAGACTTAAGCAAAAAATCTCTAAGTCATCCCAAAAGGCATCTTCCTCTTGGTCACAAGAGACAATGCCAACTTCAACTCCATTTTTTCTTTGCTTTCTTTGAAAGGGGCCATATGGTAGTTCATAAATCCACCTAAGGCCCAACATGCCATGTTCTTATGACTCTGAATCTGACCATTCTTCTTCATTCTTGGAGACATCAGTACTCCCTTCAATGGATAATTCATCTTGAGATTGGTTAGCTTCTTCACCATGATTGGTGATTTCATCCTCATACTCTAGAAGAGGCATAGGCTGGTTTAGAACTTCTACCTAATCCATGAAGTCATGTTACAGTTGTTGCCATACTTCATCTTGATCCTCTTGCTCATTTGTGACCTCTTCAACATGGCTAGCTAACTGATTGACTACGTCAATCTCTGAACCTTGGTCATCTTCATCTATAGCCACACCAAATGGAATCTCTTGGGACCAAACAAAATCCTCTTTGCTCTCAGCTGCATCCTGAATACACACTGTTGACCAATTTTTAGTCTTGCAAGCCAAAATTAGGCACCCCCTCCTTTTTCTTTGAAAACATCATCCAATCCATGTTTTGGCTAGATCATCCCTCTACTACCTTATGCAAAATATTCTTTTCTAGACCTTTCCTAAGAAAAATCTTAGTGTTTTCCTCATTTCTTAACCAATTGCATTTTAGGTTTGTCAAGAGCAGTTACTTCACCTACAACAGACCAAATCGGGTTTTCCAAATGACTTTACTTATGAAATTTGCATAGGTCAAGTTAGTTTATAAACCCAATTTGGTTCTTAAGATGTAATTCAAACTTTGAAAACATCTTTATTTATAAAGGTTTATGAGTAAAGACACTTGTAAAACCCGATTTGGTCTCAGTAGACCAAATCAGGTTTTCCAAGTGTCTTTACTTATTTGTTTTATGAGTTAAAGTTGATGCAAAACCTGAAGTAAGAGCTCATGATAAGTCTGAAATGATCTATCTAGTGTAATTTAGGTTTGTGCAAGTGTATTACTTATTGGATTTTATAAGTAAAAGCAAGTAAAGGATCTGATTTGGTCTATGTAGCTCACCAAAGGCATGGACTTTATTCAGAGGGCACCTTGGTCGGTGGTAGGACTAAATCAAAATTTTTGAAGGGGCATTTTGAGGCATAAAGTGCCCTTATGGAGGGCACCTTGAGAAAGATGAAGACCATTTCAGAAATCCCAAAGGGCACTTTTAGATGAAAGAAACACTTACAGAGGGAAACCAACTATAAAAGGATATAAGTTATAAAGGCCCGAAGGGCACATGCCCTTCAAGAAAAGAAGCAATCAAAAGAAAGAATTCCTTTAGACAAAATTTATGAAGGGGAAAGAAAGAATTCCTTTAGATAAAATGTTTGAAGGAATTCCTTTAGGCATTTTGCCCAGAGGAAAGCATGGTAAAAATCTTGAAACAAAGGAGTAGAGACCACTGAGAACCCAAAGGCCCGATAAGTCAAAGACAAGCCAAGAAGAAGCCAAGGCAAAGGAGAAGTCAAAGGAAAGAGACAAAACATGGGCAAAGACAAAGCAAAAAAGACAAAACTTAGAATAGATTTAGCTGTTGACAAAGACAAAAGGCAGAATCAATGACCACTTAGACTGAGATAGGTGGCATGAACAACTCAGCAAATGAACTTAATCCATTTCGGTAGAATATATCTATCAAAAGCTAATAAAATAGATTATTTTTTAAACTATAGAGACCAGCATCTCATGTTTTCATGCTTCACCATTAATTTACATCCAAGTCATATCCAGGTATTGAAGAGAGCATAATCCAACCACAATAACTTGGGGATGGCTTTGTTAGTTGCTTAGAGTATCCCATGCTTTTGCAAGCCCAGGACAACAAGGGAAGTGACTTAGACATCTACAACATGGCTCTCCCATATGTAGTAGGAAGAATATGGTAGCAGTATGGTCTTTTAGTCTCTGTAGAAGTGTTTAACTTAGCATGGGTTTCCATTCCTTGATTTGTCAACTATCTTGTTTTCAATTCTCTATATATTTGTAACTTCTTATTTGAGAAGAGATCTCAGCTTGTATGGTGAAGCCCTAAAGGAATTTACCTTGAATCAAAAGAAGCATTTTTACCTCCATTTGAGCTTGCACTTTTGCATATGTATGTGGTTTTATCTTGTGTTAAGTCATTTTATTTTTATGCTTTCATAAGTTTATGCCAACATATCTAGTTTATTATGAGTTCTTCTCTTGGAGGTCAATAAGAAGTTCCATCTCAGAGTATAGGTGCATGTGAACAAGTTGTCCATAGTGTGACTTAAAACACCTCTGATAGTTCTTCATCCCTGTATCTCCATAGGATCCCCTATTGAAACACTGATGTAGGAAAGGTTCTCATTTGAATGAAGTGTAAATCTCCTTCTCTCTGGTGTAAAGTGTATGTCAAAGCTGAGTAGACCAACCATTTTGGTGCATCACCACATTAATTTAGGTTATGGATTCAATATTTCTCTCCCTTTTCATCCCCCCCATTGTTAGCAGTAGGAAATATAGAGCCTCAAGGTGCATCAAGGGGAGTTATCCCCTAATCCAGAGAGTCGCCCCTCATGTTTACCTCCCATAGCAAGAGGGATGTCTCCATTGTGTCACATGGATGAAGAGATATGATCCTCCCTTCAGAGGATGAAATCCATCATATCAACAATTTTTTTCACACCCGATGGGACATTTTGTCTAAGAGATCAAAGATTTCTTGTTGTGTTCTTCAATAAATCAGCCTTTAGAGTCAATCAATCAACACCAATGGTGACTCTGAAGATACATCAACTGGTTGAGTATACTGAGTGATCCTTTAAAGAGCTTTGGTAGTATGTTTCTTTATGAAGTTTCATGGTTGTATATGGTAATGATTTTTTCCCTTTATAGGTTGGTGAAACATTATGAGATTTGCCTCTTCCTCCTCAGTTTGAGCAAGTCCTTGGCCAGCCTAGCTATGATACTTACCCGCCTTGTGTTGATCCTTACCAGGTCCAATATGGCTAGTTTTAGCCTTGTCATAAGCTATATCAGTCTTATGCCCAGCTTCTCAATGTGTTACTTATCCTACTCAACCTAATCTTTTTGCCAATTAGCCCATTTCCACCTTCAAACAAGCACTATTGGGGTATGAAAGGTATGTATTAGAGCTTGAAACTAGAAGGGGATGTGGCCAAGAAATTCTTGATCATTTCAACCATCAAGTGAGAAATGCATTAGAGCTAGTCAAGAGTGAATGGACTCCTATTGAAAGAGCCAATCAGCAAAATCTTACAAATGAGATGTTGGATGTGAGTGGTTTGATTGCATCTTTGGAAGAGAAGTTGAGTATTCATGAGAGGTAGCCTTACCAAGTCTATCAACCTACATACCCACTGCCCCAAGTTTCATATCAGCCATACGTATCCCCTACTCATAAGCCAAGTCAATCTTGTCAAAGTCCTTTCCCTAATCATGTTGAGGAGTGTTTTGAAATAGAAAATCTTATTTTTAAGGCCAATATTGATAGGTAGATTGAGTTGGAAAATCTTCACATGTAGTAGTCTATGTTGGTATCAGGGAAGTGGAATCTAAGCTCTCACTACCCTCTCACATTTCAACCCCATCACCCCAAAAGGAGACTTCTAGTCCTAAGATCATGAGCTGGAGTAAAGTATTTGAGTCATGGAGCAGCAAGGAGGAGAAGGGCATTATTTTAAAGTGTGAAGTACAAAATGAGGCTAGTCCTTCTCAATTCCCTCACACCCTTCTTCAAGAATCTTCTTGTACTCCATGGAAGCCTTCATACACTCCCCATTTCCATGATGATTCCTATGAGCTCTAAGAAAGACTCTTTCAAGAAAATCTAGCTGAGAAAATTGAGGAATTAGAGGCAAAGGTGAGATTGCTTAGTGAAAGTGAGATGGAAGTTTCAGACCTTAGAGAGGAGCCTATGCCAAAAGACACCCCTTCCACCAATCCTCAAGCTAATTTTGATATTGATGAAGTGTTGGTCAAGTGGAGAGAATAAAATCAAGTGATTTTGGCCCAAGGTCTGCCCCCATTTTCTCATGAGCTTTCAAAAAGATCCCCTACTTTCCATTCCCAACTTGATTTTGACAATCCTTGTGTTCCACCTCCTTGTTTGGTAAATGAAGAATGTTTCTCCTATGTTGAGGAATCCATATTGAGGGAAGAAAGTGAAGAGGAGTATGCTCAGTTCATGACTGATCACCATAGGTATCCCCCTTGGTGAATAAGAAGACAAGTCACAAGCTTTTGCCTCTATCTCTAATGAGGAAGAGACGATCATTGACTCTTTTCTCACTTTGCAAGATGTCATGGAGGATCATGGATAGATTCTTGATCATTCTTTGAATGATTTTTTTAAAGTCATTGGGGAAGGTTACACTCTTCTTCAAGGAGGCTATGAGCTGGCTAAGGGTGGAGAAGGTAGCATTGGGACTCAAATACATATGCAAAGGGGAAACAAGCTTTCAGATTTATCCTTTCAAGAGGTTGGTGAATCTAAATATGATATTTTTGAAGTCATCAAGGAGGTATATCACCTTTTAGAAGGAACCCATCAGCTCTAGAAGGATGAAAAAGAATCATGTGGGCCTGAAGCTTCTAAGGAACATGAGGAACATGAAACCAATCCTCTTAGAGGCATGCCTACTAAATAGATACAAGTTGAACATGAGACAAAGAGTGGGAAAAATATGAAATGTTTGAATGTGTGCAAGAGGAATATGTCTTCATTGGAGACCTACTCAAAGATGACCTCTTCAAGACTAGACCAAGAGAAGTGCCAAGGAAGAGACCTGATCTACAAAGATTCAATTCAAAGAGAAGTATGCTTCGCACTTTGTTTCATCTCATCTTGGAAGTGAATTAATAAGTTTTCCCTTTGATCCAAGAGGGATAAGAGCATATTTGGTTAGATGTACATAGCAGTTTGCTTTTTGTTAGGTTGTTTTTTATTTTCCTTAAGTGTTATTATGCATGTGTGTAGTGTTTTTAGCCTTTGTGTGTGTGTTTTCCTTATTTTTTGGGGTAAAATATTTTTTGGTTCATAGGTCCTTATAAGGGTATTGTTGACTTCTCCAAGATGCATCTTGACTCCATGCCTAACGAAATTTAAGGCTACCAGTATTTTTTAGCATAGCAGGCATGCTCCCCCTATGAGTCACCAAATGTGTTGACCAATTTTTGGTCCTGCAAGCTGAAATTGGGCACCCCCTCCTTTTTCTTTGCAAAACTCATCCAATCCATGTTTTGGTTAGATCATTCCTCTGCTACCTTGCGCAAAATGTTCTCTACCAAACCTTTCCTGAGAAAAAGCCAAGTGTTTTCCTCATTTACTTAGCCAAGTGCATTTTAGGTTTGTTAAGAGTAGTTACTTTACCTATAGCAAACCAAATCAAGTTTTCCAAATGACTTTAGTTAAAAATATTGATAAGTAAAGGATATGGGAAAGTGCAAAGTTGGAGAGATCAAAGAACCCAAATTACTCTACATAAAGCAAATTAGGATTCTTTGAGTGCTTGACTTAAGATTGGTCTAGCAACATAAGAGTCATGATCAAGAGAATGGAAGGCTACTACATGGTGTAAGCTAGAGCAAAAAGGGCCAATTAGCAAAGGAAAAGTGGCACAAGATGACAAATGAGCATGGGAGATTCCAAACGGCTGGTAGTTATAAATTTATGAAGGCTATCATCCTTCAATATGGTTTGCTCTTGACAAATAGCCATCCAAACACATGAATAACATGGGTCAGTTTGAACTCCAAGGAATGGAGACCCATATCCTTCTTCAAATAAGACATGTAAAAGTGAAATATGCCATGCCATTTAAATGCAAAGATAAATGCAGTCATGCTAGGAAGAGACGTGTAGCTACCTGCAACATGACTTCTCTTAGCTCCACAAAAAAAGACATGAATGTGGGAGTGGTTCAAGAAGGTTGTGCAGTGATCCTAAGTGATGCATTTCATGATAAAGGAGGATGACAATAGTGGTCATCAGTGAATTCTCTCTTTCACGTAGCTCTCTCTCTCTTCCCATTCTTTATATATATCATGTGACTTGCCTTTGTAATGGTTCCCAAATTTTTAGAGTTTTTGTCATCTTGCTAGGAGATGGATGCCCATTGAGATGTTTACAAAAGTTTTCTCCTTTGAATAAGCTAAACCATGTCGATGTATTGTAATAAATACCTCTTAAATGTAATAAGACTTGATTTCTTTGCCTATTTCCTATCTTCAATTAGTGCTTTAGTATGCTTGTTGCTTGGTGGATTTGTGAATGCACTTATTCCTAGTTCATTAGCCTACTACTTGCCTCTTTGAATTTTTTTCAAGTTTTATAGGTCTAGATTAGTGTTTTGACTAAACCTCTTCCAGCATGTGTTAGCTTGACCCTTAGATCATGTAATCCTAAGTCACCTCATGACTGATCTAGTGTGGGTTCAAGTGTAGATGAGTGTCCATTCAAATTTGGTGCATCACTTAGTTAGCCTTCTTAAGAGCCCTTTTCCCTCTTTCTAACCCTTTTCCCCATGAAGTTTCATTTCAGCATTACTTTTAGGTGATCCACCAAGAGGAACTAGCATTTTTAAAAATCCTAGAGGCTCAACCTCACCATAGGAAACCCACATCCTAAGGTTGTTCCCATGATTATAGTCAAAATTGGGAGAGCCTAAAAAACTCTCTCACAAGGGTGAAATTCCTTTTTACAATAGTTTCTAGCACGACTGATGGGACTAAGGTCCACAACAGTGAAAGGATTTTTGATGTTATTATTTAACATATCCACCTTTAGAGGTATTCAACAAACATCAATGGTGACTTCGAGCATTTATCATCTAGTTTAAGTAGCCCAAGTACCTGATCATCATTATTTACTTTTGAAAGCAAGTATTAGCACCATTGGTGAAACCAAATCAAAGCTCATGGTTACGAGTAGACTAGGTTTGTCTCTTTAAATTTTTAAATAGCTCCTACTTTTCACTTATGAGGCTAACATAAATAGCTATGGTGATTATCCCTATTATTCACCTCCTTATCAGCAGCCCCAATATGATCCCTAGTATGATCCCCAATATGATCCATATTAGCTTAATCGACCCTACCAAGATTTCTATCAAGGCTATAATGAACCTTAGTAGTTTATGATCCATATATGCAAGAATATTTCCTTGATCCCCCTTATGAACAATCCCATCAAAATACTGCTCCTCATCAACCCTACCATGAGCTGTCTATACCAATACTCATGCAAACTTTAGTGAACCTTGACAAGCATGCACTAGAGTTTTGCTCACAAAAGTGTTATGGCCAAAATGTTCCCCTTCTACAAATCCATTATGTGAGGGATTCATTAAAAAAAATCAAAGTAAAATGGGCACCTGTTGAGAGAGCAAATTTCATTAACCTCACTAGTGACATGATAGACATATGTGATTACATTTAAATCATTGAGGACAAGCTAAAAGGACTTGAGGAACAATAGGGCTAGCCCCACCAACCATTTGTGCCTACATATGCACCTCTACAACCTTCTTATGTGCCACCTTTTCCTCCTCAAGTGACCATTTCAAGTGCTCCTTCAAATCTTCTAAGTTTATCATATTTTCCACAGTCTTTTCCTTTTTGGAAATCTATCCAAGGGGGGTGTCAAAAAAATGAAGTGCTAGTTGTGGAACAGCTTATTGTTTGGGTCCAAAACTTCATCCCTCTTCAAGAGCCTTCTTTTATTCCTGACCACCTTAAGGAGGAGCTATTTCAAGAGAATATAGAAAATCAAATTAGAGAGTTAGAACTAAAGGCAAGGAGAGAAGAAAAAAGGTAGAATCAGTAGATGAAGGCAGAACCTCTACCTTTCTCATCTTGGATCCAAGTCACACAACCAAGTAGATCAAAGATATTTCAACCCCCATCCCTCCCTCCTCAATAGCCTCTATCTTTTCCATCTTTTCTATCTTGAAAATTTATTCAAAGTAGTGGGCAGAAGAAGGAGGTGGTGATTCCTGAAGTCAGTCAAGAAGCCTTGTAGCCTCCACTCCTTTTCCATCAAAAGACTATAACCTTTTCGTCATGAAGAGTCATTCATGAAGTATAGAATAAGGAAGAAAAGGTGGTTGTTCCCTACACATTTCCATTCTAAAAATTAGTTCAACCAATTCAAGAGAATAAGGAAGAAGAGGTGAAAGTAATCCAAGTAGAGCAGCTTCAGGAACCAAATCAATAACCTATGGGAGATGCATCCAAAGAGGCTGAGGAAGAGAATGTCATGAGTAGCTATGAGGAATAAATCACCATAGGGTCCCCCCTTAGTCAAAAAAATATCAACACAACCTTATTGAATGAAGGAGAACATATTGAAGATTCTTTTATAGTTATGCATGAAGTGGATTGTATTATTGAGGATGCAAATCTACAACTTTATGTGGTGAATGAGGGGGTCGAGGATGTCATTTCCTTGAATGAGTTGCCATATGATGAAGAGGATGAGGAAATGAATAAAGTAGATGATCAAATTGATGAACTTATGGAGTAGCCAAAGGTTCCCAATCAGTTGAGAGGCTCATTTGATGACTTGTTTGAAATCTTGGGAGATGGTTATGTTCTACTCCAATGAAACTATGGTTTGGTTGTAGCTAAGGAGAGCATCTTTGTCAAGCATATCAAAGGGGATGGAATGGGAATTATTCCAACTTTGCCACCTTAATAATTCATTGCAAATATGGACCTATTTTGGATCTTTGAAATAGGCCATCAGCTCTTTGATGATCCTAAAAAACATGACATAATGAACAAATCTAGTCTTATTGAGGAGGTCATAGGAATCAAAGAGGTTTGCCTAGTTGAACCACCATTAGAGGCTATAATTAAGGATCCATTCAAAGAGCTTGAGACCCTCTGAATTCACATAGCTGACCTTTTTGGAGGTACCTGGTTCTCATTGAACATGGTGATAGAGAAGTTGATAGTTGCAATAAAGAAGTAGGCGTCAAGGCCAAGGGTCAAGAAGCTGCATGCCTTGTTCAATCCTTTGTCTCGTAAGACAAGGGAAGTATCAAGCTTTCCTTTTGATCCAAGAGGAAAGGGGTAAATAGCTTTAGGATGTATCTATTAGGATTAGTTTTGTTCTAATTCCTCCATGAGTTGTTTTAGGCACATTTGTTTGTTGTCTTTGCTTTGTTCTAGGTTAGTTTCTTTTCTTTAAGTGCCTTGGGCACTTTGTTTTGTTTTTTTAATACTGTCCTCATTGCTTTAAGAGGAAATTCTAGAAAGATTCAACTTTGTATCTAGTTTCATCCAACATTATCAAAGAAAGTAGTAACTCCATGCCCAATTGACTAGGCAAGGCAAGTGAGCTAGATTCTGCGAGCATAGCAGGCATGTTTCCCTGTGAGTTGCCAAAGATGTTGGCCAATTTTTGGGCCTGCATATAAATCTTGAGAAAATTCTTCAAGGGGCCATCAAAGATGTTTTAAAGTAAGCCAAAGGACTAAGCCTTGTGTAAATTTCTTTTATTTAGCTTCCCTTTTTGGGGATAAGTCATTGATCATCTTTCGGGCCTTGTAGGAGTAAGTATTTCTTTCCCTCAAGTTCTTTTCTTTTGGCCAAGTCTTTTTCAGGTTTTTTTGGTCTGAAAGAAAGGTTCCAACAAATTTCTTGAAATAAAGGTTTTGAAGTGCACTTACAAAAATCTAAGAGGACCATTTCAAGTTTACCAATAGGACTCTTGCCCTTTGAGAGGACCTTTTCAAAAAAATTGAAAGACTATTTTCAAGTGCCAAAGGGCACTTTCTCAGCAAAAGGGAACTTCACAAAAGTTTGAAGGTTATGTTCCTTTTGGAGAGGCCATTTTCAAACCTTCCACAGGGCAATTCACAAAAGGAAGGACCATTTTTAGAAAGCCCAAAGGGGCTCTTACCCTTTGGGAAAAGTCTTTGATAAAATCTGAATGGCATTTTACAAAGGAAAGAGGGAGCCAAAAAAAATGGAGTGCAAGAAAAGCTGAAGAAATTTCATTGAAGGAATTCCTTCAAGAGAGTTATCCAAGAAAAACCAAATAGAAGGAGGCCTGAGAAGAAGTTTGAAGACTTCAGGTTCAAAAGACCCAAAGACTTGGAGACAGAGAATCCTGAAGACTTCAAGATGGATAAGTCTAAAGTTGAGGAGCTTTGAAAATCTGAATTACTCTTCATAGAGTAAATCAAGTTTCTCAAAGTGATTTACTTAAAGGACTTCGTAAATGAGAGGACCTCAAAAATCTGAAGTAAACTTAGAAAATGCTGCATAGAGTAAATTAGGTTTCTCCAAGTACTTTACTTAAAAATATTGATAATTAAAGGATATGGGAAAGTCTAAAGTTGGAGAGATCAAAGAACCCAAATTACTCTACATAGAGTAAATCAAGATTCTTTGAGTGCTTAACTTAAGCTTGGTCAAGCAACACAAGAGTCATGATCAGGTGAATGAAAGGTTACCACATGACATAATCTAGATTAGAAAGGGCCAATTAGAAAAGGATAACTGACACAAAGATGACCAATGAGCATGAGAGAGTCTAAGTGGATGGTATCTAGAAATTTATGAAGGCTCTCATTATTTAATATGGTTTACTCCTGACAAACAACCATCCAAACGTAGGAACAACATGGGTCATTTTGAACTCCTAAGCATGGATACCCACATCCTTATTTAGAGAGGACATGCAAAATTGAAATATGCCATGCCATTTAAATGTAAAAATAAATGCATTCAATCTAGGAAGAGACATCTAGTTACCTACAACATGATATCTCTTAGCTCCACCAAAAGAGACTTGAATGCAGGAGCAGCTCAAGGAGGTTGTGTGGTGATCTAGGGTGATGCATTTCACAATAAAGGAGGTGTTATAGCTTGGAATTTGAACCTGTGTGAGAGATTTCTTCAATCTCTCTCACTTAGAGCTACAAGCATGGGGATAACCTCAAGATTTGGGTATCCTATGGTGAGATTGAACCTCTAGTATTTTTTATTAGGCTAGTTCCTCAGGTGCTTCACTTCAGCTTTTGATCTCACACTAAAATCTACTATTAGATAAGGAAAAGGGGTAGGAGGATGATTGAAAAGGAAATCTAAGATAATGGAGGTGATGCACCAAAAATAAGTGATCCACTTATTCTAGGAAAAGAGCCAACCACTGATGAACCCAAACAAGACATAGGGTATTCTAATTCTATCTCAAGGCCATAAGCATGGAGCTTTTGTGTGGAGGTTGAAGGGAAGCCTTGTGCTTTGAAGGATAATAAAAATAGGTCTACAGGAGACACTATGAACTGGTAATCCTTCAAGTAAAGCTCAACACACTGACACTTCATGTAATCCTACACAAAATTGAAAGGATCAAAAGCAAGGTGCTAGAAAAATTGCAAGTGATGAATGACAATCATACATTCTGTAAATGAAATCAAATGTGCACACTTGTTTTAACTAGAAATAGAAAAGGCTTCCTTATATTGCTTTAAAATATTATTTTACAAAGTGATTTCTAAAGACTAATTCTATCACCAATCTGGGGATGATTTGCTTAGTTCCAAGGCCTCTATTTATATAGAAAAGGGGTGAGAGAGAAGGGGAAGAAGGAATAAGTCACTGATGGCTAGAAATTTGAAGGTTTACTTCCTTATTATTCCTAAATTCACCACTTAGGATCACTAAACAATCCTCTTGAGCCCCTCCCATCTTTAAGTTTTTCATTGGCACATCTGAGAATCCATGTTATGAGTAGCTGGAATGTCTCCTCTTGGTATGATGCATTTAATCTTTGCCCCAAAGACTGATGTGGGTCTCCATGTGTTCCAGTCATGCTAAATTTATGCATCAAATGGTGATTCTAGGGAGCAAACTATGATGGATGAGAGCCTTTATAATTTCTAGCTACCAGCTACTTAGACTCTTTTGTGCTCATTGGTCATCTTTATCCCACTTGTGCTTCACTGATTGGCCCTTTTTGCTCTAGCTTATGCCATGTGGCAGTCTTTCATTCATTGCATCATGATTCTCACATTATTAGACCAAGCTTAAGTCAAGCACTTGAAGAATTCTGATTTATTCTATGCAGATTAATTTAATTTCTTTGATCTCTCCAACTTTGAACTTTCCTAGATCCTTTACTTATAAAGCCTTTTAAGTAAAGGACTTGGAGAAACCTGATTTACTCTATGCAGAGTAATTTGGGTTCTCTAAGCTTACTTACTTTATGATTATCCATCTTGAAGTCTTCTCACTTTATTATTTCCAAGCCTTAAGACTTTGGGCTTTTCAAACCTGATTACTTCCAATGACGAGTTGCTTGTCCTAATTTTGGTGTCCATTGGCCCGTCATTTCCTTTGGATACTTGGTCTTAGGCTTCCTTCTTCTTGGGCCTTTTCTTCGAAGCTCCTACTTGGATTTTCTTTTGAAGGAATTCCTTCAGCTTTTTATTTCTTTCCCTCAACCTATTTCTATCAAGAAAATCTCCCAAAGGAATTTCTTTAAACAATTTATCCGAACGAATTCTTTCAGACTTTTTGTCTGAATTTTCCTTCTTGCTCTCTTCCTTCAGAAATTACCCTTTGAAATTTTCAAAATGGATCTTCCTGAAGGGTGAGAGACCCTTCAAGATTTTTTTATATCCCTTCAAACTTTTGTAAATGATCCCCCCAAAGGGAAAGATACCCTTTGAGAATTTTGAAATGGTCCTTCTGAAGGGTAACATACCCTTCAGGAAAATTGTAACTACCCACTTGGAGAAGGAAAAGCCCTTCGTATTTTTGAAAGTGACCTTCAAAAAAGTTGAAAATATCCCTTTTACCCTAAAAAGGCCCTTCAACATTTTGAAAATCCCCTTCAGATTTTTTGAAGTGGACTTATCCCTTGAAGAACCTGAGAAGCACTATTTTTCAAGACCAAATTAGGTTAGTCAAGCCCTTTTACTTATTTCAGGCTTCTGAATGCTCACAACTTATGAAGTAATCAAATAGTGCTCCTTGGAGAACCCAAAATACACTGTCCATGAGTAATTTAGGTTTGTAAACTCAAATTACTTCTACTTATAAAAAATTTAGAAGTCAGGCACTGCTAGAAACCTAATTTGCATTATTCCCTCTAGAAACCTGAAGTTGTCACTGTTGGAACCTAAAATCATCCCAAATACTTGCCATTTTCTTGCCTAAAAGCTCCATTTTTAATTCTTCGGAAAAATGTGATATGTGGGCCAAAAATGGCCAACATTTCTAGTGACTCATAGGGAAGCATGCCTGCTATGCTTGAGAACCCAGCTCATTTGCTTCATTCAATCCATTGGGCATGGAGTCACTACTTTTGTATAAAGCTATCTTTATCTGGAAACATTTTTTGAAGCAAAAAGACAACCAGAATGAAACAAACTATTCCCAAGGCACTTAGGGAAGAGAAAACACACAACTAAAATAGATGTACACAAGGCACTTAGAAGAAAACATGAAAAACTATACAAAATGTACAATAACATAAAATGGTTGTAAACTCTTTTAATAACATGGCTTTAGATGAATCCCATTGACTAGGATGGGCAATACCTTCCCATCCAGTTGGGCTAGTTGAAAAGTGTTATGTTGTTTACATCCATAGATCAAATAAGGGCCACTCCATAAGCTGTCAAACTTGGTATGGTATGGTTGCCAGGTTTGGCCTTATTTGAGTCCCATTTGAGAACTAGGTCTCCCTCCTTGAAATGCCTTATTTTAGATCTATTGTTAAAATCCTTTTTGACCTGAGTTTGATGTGCCTCTAGCATCTTCATTGCAAGGTCCCTTGTCTCTTCAAGTTTTGTGAGTTCTACCAATCTCACATTCATGGGTTCATCCTCCAATAGCTCTAGTTGATGGATATTTCTAATGTAGGTATCTCAAAAAAAATGGGTAGCTTGGCCTCTCTTCTATATACTAGAACATTTGGAGAATTTCCAACAATAGCTTTAGGAGTTACCCTATCAACCCACAAGGCTTTCTACAACTTGGTGTGCCACATCCTCTGATTCTCTTCCATAGTCCTAATAATCCTCAACAAATTTTTATTTGTGGACTCAGCTAGCCCATTGCCTTGAGGATAATAGTTTTAGGAAGTGTTGAGCTAGATGCCCATTTTGAGATCCCATTCACTTGTTTTCAAACCAAGGAAAGCCAAAGCATTATAAGATATGATAGTGGATAGAACACCAAACCTGATCACAATATTGTCATAGAAATCTAAGATTGTGCTTTCATTGGCTTCCTTCAATGCAATGGCTTCCACCCACCTAGTGAAGTAATCAGTTGCAATAAGAACCCACTTATGCCCTTCACTTGATGGGGGGTTGATTACACTAATGAAATCCAAACCCCACTGCATGAATGGTTGCTCTACTTGAATCAATTTGAGATCTTCACTTACTTGTGAAGAGATCACATTCGTGACACTTCCTCACCCATGCATAAGCATCCTTAAAGAGGTTGGGCCAGCAGTAACCATCCCTCATGATCTTTGCTATAGTAGTTCTTGGAGAAAAATGATCTCCTGCAATCCCATCATGGAAATGCTCCAAAATCTTGGCTACTTGATTATCATCTACACACCTTATAAGCACTCTATTGAGGTCTCTTCTAAATAAAACTACATCAACTAAAGCATAAGGTATGGACTGAATTCTAAAATACCTTATTTTTTCTGTGTATACCTTGAGGGCACTCACTTGTTAGCAGAAAGTGTGTCATTTCAAGGAGCCAACTAGTGTGAGATGGAGGTGCATCTGTTTGTAAGTTATCTTGTGTTACCAAGATGACCTCTTTATATTCATGAAGGTCATCAACCATATGCTCACATAACCTTTACCTATTACTAGCTTAGTGACCTTGATCTCCACGTCATACTCCATGACTTTAGTAATCCAACCAACTCTTTTTTCACTCAAATCCTTGTTAAGAAGGAAGTCTTTACTCTAGGATGAGACATCATAAGGTGGATTTTTCTATTGGATAGCATTGGCTTGAACTTTTTGAGGCTCCTTAATATTACAAAGGCTTGATTTTCTACAAAGATATACCTCACCTCATACTCTTCAAGCCCCTGACTGAAAAATGTTAATGGCTACTCAAGTCCTTCACCATTTCTTTGCATCAGCATAGCTAATATATTATCAATGTTAGCAAAAGCATATAATATGAAATCCCTTAAGAAATTAGGATTAATAAGTGTGGGTTCTTGAGTGATGGCTTGCTTGATAGCCTCAAATGTTGACTTGCCTTCATTTGACCAAGTGAACACTTGGATCTTTTTTAGCATAGAAGTGATGGGTTTGACCAAATTTGAGAAATCAAGGATAAATCTTCTCATGAAGTTTATCTTTCCAAGGAAAATTTGGAGTCCCTTCTTATGCTTGGATAAGGATAAGGCCAAGATGGCACTTATTATCTTAGGATCAATGGATAAACCTTCCTTTGAGATGATGTGGCCCAGTTGCTTGCCTTCATGCATAGAAAACACACACTTCTTGGGGTTTAATGAAATCCCATAATCTCTGCACCTTTTAAAAGTCAGCCTCAAGTGGTCCACATGCTCCTTAGCATTCTTAGATAAAATTGTAATGTCATCTAAGTATACTAGCACCATTTGTTTAGCATCCTCTAGAAATCCATGTCCATGGCTCTTTGGAAAGTTACACCAGCATTTGATAGAGCAAAAGTCATCTTTTAGTATGCATATGTGCCCCATTTGGTGGTGAAGGTAGTCTTGTACTGATCTTCATCTTTCACCCAAACTTGGTTGTAGCCAAAAAATCCATCCAACAGAGAGAAGTGTTCTGATCCTACAAATACTTGGATAAGTTTCTCCATGGATGGCCGAGGGTAGTGATCCTTCAAGGAGACTTTGTTCAAATATATGAAGTCCACACAAATCCTAATCTCCTCACTCTTTTTTCTTATAGGCACCAAGATGGCTACCCAAGATGAGTGTTTGATGGGAAAGATGATCCTAGACTCGATCAACTTAGTTAGCTCCTTCTTCATCAGCTCTTCAATCTTAAGGTTAATGGGCCTTTTCTTTTGCCTTACATGCTTGGCATTGGCCTCCAACTCTATGGTATGTTGAGCTAACTCAGGATCAAAAACCTTTAGGTCATTATACTCCCAAGCAAAAATGTCTACATTCTCTTGGAAAAGTGCTATGAAAGTGTGCCTCTTGACCTTGTTGCTTACCTTCTCAAGCTTAAGAAGTTTATCTTTAAAGATCAAGACTCTCTCATAGTTCTCTTTATTAGTAGACATTACTGCCTTTTCTTTCCTCATATGGTCTCCTTCATGAAAAATACCATCAAGTGTAACCAACCCCTTAGGAAGTTTGTTGGACTTTAGATAAACAATTTGATCTTCATATTTATGCTAGAATTTAGCTTGGTTGGAGGAGGAGAACTTAGTTTTCTACCATAAGAAGCAAGCAATTTTCTTGTCACTCTCAAAAACCTATCAATAAACTTCATTATTTGACACTGATGGCCTCACCACCACCTTGACATATGGTTGAACCTTGGTTTCCTTTAGCTCACTTGGAATGTCAAATTGAGCTCCCATGGCTACCAACCTATCAACATATTGTTTCAAATTTCTTGGGACAACTTGAATGTCCAAGGCCCTAAAATCTTTAACTAGGTCCCACACTCAATTTTTGTAGGACCTCATCAAATAATTTTTTGTAATGTTTAGGCCTTTGACTTGGTTTACTATGAGCTCATTATCCCCATAAGCTTATAACAGTTTGATTCCTCTTTTGGTGGCCCATTGAAGGCCACATATCAAGCCTTCATATTCTACTGCATTTAAAGAGCAACTGAAATGAAACCTATAAGAAGAGAAAAGCTTATTACCCAAAGGGGAAACCAACATTGTCCCTACACCTACACCATTTTTGCTCCTTGATCCATCAAAGAACAATTTCCATAAACCATTGGGGTCTTCTTTAGGTCTAATGAGGGAAGGCATGGGTTGATTCTCTTCATACAAAAGATAGACACCCATGTCTCTTTCCTTGACACCTTCCAAAGGGTTGAAAAATTGGTTATCTCCCCATAAATCATCCAAGAACAAGTCTAAAACTTCTTCAAGATGAGTGTTCAACTCTTGACCAATTATAAACTCATCCTCATCAAGGATGGTACACTTTAGGTTTATGTTATCTAGTTGATGGGGTTCAATATGGAATTGTACCATGGGTTCAGCCTTGATTGAGACCTTAGTCCCATACCTTATTCTAAACACCATGTAAGAGAAATCTACTACAAGGTAACCCCCAATCTTGGTTTTGAACTCTTTGGAAAGACATAATGCAAAGAGAGGAGTGACATCCAAGATCAACACATCTTACACCACAGACATGCTAGGATAAGTATGCAAGGTTAGGTCCAAATTCATGATGATACCTAATGGATTTGTGGAAGAACCATCAAGCTACAAGACTCCCTTGGTGTGCAGCTCATACTTGAGGTTTAGCTGGTCAGTAATAGACTTTGGCATGATTTAGGTGTTGGCCCCACTATCCACTAAGTAGTTGTGTACTAAGGAGTCTTTGATGATTAATGAGATGTAGAATGCGGGGAGGGGGGGGGGGTCCTTGGTCACACTACTTGACCTTTCTCCCAAAAAAATCTTGGTTGCATTAGTGAAGAGTTTAGCTTCTTTGATTAGTTTCTTACTTGTAGTTGTAAAAACACTCATTTTAGACAAACCTCCCTAAAGAATGTCTACTTGGCTAGGCATGGAAAACATATCCCACATTGATATGCTCACCTTGGATTTCTTTATTTTCTCCACAATGTTGATTGGCACACCCCAAGATTTTACCTATGTTTTGGGAGCAACTATTGTTGGCTTTGTCAATGAAGGAGTGGTGACAAAAGGTTATTTAAAAGGTTCCTAATTGTCACATATATTCCATCTCTTGAACCTTGTGTTTGTTGAGATTGGGATGTGGGCCAAACTAAGAGTAGCCTACAAATTGGATGTATAACACTCCTCTTGCTCACTAATGACCACTAAGGCTTCCAACTGGTTTGACCCCTAATCTAAGTTTTATTCTTATGGAGGCTACTTTTGCTTTGTTAGCATGAGCACCTCTATGCTTTGGGCCATAAGAGCCTAGTTATATCCATAAGCAATAACCTACTGCCATTGATCATTGAATGCTTGGTTGGAGCCATTAGTTGGGATAATGGATTACCTAAAATAATTATTCCAAGGTATTGTCCCTTCAGCCTCGTGAGCCACATTGTTTTGAACTGGGACCAAAGAGTTTGAAGGGCTTACAGTGTTTGAACTATAATTATATTGTCTAGCATAGTTAGGCTACCCCTGTCCTTGGAAAATTTCTTTGTAGGGTGGCCTATTTGCTTGATAAGGCTACTACTAAGGCTGATACAAATTTTGATAAGGCTTGCTATAAGCTTTCCTTTTGACATTGACCACATCATTCCCAATGATTAGATCATGTTTTTTAATTCTAGGTAATTCTTTTACTCTTGGGAGTCATTGGATCCACTAGTAGAGGCCTTCTCGTGCTTAGGTGAAGGCACAACAGTGATTGTTGGCAATGGAAGTATAACATCAAATGGAGGGATGACTGCAGGAGGTGGTCTGATCTATGGGAAAAGAGGCATTAGGGGTCTGGGAGTAAGCTAGCTAGCTTGAACTAGGCAATTTTCTATCTTGATGGCCACCTCATATGCATATGGTAGTATGTCTCCTCCCATAGACTAAATCATTACAACTTTGTCGCTATTGAGAGCCTTCAAGTAATACAAGAAAGCAAAGTTGGGAGATGGTCTAAAAGCTGCTATAATTCCATCCCATGCCTTCTAAAATCTTGTATTGAAGTCTTGCATGCCTTCATGAGGAGCTCTCTTGATTGTGGTCAGTTGTTCTGCAAGTGACAGATGATCACTCTTATCTACAAACCTTTTACATAAGGATGATCTTAGTTCATACCATGAGTGGATAGAATTAGGAGCTAGGCTCCTATACCAATCTAATGCATTTCCTTTAAAGGATATATCTAATATCCTATTAGCCATGTTCTCTATTGTGATATTGTGAATGTTGCATAAGTTGGCTATGTTTGGTGTGTGCTCAGTAGGATTTATATCTTTATCTTCTGTGTAATAAGGAACACTTTTGAGGGTTGATACTAGCATATGATCATACTATGGTAAGTTTAAAGGGCTTTGGCTGCTAAAGCCCATGAAATCTCTTTAGATAATCATAGTAGCAAGAGGAGTTGACAAGGATCTCCTTATGTAAGTATGTTTTATGACTGGTCTAGGAGGAGGGTGCCCTACGTAAGGCTGAGTATGGGAGAACCTTAACCTTCTTGCTAAGTTAAAAGGTAATTAAACAAACTCAAAAGGAATACCTATAGAATTTGACCTTATAGTCACCTTTGGCATGAAAGATAGCTACTGCTCTACCACTAGATAACTAGGTGTTCTTTGGAGTCACTAGATGTTGAAGGATGAATACTACCACTACTATAAATTGATCAAAACAACATCAAACTTGACCAATCTTTCATAAAAATAAAAATAAAATGTTAGTGCTCCCACTGGGCATGCTAAAACTATTATAGCTTAGAATTTTCACCTTTGTGAGAGAGTTCTTCAGGCTCCCTCACTTCTAACTACCAGCATGGGGACAACCTTAGGATATGGGTATCCTATGGTGAGGTTGAACCTCTAGGATTTTTTATGAGGCTAGTTCCTGATGTGCTTCACTTCAACTCTTGATCTCACACTAAAATATACTATTAGCTAAGGAAAAGGGGTAAGAGGATGACTAAAAAAGAAATCTAAGCTAAGGGAGATGATGCACCAAAAAGAAGTGATCCACTTGGTTTGGGAAAAGAGCCAACCACTGATGAACCCAAACAAGACATAGGCTATTCTAGTTCTATCTCAAGGCCATAGGCATGGAACTTTTGTGTGGAGGTTAAAGGGAAGCCTTGCACTTTGAAGGATAATAAAAATAGGTCTATGAGAGACACTATGAATTGGTAATAATTTAAATATATCTCAACACATAGACACGCAATCCTGTACAAAACTGAAAATATCAAAATCAAGGTGCTAGAAAAATCACAAGTGATGAATGATAATCATACATTTTGAAAATGAAATCAAATATGCACACTTGTTCTAACTAGAAACAAAAAATTCTTCCTTGTATTACTTCAAAAGATTTTTTTACAAAGTGATTTTTACAGTGTAATTCTATTGCCAATCCGAGGATGATTTGCTTAGCTCCAAGGCCTCTATTTATATAGAAAAGGGGGAAGAGAGAAGGGGAAGAAAGAAGAAGTCATTGATGGTTATAACTCTGATGTTGTACTTCCTTGTTGTTCCTAAATGCACCACTCAAGATCATTAGACAATCCTCTCGAGCCCCTCCCATATTTAAGTTTTTTTTTGTGCATCTGAGAAGCCACATTGTGAGCAGCTGGAATGTCTCCTCATGGCATAACACATTTAATCTTTGCCCCCAAGATTGATATAGATCTCCATGTGTTTCAACCATGCTCTATTTAAGCATTGAATGGTGATTATGGGGAGTGAACTATGGTGGATTAGAGACTTTATAATTTCTATCTACCAACCTCTTGGACTCTCCCATGCTCATTGGTCATCCTTGTGCCACTTGTGCTTTATTGATTGGCCCTTTCTAGTCTAACTTATGCCACGTGGAATCCCTTCATTCATTGCATGATGATTCTCGCATTGTTGGACCAAGCTCAAGTCAAGCACTTGAAGAATATTGATGTACTCTATGTAGAGTAATTTGGGTTCTTTGATATTTACAACTTTCAACTTTCCCAGATCCTTTACTTATAAAGCCTTTTAAGTAAAGGACTTGGAGAAAAATGATTTAATCTAAGCAAAGTAATTTGGGTTTTCTAAGCTTATTTACTTCAGGCTTGTCCATCTTTAAGTCTTCTCACTTTGTTGTTTCCAAGCCTTAAGACTTTGGGCTTTTCAAACTTGATTACTTCCAATGCCTAGTTGCCTATCCTGATTTTGATGTCTATTGGCCCATCATTTCCTTTGGATACTTGATCTCGAGCTTCTTTCTTCTCAAGCCTTTTCTCTGAAGCTTCTGCTTAGCTTTTCTTTTGAATCAATTCCTTTATAAGAATTCCTTTAGATTTTTCTTTCTTTCCCTCGGTCTATTTCTTTAGGGCAAATCTCTCAAAGGAATTCCTTCAAACTTTTTGTTTGAAGCTTCCTTCTTGCTCTCTTCCTTCAGAAATTACCCTTCAAAATTTTCAAAATGGACCTTCCCAAAGGGTGAGAGACCCTTCAGGCTTCCTATATGTCCCTTCAAACTTCCACAAATGATCCTCTCAAAGGGAAAGATACCATTCATGAATTTTGAAATGGTCCTTCCAAAGGGTAACATACCCTTCGAGAAAATTGCAACTGCCCACTTGGAGAAGGAAAAGCTCTTCGGATTTTTGAAAGTGACCTTCAAAAAAGTTGATCAGTCTTTTCAATTTTTTGAAAATATCCCTTTTGCACTAAAAAGGCCCTTCAACATTTTGAAAATGCCCTTCAAATTTTTTGAAGTGGACTTGTCCTTTGAAGAACCTGAGAAGCATTACTTTTCAAGACCAAATCAGCTTTGTCAAGCCCTTTTAATTATTTTAGGATTCTAAGTACTCACAACTTATGAAATAATCAAGAAGTGCTCCTTAGAGAACATGAAATACACTGTCCATGAGTAATTCAGGGTTGTAAACCTGAATTACTTTTGCTCTTAAAACAATTATAAGTCAATCACTATTGGAAACCTGATTTGCACTATGCCCTCCAAAAACCCAAAGTTGTCACTACTAGAAAACCTAAAATCCTCCCAAAGACTTTCCATTTTCTTACCTAAGATCTTCCTTTTTCATTCTTAGGCAAAATTTGATATGTGGGCCAAAAATGGCTAAAATGAGGATGACAACAGTGATCATCAATGACTTCTTCTCTCTCTCTCTCTCTCTCTCTCTATATATATATATATATATATATATATATATATATATATATATATATATCTTTCTCTCTCTTCATGTTCTCTATATATATCATGTGACTTGCCTTTGTAATGGTTCTTAGTTTTTTTGAGATTTTTTCATCTTATTAGGAAATGGATGCCCATTGAGACGTTCGTAAAAGTGTGCTCCTTTGACCAAGCTAAACCCTATCAAAGTATTGTAAGAACTACCTCTTGAATGTAATGAGACTCGATTTCTTTGCCTATTTCCTATCTTCAATTATTTCTTTATTATGCTTGTTGCTTGGTGGATTTGTGAATGCACTTATTCCTAGTTCATTAGCCTATTTCTTGCCTCTTTGAAGTTTTTTCAAGTTTTGCAGGTCCAGATTAGTGTTTTGACTGAACCTCTTTCAGTGTGTGTTAGCTTGATCCTGAGATCGTGCAAGCCCAAGTCAGCTCATGACTGATCTAGTTTGGGTTCAAGTGTAGATGAGTGTCCATTCAAATTTGGTGCATTTCCTGATTATCCTTCTTAGGATCCCTTTTCCCTCTTTCTAACACTTTTCCCTGTGAATTTTCATTTCAACATTAGTTTTAGGTGATCCACCGAGAGGAACTAGCCTCTTTAAAAATACTAGAGGCTCAACCTCACCATAGGAAACCCACATCCTAAGGTTGTTCCCATGTTTTTAGCCAAAAGTGGGTGAGCCTAAAAACATCTCTCACAAGGGTGTAATTTTGTGTTACAACAGTTTCTGGCATGCTTAGTGGGACTAAGGTCCAAAGTAGTGAAAAGATTTTTGATGTTGGTCTTTTACATATCAAGCTTTTGAGGCATTTAGCAAACATCAATGGTGACTCCAATTATTTATCAATTGCTTTAAGAAACCCAAGTTCCTAATCATCATTATTTGCTTTTTAAATCAAGTATCAACACTATTGGTGATTCCAAATCAAAGCTCCTAGTTAAGAGCAAACTAGGTTTGTCTCTTTGAATTTTTAATCAGATCCTACTTTTCACTTATGAGGCTAACATGAATAACTATGGTAAATATCCCTATTATTCACCTCCTTATCAACATCCCCAATATGATCCCCAATATGATCAATATAAGCTTAATCAACCCTACCAATATTTCTATCAAGGCTATGATGAACTTCAGCAGGTTCCTCATGATCCATATATGCAAGAATATTGCCCTAATCCCCCTTATGAAAAAATCCCATCAAAATATTGCTCCTCATCAACCCTACCATGAACCATCTATACCAATACTCAGGCAAAATTTAGTGAAACTTGACAAGCATGCACTAGAGTTGTGCTCACAAAAGTGTTATGGCCAAAATGTTCCCCCTCAGCAAATCCATTATGTGAGGGATTAATTGCAACAAATCAAAGCAGAATAGGAACTTATTGAGAGAGAAAATTGGAGCAACCTCATTGGTGACATGATGGATATATGAGGTTACATTCAAAGTATTAAGGACAAGTTGGAAGGACTTGAGGAACAACAAGGCTAACCCTACCAACCTTTTGTGCATACATATGCACCTCCATGAACTTTTTATGTGTCACCCATTCCTCCTCAAGTGAACATTTCAAGTGCTCTTTCGAATCTTCCAAGTTCATCATATGTTTCACAGTCTTTTCCTTCTTGGAAATCCATCTAAGGGGGCTATCAAAAAAGCAAAGTGCCTATTGTGGAACAACTTATTGTTTGGGTCTAAAACTCCATCCCTCTTCAAGATCCTTCTTTTGTTCTTGATTACCTTAAGGAGAAGTTATTTCAATAAAATATAGCAAAGCAAATTAGAGAGTTGGAACTGAAGGCAAGGAGAGAAGAAGAAAGGTAGAACCTCTACCTTTCCCATCTTAGAGCCAAGTCACGCAGCCAAGTAAATCAAAGGTCTTTCAACCCCCATCCCTCCCTCTTTAAGATTCTTTATCTTTTCCATCTTGGAAATTTATTCAAAGTAGTGGGAAAAAGGAGGTGGTGATTCCTGAAATCAGTCAAGAAGCCTTGTAGCCTCCACTCCTTTCCCCTTAAAAGCCTAGATCCTTTCCTTCATGGAGAGTCATTCATGAATCATAGAATAAGGAAGAAAAGGTGGTTTTTCCCTACACATTTCCATCCTAGAAATTAGTTCAACCAGTTCAAGATAAGAAGGAAGAGGAGGTGAAGGTGATCCAAGTATAGCAACTTCAAGAACCAAATTAGGAACCTATGAGAGATGCATCTAAAGAGGTTGAGGAAGAGAATACCACGAGTAACTATGAGGAAAAAATCACCATAGGGTCCCCCCTTGGTAAAAAAAATCAATGTAGCCTTATTGAATGAAGGAGAACATATTGAAGATTCTTTCGTAGTTGTGCATGAAGTGTACTGCACTATTGAGGATGTAAAGCTTCCACTTTATGTGGAGAATGAGGGGGTCGAGGCTGTCATTTCCTTAAATGAGTTACCATGTGATGAAGAGGATGAGGAAATGAATAAAGTAGTTGATCGAACTGATGAACTTATGGACTAGCTAGAGGTTCCCAATCAGTTGAGAGGCTCATTTGAGGACTTGTTTGAAATCTTGGGAGCAGGTTATGTTCTTTTACAAGGCAACTATGGTCTGGTTACAGCTAAGGAGAGCATCTTTGTCAAGTGGATCATAGGAGATGGAGTGGGTAGTATTCCAACTCTAACACCTCAACAATTCATTGCAAAGATGGACTTGTTTTAGATCTTTGAAATAGGCTATCAACTCCTTGATGAGCCTAAAAAACATGAGATAATGAAAAAATCTAGTCTTATTGAGGAGGCCATAGAAATCAAAGAGGTTTGCCTAGTTGAACCACCATTAGAGGTTGTAGTTAAGGAGCCATTTGAAGAGCTTGAGGCCCTCTAGTTCACATAGCTGACCTTTTTAGAGCTACCTAGTTCTCATTGAACATGGTGATGGAGAAGCTAATAGTTGCAATAAAGAAGAAGCAGGCATCAAGGCCAAGGGTAAAAAAGCTACATGCCTTGTTTAATCCTTTATCTCGTAAGACAAGGGAATTATCCAAGCTTTCTTTTTGATCTAGGAGGAAATGGGTACGTATTTTTAGGATGTATATATTAGGATTAGTTTTTTTCTAATTCCTCCAAGAGTTGTTTTAAAAACATTTGTTTGTTGTCTTTGTTTTATTCTAGGTTAGTTTCTTTTCTTTAAGTGCCTTGGGAACTTTGTTTTATTTTTTTTGTACTGTTCTCATTGCTTCAAGAGGAAGTTCCAACAAGGGTTAGCTTTGTATCCATTTTTAGCTAGCATTATCAAAGAAAACAGTAACTATGTGACCAATGGACTAGGCAAGGCAAGTGAGTTGGGTTCTGCAAGCATAACAGCCATGCTTCCCTTCGAGTTGCCAAATATTTTGGCCAATTTTTGGGCCCGTATATAAAGCTTGAGAAAATTCTTCATGGGGCCAGCAGAGATGTTTTAAAGTAAGCCAAAGGACTAAGCCTTATGAAAAGTTCTTTTATTCAGCTTCCCCATTTTGGGGTAAGTCATTGATCATCTTCTGGGCCTTGTAGGAGCAAGTATTTCCTTCCCTTGGGTTCTTTTCTTTCAGCCAAGTATTTTCCTTGTTCATTCTTTCAAAGTCTTTTTCAAGTTTTTTTTTGTCTGAAAGAAAGGTTACAATAAATTTCCCAAAATAAAGGTTCTAAAAGGCACTTACAAAAATTTGAGAGGACCTTTTCAAGATTTGGGAGGACTATTTCAAGTTTGCCAAAGGGTCTCTTTCCCTTTGAGAGGACATTTTCAAAAAAATTGAAGGACCATTTTCAAGCACCAAAGGGAACTTTCTTGGCAAAAGGGCACTTGACAAAAGTCTAAAGGGTATGTTCCTTTTAGAAGGGCCGTTTTTAGACTTTCCACAAGGTAATTCACAAAAGGAAGGACCATTTATAGAAAGCCTGAAGGGGCTCTTACCCTTCAAGAAAAGTCTTTGACAAAATCCAAATGGCATTTTACAAAGGAAAGAGAGAGCCCAAAGAAGAGGAGTGCAAGAAATGCCGAAGGAATTCTATTGAAGGAATTCCTTCACAAAAGTTGTTCAAGAGAAACCAAGCAGAAGGAGGCCCTAGAAGAATTTTGAAGACTTCAGGGTCAAAACACCCAAAGACTTGGAGATAGAGAAGCCTCAAGACTTCAAGATGGACAAGTCTAAAGTTGAGGAGCTTTTAAAATATAAATTACTCTGCATAGAGTAAATTGGGTTTCTCCAAGTTCTTTACTTAAAGGACTTCATAAATAAGAGGACCTCAAAAGTCTGAAGTAAGTAACCTTGGAAAACCTGAATTACTCTACGTAGAGTAAATTGGGTTTCTCCAAGTACTTTACTTAAAAATCTTGATAATTAAAAGATATAGGAAATTACAAAGTTGGAGAGATTAAATAACCTAAATTACTCTGCATAGAGTAAATCATGATTCTTCACGTGCTTGACTTAAGCTTGGTCTAGCAACATGAGATTCATGATCAGGCAAATGAAAGGCTACACATGGCATAAGCTAGAGCAGAAAGGACCAATCAACAAAAGACAAGTGGCACAAAGATGACCAATGAGCATGGGAGAGTCTAAGAGGCTGGTAGCTAGAAATTTATGAAGGATCTCTTCCTTCAATATGGTTTTCTCCTAAAAAACAACCATCCAAATGCAGGAAAAACATGGGTCAGTTTGAACTCCCAGGCATGGAGACCCACATCCTTCTACAAATAGGGCATGCAAAAGTGAAAGATGCCATGCCATTTAAATACAAAGATAAATGTAGTCATACCAAGAAGAGACATTTATCTATCTACGACATGACTTCTCTCAGCTCCACCAAAAGAGACTTGAATGTAGGAGTGGCTCAAGGAGGTTGTGTAGTGATCTTGGGAAACATGTTTCATAGCAAAGGAGGATGAAAATGGTGGTCATCAATGACTTCTTCTCTCTTTCCTTGTAGCTCTCTCTCTCTCTCTCTCTCTCTCTCTCTCTCTCTCTCTCTATATATATATATATATATATATATATATATATATCATGTGACTTTACTTTGTAATGGTTTTCAGTTTTTTAGAGTTTTCATCATCTTACTGGGAGATGGATGCCCATTGAGACATTTACAAAAGCATGCTCCTTTAACTAGGATAAACCTTGTCAAAGTATTGTATGAACTACCTCTTGAATGTAATGAGACTCAAATTCTTTGCCTATTTCCTATCTTCAATTAGTGATTTAATATGCTTGTTGCTTGGTGGATTTGTGAATGCATTTATTCTTAGTTCATTAGCATGTTACTTGCCTCTTTGAAGATTTTTCAAGTTTTGCAGGTCTAGATTAGTATTCTGATTGAACCTCTTCCAACGTGTGTTAGCTTGCTCCTAAGATCATGCAAGCCCAAGTCACCTCATGACTGATCTAGTGTGGGTTCAAGCATAGATGAGTGTCTATTTAAATTTGGTGCATCACCTGGTTAACCTTTTTAGGAGCCCTTTTCCCTCTTTCTAACCCTTTTTTCCATGAAGTTTCATTTCAGCATTAGTTTTAGGTGATCCACCAAGAGGAACTATCCTCTTTAAAAATCCTAGAGGCTTAACCTCACCATAGGAAACCCACATCCAAAGGTTTTTCCCATGCTTATAGACAAAAGTGGGAGAGCCTCAAAAACTCTCCCACAAGGGTGAAATTTCATGCTACAACAGGTACCTTGAGTGGTCTCTTTAGTGGTTCTTGAGGGAGGGATAAAGAGTCTTGGAGATTTTGTAGGGCAAGTTCATTGAGCTGAGCTAACACCTCTTTTTTATACTCTTCAACCACTGACTCCTTCTCTTGAACTAGCTCTTAGATCACCACAACTGACACCTCTTCCTTCTTCTCTATGCCTTTTTAAACTGGTTTCCATAATGGAAATGTGTAGGGAACAACCACATTTTCTTCCTTTTGAATGAGTATAGGAGAGGGTGGTTTCACAAGAGAGGGCATGACATAATCAGAGTCAAAGGTGTATGAGAAGATCCATGGTGGGATGGTTTGAAAATCTTGAGTGGGAATGGGCATAGGGGTAGGAGAGGACAAACTAGTTGGCTCTTGGAAAGGAGAGGACACATAAGACTAATCTAAATGAGCCTACTAATTTTCATAAGATGTCAACACACTTTTTGAATCTTGGATAATGCTTATTAACCACACCTTATTCTCCCTCTCACAAATTGCCCATTGTTCATTCTCACAAATTGACCGTCTATTCTTGACTAGTTGAAGAGCATTTCTTGCCTCTTATAGAACATGAACAGGGATGACCAAAGAAAGTTCTAAACCCCTACCAATATCCCTTATCAACTCAATATAATTTTATCATGCTTGCTTGAATCTTGACAAAGATTTAATAAGATAAACATAGTCTTGGCAAGGGGAATTAGAGGACTAATTTGAATGCTTAGGAGGCTAATCTTGGCTATACACAGGGGTGTAAGGGAGGCAAAGGCCATGATAGGGCTGATAGGTTGTTTGAGGTCCAATTGGGGGGAACACATAAATATTATTAGCCTGATAAGTGTGATGTTGAGGTAGAGAATAAGCATATTGATCAAAAGATGACTGATTATACATACCAAATAATGGTGATTAGGCACTTGGACTATTTAAACTAGCTTATATATGTTTGGAGTTACCATAAATGTTTTTTGAATGCCTCTAAAGGTTGATTGGATGAAGAGAACACCAAAACTCTTCACTTAGTGAACAACATGGTCCCAATGGGCATGCCAAAAATTGTTGTAGTGTAGAATTTCACCCTTTATGTGAGAGTTTCTTAGTCTCTCTCACTCTTAGCTACAATTGTTGGGATAAACTCAAGATGTGGGTATCCTGTAGTGAGGTTGAACCTCTGAAGAAGGCTAACTTCCTCTTGGTAGATCACCTAAAACAAAAGTTCCACGGGACAAAGGGTTAGAAAGGGGATAAGGGCTCCTAAGAAAGCTTAACCAGGTGATGCACCAAAATAAAATGGGAAACTCCCATAAGCTTGAACCCACACTAATTTGGTAGAGGACAATACTGACTTACACAACCTCAAGATCAAGCTAGTTGCATTAATGTTTCATGAAAGAGGTTTAGGAAGCAATGAATGCAAACAAAGAGGATTTATAAGACTCACTGAAAGCTCAAATCAATGACAGAAAGAACACTCAACCTGACCTATAAATAGCATTGAAAAAGTCCCTAAACAAGGTTAGAAAGGAGTACCATGGATGAGGAAGATTCTCTTTCACACAATGCCATAGTGCACAACTCAATAGACACAAATACAAGGCAAGAGATAGGCAAAGAAAATCTTTTATTACATCAAGAGGTAGTTCTTACAAATGATTGATGGGTTTGAGCCTAATCAATCTAAGAATATTGTGTAATATCTCAAAGAGTGTCTCGTCTCCCAGAGAGATTAAAAAAAGTCTAAAAATAGGGAACACTTACCAAATGAAAAAAATGGGATATATAGAAGAGGGAAGATAAAAAGAGAGAGAAAGGAGAGGTGCACGTTGTCCATGATCATTGAATGAGCTCCACCTTTCAAGGCATGCCCCACCACCCCTTTCTCTAATTAAGATAATTCCATCATTGACATTTTTTCTTCAATAGCTCTAGTTAGTTCTCAAGTCCTCATTAGCCTAGAAAAGTACACTAGAGGATAAGAGTTTGTTTTATATGGTGAGTCATGATCCTTTCAAGGAGAAAATATCTTCAAAGGTTCTGATCATTATTAAATGCTCCAACTATCTCTCCAATCTCCCAAATTTTCTCTGTGAATCTCTTTTAGCCCCTCATGCATTCAAGTCCCTCCCTTTTAAACTGATAGAGACATGTCGATGGTATCTACATGTCTTTGTCTAATGTGAATGAGTCAATCCTTGCATTTAAAACTTGGCATGCCATTTTTTCCTTTGAATGTTCTACCTAAAAAAGGACAAAATCCCCATTCTCTAAATCAAGACCTAGCCATGTTGTCTTTGTTCGAGTGGTCGCTTTTCAAAGGTTAGAGCCATATTGAAGGACAAAGTCTTCTCCATTAATTTGTACCTACCAGCTCCTGCTAGTCACTTAGGCTTTCCTTTATTTTGATTGGTCATTAGAAACTGACTTATATCCTTGATTCACATCGTCGATCTACTTGACATGGATGTTTGTGAGTCATCGATCTCTTGCCAATTGAATGTGTCCTTGACACTTGTCATGTACACTTTCACCCTTGATATTCATTGACTCCCTTTGACCTCTTTTGAATGTAAATGGCTACATGATGAGACCCATCTTTGACGTCTATGGAAACGTCTTAGGATTTCAAATTCAAATAGCTATTTTTTTTGGACTTTTTGCTTTGAACAATTCCTTCAGACATTTTGTCTAAAGGAGTTAGGTCTTTAGGTTTTTTACAATGGAAAATTATTGTAGACATTTTTTTCAAAGGAATTTAAAGAAATGATCCTCTGGCTTTGTTGAAAAAGACTTTTCGAAGGGAAAGATACCCTTTGAACTTTTGAAAAGTGACCTTTTCAAAAGGAAAAATACCCTTCAAGAATTTTGAAATGGTCCTTTGAAGCTTTGAAATGAGCCTTTGACAAAATTGCAATGGTCCATTTCCATTCAAAAAATACCTTTGGAAAAATTTTAATGATCCACTTTGAAAATAAAATGACCCTTCTTCAAAGTTGAAATGGAACATTTCTTCAAAAGAAAGATACCCTTTAGAGTTCTTGTTTTGGTCCACTTCTCCAAAGAAAGTACCCTTCAAAAATTTTGAAGTGGACCACTTTTCCAAGAAAAATGCCCTTCAACTTTCCTAAAATGGTCCATTCAGCGAATAAAATGACCCTTTGAAAAAGTTGCAATGGATCATTTCTTGCAGACAATTCTTCTGAAAGAATTCACTCGAACAATTTTCTCAAAAGAATTCACCCAGACAATTTTCTTTAAAGAATTCATTCTTTGACCTTTGACTTGAATGGACCTTCATATTTTTTGAAAAGTGCCCCTTTCTCTGAGAAGTGACCTTCAAAAAAAATGAAATGGATCTTTCAAAAAAGATGAAAGAGTCCTTTTCCCTTTCAAAAATTTCTTTAAAAAAACTTGCAATGGTCCACTTTGAAAATAAAGTGACCCTTCAGCTTTTTTTGTATAAGACCAATTGGAAAATTAAGTACCCAAGTTGTTTCAGTCAAAAAGTCTGAAATAATTCCTTCAGAAAGATATCTTTTAGGAATATTGCAAAGGACCCTTTGGAGCCTTTCCTTCAGACAAAAAGTTCAAAGAAATTTTAACACTTGGAAAAAAATAATCTCGAAAGGAAATAGACTGCACTCTCACTTGATTAGGTCTTCCTTTTCTTCTTACTTTAAGCATTTTCTAAAAGCTTGCTCCTTTCACTGCTTTGATCAACGTCAATACTTTCCTACAAAGAAAAAGACAAGTGAAAGAAAAGACCCTAAAACACCTAAACAACTTCATGACTCAATAACCATAGACTCTTAAAGGGTTTTTTTTAGGGACCAAAAGACTCACAAGATAAACTAACATGATAAATGAAGTTTCAAATGGTAGGGGTGACAATTTGACCTATGGGGCAAGATTGTCAACAGAAACCATTACTGCTAGTGTTTGAAATTTTGCCACGTATTCATCCACACTATTGTTTTGTTTTAATAGTGCTAATTCCCTAAAAAGGACCTCAAGATCTACCCTATCAAACCTTTTGATCAATTGTTTGGAAAATTCATTATATGAATTGATATGGCTATGTCCTTAGGTAACCCATCCATAGAACCACCATTCATGGGCTATACTTTCCAGATGGAAAGTCACAAATTTTATGGATTCTTCCATCATTGGATGTAACAAAAGATATGTGTCCAACTTTTGTATCCATGTTCTAGCCATACATTTTTTTATGCAATCAAAAGGTGATAGTGACATTTTGCCTAATGCATGTTATATATCCCTTTGTCTATTTTGGAGTTTATATTATGATCGAGATGCACCTCCATTTTTTTTCATTACCATATAAGTTTGTAGGGTAATTCCCCTTTGGATTCCATCCAAAAGTGATTGATATGCTTTGAAGTGAGTTATAAGATAATCATTAAATGATTTTGGAATTTCTTCATCTGGTTCTTCTCTCTGAATGAATGTTGGTTGGCAATGCTGATATGATGTGGTGTTTATTTTACATTTGACCTCAAAGATGGATGAACTAGTTCTTGCTTTTTGTGTAATGAAATTCATCATCATTTTCATGGTATGGGCCATTTGTGCCGTAGTATTTGCTAATTATTCTTGGCATTGGATAATTTTATCTACCCTCTAAATGTTTCTATCATCTTCCATGTCTCCTTTTGGCCAGCTTGCCTCCTTAGTTTTATTCCTCCTTTTGTAATACAAAATATTATTATTGTTGTCTTGCATATAATTTTTATTTCACAAGCTGGTAGGATGGAAATATTTGATACCATTTTAATATTCCGAATCAAACTATTATTCAATAATTTGGATTCTTTGGAAATCCCTTTTAAAATAAATATTGAATTTAACCTTGAAATAATAATTTACATAAAAAAAGAATTTTAATTCAAAATTTTGAATAATAGAATATTATTCCTCAAGTGTTTTCATCCTTGGATTATTTAATAACAAGGTTTTTCATCCTTGCTATCAAGTTATGCAATTAAGGGGTTACGTCCTTAAGAGCATTTAGAAAGCATGATGCTTTTACAAAGTGTTAATAACAAGCTATTACTGAGAGGAGGGGTGAATCGGTAATAGATATTCTTTTCTTTTATAAACCTTAATCACTTATTCCAATTAAGATATTCAAACAAATTAAATCACAACACAAGATAACACAATGCAAAGTGACACCAAATATACGTGGAAACCTTTTCAAGAGAAAACCACAAATAAATCTTTCTCAATATAAAATATTCATAGGCACCAACCTACTAGAGCACCAAGCTCAAAAACAATTTTGTAGGCACCAACCTTCTCACAAAAATCACTCTTCTACCTTTGATTTATTGTCAACACAATGGATGATAAAACACTTCTTTATCTCCTTTTGATTTGATCTATCCTTGAGTGTTTTCGCTGCTATGCTTTGCCTTATACTTGCTAGATTTTTCTTTTCAATATTCTCAGAAAAATCTGCTCTCAAATATTTCTACTCTTATTTTATTTCTTCCTCTTTCGAACTCACAAATTTGCTACTTGTTATGTACTTATAACCCATGGAAAACCACAAATTAAGGTCATGACTCTTCAAATGAAAAGGTCCATTCGAAAGGTCACAACTCCTCCCAATAGGTCGGCTAAGATTGGGGACTATTTTAGCCTTTAAAAAAATTTCCAAAGGGGGCATCCCATCTAAGAGGCACCTCTTCACCAAAATATGTGACTTTTGACATTTTTGTCAACATTTTCATCGACAATTCCATCAAAATTTACATCGACATTTCCATCGACAATTTTTTTCACTGCTAATCATTAATCTATAGAGAGATTGATCTATATCTAGTGATTCTTCATCCTTACTTATCTTGTTTCTTGTGGCTATTGGTGTGCTAACAGGTGCACAGTCTTCAAAACCAGACTTCTTCAACATTTCCTTGGCATACTTGGTTTGAGAAATGAAGATTCCTTTATTGGATTGAGAGATTTGTAATTCAAGAAAGAAAGAAAACTCTCCAATCATGGACATCTCAAACTCATTTTGCATGTCTTCAACAAATCCCTTTGTTATCTTTTCGCTATCTCCTCCAAATATTATATCATCAACATAAACTATAATAATTAACTAATCTCACCTTTAGTTTTGATGTACAAATTCTTGTCGACAAATCCTCTCTTGAATCCTTAGCTTTGAAGATACTTGTCAAGTATTGAATACCAAGCTCTAGGGGCTTGCTTCAATCCATACAAGGCTTTCTTCAATTTGCATACATATTTTCTATCTTCTGATAGAATGAATCCTTCTAGTTTCTCAATGTACACTTCCTCTTCTAATTTACCATTCAAAAATCAGATTTTACATCTATTTGATATACCTTGAAGTTCTTGAAAACAACATAGGCAAGAAATATTCAAAGTGCCTCTAATCTTGCCATGGGAGCAAATGTTTCTTCAAAGTCAATACCTTTGATTTTATCATATCCTTTACATACCAAATAAGCCTTGTTTCACGTCACTTAACCATACTTATTTAGTTTGTTCTTATATACCCATTTGGTACCGATCAATTTTGATCCTTTAGTCTAGGTACCAGCTCCCATGTCTCATTATTCTCAATTTGGTTTAGCTCTTCTTTCATTGATTTTACCCAATGTTCATCATGGCTCACTTCTAAAAAAATCTTAGGCTATATTTTAGATAACAAATAAAAATTTACTTATTCAAAATTTCTTACAATCCTTCTTCTGGTTTGTACTCTAACATCTATATTACCAATGATTTGGCTTTTAGCATAGTTTTTCTAAATGAAACAAGATGGTGCCTTGGTGTCTTGTCGTTCATCTTCATCCATATTCTCTACTTCAACATCTTCTTATTTAATGATATATAGTTCATCTAATGGATCACTTACCTTCTGAGTTCCAGTTTCTTCTACTCTGACACTAACATAATCTACAATATTTTGTGTTCTATTGTTGCAGCATTTGTAGGCCTTGCTTTTGGTGGAATATCCTAGAAAAATTTCTTCATCGGCTCTTCAGTCAAATTTCCCCAAATCATCCTTAGTCCTCTTAATAAATTACTTTCTTCCAAATACTTTGAAATATTTGACAGAAGCTGGTCTTCCCATCCATAACTCATATGGGGTCTTGTCATTATTGATTCTGATCTGCCCTCTACTTAGGATATATACAATTGTGTGGACTTCTTCTCTCTAATATTTGTCTGGTAACTTAGATTCTTTCAACATTATCCTAGCCATTTCTTGGATAGTCCCATTCTTTCATTCTACTACCCTATTTTGTTATGGGGTTCTTGTAGCTGAGTACTATCTTTTTATCCCATGGTCTTCACAATACTCAATGAATTCATTTGACATGAACTAACCTTCTCTATCTGACCTCAAGCATTTGATCCTTAATTAATTCTTTGAATTTTCTAAATGCCTCAGACTTTTCTTTCAAAAATTCAACCCATGTCATTCTAGTGTAATCATCAATTAGTAGCATAAAATACCTCTCACCTTGTATACTTTGCGTTCTAGTGGGCCCACATAGATTTGTAAAAATGAGCTCTAATTTCTTCATGGTGGAATATTCCTTCATTCTAAATCTTGTTCTATCCTAATTCCCATGCTATAAATTCTTATAAAGAGTGCTTGATGGCTTTGTTATCTTTGGAATGTCCCTTACAGTTTGTTTCTTGTTAATATTCACAAGATTATCAAAAATTTATATGGCCCATTCTTCTGTGCCATATCCAACTTTATTTAACTTGACTCAGACAACACTTCTCTCCTTTGACTTTTGTAAGCATGTATAGATTGTTTGTTGTCCTATCAACATCTGTAATTAGCTCTCCTACCCTTCTACATATAACACATTCTCTATTTTGGTTCTTCCATTATCGATACTAAGTGTTCCTTTTCCTGTTATTCTATATATAGTGTTGTCTCCAAACTTCACCATGCCTTCACTGACATTTTTTAATGAAATTAACTTGCTTTTATCTCTAGTCATGTATCTCGAACATCCACTGTCAATGAACTATTATTGTCCTTCATCTCTAGCATGGAATGTTGTTTGAACAATCATGGATTCTTCTTGCTTCTTCTTCCAGGACTTTGTTGGTTCCCTTTTCTTTATTACTGGACCTTTAAAATTCTGATCTTGTCTTATAGATTTGAAAACACTTCTATAATAGTGTGTTATATGTCCATAGTTTTTTCACTTGTAAAATACTATAGCTTCTTCATCAAAGTTTGATAGGGGAGCAAATGAGTTGTAGCTTCTATTCAAAGCTCCATAGGTTCCTTTGTTTCTACTCCAAACTTTAATATCCTTGACACTTTTTCTACATTATAATTTTTTGTGACCAAAATGATTGAAATAATAACAATATCCATCAAAATAATTACCAAACCTAGCTTTATTGGCATTTTTTGGAGTAAGTGGTCTCCTAAAGTTTTGTTCTCCTTTACTTTCTTTGTTGATAGAGCTAGTTTTTGTATTCTGGGCTTCGTCCTTCTTGGTCTCCTTTTTCACAGGTTCCTTAAGAGTTTTAGCATATCTCTTAGCTTCTCTTTTTCTTTTTCATACCCAATGCTTGACTTTTTAGATGGTGATCTTTGACTTTCCAAAATCTTATTCAAAACTTGGGTGTTTTTCTCAGATTTCAAGTCACTTGCTATTTTAGTATTTGCCTTTTCTATATCCCTTTTTAAAGAAATAATCTCATATTCATACCTTTCAAAATCTTCTCCTTTCTTCTTTAGCTAATCCATTAGATCTTCTTCAATTTTATTTTCCACTTCAATTTAGACTTTTAGATCAGCAATTATCTTCTTTGATTCCTCAAGACCTTGTGATATTCTAGCTTCTAAGTCCTAACTCTCTCTCTCTTTCATATTTCTAAATCAGAAGCTTTTGTTTCATGTTCTTTTTTTTAAGATATTTTATCTCTTCTGAGGCACACATAAGCTCTTCTTCAAGATTTACCTCACCTTTGTTGGGGATCAACCAACAAAATTGATTACCTTTGTAAGCAACTAAACACGGAATTAAACCAGAATAATAAGTAACTAGAAATCATAAATAGCAAAGAATAAGAGATACACGAAACCACCTGAAAGATTGTATTAAACTCTTCTAGAAGGAAATGCAATTGAAAAAATCACACTTTCTTCTCACACCTCTAAGATGTACATCTCTCTTTCCCTCAAGAGTTCTCTCTCAATTACAATCAATTCAATCCTTGAATTGTCTTCTACTCTACACTACAAGATAAGAAGATCTAACCCTATTATATAATATTAGGGATCATGAGCATACAATAACCACCGTTAGATTTACCTCCTAATCAAAGGTTCAAATCAGTCCTACCAAAAATAGAAATGCAGACTTACAACTACTAGCTAAACTTATCATGCAAACAATTTGTTCTGTCCACGAAAATAGAATTTCTGGACGCACAGGTGATCGACGTCAGTCCCTGTCTGTCTGCCTGGGACTGACGTCAGTCGATCCACTACTGACATTGGCAGCCTCTGGTCCATTTCTGACTGTCATCAGTGACTATGTGACTCCAGCAACTTTTGCCTCTGCTCATCTAGTGAAGCTTTTAGCTCCACAACTTAACAATCTCCCACTTGGAGATAAACAACTGCACCCGTATCTGTACAGCAACATCTTCTAGATTCTCCATCTTCAAACTCAATCATGAAGACCAACAAAATTTGAATGAAGATTCAACTTCTCCTTTGTTACCGGCTTTATTAACATATCAGCAGGGTTCTTATCTGTATGGATCTTTTCCAGCTTCAACTCACCATCCTCCAATACCTGTCTAATGAAGTGGTACCTAAGTTGTATATGTTTGGTTCTTGAATGAAAGGCTGAATTCTTTGCCAAATGAATTACACTTTGACTATCACTGTATAATCTAAAACTCTCTTGCTCCTTTTCCAACTCTTCCATGAACTGTGTCATCCATATCATCTCTTTGCTAGCCTCTGTGACTGCAATGTATTCTACCTCTATAGTAGACAAGGCAACAACCTTCTGCAACTTTGAAATCTAGCTAACCATCATTTCACCAATAGTGAACACATATCCTGTGGTGCTTCTTCTGCCATCCAAGTCACCTGCCATATCTGAATCTACATATCCATGTAGAGAAGTATTTGACCCTCCATAGCATAAATGCCTACTGCTGATCCCTCTCAAATATCTGAGAATCCACTAAACTGCTTTCCAGTGTTCTTTCCCTAGATTGGCCATAAACTTACTGACAACTTCCACTGCTTGGGCTATATTAGGCCTAGTACATACCATTGCATACATTAAGCTCCCAACTACGGAAGCATATGGAACTCTACTCATGTACTCTATCTCATCATGTGAATTAGGACACTGATCTCTACTCAACTTGAAGTGTCCAGCCATAGGTGTACTTAACGGTTTTACATCCTGCATATTGAACCTCTCCAACACCTTGTTCACATAATCCTCTTGAGACAAAATCAACTTGTGATTTTTTCTATCTCTCTTAATACTCATGCCAATGATTTTCTTTACTGCTCCCAAATCCTTCATGGCAAATGTGTGAGCTAATTTTACCTTAAGCTCAGAAATATCCTGCATGTATGAACCTACAACAAGCATATCATCTACATACAGATATAGGATAATATATCTACCATTATCCAATCTCTTAAAATAAACACAATGGTTAGATTGACATCTGCCAAAGCCATGCTCAGTCATAAACTTGTCAAATCTCAAATACCACTATCTTGGAGCTTGCTTAAGACCATACAAGCTTTTCTTCAACTTGCACACAAGCTTCTCCTTACCTTTGACCTCAAAACCTTCCAGCTATTCCATATATATTTCTTCATCCAAATCCCCATAAAGAAATATTGTCTTAACATCAAGTTGCTCAAGATGCAAATCCTCAATAGCAACTAAAGACAATACAGTCTAAATAGACGTCATTTTAACTACAAGAGAAAAAATTTCACCAAATTCAATACCTAGTTTTTGTGCAAATCCCTTTACTACCAACCTGGCCTTATGTCTCATCTATCCATTCTCACCTTCCTTTAGCCTGTAAACCCATCTATTTTTCAGTGTCTTCTTTCTAGCTGGCAACTCAAATAAATCCCACGTTTGGTTCTCTTTCAAGGAATTAATTTTTTCATTCATGCCAAGCTCCCACTGTTTCTAGGATTCTACCTGTACTGCCTCATCAAAACTCTCTAGTTCTCCACCATCAGTGAGCAATAAGTAGAATAATGAAGGGGAATATTGAATTGGAGGTTTACTTAACCTTTCTGACCTCCTGATGGGCATTCAAGACTCAAACACAGCTTGTTGTCTGCCCAAATTCTCTGTCAGTGACCGATCTCGGTCATCTCCAAGTCTGTACCTGACCGACGTTAGTTTCTATCTAGCTGATGTCAGTTCCTATACAGCCGATGTTGGTTCCTGTATGACCGATGTCAGTTATAGAATGACCGACGTCAGTGTCTATGTTTTCTTGTCTGTGATTATTCTTTCCCACAAGCTCATTTTGGATCATCTCCTTATCCAAATCAACTTTGCTCTGCTCAGTATTATTCAGCTTCTTGAGCTGATCACTGTACATCACTTTCTCATTGAAAACAACATCACGGCTTATAATAATTTTGTTAGTTCCTAGATTCCAAAACAGGAATCCAAAATCTTCAGAGCCATAACCAATAAAAGTGCACCTCATAGATTTAGCATCCAACTTCTTTCTATTTTCCTTATCAATGTGCACAAAAGCTTCATAATCAAAAACTCTAAAAAATGAAAGATCTATATTTTTACCTATCCAAGCCTCTTCTAGAATACCACCATCCAGAGCAATAGAGGGTCCTCTGTTAATCAGGTAAACTGTAGTATCTATAGCTTCTGCCCAAAACTGTAAGGGCAAACCAGCATGCAACCTCATACTCCATGCACGCTCCAATATTGTTTTGTTCATCCTTTCAGCAACTCCATTTTACTGAGGTGTCCTTGGAACCATCCTTTGCCTGTGTATTCCATTCATAGAATAGTAACTGTTGAACTTATAGCTACAGAACTCACCACCATTGTTAGATCTAAGGCACTTCAATCTCCTGCCTATTTCATTCTCAACTAAAGCTTTTCACTTCTTAAATATGTCAAAAACATCAGATTTATTCCTTATACAATAAACCCATACCTTTCTTGTAGCATCATCAATGAAAGAAACATAATACCATGATCCTCCAATAGAAGCTACTTGACCTGGTCCCCACATGTCTGTGTGAACAAGCTCCAACTTGTGCTTCTTCTTTGTTGACCCAGTCTTGAGAAAACTCACTCTCTTCTATTTCCCAAAAATATAGTGCTCACAGAAATCTAGATCTATGCATTTCAAATTTGAAAGCTTACCTTTTGACTTAAGAATAGTCATTCCCTTCTCACTCATGTGGCCGAGCCTACAGTGCCACAACTTTGCATCTACATCTGAAATAGATAATATAGAAGGAGAATTATTAGTAATACAATTACATAAATAGAGAGTACCTACTTTATTAGTAATACAATTACATAAATAGAGAGTACCTACTCTCTTACCTCTAGCTAATACAAGTGCACCCTTGGTAACTTTCCAAGATTCAGCTGTGAGAGTTACTGTACAACCCTCATCCCTCAACTTTCTTGCAGAAATCAAATTCCTCTTCAGGATGGGAGCATGCATGACTTCTTTCAACACCCATGTGTTGTCATTCTGTAATTTCAGCTGCACTTTTCCTTTGCCAACAATTTTACAAGGCTCATCATCCCCTAAATAAACTATTCCAAAATCTCCATGGACATAGTCACTGAAATATTCTCTATTTGGGGTTGCATGGAAAGAGGCACTAGAATCTAAAACCTAAGATTTTATATTATTATGCAAAGAGAATATAAGAGCATCTTGTGCAACAATACCTGCAACTTTTATTTCTTCTTTACCTTCTTACTGATTTTCTTCTTTAGATTTTAACCAGTAATCTTTCCTTGCATGCCCTATCTTTCCACAATTCTAGCAGATTATCTTTCTGCCATTTCTAGATTTGGATCTACCTCTCATCTTTGACTTAGACCTTGATCTCCATTGCTTGCCCTTCTCTTTTTGCCTTCCCCTACTTTCAAAGCTTAAAGCATTCCCTGATGTTTCCTCTGTGCTTTTCCTACGAATTTCTTCATTCAAGATTACACTAACAACATCATCTACTTTTAAAATATTTGAAGCAGATGCAATATTACTAACTGCCATTACCAAGCTATGCCAGCTTTTAGGTAAAGAGCATAAGATTAATAGAGCCTTAATTTCATCATCAAAACTATTTTGACTAAATTTAATTGATTTACAATTCCATGGAAATCATTTAGATGATTAGATACAGATCCACCTTCCTACATTTGCAAATTAAATAACTGCTTCATAAGATATACCTTATTTGAAGCTAAGGGTTTTTCATATAAATTTGCTAAAGTGTCCATTAACTCTACTGTTGACTTTGCCTGTGATAAATTGGATATCACAGAAGATGCCAGACTCAATCTTATAGATCCCAGAGCCTTTCTATCAAGAACATTCCATTCTTCATCTTCCATATCTGTGGGCTTCTTTGAATGCCACCTAACGATAAGTATAGATCTTTCTGATATAGATAATCTTCTATCTTCATCCTCCATAATTGATAATTTTTGCCATTGAAATTCTCCATTCTTAGTTTACTTTATTCTGCCATTACTCTACTCCCACTTAAACAGAAACCCCTGTGAGTGACTTGTAATCAACACACACTAAACAGATTTGAAACCACTTGTTAGTGAACTTGAGCTCTGATACCACATGTTGGGGATCAACCAACAAGATTGATTACCTTTGTAAGCAACTAAACACAAAATTAAACTAGAATAATAAGTAACTACAAATCAGAAATAGCAAAGAATAAGAGATACAAGAAACCACCCAAAAACTTGTATTAAACTCTTCCAGAAGGAAATACAATTGAAAAAATCACACTTTCTTCTCACACCTCTAAGATGTACAGCTCTCTTTCCCTCAAGATTTCTCTCTCAATTACAATCAATTCAATCCTTGAATTGTCTTCTACTCTACACTACAACCTAAGAAGATCTAACCCTATTATATAATATTAGGGATCATGAGCATACAATAACCACCGTTAGATTTACCTCCTAATCAAAGGTTCAAATCAGTCCTGCCAAAAATAAAAATGCAGACTTACAACTAACAGCTAAACTTATCATGCAAATAATCTATTCTGTCTACAAAAATAGAATTTCTAGATGCACAGGTGATCGACGTCGGTCCCTGTTTGTCTGCCTGTGACTGATGTCAGCCGATCCACTACCGACGTCGATAGCCTCTAGTCCATTTATGACCGTCATCGGCGACTGTGTGACTCCAACACTTTTGCCTCTGCTCATCTAGTGAAGCTTTTAGCTCCACAACTTAACAACCTTCATCTTCTTCTTCCTCCAAGTTGTTTCTGCTTGTGGAAGCATTGTCTTCTATGGTCATGAAAAATGTTTCATCATCATCATTGTTAGAATCACTAGCTTCGCTTTCCTTGAATGAGCTATAGTTCCTCCTTGAATGAGCTATAGTTCCTTGAATCTCTTCATATTTATTTTGTTTGAATCCCTTCTTGAATTTTGGTTTTCTCTCCTCTTCATCACTATTGTCTTTATCCAGGCACTTAGCTACAAATGACCAATCTTACTACAATTAAAACATTTGAATGGTAACTTAATTTTATATTTTCCCAAACCTTTCTTCAACTTTCAAATGAATAGAGCCTCCTTTTCATATTCTTCATTTCTTGAGTTATCGCTTGGCTCAAGTTATTTGAATTTCTCCTTCTTTGATGTTTTGAATGTTGCTTCTCTTTTTTATGGTCTTTTAGACTCAATCCTCATTTCATAAGTTGTGAGGATTTTTTGCAACTCATCCATCTTTAATTTATCTAGATCTTTCATTTATTCAATTGTAGAGACTTTTACATCAAACCTCAATGGTAAGGACCTCAAGACCTTTTGGATAATTATAGACTCTTCCATGATTTCTCTAAGTCCTTAAATAACATTGATTATTTCATCAACTCATACCAGGTATATTGTAATGTTTTCTTCTTCCTTCATCTTTAAACTTTCAAATTGTCTCCTATGAGTTTGGAGTTTTGTCTGTCTTACCTTGTTATCACCCTCATAGATAGTCTTAATTTTTTCCCAGATCTCTTTCATATAATCACAATGCATGAGTTTTATGAATTTAGATTCTAAAAGGTCGCATAGGATGGCATTCAATTCTTTAGCATTGTTCTCACTAGCCTTCTTTCCAATAGCATCTGTTGGTGGCATTTGTGGCATTTGGTACCTAGTTACTAATGCTTGCCAAATATTGAACCTGAGATCCATTAGATATGTCTTCATTTTTATGCTCCAGAAGGCATAATTTGTGCCATCAAATAATGGTACCTTGTTAGTGGAAAATTTGTCCTAAACTTGTGATCTAGCCATGTGTGCTTGTACAATCTACCTTCTAGCGATTAAGCTATATCTAAAGGAAGTCGCTCTGACACCAATTGTTAAGCATAGGTTATTACTAAGATGGGGTGAATCAGTAATAGATATATTTTTATTTTCTAAACCTTAATCACTTATTCTAATTAAGATATTCAAAGCAATTAAATCAAAACACAAGATAACACAATGCAAAGTGACACCATATATATGTGAAAACCCTTTCAAGAGAAAACCACAGAGAAATATTTATCAATATAAAATATTCATAGGCACCAACCTATTGGAGCACCAAGCCCAAAAATAATTTTATAGGCACCAACCTACTAGAGCACCAAGCCCAAAAATAATTTTATAAGCACCAACCCATTTCATCGAGCACCAACCCCCTTCACCGAGCACCAACCCCTTTCACTGAGCACCAACTCAGCAAGAGACACCAATCTCTTCAAAATGAAGGCACCAACCTTCTCAAAAAAATCACTCTTCTATCTCTAATTTGTTGTCAACATAATAGATGATAGAACACTACTTTATATCCTTTCAATTTGATCTATCTTGAGTGTTTTCCCTACTATTATACTTGCTAGATTTTTCTTTTCAATATTCTCACAAAAATTTGCTCTCATATATTTCTACTCTTATTTTATTTCTTCCTCTTTCAAACTCACAAATTTGCCACTCATTATGAACTTATTTATAACCCATGGAAAGCCATAAATTAAAGTCATGACTCTTCAAACAAAAAGGTCCATTCAAACGGTCACAACTCCTCCTAATAGGTCAGCCAAGATTGGGGACTATTTTAACCTTTAAAAAAATTCCAAAGGTGGCGTCCCATCCAAGAGGCACCTCTTCACCAAATGATGTGCCCGTTGACATTTTCGTCAATAATTTCATCGACATTTCTATCAATAACTCCGTTGACAATTCCATTCGCTTCTAGCAATAATTCCTTCAGTGTTTTCCTTTGACATCAATGATAATATTCCAACACAAAGTTATGTGTTTGAATGTATATGATTGGATAATTTCCTTCTCATCAACTCGCTCAATATAAATACATTCACAGCTTTCCATTCAAACGAAATGTCTTCTCCAAGGATTGTGACCTTTCATCAAATGATTGTTAATGATTAATTAATTAATTAATAATAAATGCCTAATGATTGCTATTTTAATGACTATTGTGTTAATGATTGTTGTTTTGGTGTTCTATCCATGTGTGATTTGTGTATTTAAATGGCAATGCTCCCTCCATGGGTGATTTGGCAATTTAAATGGCAACACTTCTCAATTAAATGATGATTGGTGATTTGGTGGAGGAGATATTACATATAGAGGGTCGTGACTTAGACACTTGTATTGAAGACCCTGTTAAGAGCTATGCTATAAGGGAATAACCCTCTCCTAGGGTTTAAGAATTTATTATCAAATTATTCCAACTAGGGTGAATTGGTTTGGAGTTGATTTTTTAGGGTTTGGAAGGCTATTTTGTGCCCAAATAATATTTTGGAATTTTCTATTAATTTTTTTTCATTTATCAATAATTTTGAGGATATTTTCCATCACTTTCAAGTTGAAAAAAGCACAAAAAATTAGTAGTATATTCGTTGTAAATTTCCTTCATGTTGGCATCATTATAATTTATTTTATTAAATGATTTGATGCCCTAAAAATCATTACAACATTTTGTAATTTTTATGCAAGGGTTTCATAATTTATTTCCAGTAATTTTTATGTTTTAGACACCTAGGGTTTGGCTAGAAAATTGAAAAAAATATTGCTTTGGCTAGGGTTTGCATAAAATTTTAGATTTGAGTAATTTATCCCAATTTTTACATTACAGTGGTATCAGAGCCAATTACTTAGCTAGCTATGAGATGTGAGTGACTTCGATGGATTGACAACCTAAGATTTTGCCAAAATAAGAATACAATGATTTCATTCAAAAGGTAGGGATGAAGAAGAAAATAATAGAGGAAGACATGGATGAATTATTGTAATCCATGAAGAATTATGAATTATTGCCATCAAAGGGGTTAATCCCTAGACCTCAAAGGTCTCTTTTAGAAGAAGAGAAGATTGAACTACATGTGAATGATGAGCTTCAAAAATTAAAAATAAAGGGCAGCCAATGATTGAATTTATGATTGAATTTTCTAAGCCATAAGAACCAAAAATTTAAGGGTAGCCTATTGAAGGCTTCCAACAAGCTATAGAGCAACCAATGGGGTTGCAAGGGGTAGTCTCTAAAGGGGGAGTAACATAAAAATCAGAAGAAGTTGTTCAATAACTTCATGAGCCATCAAAAGAGCAAGGTAAAGATCTTTTATTTGTATTAGATGTCTATTTATCTTCTAATGATTGTATGCATGATAGTGAAGTCACAAGAGATGAAAACAAGGAGTTAAAGCTAAAGAAGGATGAAATTGAAGTAAAAAGGGCATCACTTGGTGTATACCAAGGGTTCAAGTTTGAAAAAATTGCACCAACCTTCGAATATCCATTAACTAATTTTCAGAACAGCCCTACAAAGAGTCATGTGATACAAAAAAATTGGAAATCTTGAGTATATAAGGCATGAGGACTCATTGATTCAAATTCATAATTATTGGCACCAAGAGGTATGGGATCCCAATAATATTTTAAGTTTTACAAAAGTTCTCAATTCTAATTTTAAATTCTTTATGGATGATTCCATGGGAATAATAAAAAATCAAAATTGTTTGGGGTATGGAGGAATATAAGCGTGCACAGGTTGACATTGGAAGGTTGGCATACAAAAATAAGATACTTATTTGAAAACCATGGTATTCACAAGGTTGGTGGTGTGTAGTGTCCCCAAATTAGAACAAAGGCCAAAATAGAAGTTTTTCCACAAAATCAAACAAATCTGAAATAAACACTAAAAATTACAGCCTTTTAAAACCTTCAAAAATTTTGCAATTCTGAACAATCAATTACCAACCTTTACTCTTTTCAAATCTACCCTTAATAATTTATTATTTTACCTCAAACAACTAAAATTTAGAAAATTCATAACTTCTAAAATACTTAGAATTTTAATATGAATGAGGATTCAAAACGATCACAAAAATAACAACTATTATATAATATTAGTTTCAGAATTTTCCACCCATGGGAGGTCCCCCAAATGATATCAAAAAATTTTGAAAACCCTAGTTTTTTACCCAAAATTATGCAAATGATTTTATGAATATCAAACCCTTGAAATAAACCCTCAACAATGTCCCACAAACCTTCAAACCAATTCACCCTTCATGGAAAAAATATAGAAATAATTTTAAATGCTTTTGAAGCATAAATCAACCCAAGAACATGCAATCTTACCTCAAAATGCAATTTGGCCCTCCAGTAAAAATAAATAAAAATTTACCAAACCCTAGGAGAGGGTTTTATCCACCATAGACAGTCTGAAGAAGGTTCCCAAATTCCCCAAGCAAGTCACCTAAGGGAGAAACCAATAACTATCACTCCACAAACAAATCGCCAAGCATCTAAATCACTTTGCCAATCCACAGTACAAGTAACCAATCTCTCCAAGTGGTTCCTCCATCTTCTAGATCTAAAAATATGCATAAAGAATATTTTCAAGGTGTTTACATAATTTTTAAAAGGTGGTGTTATAAAACACCATTATAGAACAAATAATATAACTTGAAGGGTAACATTATTCAATCATCTACCTTCAACAACTAAGCTTGACATACTTGATTATCAAATCCAAATATCCAAATTCATATAATATTCAAATGAAGCCTCCTTCTCCTTAAATAACCTCCTCCAAGTGTAGCACTCCAAAATTAAAAAAGAAGGTTAATTTAAAAATCAACTTAAATCTTATAAGCCAAGACCCAAAATTCTCCCACTTAAGTGAAATATACATAAAATACTTTTTTCTCAAATCATAACTCAAAATTAGAAATATAAAGTACCTTTTTCATTAGTAACTCTTCACAAGTGGTCCATCATGTCCCATAACCTTCTTTTACCTTTAGCCATTGGAAACAAGAATGCTCTAAAGGTCCCACCAAGATCTAAATCAAATAATGGGGACATTACAGGGTGTGGAAGACATCTCAACCCATGTCTATTCAACAAAGAAAGATGAGCATTATGATGGTAGAAAAAGTTATGCAAATAGTTCAAATTTATGGCTTCCAATTATATCATCACTGTATTTTTGTTATCTTGAACAACATGCACATGGTTTGGTATTTGGAAATAACTATCCTTTAGTCAAGTTCCAAGGTATCCTAGATGGGACCACAAGATTCTCATTTTACATCAGTTTTGGTTCAACTGATAAGCATACTCATGAAAGAATAAATGAGAGTTATAGGTATGAATATGTTGTGTTGGCAAAGGGAGACAAGCATGCTAATCACAACCTAAGGTATGGAGGTCTTATAGATTTATTTTTATCATTAAATTATGGTCATCATGGGCAACATGCCAAGATGGATGTTAGAGGCCCTAATTTCAACATGGTTGATAAGTTATTCATCCTATACATCCAAATAAAATTCATAAGGGATCATATATGGAGTGTAGTGAATTATAAAAAATTTGTGAAGGGCCAATACACACAATTTAGGAGTCACTTATTGGAACCAAATTGTAAGTTTGTTGCCATGCAAGTAATTGCAATCATTAAGGTGAGAAATTTTTATTTTGAAGCTAATTTTAAGGGATTTTCAATCACATGGTGTGAAAATAAGTTTAAGGGGAAGGTATTGCTTCAAAATATCTATATTGCAAGTAAGAAGGCTGCTGCCATCATCATTTCTAGGTAGCCCAACAATTTGTATGCAATCCTACAAGTAAATTCAGTCATACATTGGGATAATATTTCAATTGTTGTTGTTGGAGCATATTTAACCATTATATGGTTGGTTCTAGCCACCATTATAATAAGTATGCATGAGATGATGCATTGTTATATCTATGATATGATGATACTCTCTATTTCACATGTTACAATACTAGTTTTTTCCTTAGACAACTATAATTTGGGAAGTTTGATGATGTTTCCTTGGTTTAAAATGTTGCCTAAAGGAAATATTATAGGGGAAATAAGGCAAGTTGTTTTTCCTAAGTTGGAGCAGCCAACTCTCACGGATAACATTGGTCACATACATGGCTTGTTAAGTAGAGCAAAGATGGAAGAAAGTCACCCTTACAAAGAAATCAATGAAAGGGTCATAGGGTAACCTTTAAGGTATGTAATAAACTATCAAATTTATTTTTTCATGAGTTGGTTTCTAAGGCATGAGGGCAGATCTCATTTTTTTATAAAAGACTAATTTAAGGGATGCAATAAAAAATCAGATTTGTCTATGAAATTTCAAAATCTTTTGGGTTATAAGAATGGTGAGTTTGGAGTGACAAATCAGATGACTATTGAGGTTAAAATTTTATTTTTTTGAACACCTTACAGCCCCTAACCCATTCTAAAAATGTCATTTCAAGGTTTGACTTTTGGTACTCAATTTTTTTTGAGTGGTTAGGGCAGGTCCAGTCACATTAAGAGGGAAAAAATGTTGATTTTTTTAGCATTCTACAACCCATAGTGAGTTTCAAAAAGTTATACTCAAGGTCTGAATTTTATAACTCAAATTTTTTTGAGTTGACGAAGATAGTTCAGCCATCTATGGAAGGTAAAAAATTTGAAAAGTGGGGTAAACTATAGCCCCTAACAAGGAGGAGAAACCTACAGTGGCATGTAAGAGTGATCAAGGGTTTGTTGAAAGGAAACCATGCTAGTTTGCACACCAAGAATGGAGTACAATGGGACTTTTCCAAGTGGGGTAGCAAGGTATCATTTTTTAAATGTTTTTATTTTAGAAAATCTAGTTTCTTTTATATGAATTTTGTGCTTGTAAGGACACCCTCCAAGTTCATGGATAACAATGAGTTCAATTTGGGCTACAAGAAGACAATCTCTGGATCTTGGACTTTGGTGACAACTTGGGAGCTTACAACTCTTAGGGGACATGTTTGAGAAAGCTTGAAGCATGTTTGGGATCATTGGGGGCATGGTCATGAAGATTGTATGATATGGCATAAGAAAACAAAGAGGAAAGGTAGTTGTAACATCTCTTTTTGTCATATTTACTATGACAAATTCAGCTCATTTATGGTAAGACATGACTCCAATATTGTTTCCTTTAGAATTGCATACATGTTTAGCACACCAAGGGGAAAGGGAAAGTAAGGAAAGGAATTTACAAGAACAATTACAAGGCTGGAAGTTAAAATTGCGACCCTCTAACTATCATACATAAATTCCCTTGCAAAGCAGCCCTTGCCAAATTCAAAGGATCTAGGGACATGAGAGCCAAGGAGTGGAGAATCATCTTGTGGGAAGGATTTCCAACCCATAGAAGACACCATGAAACACCATGGGGAGCTTTCTTTTTGACTAATGTGATTGCTTCTTGTGTAGGTGATGGCATAAAGGCAAGCAAGGCCCAAATAATTGAAGATCACATTACTGCAATATATTTTTTCAGCCACTTTGACAATACTTATTCTAAAATTTTCATTTATTTCATCATTTTATGGGCAATTTTGAGGCATATGGGATCTATGGCAAGAGGAAAAAGGATATGGTACTGGCAAATTCAGTTTGCATAGACAACAAATAATTCTCATGAATAGTAGTAGAAGGCTTCTCCAAGAGAGTTATTTCCCATGGAATGGACCAAATTTTGAATTGTGCACAAAATCTATGGTGGGGACAGCCATATGGGTATTTCAATTACTTGAGGACAAGTAATTTTGGGAAGGGAGGACTGTAATGTCCCATTTTTCATAATAAAGGAAAATAGGTTGAAGACCTTTAGCCTAATTTTTACTATAGGCTAAGGGATAATAATTGGGGAATTTATTTTAATAATTAATTAGAGTTGACCAAATAGTGATTTTAATCATTTTTTATCTTAAAGCAAGTTTAATTGAATATTATAATAATGAAACTATCATGATTAATTATTTAAATTACTTGAAAAGTAGTTTTTACCACTCTAAAAATTAAGGTAATTTAGGTAAATAATTGGATAATATTTTTAATTAATTAATTGCTCAAAAAGTGTTTTTTATCACTCTTGAAAATAGAGCAATTTAATTAATTAATTATTAGATAATTTTCCCCAAAAGTAATTTTAATCATTATTATTTATCAAGGTAAATTAATTTAATAATTGGAGAATGAATTGTGACTTTGCCAGCGTTTGAGTTGTTCCGAATTGGAATGCCACCTTTTAGGTGGGATCCAAAAGTAGAAAAAATGGAATTGAAGGTTGGCAATGATTTTTAATTCATGCATTGGACTCCTTCACATGGTTCACCTCCCTTGGGAGGGTATTTATTGAAAGCAAAGGATCCATTTTTTAGGTCATGCTTATTTTGGATATTGAATGTTATGCTTAAGTATGTCAAGCTTGAAAAAGTGACTTGAAGACAAAACCCTTCAAGTGCACAAAGGAATTTGGGGACAAAAACCTCTACTCTTGCATATAGGGCAGCTCTATTCAAGAGTTATAATTGTGCTTCAAATTTGTGGAATGCAGATTTCTACCCTCTTTTAGGGTGGCGACTTGCCTTGTTAAGTGTGGTTGTGTGTTGGGGTTGTATGGTGTAATGTCCCTAATTTTTGACTAGGAATATATAAATTATTTATAAAGTTGTCCACAAAAATTAAATCAAAAAGATTACTTTATTTTTAATTAATTTAATTAAAAGTGACCTAAATAAAATAATAAATTATTATAAAGTCACTTTTTGAAAATAAAATATTAAAGTCACTTTTAAAAATAGAAGAAAATTATAAAGTGACTTTATAAGGGAAAAGGGGAAAGTAAGTTAATAAAATAAGTCTCCACCAAATTAGCCACCAAAAGTGGGGAAAAAAGGAATTATAAATAGAGGCTCTTGGGTTCATTTATATCATCTTGAATTCTTTGGAAAATTGATATTGGAGAGTTTTTTCTTAGCTGAAAATTATTTTCAGTTGCATCAACGAGATGATCCCTTGATTTCGAGTGGTTTGGAGATGATCCCATTCCATATTGTGAGGTGAATTCATGTGGAGTTCATCATAGAGATAATTTGGTGAATTTTGAAAGAGTTTTGGCTTCATTCCAGCTAGGGTTTCTATTGACTTCATTGTAAATTTGACTTCAAAGAATTTTGTTAAATTATCCAAGACGGGTGACTAGATAAAGAACAATATTTGAAGTATTTTGAAGTGATTTCATGAATTTTGGACAAGTGCATGATTTTTATAAGAATTTTTGAAGGTTGGGATGCCTAAGGTTTGCAGAGTTTGATTCATTTTTTAATTGGTACATTCTCAGATTTGAGGTTACATGTCTATATCAACTTATATCATATTGTTTGGCTAGGGTTTGAGGAAGTTTGGCATCTCATATTGGCACATTTTAGTATTAGGTCATTTATCATCATTCTTAAGAAGAGGTCGTATCAATATGTGGGGTTTTTAGAGATGCATTCAAGGGTTATTATTAGCTTCAACAATACTACATCAACATCATTAGCCAAACATATGTGTTGTAGCCATTTCCATTAAGAGTTTCAGACCTGATTTATATCAATCCATTTTGAAGGTGTTCATAGCTCATATAAACCTTATAAAATTATGTATTATGCAAGCATACAGCTACTACATCTTCACTATATGCCCTAGTATGTTTGTCATAGATTTGTGAATATATATGACATATTGTTTATGTAATTTTAGTCTAAAAATAATAGATCAAACTTGTTGTTTATGGTGGTTAGTGACTAAAAATCAAGGCTTTATTCTAAATTGTCAAGTTGTTTCTTTATATACATTTGTGCTCTCCATTTGTATAAATTCTTATATAATTGGGCATTAAAAACCAATTAAAACCAATAAGCAAAAACACATAAACAAACTCAGAAAATAAATTCAGACCTTGCATGTCAACTGTTTGACAAAATATTAAACCAACCAAATTGAAAAGTTTAGGTCAATTTTGGGAGGGGTTATTATAATGGTATCAGAGCCATGATCTTGCCAGCCTATTGGGTATAGATTAGTTGTTTTTACTTTAGTTTGGTTTGAGTTATGGTTGTGGATAGCGAGATGGGAATTATGGGGAAGTTGCCTAACATGGAACAAATGTTGAGGGACTTTCACCATTCACAATAAAGGGTGCTTCAAAAATTGTAGCATGTTGAAGATTAACTTTCAAGGAAAATTAGGCACACTAGTGATTCATCTCTATTTAATAGAATAATTATGGCCAACTATAATAAGTATCGCTCTCTTCCTCAAGAGATACAAGACATGTTTACATACACACAATTTTTTGGTATACCGGATGAAGATGAAGATGATTTGATGTTTTCAAGTCCTTATCAACAACATGAAAAGAAAGAAATCATTGGGAAAAGTGAACTGTTAAAGATCTAAGAACAAGGAAAGGAAGAGGAATATCTTGTTTTCAATTTGTAGCCTACAAGTGATCACAATTAATGCAAAAATTTGTCATCATATGGGAGTCCTAAAGAAGAAATAATTTTGGATCAAGAGGAGGCACATGGCACACCATTGAGTCATCATGTTGATCATGAAATGGAAAAGATTATAATCATTAAACAACCCATTAGAGATGTTAAAAATATGACACCAAGGTATGACACCTATTCTAATTTTTGCAATAGCAGTCCTAATCATGAGGTAACATCCATTTCACATGTGGATGATGGTATTGTAGAGTCTTTTAATATTGGTATTCAAGGTTTGGGTGTTAAAGATGAATTATATATTATGTATTTATGCCACAAACATTCTGATTTTGTATATCAAACCTTGGAAGATGTGAACAAGACTCAAGTCTTGTATGACAGTTAGCTACAAAGAGCCAAGAAGGCTAAGTTAGTGGTTGCACATGCAAAATAACACATTCAACAAGTCAAATAATGATGCAATCAACTAGATAATGTACGGCAACAAAGAGAATCATACATTAGATCATTATTTATTCCAAGGGAAGAATGCATTCAAGTTGAGCATGCAAAGGAAGAGTTTCTAGAGGTGAGCATACAAGAAGATTATGTTGATGTATGTGAACAAGAGAAAAGGTACGATTCAGAAAATTCCTTTTTGGTATCTAGCTTTCTTCCTGAAGTTTATGACTTTCCTCTTTTAGAGAGCCCCTTGAAGGCTCAAAATAATAATGATATTAGATACACACTTGATGGATCAGCCACAAGTGTTGGATCTAATTTTGTGGAAGGACAATTGTTAAGAGCATACGAAGCATTTTGTCTTTGAGAACTGATTATGGAGACTAAGAGATTTCTCACTAAAAATATATTGCATTTTGATAATGTTTGGTTTGTTTTGCATACTACACCTTGGAGTTTGCTAGTAATGGAAAACATATCAGTTATGGAGGTGATGGTATGGATTAGAAGATGGGAAAACAATCTGTTGACATCACATGAGCATGATTCCAAGCTAGATGGTGGTGAAAAGAAGTGTAGCATGGTAGACATTCATGAGAGGATAGTCAAGAATGAGGTAATGGTGAGAACTTCTATTTGCCAACCATCTAATTTTATAACAACATTTGGAAAAGAGCATGAAACAAATTCTATGTTGATGCCACACCCTTATGATGTTGATACTTTGATTGAGTATAAGGATGTCATAGCTTCAAGACTCAATATGTTGCAAGTTTAGGCTACTAGGTGTATGCAAGTGTGATCTTGCATTGAAGATTTCCAAGCTAATGAAAGAAAATGTACAGTTAGTCCTAAATCTCTAGTTAGGGACAATAACTTTATACTCTTTCATTTACATGAACTTGCAATCCCTATTCATGGAGTAATTGATAACAATGGGTTTTCAAATGATAGCTTACATGATGCATTGGTTAAGCATGGCTATTTTTATGATGATTCTTCCAAGATGACTAAATTTGTTTACTTTAGAACAACATCAATAAATCAATCCAAAGAAATCCGTAATGTACACCACTCCATATATGATGAGAAGCAAGACTTCTCTAATTCTGAGTTTGTAGTTGATGTTGACAACATTATGGATGAGAATAGTGACCTTATGTGTGCTACTCATAGTGGACCAGCCACTCATGAATTACTTTTGGGTGTTGGTGATGACATCTACAATGCAAATTTGATATTGGAACCTAATTCTTATGACTATACAACTACTTCTTGGTTGGCATTTGAGCCAAAGGACATGGCTCATTTAGTGACAAGTAGTTGTCCTACATGGCTGTGCATTACATTTTTAGAATTATTTGGGTCTACATCATTTTTTGGTATGCACTAGAGTGTGTGGGAACATGATTACTTGTTGGGTAATCCTTACAAGATGAGTCTTTTACTTTTGCTTTGGTATGATGACATCATCACCATCACTAGTTTGAGATATAACAACAGTATGTGGTGGCCTAGTATGTTGATTTTTGAACATGTGAGAGTTGTTTATCACATCCTTTGGTTGGTCTACATGAATGGTTGGATGGTTGATGATGATTCTTTGATAATAGATTACTCCATCTCATACAACAAGTTTTATATTTTGGTTTGGGATCCAAGTATTGGTTTGTTGGGTGCATTATTTCACAGGGATTCGATTGTGTTGCTTCACGATTTGTGGTGTATTAGCATTTTTATCAGAGTAGTGCAACAGATGGGTGAATTAGTATTTTAGAGATTGATATGGGATCTTGACATTCAAATTTGGCATGTAGGTGCGGATTGCTTGAGGGGAAGCAATCTCTAGGAAGGGAGGGTTGTAGTGTCCCCAATTTTTGATTAGGAATAAATAAATTAAATTAATTATTTATAAAGTTGTCCACAAAAATTAAATCAAAAGTATTACTTTATTTTTAATTAATTTAATTAAAAGTGACTTAAATAAAATAATAAACTATTCTAAAGTCACTTTTTGAAAATAAAATATTAAAGACATTTTTAAAAATAGAAGAAAATTATAAAGTGCCTTTATACTGGAAAAGGGGAAAATTAAATTAATAAAATAAGTCCACCAATGTAGCCACCAAAATTGGAAAAAAAAAAAAGGAATTATAAATAGAGGCTCTTGGGTTAATTTGTATCATCTTGAATTCTTTGGCAAATTGATATTGGAGAGTTTTCTCTTGGCTAAAAATTATTTTTAGTTGCATCAAGGAGATGATCCCATTCCACATTGTGAGGTGAATTCGTGTGAAGTTTATCATAGAGCTAATTTGGTGAATTTTGAAAGAGGCTTGGCTTCCTTCCAGCTAGGGTTTCTATTGACTTCATTTTAAATTTGACTTCAAAGAATTTTGTTAAATTATCCAAGCTAGGTGACTGGATAGAGGAAAATATTTGGAGTATTTTGAAGTGATTTAATGAATTTTGGGCAAGTACATGATTTTTGTATGAATTTTTTAAGGTTGGGACACCTAGGGTTTGCAAATTTTGATTCATTTTTTAATTGTCACATTCTCAGATTTGAGGTTGTAGGTCTATATCAGCTTATATCATATTGTTTGGCTAGGGTTTGAGGAGGTTTGGCATCTCATATTGGCACATTTCAGTATTAGGTCATTTATCATCATTCCTAAGAATATGTTGTACCAATTTGTGGGGTTTTTAGAGCTGCATTCAAGGGTTATTATTAGCTTCAACAATACTACATCAACATCATCAACGAAACACATGTGTTGTAGCCATTTCCATTAAGAGTTTCAGACCTGATTTATATCAATCCATTTTGAAGGTGTTCATAGCTCATATCAACCTTATAAAATTGTGTATTATGCAAGCATACAGTTGCTACATATTCACTATATGCCCTGGTATGTTTGTCATAGATTTGTGAATGTATATGGCATATTGTTTATGTAATTTCAATCTGAAAATAATAGATCAGACCTATTGTTCATGGTGGTTAGTGATTGAAAATAAAGGCTTTATTCTAAATTGTCAAGTTGTTTCTTTATATGCATTTGTACTCTCCATTTTTATGAAATTATTCTATAATTGGACATTGAAAACCAATCAAAACTAATCAGCAAAAACACAAACAAACTCAGAAAATAAATTCAGACCTTACATGCCAACTATTTGACAAAATATCAAACCAACCAAAATGAAAAGTTTAAGTCAATTTTGAAAGAGGTTATTACAGTGGTATCAGAGCCATGATCTTGCCAGCCTGTTGGGTAAATATTGGTTGTTTGTACTTTAGTTTAGTTTGAGTTATGGTTGTGGACAGTGATATGAGAACTATGGGGAAGTTGCCTAGCATGGAACAAATGTTGAGGGACTTTCACCATTCACAACAAAGGGTGCTTCAAAAATTGCAGCATGTTGAAGATTCACTTTCAAGGAAAATTAGGCACACTAGTGATTCATCTCTATTTAATAGAACAATTATGGCTAGCTATGATAAGTATCATTCTCTTCCTCAAGAGATACAAGACATGCTTTCATACACACAATTTTCGAGTATACTAGATGAGGATGAATATGACTTGATCTTTTCAAGTCCATATCAGCAGTAAGAAAAGAAAGAAAGCATTGGGAAAAGTGAAGTGTTAAATATCAAAGAACTAGGAAAGAAAGAGGAATCACTTGTTTGAAATTTGTAGCCTACAAGTGATCACAATCAATGCAAAAATCAGTCATCATGTGGGAGTCTTAAAAAAGAAATAATGTTGGATCAAGAAGAGACACATGGCATACTATTGAGTCATCATGTTGATCACAAAGTGGAAAAGATTACAATCATTGATCATCCCATTAGAGATGTTGAAAATATGATGCCAAAGTATGACACATATTTTGATTTTTGCAACAGCAGTCCTAATCATAAGGTAACATCCATTCACATGTGGATGATGGTATTACAGAGTCTTCTAATATTGGTATTCAAGGTTTGGGTGTCAAGGATGAATTATGTATTGTGGATTTATTCCACAAACATTGTGATTTTGTATATCAGACCTTGGAAGATGTGAATAAGACTCAAGTCTTGTATGACAATTGGCTACAAAGAGCCATGAAGGCTAAGTTAGTGGCTGTACATGCAAAACAACACCTTCAATGAGTCAAAGAATGATGAAATTAGCTAGATAATGCAAGGAAACAAAGAGAATCATAAAATTATATCATTATTTCTTCCAAGGGAAGAATGTATACAAGTTGAGCATGCAAAGGAAGAGTTTATAGAGGTAAGCACACAAGAAGAATATGTTGATGTATGTGAACAAGAGAAAAGGTATGATTTAGAAAATTCCTTTTGGGTATCTATTTTGCTTCATGAATTTTATGAATTTGCTCTTTTAGAGAGCCCCTTGAAGACTCAAAACAATAATGATATTTGATACACACTTAATGGATTAGTGTAATGAGCCTAACCCAATCTGACTAAAAAACTCTTCACTTATTGCCCTCAGAATTTTATCAAACAGTTCAGTCTAAACTTGTTGTTAGCAACTCTTTGATAATTCTTGATGTTGTTAGAGAGTATAAGCATTCATATAAACTTAAACTAAGATATGTAATTGACTGATATGAAGTGAGTATGCAAGTTATTATATATGTATGATTCACCAATGCAATTAATATGACTAAAAGTATGCTAATACAACACTAAGGTATTATGTCAAGCATTTATCATGCATCCTAATGATTGAAATGTTCATCTACAATGTGTGGCATTTAATCAAACACTTGCTATGCAATCCCTATAATGTAAATTTTGAATTTTAGCTAGAGACATTTTGACAAATAGTTGTCTTACGAACTAAAATGAATACTATAGCCAAGTATTTAAGACAAAAAAATGATATGCAACTCCTTCCTTTTATTATGACATTTTTTCCAAGACTAGAATACTAACATATGCAACCCTAAGTCTAGGTATAAATAGCAACACTAATACTATTCAATATGCTCACATATGAATGTAAGAATCATGAAGAACCTAGTTTAAGAATACACCAATGCTGAAGGAGGATTAACAGCCATGTATCAACAAGAAATGAATCTTTCATATACCAAATTGGACTCCATATTATTCTAACCCTATTTTGAGTTCTAAACCTCTTAGATAAATTATTAGTAGCTGCTAGTGGTGTCTATCCTTGCCAAGAATGGTCAAATAGCTCCTAGTGTTGGAGCACTTCATAGCCCACATGAAATCGCTGATGTATGAGGATTCTACAAACAAAATTATGAGGTCCCAGTCTATAGCATTCAGATATGTCAACCACCAAAAATCTGAGTACTCTATGCTAAGTTGACCTCCATGAATGTTTTCCAATAGCCACATGTTATACCAAATGTGAAAGATTGAAATATCTTTCACCCAAACAACTGCAACCCTTTAGAATATCTTTCACAACCTCAGTTATGCCAATCAATGGGAGGTTTTTTTGACACTGTGGATTGCACCCTTGACAAAAGGTTGAGCTTCTATCTTCCACACGATATAATGGAGACTCTTCTCTTTCCTATGGGTCTGGAAAAACTAAGGGGAAAATCTCTAGATAAGGGCTAGCTCCCTTTGATACATCTCTGGGTTATTTCACTAATACTATTAATATATAAAAGGGGGGTTGGAAAGAGAGAAGGATGCTGAAAACAAAAACTAACCTAAGACGGTGATCCACCAAACAAGTTTGATCTACTCATTTACTCACACTTTAGACCAAAAGAAGACATACATACACTTTATCTAATAAAAAGCCCAGACTGGAGGGAGCTTTAACAGGAAGGCTTAATGGAGACACACAAAAAATGAACTTACCATAGGTGCTATAGAAACACACTATCTGATAACCTTCTTCTGTCTCTGCGCTCCAAATAAAACACTTCTTATTACCTATAGAAATGGTGCTTTGTCTATACCAAGTATGTTGGTATCAAACTTGTGAAATCATCAAGCTACAATGACTTAACACAAGGCTAATACTTAGACACACTCAGAGATATATCCAACCAGATAGAGGTAAAATGCATTCTATTGATTCAAGGTGAAAATTTTGGTAGGGTTGCACCATACAAAATGAGAGATCTCCCTTTCTCAGATGAGAGTTTACAATATATATAGAATAAAGAGAAAGACTTCTGGCACCCTTTTTTATAAGTGGCCCATGCTACGTTGAATGCCTTGGAAAGAGGAAACTTTTTCATGCTAGTGTCATCCTTATAGAAATGACTTGATAGAACCATGCCATAAATATCACAGGGCTTAACTTTAGCACTTAAAACATATTAAACTTTACTGTAGAAGCATGGGTTACTTGATTGTTTTAATGACAAGGTTGCCCCTCTTTAAGACTTATGTGATTGTTTATTGTTGATGCCTCCTTTTTCCACTTGGGTTGATCTATTATTTTCCATGCTTGACTGGGGTGCATCTTTTGGAACATTTCATATGTTTTCATATGTGTGTGTGGCTATGTTCTAGATTCTCTGGGCTTCTTTCTTGATGGGTTGCTGAGTTCATTCTTGGCCTTTGTCTTTTCCTTGGCTTGTCTTTTCCTAGCTTTGTCTTTTCCTGGCTTTGTCTTTTCCTTCAATCTGAGCTCTCAGGTCTATCTTCTATCAATCTTTAGCTCTTCAAGATCCTTTCTCGATGGGTTCTTTTGGTTAGTTTGTGGAGCTAAAAGCTTCAACTGGTGCAAACAGGGAAGAGGTTGCTGAGTTCCAGGGAGACCGGTGTCGGCAGGGTGTAGTGCACAGGGAAACCGATGACGGCAGGGTGGACAGGAAGACAACCGACATTGGCAAGATGTCGGCCGATGACAATCACCTCCAGGTAGACAGGGACCGACGTCAGTCGCCTATGGCAGTTCCAAAACTGCTTGTTCCACAGACAGTTAGTTTGTTGAATCGAGTGTTTGCATGCAAAGGCTATTTTTGGTCTTGAGTTACGTGTCTAATTATTGTAATTAGGTTAGTCTAATTATTGTATGCATGAGATCTATATATGGACTCATAGGCTATAGTGTAATTTTGTAGCTAGTGAGTAAGAGAGCAATAAGCTCCTTCAGAGAGAAGAGAGTAATGGTGCGTTCCTCCTAGTGCCACAGTACCAAGGTGGGTACTGGATTGGAGAATCAGAAGGGTTCTTCGTATGTGTATGATCTTGGTCAGCATGTGTGCATGACTTTGTATAGGAGATCTATAATGGTGAGTAAGGTCTAGTGATTTGCAGGTAGCAGTAGAGAGCAGGAGATCTACTTGGAGTACGGTTGTGTACTTGGTGAACTGGCAGCGTGTTACTAACTGGTTGGAGAGGTGAACATCAATTCTGCATTGGAGTTGATTGTTGTGACCAAGAGAGAGAGGGAAGAAGGTCTTGAGGTGTGGCAAACCTTTGAGGTGGAAGAAGAAGTGGCATCTTCTTTATTGTATATTCTTCTGAGTGATTATTAATACAATTGTGTATTGTCTCTCAATTCCTGTGTTGTTTCATATTTCTAGTTACTTATTGATTCTGGTTAAATTCTGTGTTTAGTTTCTAATATGAGAAGTAATCACATGTGCTCTAATTGGTAGAGCAAGATCCTGACTAAGTAGGGATCAGAGCATGTTTATTGTTCTGTGGTTCCCCTGACAAGTGGTATCAGAGCCTTGGTTGTAGGTTCAAGAGCTAATACCAACAAGTGGTATCAGAGCTTTTGGTTGGGTTGACTAACAGGTGGTTTCAGATCTGGTAGTGTTTTTGATTACAGGTCACTCACAGGGGTTTTTAGATTGAGTGGGAGTATAGCAACGGTAGAATAAAGTAAGCTATGAATGGAGAAACTGAATAGCACGAATGGTCTAATTGATGGAAAGAAAGAGCAGGTAAAAAGAGATCATTAGTCGGTAGAAGATCAGCTTGTGGAAGCATATGTTGCAGGTAATATTGCACAGGATGTTCTGGATAAAGTGGAATCTTTATTTACAGATTCTTTTGCCTCTTTCCATGCAACCCGAAATAGAGCATCTTTTCATGGGTATGTCTTTGGAGACTTTGGAGAGATTTATTTAGGGGTTGGAGAGCCTTATCAGATTGAAATTGCAGGCGGATGACACACAGTGGTTGGAGGAAGTCATACAAGTACCAGTCTTGGAGATGAGTCTAAATTCTTCAAGAAATTTGGGTGATGAGAGATGCACTGTAACTCTCACAGTGGATACACTTGAATTAGACGGTGGTAAGAAAGTAGGTATCCTTTATCTATCTACTTATATTTCTGATTCACCTTCTGTTGCAGAGATGTGGCTTCATAGGCTTGGTCACATATGTAGAAGGAGAATGCAGGTTTTGAAGCGGAAGTCAGATGTCTTTGACAAGCTAAAGAACTGGAAAGCCTTGGTGTTCATGGAGGAGATGACAGACAGAGATCAGGTGAGGAAGCTGAATTATTCTGAGCAGAGCAGGGTTGATTTGATTAGGATTTTGATCCATGGAGAGCTCGCGGATAAAAAGTTATCACTCACAGATGAACACAGGCACCAGCTTCGGTCAGCCAGTAACTGACGTCGACAACAGGAAGACCGACGTCGGTCATGAAGGAACCGACATCAACAAGAGGGACACCGGTGTCGGCTAGGGAAATGACGTCGACAGTCAGGTTCAGTACAGGGAGCTGACATCGGTCAGAAACAGACTGGGAGATGGCCGAGATCGGTCACTGGTACGGATAGTGGGCGGATAGCAAGTCTCAAATGCTCATGTCGAGGTCAGAAAGGGTAAGTGAACCTCATATTCATTGTTCACCTTATTTATATTGATTTTTTGATAGTCAAGAACCAGGTAGATGGAAGAGGCAATGCAGGTAGAGTCCAAATACAGTGGGAGCTTGGCATGGATGAGGAGTGTGAGTCCTTGGAGAAGAACCAAACTGGTGTTTGTTGGTAAAGTTGTCAGCTGGAAGTAAGCACTGAGAGACGGAATGGATTCCCAAGTTAAAGAAGAGAGTGGATGGATACATGAGACAAAAGGCCAAGGCATATGGTCTTGAAGAAGCTGTAGGACAGTGGTACAGGTTTGACAGGTGGATGACTAAGCATGGCTCTAGTCAATGTCAGTGTAACTATTGTGGTTTTATCTTACCAGGTGGATGATGAGTCGCGACATTATCCAGTTACTGTATGTGGGTTATTTGCTAGCAAGTTTTGTACATACAGGGATTTGCTGAGCTAAGGGTAAGGTTAGTTCAGAGGCGTGTCAGGAAGAATTTGAAGCAACGAAATTCTTTGGCATAAGAGACATGGAGATTTTATCTCCAGTGGGAGCTGATGTGAAGACGGTGTTGGCAGGGTTCATGATGCAGGATGCAGAATTAGAAAGCACACCAAGGGCTGGACAGTTCAAGCTTAGCTTGAAACAGGGTTTGAAATCACATGAGGCCTAGTGTAGACTTGAGTTTTCCCAAGCAGTGGGAGTTGTCAGAAAGTATGGAGCCAATTCAAGGAAGAGGTACTGAAGGGCAGTTCAGTTGATTCTTACAGGGATTAGCGGCAGGTCGACATGCTATGCAGGGTCAAGTTATTTTCTACATAGGTTTGTAGATGCGGATTCGGCAGGTTGCTTAGATGACAAAGGCATAAAGGTTAGAGCATCACAGGGTGTGGTGGTTAGTCTTCAGGATTGATCTTGAAGAGGGATGCAAGCCAAGGTATAATTAGATAGAGTACAGGTACATGTACAATTGCAGTTGTTTATCTCCAAGTGGGAGATTGTTAGTTTGTGGAGCTAAAAGCTTCAATTGGTGCAAACAGGGAGGATGTTGCTGAGTTCCAGGGAGACCAGCATCGGCAGGGTGCAGTGCACAGGGAAACCGATGACGGCAGGGTGGACAGGAAGACAACCGACATCGACAGGATGTCGGCTGACGACGGTCACCTCTAGGTAGACAGGGACCAATGTTGGTCGCTTGTGGCAGTTCCAGAACTGCTTGTTCCATGGATAGTTAGTTTGTTGAACCAAGTGTTTGCATGTAAAGGCTATTTTTGGTCTTGAGTTGCATGTCTAATTATTTTAATTAGGTTAGTCTAATTATTGTATGCATGAGATCTATATATGGACTCATAGGCTGTAGTGTAATTTTGTAGCTAGTGAGTAAGAGAGCAATAAGCTCCTTCAGAGAGAAGAGAGTAATGGTGCGTTCCTCCTAGTGCCATAGTACCAAGGTGGGTACTGGATTGGAGAATCAGAAGGGTTCTTCGTATGTGTATGATAATGGTCAGCATGTGTGCATGACTTTGTATAGGAGATCTATAATGGTGAGTAAGGTCTAGTGATTTGCAGGTAGCAGCAGAGAGCAGGAGATCTACTTGGAGTATGGTTGTGTACTTGGTGAACTGCCAGTGTGTTACTAACTGGTTGGAGAGGTGAACATCAATTCTGCATTGGAGTTGATTGTTGTGACCAAGAGAGAGAGGGAAGAAGGTCTTGAGGTGTGGCGAACCTTTGAGGTGGAAGAAGAAGTGGCATCTTCTTTATTGTATATTCTTCTGAGTGATTATTAATACAATTGTGTATTGTCTCTCAATTCCTGTGTTGTTTCATATTTCTAGTTACTTATTGATTCTGGTTAAATTCCATGTTTAGTTGCTAATACGAGAAGTAATCACATGTGCTCTAATTGGTAGAGCAAGATCCTGACTAAGTAGGGATCAGAGCATGTTTATTGTTCTGTGGTTCCCCTGACACTTTCTTTTGGCCTTAAGCCCTTTGAATTCCTTCGGATTCACGCTCAATCATTTAAAGATCAATGGTTATTTCATTGTCATAAATTTGACATCTACGGGGACGTCGCTAGATGTTTGAATTCCAATGGCTATTTTGTGATGCTGAATTTGACGTCCGCGGGCTCGTCACCCCTTTGATAATTCCTTCATCTTTCTCTTTTCTTCAACTTCACTTTCCTTCAGACTTTATTTTTGAAGTGTTCCTTTAGACTTTTTTTTGAAGGATATCTCTCTCTTCTTTTCCTTTGTTCAGGACTTTGTCGTTGAACCCTCCCAAAGGGAGGGTGTCCCTTTGGGGCTTGGAGAAAGGTCCCTTTTGGTAGCCACAAGTCCCCTACAAGGGCTGATTAACCTTTGAGCTTTTGGAAATGATCCTTTGGCTTTGTGAATTTCTTCAGACAAAATGTCTGAAGGAATTCCTTTGGGTATTTTTTATAAAGGAATTCACACTTGGTCTTCCTTGGGTTTGTTCCTTTGGAAGGATTCTTTGGACAAAATTTTGAAGGAAATCCTTCCTTTTGCCTTAGCCTTTTTTGAAGGAAAACCTTCCCTTTCGGCCTTGTTCACTTTGGTCTATTGTTAAGTTTTTTCTGCCCTTTGCAAGGGCACTTGACTTTGGAATGCCCCTTTGAACCTTCCAATTGAACCTGAACCTAAACCCTTTTTCAGAGTTTAATGGTTCAATGGTTCAGTGGTTCAACACTATGTTCTATAAGGAGTCAACTTCATTCAATTCACTATTTGAACCATCCATTTGAACCGAACACTTGAACCAACTGATTGAACCAACACTTGAACCAACTGATTGAACCAATAATGGTTCAACAGTTCAATGGTTCAATATTTCTAAGTTCAAAGCTCTTGGAAAGATCATGTCATTGAACCCCGACGTTGAACCACTTTTTCCAACCTTTAAGGAAAGTGTCTTGAAAATTTTGGTCTCTTTCCTTGTGAATTTCTTTGGACAAAATGTCTGAAGAAGCTTTACAAAAGACTTGCATTCTTTGAACTAGTTCATCTTTTTGCTGAAAGACTTGTGCAACCTGAATTTATGATTAATGGCTCAGAATAGCAAGGGAAGAAGGAGACCGATTTTGGCCTACATGACCAAAAATGGTCAACAATTTTGGTGGTTCCTAGGGGAAGCATGCCTGTTATGCTTAGAAACTAGTAGCCTCAAAGTCCATTGGGCACATAGTCATAACATAGCTTTGAAAGAGTCAGCAACAACCTTGAGATATCCAAGAATCAATCACGAAGTTATTTTACCCCAAACACAAAGGAAAACACACACAACAAAGGCTAAAAAACACTACCCCTGTGCAAACAGCACTTAGGGAAAATAGGGAATGAAAAAATGAAAGCAAACTATTATGTATAGCTAACCAGGTATATTTTCCTTCCTCTTGGATCAAAAGGAAAACTTCTCAGGTCTCCTTCATGGCAAGAGAATTTATTGTGCTAGACAAGTGGCTGAATGGAATGGAGATTTGGTAACTTGCTCTTCTTGCCTACCACCTTGATTGGTTCATGTCCAAATGAATCGGGGGTAAACATGCATCGAACATATATGTATTTTTATTATTCTTGGAAGCTTTCCTCCTACCGGTTCTTCATGATGGTGTGTTTCACCAAGAAATCAATGGTTCTTAGCTTATCACCATAAGCCCCTTGATATGCATAGTCCCTTTGACATGCATCATGGTTTGACTCATTCCCTTCTGCCTCATTAAAGACCCTATCAAACTGATCCTCTACTTCATCATGGCTCTCTTGAAGAAGGGTGACTATTGTGATGTCTAAAATGGGATCACAAACTGATTGCTCATCCCACAGAACATCACCTTCTCATTCAAGGCTCTCTTCTTCAAATATTTCCTCATTATGGATAGGCCTCTCCTTTTCGTACTCAAAGACCATAGTCTCTAGCTATTAAAAGTCATCCTCCTAATCCTCCTCTAACTAAGGTACAATGGCATGGTCATCCTCCTCATCTAAGCAACAAGGAAGTTCATCAAACAAGGGAGGAGAGAGGTCAACATGCTTACTTTCCTCTTTATATTGTAGAAACATCTGCATGTATGCATGACCTGCATCTTCTCCATTGTTGATGATATCTTCAAAAGGAGCATCCATGATGATTTCATCTTCATTGTCACTCATGATAGCCTCCTGGGCAGCTACAAATTGGATCCTCCCTTCTTCACTTGCCTCCTGCAGAACAGGTTCCTCTTTGAGAAGGGATGAAGTGGAAGGTTGATAGTTAAACACATGTGGAAGAGGAGGCAATCCTTGAGCTAGAATATAATGATTCTCCTCCTTCCATTTGGTCAACACTTCATCTATATCAGATGTGGCTTGATATCTCTCTTGGAGGGGTGTAGATGGGGTGTGTTTAAATGTAGGATCTTCTGCTTGATCTGAATCATCCATCACACTTTAGCTGAGGAACCTCATTCTAGACTCTAACTCTATAATTTTCTTGGCTATATTCTCTTGGAAGAGCCTTTCTTGGAGATCATGAGGATCACCATGAGCAAGAGCAGCTTTATCTTCTTCAAGGCCTTGATCTAGTTCATGGTATTCCCTCCTCCAACTTGGAATCTTGACATCATGTTGAAAGACTTGAGGAGGTTGAGGAAGACTAGGAAGAGACTGTTGATGTACATGAAGAGTTTATAGAAGAGATATGTGTTGGTTCATGGTATTCCCTTCAAAGGAGGATTCACAATCTAAGGAATTGAGAAGTTTCATCTCTATGAGAGGCTGATCTAATGCCCTTTGATGTTTGAAAGCTAGGTGCAAAAGATTAAGAGCAGGATTGGTTACTGCATTAGATGAGCTAGAGTGAGCAAGTGCTATCTTGTAGAAAGGATTTGGTACACAAGAAGGGGCTTTCTTTAGAATAGGATGGGGCACACAAGGCTGACTACCTTGAATGAATGGAATCTTCCATTTTACTACCCCCTCCTTCATGGATTGCAAGGCTTGAGCTTGCCTAAATAAACACTCCTCTTTGTATAGAAGCTCTTGTTGATATATATATATATATATATATATATATATATATATATATATATATATATATATATATATATACTACTCATCCAATCTATCTATCTCCATCACTTGCTTTTCAAATTCTAGTGTTACTTCCCTTATTATTGAAGGGCAACTAGGAGAGTTGCTTAAGGTGATTCCATGAACAACCCGAGCTAGATCAAAGTTATATGAAGGAACACACGGCCCATGATGCTGAGTAATGGAATTATACATACAAAAATATGATTTCTTGATGGCACCAAGACTGCTTAACCAATTGATTCAACTCAGAGTCACCATTGGTGTTGATGAAAAGCCTCTATAGGCTGGTTGGTTGAAGAACACACCAAAATTCTTCAACTATTTGGATAAAAACTAGTGGTCCCATCGGGCATGCCAAAAACTATTGACATTATGGATTGCACCCTTGATAGAAGGTTGAGCTTCTGTCTTCCACGTGATACAATGGAGACTCCTCTCTTGCCTGTGGGTCTAACAAAATTGAGGGGAGAATCTCTAGATAAGGGCTAGCTCCCTTTAATGCATCTCTAGGTTATTTCACTAATACTATTAATATATAAAAGGGGGGGTTGAAAAGAAAGAAGGATGCTAAAAACAGAAACTAACCTAAGACAGTGATGCACCAAACAAGTTTGATCTACTCATTTACTCACACTTCAGGCTAGAAGAAGATATACATACACTTTATCTAATAAAAAGACTAGACTGTAGGGAACTTTAATAGGGAGGCTTAATAGAGACACATAAAAAATGAACTTACCACCGGCATTGTAGAAACACAGTGTCTGATAACCTTCTTCTGTCTCTGTGCTCCAAATACAGCACTTCTTGTTACCTACAAAAATGGTGCTTTGTCTATACCAGGTATGTTAGTATCAAACTTGTGAAAGCATCAAGCTACAATTACTGAACACAAGGCTAATACTCAGACACACTCAGAGATATATCCAACCAGATAGAGGTAAAATGTATTCTATTGATTCAAGGTGAAAATTTTGGTAGGGCTATGCCATACAAAATGAGAGATCTCCCTTTCTCAAATTAGAGTTTACAATATATATAGCATAAATAGAAATACTTATGGCACCCTTTTTTATAAGTGGCCCATGCTGCATTGAATGCCTTGGAAAGAGGAAACTTGCTCATGATGGTGTCATCCTTCTAGAAATGACCTGACAGAACCATGTCGTAAATATCACAAGGCTTGACTTTAATGCTTAAAATGTATTAAACTCTACTGCAGAAGCATGGGTCACTTGATTATTTTAATGACAAGGCTGCCCCTCTTTAAGACTTATGTGACTGTCTACTACTAATGCCTCCTTTTGCCACCTAGGCTAATCTATTCTTTTCCATGCTTGACTGGGGTGCATCTTTTGGAAAATTCCAAATGTTGTCGTATGTGTACATGGTCATGTTTTGAATTCTCTAGGCTCCTTTCTTGGTGGGTCGTTGAGTTCATTCTTGGCCTTTGTCTTTTCCTTGGCTTGTCTTTTCTTGGCTTTGTCTTTTCCTTCAATCTGAGCTCTCAGGGCTATCTTCTGTCAATCCTTGGCTCTTCAGGCTCCTTTCTTGGTGGGTTCTTCCTTTTGGCCTTAAGCCCTTTGAATTCCTTTGAATTTGCATTCAATCATTTAAAAATCAACAGTTATTTCATTGTCATGAATTTGATGTCCACGGGGACATCACTGGATGTTTGAATTCCAATAGCTATTTCGTGATGCTAAATTTGACATCTGTGGGCCTGTCACCCCTTTGATAATTCCTTCAAATTTCTCTTTTCTTCAACTTCACTTTCCTTCAGACTTTCTTTTCAAAGTGTTCTTTCAGACTTTTTTCTGAAGGATATCTCTCTCTTCTTTTTCTTTGTTCGGGCCTTTATCATTGAACCCTCCTGAAGGGAAGGTGTCCCTTCAAGGCTTGGAAAAAGGTCCCTTTTGTCAGCCATGAGTCCCCCGCAAGGGCTACTAAACCTTCGAGCTTTTGGAAATGATCCTTTGGTCTTGTGAATTTCTTTAGACAAAATGTCTGAAGGAATTCCTTCAGGCATTTTGTCAAAATTAATTCACACTTGGTCTTCCTTGGGTTTGTTCCTTCAGAAGGATCTTTGGACAAAAGTCTGAAGGAAATCCTTCCTTTTGCCTTAGCCTTTTCTGAAGGAAAACCTTCCCTTTTGGCCTTGTTCACTTTGGTCCATTGTTAAGTGTTTTCAACCCTCTGCAAGGGCACTTGGGCCCCAAGATGTCCTTCAAAACCTGCTTGAATGGCCCCATTTGGCACCTTCCTACCCTCCACAAGGGCACTTGACTTTGGAATGCCCCTTTGAACCTTTCGATTGAACCTGAACATGAACCCTTTTTCAGAGTTTAATGGTTTAGTGGTTCAACACTGTGTTCTGCAAGGAGTCGCGTTCATTCAATTCACCATTTGAACCGACCATTTGAACGAAACACTTGAACCAATCGATTGAACCAAACACTTGAACCAAGCAATTGAACCAACACTTGAACTAACCGATTTAACCAACACTTGAACCAACCGATCGAACCAACAATGGTTTAACGGTTCAATAGTTTAATATTTCTAAGTTCAAATTTCAAAGTTTAAAGCTCTTGGAAAGATCATGTCGTTGAACCCCGACGTTGAACCACCTTTTCCAACCTTTAAGGAAAGTGTCGTGAAAATTTTGGTCTCTTTCCTTGTGAATTTATTCGGACAAAATATCCGAAGAAACTTTGTAAAATCCTTGCATTCTTTGAACTAGTTCATCTTTTTGCCAAAAGACTTGTGCAACCCAAATTTATGACTGATGGTTCAGAATAGCAGGGGAAGGAGACCAATTTTGGCCTACAGGACCAAAAATGGTCAACAGGTTTCATTCCGAATGATCAAATAAAGTAGAAACTGTAGAAACCCTTGGCTTCCACTTCTCCACAACAACACATCAAAGAAATATCAAATCCTGGATGATTCCATAATAGCTTTGGTTGATCCCTTTTATAATTTCTCCAAGAAGAGGTCGATCCTCTAGAAGCCTCTTTTAATCATTTAAAATATTATTAAATTTGCACTTTATAACTTAATAAAATATTTTCTCAAAGTAGGTGCTCATTTAATTAATCATTTAATGTAATTTAAGTGACCTTTTTGAGGATCATAGCCCCATTAGACATAAAGTTATAATATAACTTTATAATTACACTTTATAAATAATTATTAATAAAGTAATCACTTTATTAATAATTAAAATAACATAACTCCAAAAATAAATATTATTTCTCAATTTCGTTTGAACCTGGGAGTTAACCATTGTATCCACTGTGCATCCAACTACCTTACTAAAAATAGCAAGGGTCCCTCTCTAACATCCATTGACTTACTATAAATAGTAAGTCCCTCAAATGAAACCAGAAACCCCTGCATATCAATGCCTCAAAACAAGTGAAGGATTTGGGGAGATAAACACTTACAACTACCACCTGAAGAGCTTCATAATGCCCAAATTAGACCCTTTAATCCACCACACTAGCCTACAAGGTTTAAATAATAGTTTAATCTACCAAAATCGAGAACAAGCCAAAAAGGGGACATTACAATGAGCCATAAGTGTTGTATCCAATTTTGTGGAAGGATAATTATTAAGATCACATGATGCATTTTGTCTTAGAAAACTGATTATGGAGGCTAAGAGATTGCTCACTAAGAAGATATTGCATTTTGATAATGTTCAGTTTGTTTTGCATACTACACCTTGGAGTTTGCTAGTAATGGAAAACATATTAGTTATGGAGGTGATGGTATGGATTAGTAGATGGGACAACAATCTTTTGACATCATATGAGCATGAATCCAAGCTAGATGGTGGTGAAAATAAGTGTAGCATGGTAGACATTCATGAGAGGATAGTCAAGCATGAGGTAATGGTGGGAAATTTTATTTGCCAACCATCTGATTTTATAACAACATTTGGAAAAGAACATGAAACAAATTGTATGTTGATGCAACACCCTTATGATGTTGATACTTTAATTGATTATAAGGATGTCATAGTTTCAAGACTCAATAAGTTACAACTTTCAGCTGCTAGGAGTATGCAAGTGTGCTCTTGTGTTGAATATTTCAAGGATAATGAAAGAAAAGGTGCAATCAGTCCTAAATCTTTGGTTAGGGACAACAATGTTATACTCTTTCATTTACATGAACTTGCAATCCCTATTCATGGAGTAATTGGTAATAATGAGTTTTCAAATGATAGCTTACATGATGCATTAGTTAAGCATGGCTATTTTGATGATGATTCTTCCAAGAGGAATGAATTTTTTTACTTTAAAACAATATGTTGGAAATATTGTCATTGATGTCAAAGGTCTAGCATTATTGGTGATAAAGGCCACATTGCATTTAATGTTGTTTGTAATTGATATATCTTGGCTAATGTGAGTTAATATCTATTTAATATTAATGAATATATTTTTGGTTGCATATGAGACAAAAGAAGGGCCCACGGAGAAGTCAAAGAGCCACAAGGTAAAGACAAAAGAAGGATGGGACACATTTTCCCATGAAGAGTCATCTTGGGGAATTCCAAGAGTCACCAAGTGAAGATAAAAGAGGAAGGGCACAATTTCTCATGAAGGGACACTTTGAGGAATACGAAAAGTCACCAAGATAAGGACAAAAGAGGGAAGGACGTTTTTGGTCATGAAGGGTCACCACATGACTTTTCAAAGGCAAGGATATGAAGGTTCATACAAGTTTGGCACCATTTTGCATGAGGATTGAAGGGTCACAAAGGGGGAAGGCCAAAGGTCATTTGGAAAGCTATAAATAAAGTCTTGAGAAGCCATTTGTAATATGAGAGATAGAGGTTGATTTGATATTGTAATATCTAGCTTAGAAGAGCAATTGTGAGAGATGAATATGATTTGTATTTGTTATATCTAGCTTAGAAGAGCAAAGGTGAGAGAGAGGAAAGAGATGTTGTAATGAACTATCATTTGTTGAGATAGCAACATTGAGAGATATGTGTGTGGTATACATAAAGGGGTTGGTGCTCCTATGGGTTGGTGCTCACGAATTTTTGCTAGGTTGGTGCTCGGCAAAGGGGTTGGTGCTCCTATGGGTTGGTGCTCATGAATTGTTGCTGAGTTGGTGCTCAGCAAAGGGGTTGGTGCTCCTATGGGTTGGTGCTCATGAATTGTTGTTGGGTTGGTGCTTGGCAAAGGGGTTGGTGCTCCTATGGGTTGGTGCTCATGAATTGTTGCTGGGTTGGTGCTTGGCAAAGGGGTTGGTGCTCCTGTGGGTTGGTGCTCATAAATTATTGCTAGGTTGGTGCTCAGCAAAGGGGTTGGTGCTCTTGTGGGTTGGTGCTCAGCAAAGGGGTTGGTGCTCTTGCAAGTTGGTGCTTGCGAATATTATTTGGGTTGGTGCTCATTCATATACTTGAGATTGTTCTCCATGGTTTTTCCCACATTGGGTTTCCACGTTATATCTAGTGTCTCTCTCTATCTTGTGTGGTGTTTATTGCTTGAGTTTTATTGCATATCTTGAATGTTTGATTAAGTGGAATTTGGTTAAGGGAAAGTTTTATAAGATATATGATATACTGATTCACCCCCCCCCCTCTCAGTATATCCCATGCTTAACACAATAGAAATAAATCAATCCAAATAAATCTACAATGTACACCACTCCATATATGATGAGAAGCAAGACTTCTCTAATTTAGAGTTTATAATTGATGTTGAAAACATTATGGATGAGCATAGTGACCTTATGTGTGTTACTCTTAGTGGACCAGCCACTCATGAATTACTTTTGGGTGTTGGTGATGACATCTACAATGCAAATTTGATATTGGCACCTAATTATTATGATTGTACAATTGCTTATTGGTTGGAATTTGAGCCAAATGACATGGGTTATTTAGTGACAAGTAGTTGTCCTACATGGTTGTTCATTACATTTTCAAAATTGTTTGGGTCTACATCAATTTTTGGTATGCACTGGAGTGTGTGGGAACATGATTACTCATTGGATAATCCTTACAAGATGAGTCTTCTACTTTTGCTTTGGTATGATGACATCATTTCCATCATATTTGTTACTGGTCTGAGATATAACAATAGAATGTGGTGGCCTAGTATGTTGATTTTTAAACATGTGAGAGTTGTTTATCACATACTTTGGTTGGTCTACATGAATGGTTGGATGGTTGATGATGATTCTTTGATATTAGATTACTCCATCTCATACAACAGGTTTTATATTTTAGTTTGGGATCCAAGTATTGGTTTGTTGGTTGCATTGTTTCACATGGATTCCATTGTGTTGCTTCATGATTTGTGGTATATTAGCATTTTGATCAAAGTAGCACAATGGATGGGTGAATTAGTATTTCAGAGATTGACATGGGATCTTGGTATTCAACTTTGGCATGTAGATGTGGATTGCTTGAGGGCAAGAAATCTCTGGGAAGGGAGGACTGTAATGTCCCCAATTTTCGATTAGGAATAAATAAATAAAATCAATTATTTATAAAGTTGTCCACAAAAATTAATCAAAAAGATTAATTTATTTTTAATTACTTTAATTAAAAGTGACTTAAATAAAATAATAAACTATTATAAAGTCACTTTTTGAAAAAAAATATATTAAAGTCACTTTTAAAAATAGAAGAAAATTATAAAGTGACTTTATAAGGGAAAAGGGGAAAAGTAAATTAATAAAATAGGTTTCCACCATTGTAGCCACCAAAAGTGGGAAAAAAAAGAATTATAATTAGAGGTCCTTGGGTTCATTTGTATCATCTTGAATTATTTGGCAAATTGATATTGGAGAGTTTTCTCTTGGCTGAAAATTATTTTCAGTTACATCAAGGAGATGATCACATTCCACATTGTGAGGTGAATTCATGTGGAGTCCATCATAGAGCTAATTTGGTGAATTTTGAAAGATTTTTGGCTTGATTCTAGCTAGGGTTTCTATTGAATTCATTACATATTTGAAGTCAAGGAATTTTTTAAAATTATCCAAGATGGATGACTGGATAGAGGATAGTATTTGGAATATTTTGAAGTGATTTCATGAATTTTGGACAAGTGCATGATTTTTATATGAATTTTTGAAGATTGGGATGCCTAGGGTTTGCAGATTTTGATTCATTTTTTAATTGGCACATTCTCAAATTTGAGGTTGTAGGTCTATATCAGCTTATATCATATTGTTTGGCTAGGGTTTGAGGAGGTGTGGCATCTCATATTGGCACATTTTAGTATTAGGTCATTTATCATCATTCCTAAGAAGAGACCGCACCAATTTGTGGGTTTTTTAGAGATGCATTCAAGGGTTATTATTAGCTTCAACAATACTACATCAACATCATCAGCCAAACATGTGTTGAAACTATTTCCATTAGGAGTTTCAGACCTGATTTATATCAATCCATTTTGAAGGTGTTCATAGCTCATATCAACCTTATAAAATTGTGTATTACACAAGCATACAGCTATTATATCTTCACTATATTCCCTAGTATGTTTTTCATAGATTTTCAAATGTGTATGACATATTGTTTATGTAATTTTAGTCTAAAAATAATAGATTAGACCTATTGTTCATGGTGGTTAGTGACTGAAAATCAAGATTTTATTCTAAATTGTCAAGTTGTTTCTTTATATGCATTTGTACTCTCCATTTGTATGCAATTATTCTACAATTGGGCATTGAAAACTAATCAAAACCAATCATCAAAAAAACATAAACAAACTCAGAAAACAAATTTAGACCTTACATGCTAATTATTTGACAAAATATCAAACTAAGCAAATTGAAAAGTTTAGGTCAATTTTGGGAGAGGTTATTACATATGGCTTGCAATTGGAAGCCATTTACAGGTTTTTGGAGAGCTCTAGAGGGTGGTGACTTGGCCACTTGTGTTGAAAACCCCATTAAGAGCTGTGCTACAAGGGAATAACACTCTCCTAGGGTTCAGAAAATTATTATCAAATTATTCTCACTAGGGTGAATTGGTTTGGAGCTGATTTTTTAGGGTTTGGAGGGCTATTTTGTACCCAAATAATATTCTTTTTTTTTTCATGTATCAATAATTTTGGGGATATTTTCCATCACTTTAAAGTTGGAAAAGGCATAAAAAATAAATATTATATTCACTGTAAATTTATTGCATGTTCATGCCATTATTACTGATTTTATTAAATGATTTGATCCCTTAAAAATATTACCACATTCAATAATTTGTATGCAAGGGTTTCATAATTTATTTCCAGCAATTTGTAAGTTTTAGTCACCTAGGGTTTGGATGGAAAAATCATAAAAAATATTACTTTGGCTAGGGTTTGCATAAAATTTCAAATTGGAGTAATTTATCCCATTTGGGGACATTACACATTAGCTTATACTACAATAACATCTTTCTTATGTTTAGGTCTCACCATCAAGAGCACAATTTTATTACAATTTACCATATTCTTACATTGATTGGCTTTGATGAGTGAAATCTAAGGGACTACTAGCGATATGCAAAATCTATTCTCACTAATATTGATAGCAACATTTTGGTATTTGCATCATAGACTGCATAACAATGGTGAAGATATGTTTGCCCAATTAAAACATCACATATGTATAATGGTGTGACATCTCAAATGACTTCATCCTGGAAATGCTTGATTTTATACACCAAGTGGCACTGATGAGTGAGGCACTTTTTTGGAACCTATCTTGAAGCATCATATGGCGTATGGTTGAGGGTGAGGTATAAGTAGCGAGTTCAACCTCTAAATTTTCAAATGAAATAAGGTTCTTTTAGCTTCCATTATCAACAATGAAGTGTATTGGTTGGTCATTGACCCACTTTTGAAAATGGATATTTCTACTTATTTTTTATCCTAATTGGAAGTTAATACTATATTCATAATGGTTATCATGGCACTAAACTCAAAGTCCATGATATGTTTCCCTTTATCTAGTGTCGTTGTGGTAGAGCTCGATGCTTGTAACTATGCAAGTAGTGTTTTTTTGTAAGATACTTTTTTGGGTTGAAACCAAACAAAAGGGTATGCCATAAATCCCAATTTAGACCCACAAATTATTAGAAAAAATTAGAATTCCATAAAATTGAAATTTATTGCAATATTTTCCCATAAACTACAAATCACCTAAAGACCTAGGCGACTAGGGTTTGGGGTTGATTTATGACTCAAAACTACTCCAAAATTTACAAAATTAAATATGTAGATGGATAAAAATATTTCGAACATGACTCCACAATTGGATTTTTTTTTAAATTATTTTCTAATTTTATATGACAAAAATACAGATGAAACTTATAAATTTCACAACTTGCAAAATACTCATAATTTCTGAACCAATGATGGCTTGAACTGAAGATAAAAATATGCTCTTTCAAATGAAGTAATAATTAGAATTTTACCTTGGGTGGAATTCATCCAAATTTGAAACCCAAATCTAAAACTGTGTAGTCAAACCCTAGAAAAATAGAAATCTACAAATGAACAAAATATTTGCCCTTGAATCTTCTTCAAAGATCCTCTTCAAATAAACAACAACAAATCAACTTAGCATACTTGCAATTTCTGAAGTGAAATTACCTCTTCAATATTTCCTCAGAACTCCAAGTGCCTTGATTCAAGATTGGAACTCTAATAACCTAAAAATAAGATTGATTAACAAAAATATGTCTTCCCAATATTTCAAATTTTCTTTTATAACTCCTCCAAGGTGGGCAAACCACTTGTGGGGGTTATTTGGCAATGATGGACCTCTTTTAGCCACTTGGGTCTTCTCCTTTAAGCTCAAAGTTATTAAGGACTTTTAATTGAAGATCAAGTCCTCATGAGAGTGTCATTTTACATAAAGTCATTAAGGACTTTTAATTGAGGGTCAAGTCCTCATGAAAGTGTCTTTTTACTTTATTATCTAATTTACTCCTCATAATATAGTTATTAAATTACTTGAGGGTCAATTAAATAACAAATAATAAAATTGTCTTTTAATTTCAAATGATTAGAATCACTCTCTAGCAATCTCTTATTTATTAAAAATATTCCCTTTGCATCATCCCTTAGCCCACAAAGAATAAAATAGCCTAAAGGTCGTCAAAAGGTTGATCAAAGTCAACCCCCTAGAAAAGGGAACCTTACATTTTTGAAGGCAAAATTACTTGTCATAGTGACCATTGTAATTGTGTACACTGCAACACTTGCCAATATGAGATTTACTCTTTTACTTTTCAAATGGTGTGTTCTTCTAGAAGTGACACAATGGTCCTTTTATTTGTTTCTTGAAATTTGGCTTCTCTTTAGACTTTAAATTCTTATTTTGAGACTTGTCCAATGATCTAGAATCATCTTTCTTAGACTTGTGTTTGGATTTTACTTCAAATGTGCATGCATACATCTAGGCTTCTCTTAAGGAATAAATATGGATGAAATACATGTTGGATTGGATGTATATATTTAAACCTAAACTATAATCCAAGATTAGATTTTTCTTAGTCTCTTGAAAATTTATTTTGGAATTCAAGGTATCAAAAATATGGACAAATTGATCACAACCTTGATGCAATTGGGAGAACTTAGTGTATTCATAATCATAGTTTGCGATAGGGGAATAAGCTTCTTTCAAGGAATCAACAAAATCATCCCAAATTCCTATAGTAGTAAGGTCATTATAATGTCCCCCTTTCAAGTTAATCATTGGGATAAGATCCTTAGCTTGTGCATTCCCAAGAGCTAAGGTATTTTAAGGAAAAGGGGACATTGGTAGGCTTTAAGGTCATATTTTGTAAAAGCACTTTATTATTTTGTTTTGGAACCTTTTTTTTAAAGGTTACTTTATAAGTGTTATTATAAGGAATCTTGTGATATATCTTTTTATAAAAGGAAAAAGTAATTCTCCCTTCCTAATTTTGGATGCCACAATTGGAGGAGGCATATAAAAGGTGAGGGAAGACTCTTTTAGAAGGGTTATGCAATTTTGATATTAAAATTCTTGTGCAAGTATGTCAAGCTTGAATAAGTGACATGAAGACAAAACCCTTCAGGTGCACCAAGGGGTTTGGAGATGAAAACATGCATTCTCTACTAGGACTACTCTATTCAAGGGTTGTAATTTCACCATGATTATGTACAAGCGTATGCAATAAATTCTCTATTATTTTTAGATATATGTCTTTGGACACCACCTTCATCAAGGAATTTGTACTATCCTTTAGAAAGCTGGAAATCTTTAAATTACTAGTTAAAAAGGTGGGCGAACTCCATGGAGAAACCCTAGGACAAGCTTGAAGTATTTCAATGTGTGGTGACCTCCTTTGGGAGGGTGGAAACCCCTCACAAGAGGAAAATTTGGTCTTTGGAACCCTATTCTTTGGTTAAGATAATTTTCATAATTTATTTCAATCATTTGGTGAATTGTTTGGAACAATTGGCATGTGTGAAAGGACATTCTAGGCTCTAAAACATTCCAAAAATTATTACAATAATTTTGATACTTGGATGACTTGATTGGAGAGTTTTAGAAGGTGATTTGGTGAGATAAATCCAAGAGATAATTTTCAGAATTATTTCTACTAATTTTTTGAGGTGTGGCGACCCACTTGGGAAGCATTTTGAGGGTTTTAAGGGATGAAAAACACAACTGTAATTTCAAGAAAAAATTAGATTATTTTTGGGAGGTATTTCCATCTATTCATCAATTTATTTGACCTCAATAAAGTACTTAACTCTTTAAAGAATTTTCAAATTTTTGTTGAATTATTTGGATGTTCTTTAGCTTGAATATCATATAATTTTTTTAGCTAGGGTTTGGTTGGTTTTAAATTTTTAGATTTTACTTTGGTATTTGGATTGGCCTAGGGTTTTTTGAAAAACCCTCTTTTTTTATCTTCATCCCAAATTAGGGACATTACAGTGGTATCAAAGCCATATCTTGGCCATTTGTGGGAATTAGGGTCTATAGCAAACAAGAATAGTGAAGGATGAAAGGTAATACACAGGCCTAGGATCATGAAGACCAGTCTTTGGTTCATTGGAATCTTATAGAGGATTATGATGAATACTTGAATCTTGCACCTATATACTATAGGGGAAGGAGCTTCAAAGCTTGGCTAGACTTGAGGTATGGTAAGAAGTACCATGGGTATATGGATACACAAGATGATTTGGGGAAGATAGTTCTTCCAATGTTTGATAGTGATCCAAGTAATTCAGTAAGAGTTTGGGTTGATATGATGATTGAGTAACTTGATTTGAGACCTAGAGGTCGAAAAGAGGCACTAATTTCTATTATCCAACATTTGGATGGTTATCCATAAGTGGAGGCATCAAGAAAGGATGACACAAAGGCATAACATGATGGGAACACATGAAGATTTGTTGGAAGAGATAATTGAGAAGTTTGAAAGGAAGAGGGAACCAACCATGCCTAAATCAACAAAGTCATATGACAAACAAATCTAATTAGAAGAAAGGTAGCCATTAAATCAAGTGTCAGAGATGAAAATCCAATTGTAAAAGGGGTAACCACTCCACAAGCTTGCCAATGACCAAAAATTAGTCAAACAAATCTCCTTTATGAGGTACAAACAGCTTGGAATTAATTCAAAAAATTTGAAGAAATCAATGGTAAAAGAAGTTTATTTTGAAAGGCAGCCACCAAATGGAGAGACCTTGATGACTAATCATAAAAAAATACCAATAGTGGACCCAAATAAACAAGCAATCAACTGAGGTTAAAAATAGAAAATTTAGAAGGGTCAAAGACATACGAAAATAGCATAGGAGGGCAGCCATCTAAGGAAGAACAAGCTGAAAAAAGGGAGCAAGGAAAGGTGTATGAGAAGGTAAAACAAATTGAAGATGGAGGGTAAATGCATCAAAAATAAATGGACATCCAACATGTGACAAAAGAAGAGGTGATTTCCACCTTATCAAGCTCCAATAGATGCCACATTTTCCATGTTAGAGGAACCATTAATGGGAAAAGGGTTATTACATCAATGGACAATGGAGCCACTCACAATTTTATAAATGCCAAAATTGTTGCAAGACATAAGCTACCCACTAAAGCAAATGAAGGATTTAAGGTGACTATAGGGGATGGTTCCTCCATCTCATGCATTTCCAGCACTATGGGGTTGAAATTAACCTTGGGAGGATACATATTTGAAGGATAATTTAATGTGATTGATCATGATGAGTTAGATCTTGTGCTTGGATCCCAATGGTTCCAATCCCTTGGCAAATACACTCACAACTCATAAAAATTAGAACTAAAATTTATGACAGCCAATAAGGAAGTCATTTTCCATGGTTTAAGCAATGGAACACCTATTTTAGTGACTTCAAAAAGAATGGAACAATATTTTAATAAGGGGAAGATTACTTGGGTAGTAGAATTGTTTATGCATGATACAAGGTCTGATTTAAAACAACGACGACACCACAAGAATGTTCAAGCCATTCTAGACAAACATGAGAAAGTATTTGGTGATATACCACATGGGCTGCCCCTGGATAGTGGATTTGAACATATATTTGAACTTAATGAAGGCACAAGAAAAGTGATCACTACTCCCTACCATCACCCATGGATCTATAAAGAGGAGATTGAGAAGGCCATCCAAGAGTTACTTGAGATGGGGCACATAAGACCTAGCTCTAGCCCTTTCACCTCTTCAGTTGTGTTAGTGAAGGAGGATGGAACCATGAGGATATATATTGATTATAGATTTTATAAGAAGAAGAGCATCAAGAATAGGTATCCTATACCTATGATTGATGAACTCATTGATGAGCTTCATGGAGCAATTTACTTCTCCAAAATATACTTGAAGATCAGTTATCACCAAATTCGTGTGAGGGAGGAAGATGTGCAAAAAATTGCTTTTCATTGTTACTATGGGCATTATGAGTTTTTGGTTATGCCTTTCAGACTCAATAATGCTCCTTCTACATTTTAATCTTGCATGAACCACATCTTCAAGCAACATCTAAGGAAATTTGTGCTAGTGTTCTTTGATGACATATTGGTGTATAGAAAGACTTGGGAGGAACACTTACACCATTTGTAAATTGTTTTGGGAATGTTGGGACAATAAACCCTCTTTACAAATAAATCCAAATGTGAGTTTTCCACTTTCAAAATCTTGTATTTGGGTCATGTGATCAATGCACAAGGGGTCCAAGTAGACCAATAAAAGATTCAAGCTATACTTGATTGGCCACCTTCCATTACTATGACCCATTTGGGAGGGTTCATTCGTTTATGTATCTATTATAGAAGGTTTGTGAAGGGCTTCTCCCAACTTGTTGTCCCTCTTACAAATTTAACAAAGAAAGGTGCCTTTTTGTGGTCTAAAACTACCTTGGAGACTTTTGAGAGACTTAAGGTAGTGATGATTTCTTGCCCTGTGTTGGTTGTTATATATTTTTTCACACCCTTTCATATTAGAATGTGATGCTTTGGGAGAAGTAATAGGGGCTATCCTCATGCAAAAAGGACATCCCATTGCTTTTGAGAGTGTTAAGGTATGGAGCTAAAAGCTTCACCCATGAGCAAAGTACAGAAGTTGCTGGAAGTCCACAGTCACCGTCGACGGTCAGGAGCAGACCAGAAGCTGCCAGCATCAGTAGTAGGTTGGCCAACATTGGTCATAGGCAGGCATACAGGGACCGACGTCGGTCACCTGTGCGTCCAGAAAGCTATTTTCATGCGAGAACATAATGTTTGCATGATGAGATCAACTATTAGTGTTGAGTCCAAGTTTCTATTTTAAGTAGAACTGATTAGAGCCCTTGATTAGGAGGTGCATCTAGTGGCTGTAATTGTATGCTCATGAATCTCTAAAGTTATATATTAGGGATAGATCTTCATAGCTTAGTAGACACTACTGTAGAAGTAGAATATAGATTGTATATGTGTATCAATCCAGGTTGTTGGAGTTGATTGTAATTGAGAGAGAGAACTCTTGAGGGAAAGAGATCTAGGAAGAGATCTGTACATCTGAGAGAGGTGTGGGAGAAAAGAAGTTTCTTCAATTGTAATTCCTTCTGTAAAGAGTTTAATACAAGTTTTCAGGGTGGTTTCTTGTATCTCTTATTCTTTGCTATTTCTGATTCTAGTTACTTATCTATCTGGCTTAATTCTGCTTTTAATTGCTTTCATATAGTAATCAATTTTGTTGATTGATCCCCACCAAGTGGTATCATGGCCTGGTTGTAGGTTCAGAGCTTGATATCCAACAAGAGGTATCAAATCTCAGTTTGACTAACAGGTGTTTCAGATCTGGTTAGTGTGTATTGATTACAGGTTACTCACAAGGATTTCTATTTGAGTGGGAGAAGCAATGGCAGAAGAAAGTAAACTTAGAATGGAGAAGTTTAATGGCAAGAACTATCAATTATGGAGAATACAGATAGAAGATTATCTGTATCAAAAAGATCTATACTTACCGTTAGGTGGAGCTGCTAAGAAGCCCATAGACATGGATGATGAAGAATGGGAAGTTCTTGATAGAAAGGCTCTTAGATCTATAAGATTGAGTCTAGCATCTACTGTGATATCTAATTTATCACAGGCAAAGTCTACGGTAGAGTTAATGACTACTTTAGTAAATTTATATGAAAAACCCTCAGCTTCAAATAAGGTATATCTTATGAAGCAGTTATTTAATTTGCAAATGCAGGAAGGTGGATCTGTATCTAATCATCTAAATGATTTCCATGGAATTGTAAATCAATTAAATTTAGTCAAAATAGTGTTTGATAATGAAATTAAAGCTCTATTAATCTTATGCTCTTTACTTGAGAGCTGACATAGCTTGGTAATGGCAGTTAGTAATACTACATCTGCTTCAAATATTTTAAAAGTAGATGATGTTGTTAGTGTAATCTTGAATGAAGAAATTTGTAGGAAAAGCACAGAGGAGACATCAGGGAATGCTTTAAGTTTTGAGAGTAGGGGAAGGCAGAAAGAGAAGGGCAAGAAAGGGAGATCAAGATCTAAGTCAAAGATGAGAGGAAGATCCAAATCTAGAAATGGCAGGAAGCCAAAATGCTGGAATTGTGGAAAGATAGGGCACATAAGCAAAGATTGTTGGTCAAAGCCTAAAGAAGATAGACAGCATGATGATAAAGAAGAAGCAAAGGTGGCAGGTATTATTGCACAAGATGCTCTTATATTCTCTTTGCATAATAATATAGAATCTTGGGTTTTAGATTCTGGTACATCTTTCCATGCAACCCCCAATAGAGAATATTTTAGTGACTATGTCCATGGAGATTTTGGAATAGTTTACTTAGGGGATGATGAGCCTTGCAAAATTGTTGGCAAAGGAAAAGTGCAGCTGAAAATGCAGAATGGCAACACATGGGTGTTGATAGATGTCATGCATGTTCCCAGCTTGAAGAGAAATTTGATTTCTGTAGGAAAGTTAGGGGATGAGGGTTGTACAGTAACTCTCACAGCTAAATCTTGGAAGGTTTCCAAGGGTGCACTTGTATTGGCCAGAGGTAAGAGAGTAGGTACTCTCTATTTATGTAATTGTATTACTGATAATTCTCCTTCTGTATTATCTACTTCAGATGTAGATGCAAAGTTGTGGCATCAAAGGCTTGGCCACATGAGTGAGAAGGGAATGACAATTCTTAAGTCAAAAGGTATGTTTCTAGATTTGAAAAGCATAAATCTAGATTTCTGTGAAGACTGTATTTTTGGAAAACAAAAGAGAGTGAGTTTTCTCAAGACTGGGTCAACAAAGAAGAAGCACAAATTGCAACTTGTTCACACAGACGTGTGGGGACCAGCTCAAGTTGCTTCTATTGGAGGATCTCAGTACTATGTTTCCTTCATAGATGATGCTACAAAAAAGGTATGGGTCTATTATATTAAGAAGAAATCTGATGTTTTTGACACGTTTAAGATTTGGAAAGCTATGGTTGAGAATGAAACAGGCAAGAGATTGAAGTGCCTGAGATCTAACAATGGTGGTGAGTTCTACAGCTATAAGTTCAACTGGTATTGTTATATGCATGGAATACATAGGCAAAGGACGGTTCCAAGGACACCTTAGCAAAATGATGTTGCTGAAAGGATGAACAAAAAAATCATGGAGCGTGCAAGGTGTATGAGGTTGCATGCTGGTTTGCCCTTAGAGTTTTGGGCAGAAGCTGTGGATATTGCAGTTTACCTGATTAACAAAGGACCCTCTACAACGCTGGACGGTGGAATTCCAGAAGAGGCATGGACAGGTAAAAAGGTAGATCTATCATTTCTCAAAGTTTTTGGTTGTGAAGCCTTTGTGCACATTGATAAGGAGAATAGAAAGATGCTGGATGCTAAGTCTATGAGCTGCACATTTATTGGCTATGGCTCTGATGATTTCAGATTCAGGTTTTGGAATCTAGGAACTAACAAGATAATTAGGAGCCGTGATGTTGTTTTCAATGAAAAAGTGATGTATAGTGATCAGCTCAAGAAGCTGAATCAATCTGGGCAGAGCAATGGAGAATTGGACAAGGTGACGGTCCAAAAAGAGCTCGCGGGAAAGAATAATCGCAGAAAGGAAAACATAGAGACCGGCGTCGGTCAGGTAGGAACCGACGTCGGCAGTACAAGAACTGGTGTCAGTCAGACAGTGATTGACGTCGGCCAGGCAAAAATTGATGTCGGTCAGGCAGAATCGACGTCAGTCAGTTACAGGCCTGGAAGTGATCGAGGTCGGTCACTGTCAGAGAATTTGGGTGGACAACGTGTTGTGAATGAGTCTCAAATGCCCATCAAGAGGTCAGACAGGGTAAGTAAACCTCCAATTCAATATTCCCCTTCATTATTCTATTTATTGCTAACTGATGGTGGAGAACCAGAGAGTTTTGATGAAGCAATACAGGTGGAATCCAAGATTCAGTGGGAGCTAGGCATGAATGAGGAAATTGATTCCTTGAAAGAGAACCAAACATGAGATTTGGTTGAGTTGCCAGCAGGAAAGAAGACACTGAAGAACAGATGGATCTACAGATTGAAAGAAGGTGAGAATGGACATATGAGATATAAGGCCAGGTTGGTAGTGAAAGGATTTGCACAAAAACTAGGTATTGATTTTGGTGAGATTTTTTCTCCTGTTGTTAAAATGACTTCTATACAGACTGTACTGTCTTTAGTTGCTATTGAGGATTTGCATTTTGAGCAGCTTGATGTTAAGACAACGTTTCTTCATGGAGATTTGGATGAAGAAATATACATGGATCAGCCGGAAGGATATGAGGTCAAAGGTAAGGATAAGCTAGTGTGCAGATTGAAGAAAAGCTTGTATGGCCTCAAGCAAGCTCCAAGACAATGGTATTTGAGATTTGACAGGTTTATGACTGAGCATGGCTATAGTAGATGTCAATCTGACCATTGTGTGTATTTTAAGAGATTGGATAATGGTAGATATATTATTCTGTTGTTGTATGTAGATGATATGCTGGTTGTAGGATCACACATGCAGGATATCTCTGAGCTTAAGGTGAAATTAGCTCACACATTTGCCATGAAGGATTTGGGAGCAGCAAAGAAAATCCTTGTCATGAATATTAAGAGAGACAGGAAAAATCACAGGTTGATTTTGTCTCAAGAGGATTATGTGAACAAGGTGTTGAAACGGTTTAATATGCAGGATGCAAAACCGGTAAGCACACCTATGGCTGGACATTTCAAGTTGAGTAAAGAATAGTGTCCTAATTCACATGATGAGGTAGAGTACATGAGGAAAGTTCCATATGCTTCCGCAGTAGGAAGTTTAATGTATGCAATGGTTTGTACTAGGCCTGATATTGCCCAAGCAGTGGGAGTTGTAAGTGTATGGCCAATCCAGAAAAGGAACACTAGAAAGCAGTTCAGTGGATCCTTAGATATCTGAGAGGAACCAACAGTAGGCATTTGTGCTATGGAGGTTCAAATACTTCTCTACATGGTTATGTAGATTCAGATATGGCAGGTGATTTGGATGGCAGAAGAAGCACCACAAGATATGTTTTCACTGTAGGTGGAACGGTGGTTAGCTGGATATCAAAGTTGCAGAAGGTTGTTGCCTTGTCAACTACAGAAGCAGAATATATTGCAGTCACAGAGGCTAGAAAAGAGATGATATGGATGACACGGTTCATGGAAGAGCTTGGAAAGGAGCAAGAGAGTTGCAGACTATACAGTGATAGTCAGAGTGCAATTCATTTTGGCTAAGAATTCAGCCTTTCATTCAAGAACAAAGCATATACAGCTTAGGTACCACTTCATTAGACAGGTATTGGAGGATGGTGAGTTGAAGCTGGAGAAGATCCATACAGATAAGAATCCTGTGGATATGTTAACCAAGCCGGTTACAAAGGAGAAGTTGAATCTTCATTCAACTTTCGTTGGTCTTCATGATTGAGTTGAAGATGGAGGAGCTAGAAGATGTTTCTGTACAGGTACTGGTGCAGCTGTTTATCTCCAAGTGGGAGATTGTTAAGGTATGGAGCTAAAAGCTTCACCCATGAGCAAAGTACAGAAGTTGCTAGAAGTCCACAGTCACTGTCGACGGTCAGGAGCAGACCAGAAGCTGCCGGCGTCGGTAGTAGGTCAGCTGACGTCGGTCACAGGCAGGCATACAGGGACCGACGTCGATCACCTGTGCGTCCAGAAAGCTATTTTCGTGCGAGAACAAAATGTTTGCATGATGAGATCAACTATTGGTGTTGAGTCTTAGTTTCTATTTTAATTAGAACTGATTAGAGCCCTTGATTAGGAGGTGCATCTAGTGGCTGTAATTGTATGCTCATGAATCTCTAAAGTTATATATTAGGGATAGATCTTCATAGCTTAGTAGACACTACTATAGAAGTAGAATACAGATTGTATATGTGTATCAATCCAAGTTGTTGGAGTTGATTGTAATTGAGAGAGAGAACTCTTGAGGGAAAGAGATCTAGGAAGAGATCTGTACATCTGAGAGAGGTGTGGAAGAAAAAAAGTTTCTTCAATTGTAATTCCTTCTGTAAAGAGTTTAATACAAGTTTTTAGGGTGGTTTCTTGTATCTCTTGTTCTTTGCTATTTATGATTCTAGTTACTCATCTATCTGGCTTAATTCCACTTTTAATTTCTTTCATTTAGTAATCAATTTTGTTGATTGATCCCCAACATCCTCATGCAAAAAGGACATCCCATTGCTTTTGAGAGTAGAAAACTCAAAGAAGGGGAGAAGTTTTCAATTTATGATAAGGAGATGTTGGCTATCATGCATGCTTTGGCCAAATTACATTAGTATCTAATTTTTAGAAGATTTATAATTAAGATGTATCACAATAGCCTCAAATACTTCATCACATAAACTGATTTGAATGATACGTAGCAGAAGTGGGTAGGCAAGCTTCAATCCTATGACTTCAACATTGAATATACAAAAGGTAAAAATAATAATGTGGTTGATGCTTTGTCAAAGAGGCCCTTTTTTTTTCTATAATTGAATTAAAAAACTATTAGAGGGATATAATTATCATTGAATATGCTAAGGATGAGTGGGCTACCACAATTTTGTAAGGCAAGGTGATTGACAATAATTACAAGGTGAGTGAAGAGCTGATTTTACATTAAGGGCAGAATTTTCATGGCCCCTTCATCCAAGTTAAAATGCCAAATTATGAGGGATGATCATGATTATTCTATGGTAGGCCATCAAGGGTATTTTAAAACATACAAAAAGGTAACATAAAGGTTTGCTTGGAAGGTATTGAAAAGAGATGTTTTATTTTATGTTAGAGAGTGTATGGTTTATCAAAGGAATAAAGGCATGACTACATTTCTAACTAGTATCTTGCAACTTCTCCCAATTCCCCACCAAAAATTGGAGACTATATCCATGGACTTCATCATGGGGTTACCTATGTCATGAGGTAAATGTGGAATCTTTGTTGTTGTGGATATATTGACAAAAAATGCTCATTTTTTGCAATTCCAACCAAGTATAGTGCTCCTTATATACCATAATTTTTCTTCAAAGAATTTTTTAAGTTGCATGGGTTGCCCAAGATTATCATAAGTGATAGGGATAGCTGGTTTATGATCCACTGTTGGTAATAAATTTTCAAGCTAATAGGTACCGAATTGATTCCAAGCACTAGCTATCATCTCCAAACGGATGGGCAAACAAAAATCATCAATAAATTGGTGGCAGGATACTTAAATAATTACATTTTAGGGCAGCAAACTGGGTCGAATAAATTTTTGTACATGGCATAATTTTTCTATAATACTACCTACCACATGTATAGTGGTATGTCTAAATTCAAGGATTTATATGGTTATGAGGATCTTTCATTTTTTGACCTTGTTTTGGGGGATATTAGGGTTCCCGAGGCTACCAATTGGGTGAAACAAAGTTCTAAAATTTTGGACCAGGTCAAGAAAAATTTGCAACAAGCTCAAAATCAACAAAAAGTGTATGTGGATTAGCATAGAGTGGAAAGGTGATTTGAGGTTGGGGACATGGTCTATTTAAGATTGCAACCTTATATGCAATCTTGTCTCAAGAAAAGTGGAGTAGAAAACTTAAACCACATTTATATGAACCTTATAGAATTCAAAGGAGAGTCAGAAAGGTGGCATATGAGATAGAGTTACCAGAAGGGAGTAAGATTCACAATGTATTCCATGTTTTTTGCCTTAAGAAAGCTCTTAGAAATCATATCATACCCTCCATTGAAATGCCACCACTTGATGAAGGTAAATTGATTTTGGTTCTTGAAACTATTCTTGAGGTTCGTGAAAGGAAGCTTTGTAATCACACTATCATGGAATACTTGGTTCAGTGGAAGAATATGCCTATGGAGGATGCAACTTGGAAAGGGGCAACCATCCTTCAACATCCCAATTTACAATTATTTGTGGGCAAGCAATTTTGGGAAGGGAGGACTGTAATGTCACCATTTTCAAGTTAATCATTGGGATAAGATCCTTAGCTTGTGAATTCCCAAGTTCTAAGGCATTCTAAGGAAAAGGGGACATTAGTAGGCTTCAAGGCCATATTTTGTAAAAACACTTTATTATTTTATTTTTGGACCTTTTTTTTTAAAAGGTTACTTGATAAGTGATATTATAAGGAAGGTTGCAATATATCTTTTTATAAAAAGGAAAAAGTAACTCTCCCTTCCTAATTTTAGATGCCAAAATTAGAGGAGGCATATAAAAGGTGATGGAGGACTCTTTTGGAAGGGTTATGCAATTTTGATATTGAAATTTATGTGCAAGTATGTCAAGCTTGAATGAGCGACTTGATGATGAAAACCTCCATTCTCTACTAGGAAAACTCTATTCAAGGGCTGTAATTATGCCATAATTGCACATAAGTGTATGCAAAAAATTACATAAAGGTGTCTTTGGACACCACCTTCATCAAAGAATTGGTACTATCCTTCAAAAAGCTAAAAATCTTCAAATTGCAGGTTAAAAGGTGGGAAAACTCCATGGAGAAACCCTAGGACAAGCTTGAAGTCTTTCAAAGTGTGGTGACCTCCTTTGGGAGGGTGGTGACCCCTCACACGAGGGAAATTTGGTATTTGGAACCCTATTCGGGAGTTAAGGTAATTTTCATAATTTATTTCAATCATTTGGTGAATTGTTTGGAACAATTGGCATGCGTGAAAGGACATTCTAGGCCCTAAAACATTTTATAAATTATTGCAATAATTTTGGCACTAGGGTGACTTGATTGGCAAGTTCCAGAAGGTGATTTAGTGAGATAAATCTAGGGGATAATTTTTATAATTGTTTCTACTAATTTTTTGAGGTGTGGTGACCCACTTAAGAAGCGTTTTGAGGTGTTTAAGGGGTGAAAAACATAGTTGTACTTTCAAGGAAAGATCAGATTATTTTTGGGAGGCATTTTCAGCTATTCATCATTTTATTTAACCCCAAAAAGGTACTTAACTCTCTAAAAAAAATTTAGCTTTATGTGGAATTATTTGGATGCTCTTTATCTTGAATATCATATAATTTTTCCAGCTAGGGTTTGGTTGGTTTTAAATTTTTAGATTTTAATTTGGTGTTTGGATTGGCCTAGGGATTGTTGGAAAACCCTCTTTTTTTAATCTTCATCCCAAATTGGGGACATTAGATTCATCCTCTTGGGTAGTAAAATTGTTATCCCACTATTTTTTCACAAAAAAGAAGCTCTCAAGAGGGAAAACGTAATATTTTATGAATCAAACAAAGAATTTGCAAAATATTAGGACTATACTAGATTAATCCAATTATATAAAGCATTGACATCTATATTTCCTTCAGAGATAGGAAAATCCATATTTACTTGTACCTTATACAATGTTTGGCCTCCAAATGGCTTCTTGGTTGATGAATACGATGGGTTTGAAGAAGATTGTACTCATTGCAAGAGTTAAGTGAAGTGTTGTTCCAAATCATCTATATCATTTTAAAGCATCCTCTATCATCTTTTGGAACCATCTTGGGTTCGACATCTCTAGCATTGATCTTTCTGGCATCTAATTGGGTCATGGAAAATAACTAGAAAGGTAAGACAAAAGGTCATAAGTTTTGAGACCAAGCATCATGTGGTCAAACCTTGATGAGTGGACATACAAATGCAAAGAAGGATTAAGATCATATATCAAGGCTCCACTGCCATTGATTTAGGGCCCAAGTGTGGCTTAGGATACAACACACTAAAATGGGTTCTAATGTGTTATGCATGGAAAATATTTATGCAATCATTAGAATACAGTCACATTGATAAGAAAAATAAAATGCAAAGCGAGGTTAAACCTTGGAAAACCATGCTAGAATTTTAATTCAAGAATATATTAATTTTGAATCTACAAGTTTTGTGCAATGATCTGAGAGGTCTAGATTTATCAACCAAAACTATACCATCTAGATTCTATTTAGTGAATAACTTGTCTAGATCAATATACAAGTGAATAAGATGAAAGGACAATTTGGTAGTTACAAGAAGAGCAACCACTGACATTTTTTCGATTCATATTCAATGTTTTTTCATTTTCTAAAGATTTTGCACAAGGGTGTAGAATAGAGCTGACAATATCAAATTTGTGTGGCATAGGATTTAATGAATTACAACCCCATAGATTGACCACATGTTCTTGATATGATGACGAAGCCAATGGTGAAGATGACATTCAATTTGGAGTACCACTATGATATCATAAAATGATCGAAGTCCTAGATCCTCTTAGATCAATGAAAATGTATGAAATATTTATTCCCTAGATTTTATGATCCTAAATATAGGTTGTTCTCCTGATTGGTGCATCAAATAGGCCACCATTTTCAAGGTACTGACCCATACTAACCAAAATGTAATTAAGTACACTACTCTTATTAAAACATGTATTAAGACAAAATTATTGTTTACTCCAAGTACATAACATAAAAATTAAGTACAATTAAGTTGAGTTCTAGGCTAGCTATAAGTCTTGGGTGAGTTTTAAAAAATAGTCAATCAAAACATCTAAGTTGAAGTTTTTTCATGGGGAAACCCACCTCTATTGTTTAAAGCATTTTTGGGACTCTATGAGATAAATTTGGATATGATATGGATCTAGTTTGGCTATGAAGTGGGCCATGAATAGGGACCTACTTCATGTCATAGCCCTCCTACCTCTAAATCAGGCCATGACAAAAGACCATGAATGAAAGGTGATTCTTCTCCCACTGGATATGTTATGGTGTTGGATATGATCCATTCCATTCTTGATTTTTTGAAATGAAATATGATTCCTATTGTCCCATGACTCATTCCACTCTCCCATGATTCATTATACTCTCTTATCAAAAAACACTAATTCAAAAATAAGGCTGAGGAACATGTACCTGAAGTTCAGTCAGGGAGAAATTATTTTTATTTAGGGCTTAGTTCTATGGAAATTTAACAAGAAGCATGTGATGAGTATAATATTTTTTTGATGTAATTTGTTTTGTTTAAAATTAATATTTAATGAATGATTCTATTTTCTATCACTTTGCATGTAGAATTGTAAGAGTCGTTATTCCCTGTGCACACAAGTTCACCTTTATGGACATGTTACATGATGGAAAATAATTACATGATGGCTATTCTTCAATGATCACTAACACATTATCTTAGTCTATAGTCAAAGGACACACTCCATTAGTGTCTAGTGTGTGACTCAACTTGATCATTTATATAGCGCTAGGCATAAAAATTCATTTAGTACCTTGAAGCTTGTTTACATAGCATTGGTGTATTGATTAACTAGATTACACTTACTATGACATGGGATGAAACATGGGTAATGCTTATTTATCATAATCCAACATATACACAATAATGAAAGAATTTAAAAAGTACATCCATTTTTCTACCAAGTTTCTAAGCATCACCATGGCTCACTATGAACCATAAATGTCTCACAATACAAACTAATCTAATATATTAGCCAAGGGATTTCTTATTATGAACTTGTAATGTATTAAATATGCATACTCAATATTGACAAATAGAAGTGAACAAGTTGGCTCCATGTATACATCATACATGTATGGACCAATTCCATACCACAATCAACAACATAAACAAGGACAACAGTTCCAAATACTAGGTTGATGTATCAACATGTCTCTATGACCCAAAATATGCACTCATAATCAAACAAGTTAGATGTGATAAGACCACCTCATGTATACATAACATATTTCATAAAGTAAATGAGGGTAACAAGATATTTATCCATCATTAGAACAAATAAGAAGGCTACTTTAGCATAATTGTATGAAACAAAGCATATTTCAAACTTACATGATTGGTTGCATATATACAATTTACTTGTAAAATTAGGGTGTTATGTTATCCCTTATATGTTTATGACCTACCTTATGTTTACAATAGCTTTGTATTTGTTTGGATTGAAAAGATATCCTTATATTGCATGATGGTGTTGTGTATGTGGAAGTCATAAGGTGCTCAGGTAAAAGAAGAAAGTTTGGTTAAGGATTAGAGAGAAAGGGCAGAAATATTTGGTATTTATCAAATCCCTTGCCCTAGGAGGTTTTGGAGTAAAGGTAGTTTTTAGTTCACCACCAAGTGAAAGATCAATTTAGTATGACACCCCTTTGTGGAAATCCACAAGGTGATTTTTTTCCATTTGTGTTATATATTGTTCAATGAGGTGAACCCTACCCTCCTCTCAATTCAAACATTTGAGGCCTCTTTGAAGTAAACACACCTTCACCATCAGGGCCACTCAGGGCGTACATTGCTAAATACATTGTGAATGAATAGAAGAAATGGAAGGGCTATGAAGACATGAAGTGAGCTCTTTCATTGGAAGTGTTGATGATTATCAAATTAGCGCACCAAACTAGATGTAATGTCTCCAAATGGGACAATTAGACCTAGTTGGGGTTTTCTAACAAACCCTTGAATTAAATTGTCAATTAATTGAAAATCTACTCCACAAACTAGCAAGCCTTAGCTGAAAAATTTATAGAATACACAAGCAATACACGCTAAAAATAGCTGAAAATACATGAAAATCAAGGTACTTTTTTTGAATAAAATAAATTGGTGGTGGCTGAAAATACCCCTGTAAATAATTTAATTTTTATGTGAAAGTATAGCTGCATTTTTCTATCACGAAACACCTCAAAAAGATCCACAAGTTAGTTACCATACTTTAGGAAAGAAAAAAGAAATAAATAATGATATTTCTTTCTTGGAATTTGCCCTTCTAAACACCTCCCTACTCTCTCCAATCAAGTACTCCAAGTTGCCAAAAAAATATATTGAATTCATGAATATTCTTAGGGCATAGATTGACCTTCCACACATTTAAATTGACCTACAACAACTTGCCAATAGCTGTAATAAATTATGAAAATTACCTTGACCCTAGAAGAGGGTTGTCAGGCAAATTTTCCCTCTTGAGAGGGATCGCCACCCTTAAGACGGCCTCCAAACTCAACAAGCTCCTCAACTGAGTTCGCCACATCTTTGACTTGCAAATTATGAATTTCCTGCTCTTCAAAGGGTTTGTAATAATTTTTTGATAAATGTGGTGTCCAAAAACACCTTTGTAGATTCACTTGCATAAAACTATACAAAATTGAGGTGCAATTATAGACCTTGAATAGAGTTGCCTTATGTGAAAGAATGGAGGTTTTCGTCTCCAAACTCTTTGGTGCACTTGAAGGTTTTTATTGTCAATTCACTTGTTCAAGCTTGACATACTTGCACAATAATTTCAATATCAAAAATGTAAAACTTTTTCAAATGAACCTTGCCTTTTTTTTTATATTCCTCCTCCAATTGTGATACCCAAAATAGAAAGGGAGAGTTTACTTTTTCCTTTTATAAAAATTGATATATCACAAGCTTCCTTCTAAAAGCACTGTTAGGTCCAAATGACCATAACCTTTAAAAAAGGTCCCAAAATTAGATAATAAAATGCTATATCAAAACATATCCTTGAAGCTCATAAATTTTCTCCCTTTAAAACCTTAGCCCTTGGGAACACGCAATCTAAAAGTCTCATCCCAATGACTAGCTTGAAAAGGGAGACATTACACTAGATCTTATTGATGAATACTATTGCCAAATAAATCCTAGCTTTACTGCTTTGTTTTGTGGTCTATATATATGTTTTCAAAAAATATGGTGTTGATAGACCCTAAATTTACAATAGGAAAGTAGGGTGTGACACTGAACCATCTTTTACATTGTAGGAGTAAATGAAAATAGAGCTAGATAAAAAACATGGTCTCAAAGGTGGATAACCATTTCATATCACTTGTTCTTGGAGACTTGGGCCCGGTAAAAGGAAATTCATCCAATTAGATAACACATTTGTTTGTATAAACATATTTTCCCTCCAAGACAACTTTGTCGAGGGTTGAATCTTCAAATTTCAGTCACATGGATCTAAATAATTATTAGTGGTTGACATCGAGGAAAATGAATTGCACTTTATGGTACCCAAGATTTTTCAGTCCATCCTTCGTTTTATAAATCCAAGTTATTGAAATTAACGTGGCATATACTGCATTTAATAGAAAATCTGTACACACTAGGTTCTCTTGCTTCGAAAGTTCAACTATCAGAGACTGAATTAGTAGGTTTTCTTCCCATAATGGTTCATCTACAAAACTTTTTTTCTCAATTCTGAAATAGAAATTGAAAGTTCCTAGATATTTTTTCCATAAAACCTAAAACAAAGTTCAATAATCTTTTTGTAGAAGGGAATGATTTCTACAACAAAGAACAAGTTTTCTTTGAAGAACAAATTTTTGTTGAGCATCGGCTTGGTATAACAAAATAATTTTCTTTATGAGTAGGGTTGATCTGATAAAGGATTTTTATATCATGGGCTTCTTATTTTCTAAGCATTCGTGCAACTATTAAAACTTAGCTAACTGATATTGATGCCAATCAGCCATCATATAAACAAATGCTTCATTATTGACGAGTATGCCATATTCTCAATAACAACTTTATTCAGGGAAAAAAAATAAAGGGTTGTTTTAAATATGAATTAGGGGTAACTGTCTCTTTGCATGGAAAAATCATATACTTTTAAGTCCGTGCAAAATTTTCTGCATTTCCATGTAAGCTGCTTTTGAAATTGAGAGATGCATGTGTGAAATACTATATGTAAAAGTAGAAAGACAAGTAATGTAAACAACAGCTAATATTTAAGATATTTTTCTTCACACATTGAAGCTCACATTGAGCACTTGTTCTTTGCAGAGACTTGTCCTACAACAACTATTCAGGAGATTTTCCTTCATGGTTGACTGAGAGCAAAAACTTGTAAGTGCATCATATGAGTGATCCGCTTGGACCCTGTGTTCCTATGCTTAGTCTCTCTTATTATATTTAGATTGAATATTATGTAACCTCTCTATAGTAATTCAAGTTCAAACAATAGTAATTCAAGTTCAAACAATACATTTTAAAGCTATCTTTCATGTACCTATATTGCCATACAGTTCATCATCTAGCATTATTTGTATTCAATCTAATTTATAACTACCATATCTACTCACATTGAATATTGTTCCCCACTAAATCTACAGAAATTTAATTGGAAATTCATTTAACACCGATCTTGCAATGAAGAGGTATGCTTTTAATGCATCCATTGATTTAATTTTAATAGTATAAATTGAATTTGTTGCATTACTAGATTATCTAGAAACAAGATTATAATTAAATTTTCTCATGCTATACAAAAACAATGCTGATTTTTTCTTGATCAATAACCACTAACGGACATATTTTTGTCATCATTGAATTACATCCAGAAAAGAAGCTTATCTTCAAAGAAGCTTCGTATGTGACAAAGGAAATCAAAATTGTAAGTTGGTATTTAGCAATATTTGATGTTCCATTGTCATTGTGATTGGCCCAAGTACCTAGAGTAAATGAATCAACAAGAATCACCTTCGTAATTGTTTAAGTTAAAATTTTAATATCAGATTTTTTGGAGTATAATTAATGTGTAATTATTGTGTTTATGGTTGTGGACATTGTATGAAGGAGCATAATAGTTAGTGTGCAAACCCACCATATTTCCTTAAAAAAAAAGGTTGAACATTAATGCATTGTTTTTCATCACTCACATCATTCATGTTAGAATTTGACTTTATTACTCTTTGATCAATTAATTATTTGTACATATTCTTAAATTTATAAAGAATTAATATTGACTTTGTTTCCTTGAACATTGCATAATAATTATAATAATAATAATAATAATAATAATAACAGTAGTGATAGCATCAACAAAAACATCAATGACAACCCCTATCCTTCTTGACCTCCTCCCCATTGATCAAGTGCCTAAAGCCCCTCAACCTCCCTGACCTCCTCTCATGCGGAGTGCTTAAAGGCCCTCCTCAACCTAAAGGTAAACCACCTAAGAAAATTTCATCAGGAGAGGACCTTTAAGGCATTTATGCTACTTAATATTCTGACGTTGGCATGAGGGAAGTCTTCAAGTGATATGTTGAAGTCATTTATGCTCTTGACTGGTGTGAGGAATTTGGTTGATATATTGAGAGAAATCCTTGACTAGTATGGAGAGGAGATCGAGGAATCCATTTATGTTCTCAATTGTTAGGGAGAGGAGGGCTATGATCTTGACTGGTAAGGAGAGGATATCAAGGAGGGTATTTATGATCTTGAAATTCAAGTTGAGGGAGAGGGCTTTTATACACTCATTGATTGATTGAGGACGTTGAGGAGGTTGGGGTTTGACTTGTTGGAGGAAAGGTGACTCTTTTCTCACTGGCTATGAGATGAAGCTATGACTAACTGCCTTGAACTAATGGTCAAGAGCATAAATTCCTTTCTCGACCTGAAGTTCGAGTTCCCAATGTCCTGTTGCCTCCTAATCCTACTCTCCCTCAACCTCCCCAACCTTACAATTGAGTGCCTAAAGCCCCTTAGTCGATCGAGAGCATAAATGTCCTATCGGTTGAGTGCACTCCCTATTTTTTGTCCCTCATTTTTCAAGAGAGGTAAAGTCCTTGACTTCCTAAATCCAGGGGATGCCATCAATCTCTTTAGCCTCCTCTCCCATTGATTAAGAGCCTAAAGGCCCTTACATTGGCACAAGGACTTGAAAGCACTTGATCGATGTAAATGCCTTTGGAAACTCATGTTATGTATGAAATAAATGGTGGCATCCATCATCTATTATATACGTAAACACGAATTGAGAGATCCATAGCACAACACAAGCAAGGTCGCTGACCCGAACATGGTTGAAGGTGAGTAAAATAGATTCTATGCATGAATATTACACACATTAGAAAGTGAATTGCCTGGCTAAATGTGAATAACTATTTGTCCAATAGTCCACTTAGAAGAGATAGAAAGAAGAAAATGCCTTCACACCCTTCTACTTTTATTACCAAGGATGCCCCCACTCACTCCCAATTTCAATAGATATTCTTTTATTACCAGGGATGCCTCCTCTCACTTCTAATTCTAATTCCAATAGATGAATATAGATAGATCCAATTCCCAAGAAAAGTCATTAAGAAATTACTTCTCATGGAAATAACTTTAATATATACAAGTAAAAATCCCTTGAAAATTAAAAATCTATTAAAAATTGACCATAGAAGCTTAAATTACTTAACAAAATTACTAGATTTTCACCTGGTATTTCTTGAAGTTCAATATTGTGAATTGTATGTTATCATGTCAAAGGTTTGGGATCATAACAAAATTCCCCAGTTAGGTTGAGAAGAAAGTTGTTAGAGGGATGAGACCTTCAATTTTGCATGGGTGTCACATCATTTGTTGTATCCTTTCAAAGTTTCCAATGCATAAATATTAAGTAAAATACTAGCCATTTGTGCTCCATTTTCTTAGAAATATACTAGATTTGATAGCATGTTCCAAGGCCATTACCATATAAGTGATGAAAAGAAATGTTATTGTGCCTTGTGCATTGTCTTCCATCATTCACATTATTCATGATAGAATTTGACTTTATTCCTCTTTGATCGATTAATTACTTGTACATATTCTTATATTTATAAAGAATTAATATTGACTTTGTATCCTTGAACATTGCATAATAATAATAATAATAATAATAATAATAATAATAATAATAATAATAATAATAATAATAATAATAATAATAATAATAATAATAATAATAGTGGCAATAGAAACGACAATGACAACCTCTATCCTTCTTGACCTCCTCCCCATCGATCAAGTGCCTAAAGGCCTCAGTGTCCCTGACCTCCTCTCCTATTGGCCGAGTGTTTAAAGGCCCTCCTCGACCTAAAGGTCAACCACCTAAGAAAATTTCATCGGAAGAGGGCCTTTAGGGCAGTTATGCTACTGATATTCTGACGTTGGCATGAGGGAAGTCTTCAATCAATAAGTTGAAGTCATTTATGCTCTTGACTGATGGGAGAGGAATTTGGTTGATATATTGATATCAAACCTTGACTAGTATGGAGAGGAAATCAAGGAATTCATTTATGCTCTCAATTGTCAAGGAGAGGAGGGCTATCTCTCGACTTGTAGGGAGAGAATATCAAGGAGGGTATTTATGATCTCAAAATTCAGGTTGAGGGAGAGGGCCTTTATACACTCATCAATTGATTGAGGAGACCGAGGAGGTTGAGGTTTGACTTGTTTGAGGAAAAGTGACTCTTCTCCCACAGGGTATGAGATGAAGCTATAACTAACTACCTTGAACTAAAGTTCAAGAGCATAAATTCTTTTCTCAACCCGAAGGTTGAGTTCCAACATCCTTTTGCCTCCTAATCTTACTCTCCCTCAATCTCCCCAACCTTACAATTGAGTGCCTAAATCCCGTTAGTCGATCGAGAACATAAATGTCCTATCGGTTGAATGCACTCTTGATTTTTTAGCCCTCATTTGTCAAGAGAGGGGAAGTCCTTGACTTTCTAAAGTCAGGGGATGCCATCAATCTCATTAGCCTCCTCTCCCATTGGTCAAGAGCCTAAAGGCTCTTACATTGGCACAAGGACCTGTAAGCACTCGATCGGCATAAGGGCCTTTGGCTGCTCATCTTATGTATGAAATAAATGGTGGCATCCATTATCTATTATATACATAAACATGAATTGAGAGATCCATATCATAACACAAGCAAGGTAACAGACCCAAACATGGTTGAAGGTATATAAAATAGATTCTATGCATGAATATTACACACATTGGAAAGTAAATTGCTTAACTAAATGTGAATAATTATTTGTCCGATAATCCACTTAGAAGAGATAGAAAAAAGAAAATACCCTTGCACCCTTCTACTTCTATTACCAAGGATACCCCCAATCACTCCCAACTCCAATAGATATTCTTTTATTACCAAGGATGCCTCAACTCACTTCCTTCCAATTCCAATAGATAAAAATAGATAGATCCGCTTCCCAAGAAAAGTCATTAAAAATCTATTAAAAATTAACCATAAAAGCTTAAATTACTTAATGCAATTTAACAGATCTTCACGTGGCATTTCTTGAAATTCAATATTGTGAATTGTTTATTATCATGTCAAGGGTTTGGGATCATAAAGAACTTCCCCAGTTAGGTTGAGAAGAAAGTTGTTAGAGGGATGAGACCACCAATCCTGCATACGTGTTACATCATTTGTTGTATACTTTCAAATTTTCCAATGTATAAATATTAATGTAAGCAGAAAACAAGTAAAATACTGACCATTCGTGCTACATTTTCTTAGAAAAATACTAGATTTGATAGCATGTTCCAAGGCCATTACCATACAAGGGAGGAAAAGAAACGTTAGTGTGTCTTGTGCATAAGATCGATGGCTCAAAATCCTTACTATTTCTTTTTAATCCTCGGGCGTGATTGTCAGGTATATCAATTGTTACAACTAGTAATAGTCCTTAAAATCAATGCATCCTCTACAACTGTTTAATCCAGAAGACAAAAAAAATACTAAGCACACAATCAATTACCTAAATTCAGATAGTCACTACTTGTGCCAAAACAGGGGAAAGTAGATGTCTATGTCTAACAAGTTGCTAGAATTATCACAAACCAATCTACACAATTTTCTCTTCACTGCCCATAATTTGCATCTAGTTCTCTCTCTGATGATACTCTCCCTTGCTTTGAGGAGGTTGCATCTGCGTTACACTCAAACGAACAAAAACACAGTTATCCAAGTCACGATTCAAATCCGCATAATATAAAATAGTAAAATCATGATAATAATAATTACTAAGTTCGGAATTCCGGATTTGTTTGGGAGCGCAAAAAAATCCGAAAAATTCAAAATTCTTAATTTTTTTTGGAAAATCCCGATCTGGAATATATACATATATGTGAGCAGAGTTTTATAAATATGCAAAATTGGCAAATACAATGAAAAATATTAATATAATATTATAAAAAGTTAATATTATATAATTTCTATGGTTTTTAGGCTTTTTTTTCAGCATAAAACCTAAAACATAAAAGAAAAGGAAAAAAGAAAAGATTGAAAAAAACAAGGCTGATTTGAATGAACTTATCCGGGCCAACCAAAAAATCGAATCCTACCGAAATTTTGTGTAGACCTGATCAGATTTAGTAACTATAATGATAATATACAATAATAATGATTCTGCATAATTAAATAACATCCATTTATCCGAATGACAATTAATTTCCTTAATTACATCTCATAAACATCTGAAATGAAGATAATAATAATGAATTCATGCATAACATATAGAGCAAGTTAATCAATAATCAACATCTCTGATTGCACAACGATGAATCAATATTCTCATTATTAATTGTGATTTATGTTAATATAGAATGTTAATCGCAAACAAGTGCCCTCAAAATCTAGCATTGGTAAAAACAGGATGTGACAGAGACTTACAATTTTGCATGTAAGTTGCATCGTTTGTTGTGTTCTTCCAATTTTTTCAACACGTTAGAAACAGAAATTATTGTAAGCACAAAAATGTGGAATAATTTTTTAAATTCTCTGATACCAAATCTACACAGAGCTTTAGAACAACATGACTTTCATTCATTGAAAATTAGCAGTGGCGAATGCCATATATTTATACAAGCCAATAGCGTTTAATTAGGTCCTATAAAATAGAGGCTATAATATCACATATCCGGATGTATGATATCCGAACAAAATAATAATTTATATTACTACGTGAATTAATTACTCGCTTACAACTTTATTACTATGGTGAATCAGAATTACTCACCAATCTATTTAGTCTAACATATATTATATTTGATAGCTTCTTCCAAGGCAATTAATATATACGGGAGAAAAGGGAAGGTTGATATGTCTTGTGCCGGCATTCATAAGTTGGAGAAATGAAATACAGAAAAAATGGTTCAATCACTCAATTCTTCAAACTTCCACAATTATAAGTCGGAATTTGAATATTTGTGTATTGTCCATTTAGATCAAATACTTGTGTCTATTTATAAACAAAACAATTTATAAAACAGTGTTTGATCCAATTGAATTATGGATCATAATCCTTATTATTTTTTAATCCTTGAATGCAACTGTCAGCAATGGATGCCATGCACATGTAGCACACTAATTTTCTTCTTTCTTCCTGATTTGTCAAAAAGGAATTTGAACTATGATCTAACTGTATGTCATTTTCTTGGCAGATAATTTGGCCATTAATTGCGGAGGTGAACCATGGAGTACTTCCAATCCGCCTATCAATTATGAGGGGGATCAAAATACTCCAGGCCCTTCATCATTCTGGTTGAGTCCCAAAAAGAATTGGGCAGTCAGTAACACAGGACATTTTATGGATAATAGAAACCGAACAACATATTTAAAGAATGCAGGCAACATTCAGTTTAACACAGGAAATGGTACACTGTACAGGACTGCACGGGCTTCTCCTACTTCCTTGAGATACTATGGATTATGCCTTCGCACTGGACCATATAAAGTGCAACTTCACTTTGCTGAGATAGAATTTTCCGGTGACAAATCTTTCACAAGTCTTGGAAGGCGCATCTTTGATGTCTATATTCAGGTCTATCACAATTTATTCATATTAATCTTGTCAGTGTCCATTGATTAGACATGTGCGTAGAAAGAATAAGTATCTGTGATTGGTTTTTATGTCTGATATTCATAAATCATTATAGTTGTGTATTTTGACAATTCTTCCACACATTTCTCACCTTTTAAATTTATGCAGGGAATTAAGGTGTTGCCAAATTTTAACATCGAGGAGGCTGCTGGAGGCCCAGGAAAGGGAATCGTTAAAATTTTCCCTGTAACTCTGACTAAAAACTACTTGGAAATTCACTTTTTTTGGGCTGGAAGAGGAACATATAATGTGCCAGAGGAGGGGACCTATGGACCTTTGGTATCAGCTATAGTAGTCACTCCTGGTAAACATGATCTTTAAGGAAATTTGATCAGAAATGTATACGTTTGTATGGGGAATCAATTATTTTTCTGTAACAGTGTAACAAATTCTTTTGTTAGGGTTGTTTAATTTTTTGCATAAAGATCTATCGATTACCCAGTCATTTAATTTTCATGAAATAAAATTATCCAATATCCAGCCAGGTGAATTTGCCCCATCTAATCTTAAACAGTTACCTTCATTTTGAGATTTAGTCTATTATCTTTGATAAATTTCTTTCTTGGATTTTTCCCAACTGCTTAATTTGGCATTTTAGATTGGATTTGAGTGGTATATCTTGTGTAGTAGCATTGGTATTTAAGCTTTGATATATAACTTTATCTTTGTTTCTTTTGACAGAATTTTCAATCAATAAAGGCAGCAGAACTCCTCTGATTATTGGCATTGTTTGTGGGGTAGTAATTTCGTTAGGCTTGGCAGTGTGCTTGTCATTCATCTTTTATAAGAAAAGAAATGGAATCAAGAACAGATTTCAGGATGCTCATCTGAATCAAGGTGATGACGAATGTTTCTTAGATTCCAAATTACATGTAACTGCATCATTTATTTTGCAGCATTCAAACTTCGGTGTAAGAATTGGGAAACATCGATAATTACCCTGACATAAACCTTGTCTATACAGAATTGACAAATATGACAACAATTTCCAATTATTTCAGTCTAGAGGAGATAAGAAGCGCCACAAGAGACTTTCACTCTGAGAATAAGATTGGTGAAGGCGGGTTTGGTGCTGTTTTCAAGGTAAATCACAATACAATCTGATATCTGATATTTGGGTTTAGTTATTATTATCAGTAATAGAAGAAATTGCTTTATCTTATATATTTTTCACCAAGTACTAGCATTGGGATCAAATATACAATATGGCTTTACGTTTACCATGTTTATTTTTCCCAGGGTATGCTACCAGATGGAAAAATGGTGGCAGTGAAGCAGATGTTTTCCAAATCGACACAAGGGAATCGTGAATTCCTAAATGAAGTAGGTACAATCTCTGCAGTGCAGCATCCCAATCTGGTGAAACTGTATGGCTGTTGTATTGAGGGAAAACAGCTGCTCTTGGTATATGAATACTTGGTGAACAACAGTCTAGCCCGCAGTTTATTTGGTACATTCATATTTCTCCAAAACCTGCTTTGTTGTTCTGCTATAAGAAAATTTGGAATACATCATCGTCTCAATCTTTCCTAAGTGATAAACTACATATAGCACTCTAACAACAGGCTGAAGTCAAATAAAATATCCCCATTTAAATTTTATATCTTCTTTATGGATGTTCTGGGCGCACGTGTAACATATGTGGGTGTAATCTCCCGAAGGGAACACCAGTTGTATTGCCGGCTCTGTGATACCTCACTACTAAAAAAAACATAACCACTTTTTCGTTCATTGTCACCCAAAAAGCATAGCACGAGACTTGTCCGCCTATGATGGTTTTTTTGTAGCAGCATTCCTAGTGTCAGAACTCTTCCTTTTATGTATGTACATATGTAAGTTTGCAAGATGTGCTTCAAATTAACAGCTGGTGCAGGCCAAAACCTGCAAAACCAGTAGAGAGAACACCTGCAAATCTATATGCTAGCAGAAATCTGCAGATCAGAATATCTGTGCATACATTCTAGTCCAATCTATATAACATGAGAAAAGAAGGGCACTATACTGTAAACAAACAAGAGTAACACAGGCAAGATCTCCCTCTTTTTCTTTATTCGTATTTTTTTAACCTTTTTTCTCAATGCATGCCTACCTTCCAACTACCACTAAGGCTGTGGTCCCATGAAAGGGGGCAAACTAAATTCTCTCAGAGGGTGCTGTAGAGGAAAAATAGGATTTTTTCGCACTACCAAGGTCCCATGTAATTCTTTATTTTTATCTGCAGAGAAAAAATAGGATCACAGCACTATTAAAATATATTGTATCAATAAAATCTAACCACAAATAGGTATGCCATCTAGCAAGAGAAATTTTAAGCAGGTAAAAGAATTTTGTGCCCCCCACTGTTTGCCTGGGTTGAGAAATAATTCCTTAAGCAGTAGCTGCTCAGAAATTTCAGGAAGATATTATTTTTAAGCAGCATAAATAAATCCTTGTTTCCATGCAACCCCATTTACGAAATTTTTAGGAGCAGCAGCCCCCAGCATGGGACCCTGCTGTAAGTCGCCCTCTACGGCAGTCCTCTGCCCCCCAAAACAAGCATTCTATTTATTAAAATGAACTATCAAACAGGACAGTTACAACGGTTTGCTAATTTAGGGGGAACAAATTCCAGTTTGCTAATTTAAGGGGGACAAATACCTGAAACCCCTCAGCTTGACAGTTATACCTCAGAACAAAACAAACTACCTAGAAAATTAAATAATTCCTTGTTTTTTTAGTGATACAGGATTGCACAATCTTGGGGATGCTTCTGCATTAGAGACCCAGGGTAAATAAAACATGAGCTCCCATTCATGGACTGGCTGTAAGCTCCTCAATGGATTTTCACTTTTTCAAACTTCAAATTTAGACATCCAAGTTTCATCCTCTGTTGTGCACCCTTTCCACTTGATCAAATACTCATAATAGTCTTTATTCCTTGTGCTCTTGTTGATTTTGATGACCATGATTGCTTCCATTTCTTCTTTTTCTCTCTCAGCCATTTGTGCTCTTCAATCAATGGCCGAAGTATCTTCATCTGGGTTCTCTCCACTTGTGTAACCCTCAACAAATGGGTACAAGGCTGAAACATTAAAGATAGGTGAAATACCTATCCCTTTAGGCAATTCTATTTCATACGCATTGACTGAAAACTTGCGTAATATCTTACAAGGCCCAATCTTTTTTACTTTGAGCTTGTTGTATTCACCTTTTGGAAATTGCTCCTTGTGTAATTATGCCAATACTAAGTCTCCCACTTCAAACACTTTCTACTTGCACTTCAGATCAACATAATATTTATATCTCTACCTACTTTCTTCCACTTTCACTTTACCTCCATGTGTACATCATGCATGGTTTGGGTATAATATTCACCTTCTACACTCCTATTCATCTTAGTTGTGCTTCTTAACTCACAAACTCAAACTCCTCTTGTGTTGCTGCCATATACAATCTAAAATGGCCTCATACCTGTACTTCTATTACATAGTCATTATAGGCAAATTCAGCTTATGCCAAAGCTGAATCCCATTGTTTTGACTTATCACTGACAATGCACCACAAAAAATTTCTTAGAGATCTGTTCACTACCTCTATTTGCCCATCAATCTGTGGGTGATATGCTGAGCTAAAATTCAGTCTCGTACCAAGCTTCTTCCACAATATTCTCAAAAAATGCCCTACAAATTTAGTGTCCCTATTTGACACAATGCTCAATGGCAACCCATGCAACCTTACAACTTATTTGAAATACAAATCAAAAATATGGGTGGCATCATTTGTCTTCTTACACACTATAAAATATGCCATTTTGAAAAATCTATCTACAACAACAAAAAATGAGTCATTACCTCGTTGAATTCGAGGTAGACCAAACATAAAGTCCATACCTACCGCATCCTATGGTTTGTTGGCAATTGGTAGTGGCTGATAAAGTCCAGTATTCTAACTTCTACCCTTTGCATGTGTAGACACCTAAATCTGGCCATCGATGACCTCTAATCAGGGTTTTGACCAATTTCCATCAAAATGCACAATTTGGCCTAAAAACACTAAAGCACATTAAATGAGTTGAAATTGATATATTCAAGTGCCAATTTTGGCCAGAGTATCATTAAATAGGGCAATGCAATTTATGGGTCAACGAACTTTGATCAAATCATTTCGAGTCAAAATGCCAATTTTGCATCTGGATGCTCTGGATTGCTTTTTTATATCAAATTTCTTGTATGAGACACGTGCCTTTTTTATCTTGTGTTGACAACATCTTAAATGGGATAACGGATCTGATGCATTTGACATTGACTTCCAAATCCAATCCAGTTAAATTTTGGATCAATAACAAGGCATTTTGATCAATTTGAGTAATTTGTGCACAAAGTGCTTAATCATGCTTAAGAGCTAATTAATCCAAATCAAGGTCTAATTAATAATTCCATGGAAACTTGTTGAAAATTTGTTTTTAGAAATAAATATTGAATATCTGCATCATCAGGTGACCTCATTTCTTGGGAAGACAATCCTAGGCCATAAATATCAGGATTATGGGTCTCTCATGCCTCTTTATTACCTCATATGCCTCATTAATGTCCCTTCTTTCAAAGTCATGATGAGGATAATTATGTATTTTAATTACATAATTCAATTAATTCATGACCACACATCTCAATTTGAAGATGGATGGTCATAGTTGATTCTGATCATTCTTGAAAATCTATAAATAAAGAGGCCATGAACATCATTTTTAGGCTTAATTTATGCGAAGTTACCATGTCAAATTGATTCCAAGAGCTCTCACATATCAAATTTATGATGTTAAAATATTGAGCCAAGCCAAGCCAAAGCCACAAGGTGCCAAGGAGAAGAGGAGATAACCAAGCCTCCTGTGATGAAGACTTCATAAGCACAAGTCGAGCAAGCCACAACAACAAGCATTTGAAGCATCCAAGGAAGGTGAAGGATTCTTGTTTTTCTTTACTTTTTAGTTGTGCTTTTCATTTGTTTTTGTTATTAAGCTCACCCTAGTAACTAGGCCTAGAGATGTATACTAATTAGTGTGTTTTAATCAATTTGTTTGCATTTTTGGACTAACACAATACTAATCACCTCGCTTGAGTCAAATTCCTAGTTCACAACATGTTGGCATATTCTGCATCTCCTCACAAAATTTTGTACATCTGCACTCATCTTTGGCCAATAATACTACTCACTCAGCTATTCCAATGTCTTGTCATACCCAAAATGACCAACAAGACCACCACTACATTTCTCCTTCAAAATATTGTCTTGCATAGAACCTTGAGGTATGCACAACCACTTCTCTTGAATAATAGATCATCTTGAATCATAAATTACAGCTAAGGAGTTCTATCAATACTTGTTTTACTCTTACATACTGCCCATGCTTCCCTGAAATCTGAATCCTCTTCATACAATTCTTTTGTTAAGTCAAACCTTATGACTTCCTCTTGAAGCTCATTCAATACAAGAGCTCTCCTACTCAAGGCATCTTCCTCTTTGTTAGATTTGCCACTTCTATGTTTTAAAACAAAAATATAACTTTGAAGGAATTTTATCCATTTAATGTGCTTTTGGTTCAATTTACCTTGGTTGTTTATGCACTATAGTGTCTTATGATCAATGAACAAAACAAATTCTTTGTGTAGCAAATAATGTCGTCACTTTTTAAGATCTCAAACTATTGCATAAAACTCTTGTTCATAAATAGAATATTTCCTCTTTGTTTCATTTAACTATTCACTAATATAAGTAATAGGCTTACCTTCTTGATTGAGTATTGTACCTATCGTTGTCCCACTTGCATCACAACCAACTTGGAACACTTTTCAAAATCAGGGAATATTAGAACTGACTATTTTGTAACTTCTCTTTAATAATAAAAACTTTCTTTTGTTATAGCTATCCATTGGAACTTCTTCTTGTCTCCTTTCATTGTCTTTGTGATGGGTGCACAAATACCACTGAAATTCTTAATAAATTTCTTGTAAAAACTAGCCAACCCATGAAAGCTCTTTGCTACAAACATAGTCCTTGGCTAAGGCCATTCCACTATTTCTTTTACTTTCTCTTGGTCCATTTTTGATCCATCCCATGAAATCAAAAATCTTAAATAAATGAGCTCCCCTTTCATGAAACTGCACTTTTCAAATTCATCTACAACTTTGCCTCTTTCAGCTTATTTAACAATAGTCTCAAATGTCTCAAATGCTTTCCTTAGAATGGCTGAAAACTAAAATATCACTCAAATACACAACAAACTTACCTATGAATGATTTCAACACCTTGTTTATGAGTCTCATAAATGTACTCAGGGCATTAGACAAACCAAATGGCATAACTAGCCATTCATACAACCCACCATTGATTTTAAATGTTGTTTCCCACTCATCACCTTCTCTTATCCGGATTTGGTGATACCCAAATTTTTAATCTATCTTGCTGAAATATTTGACTTTACTTAGACAATCCATTAAATCACCCATCCTTGGCAATGGGAACCTATACTTTATTTTCATCTTATTTATTGCTCTTGAATCCGTACATTCTCTATTCTCTACCTTTCTTTAGGGCTAACACAGCTGGAACTGCGCATGGGCTTAAGCTTTCATGAATCAACCCCGTTTGTAACAACATTTGGACTTATCTCTTTATCTCTTCATTCTCTTGAGGAGTCAACCTATAAACTGCCTTGTTTGGCAAACTTGCTCCTGGCATTAAGTCCATGCGATGACTAATGCTTCTTACTAGTAGTAATTCTTCAGGCAAGTCAATGGACGCTATATCAATATATTCTTCCAATAAACTCTGAATTTTAGTAGTTAAGTCACTCAACTTGGTGTTTGTCTCCACTTGCATAGGTTTGGAAATAAGGGCAAAGCATACCTCTTCCTTCTTTGTCTCTGTTAGGAACTCTTTTCCACATATTAACATCACTTTTGGATCACTGTTCACTTCTTCTCCTTTGTCTTTAGATAGATTCAACGTGAATATCTTCTCATCTTTCACGAGGGTATATGTGTTTTCCCAACGATCATGTATTGCTCTCCTATCAAATTGCCAAGGCCTACACAAAAGTATATGACACACATCCATGGGCATTACATCACATACAACTTCATCTCTATAGGCTTCAATTTGAAAGTTTATTGTACATTGTTCATTGACTAACACTTGGTGTCCCTTGAGCAACCAAAACACCTTATAAGGAGTTGGGTGTATTGACCTTTTCAGTCCTAACTTCTCTACCATTTCTTTAGACACTAGGTTATTTTTACTACCAACATAAATAATTAATTTACATCATTTACCTCTATATTTGCAGATTGTCCTCAAGAGGTTCTTCCTTTGCAGTGGTTCATTTGTCTCCTTTTCTGATTTCAAAAGTACTCTTTTCATCAAAAGGGCTTCTACTTGCTCTGATTCTTCTATGTGTGTTGAAAACTCAACACTTTCCTCATCCCCATTGGCTATATGTGTTGCCCCTTCAGTCCTTTTACTGTTGTTCTGTATTTTTCTAGGCACTCAAATGACCTATGACCAGTATACCTACTACACCTATAACATTTTCCTATGAATCCTCTTCCTCTTCCATAGAATCCTCTTCCTCAAGGTGCATAGCCTCCTCTTCCTCTTGCATTAAAGTTTTGGGCCTGCGAGCTACTGGCCTCTCCATCATGGGTTTGCTGTCCTCTTCCACCAAAATTTTGTTGCCTTCCTCTTGGAAACATTCCTCTACCTATAGAGTTCATTTGTTGTCTTCGTGACAACTTCTTTTCCACCTTCTATTCACATTGATAGGCTTTTTCTATGCTTCTAAAGTTCAACAAACTAATTTCATCTTGGATATTGAAATGCAGCCCATTCACATACCTTGCTAGTTTTTTCGGGTCATCTTCCACATGTCCAGCCCTTATAGTGAGTTTGTAAAACTTATCTATGTACTCCTTGATACCTACTTCGTTTAGTTTCAAATTTTGTAACTTTCTAAATAAGCGTATCTGATGGTCTGAAGGTAAGAATTTGGCCTTCAAAATAGACACCATTCTATCCCAAGTTTTAATTTTCTCTCTCTTATTTGCCTCTTAGTTTGCACATAGTCCCACCATAAATAGGCATGACCTTTTAACCTTGTGCGAACAAAATTTACTCTCTTGGGCTCCTCTATTGATTCATAGCCAAAGTACTTTTCCATCTCCGTAATCCAGTGTATGAGCTCTTCACCATTCAAGCCTCCACTATAAGTGTGTCCAGTTTGTGTTTGCTTCCAATCTTCGCCATGGCTCTAAGAAATCTGGTCTCAGCTGCATCCCCTACTTCTTCAAGGTCTTAGACTCTTAAAACCCTTGGACTCTCTCTCCTCCATGATCAATTACATTCTCAATATGAACTCCCTTCTTTAGGTTGTCTCCATTGCAGCCAGTTAAACCTCTCTCATCGTCTGTGCCAAGTCAGCAACTCTAGGTGCTCCTACTCTTACAATGCTTCTAACAACACCACATCTGAAGTCCATTTGCACCCAATGTCTTTCTCAACTTGCAGAACTTCTTTTCTACAATCTGCAGCTATCGAACACACTTCTCTCTTTTAGAATTTCTTCACACTTTTCCCAACTGAGAAAGTTCTGGCTCTGATACCAAAATTGGTGCAGCCCAAACCTGTAAAACCAATGGAGAGAACACCTGCAAATCTATTTACTAGCATAAATCTGCAGATCAGAATATTGGTGCATACATACTAGTCCAATCCATATAACTTAAGCAAAAAGGGCAATATATTGTAAACAAAGAAGAGCAGCGCAGCCAAGATCACCCTCTTTTTCTTTATCCTTTTTTTTTTCCCTTATTTCTCAATACATGTGTACCTTCCAACCACCACTAAGTTTCCCTCTACGGCAGTCCTCTGCCACCCAAAACAAGCATTCCATTTAATAAAATGAAGTATCAAACAAGGCAGTTACAACAATTTGCTAATTTAGGTGGGAAAATTTCCGGTTTACTAATTCAAGGGGGACAAATTCCTGAAACCCCTCAGCTTAACAGCTGTATAGCAGAACAAAACAAATTAACTGAAAATACTTGAAACCCCTCAGCTTGACAATTGTACCTCAGACCAAAACAAACTAACTAGAAAATTAAATAATTCCCCTTTTTTTTGTGATATAGGATTGCACAATCCCATGGGTGCCCCTGCATCAACAACAGATGTTCTTATTAGTTTTGATGGCTTTCTGTTCCTACATTTGAAATACTTTAGTTGATACACATCCATGCACAAATGGTGAACATCCTTAAGGTTGAAAGATCTTCAATTGAATAGTATTTACTGAAACTCCAATATAATTTATAGGTCCCGAGGAATTCAGGCTTAATCTAGATTGGCCTGCAAGATACAATATTTGTCTTGGAGTTGCACGTGGTTTGGCATATCTGCATGAAGAATCTAGACTGAGAATTGTGCATCGAGACATCAAATCTACAAACATCCTTCTAGATCAAGATCTGAAGCCCAAAATATCAGATTTTGGCTTGGCAAAGTTATTTGATCGGGAGAAAACTCATGTCAGTACCAGGGTGGCAGGAACAATGTAAGATTAACCTCCCTTTTTAAAATTTCTGCCTATAAAAAATAGAGACTTAATTGAGCACTCGTAATTCTTAGATGAAATACACAAACCTTGGGCATTGTAAATTCATATTGTACAAATTATCTAATATGGTACATGCAGGTTAGAAAGCTAAAATTGTTTCTTATTTTTTCAGTGGATATATGGCTCCCGAATATGCTTTAAAAGGCCAACTCACAGAGAAAGCAGATGTGTACAGTTTTGGAGTAGTTGTTCTTGAAGTTGTAAGTGGCAGAGTGCACACGGAGAAGAAGTTGCAGGGAGAGATGGTTTATCTGATGGAATGGGTAACTGCACAAACCCGTTTCTCTTAAGTTTTTAAAAATCTGTACTCATGTCAGTGTCGTGAGTATATGACTTTTCCAAACCCAGAAAACAAGTTGCAAATTGAACATCATAGATTTCTAATCTAAGTTTATTCTTTTGTGATTGCACTACAGACTTGGCATTTGTATGGAGAGAACAGACAGCTGGATTTGGTTGACGTGAATCTTAAAAGTTCCGGCTACTCAGAGGAAGAAGTTTTAAGGACGATCAATGTATGTCTTTTATGCATCCAAGCAAATCCTACGCTTCGACCATCAATGTCTACGGTTGTTGGCATGCTGGAGGGAAAAATAGATGTTCATGTTTCCCGTTGCCAACCTCCATATCTCAGCTGTAGGCAGTCTAATGCGCTTGAAGAAGAGAAGTCAATGTCTGATAGCAAGAGCTTAAGTTTGGAGAGACCATGGAAAGGAAGCTTCTCTTCCCAAGCAAGTCCTGTTGTCAAACAACAAACAGTAGATGATAATGAAGAGATCAGTCTTATATTACATCAACCGTCTGCTGATCTCTATCCAGTTTCAATCTCTGACCTCTATCCAGTTTCAATCTCTGACCTCCCTTCATTACAATCTTAAACATAGATGATACATATACCGTGTCGAGTGGATGTTTCAATTGTAATAACAGGTTTTCATTTAGTATGACTGTCTCACAATGTATAAAATTCAAATTTTCTGTGCATGAAGGATGATAGAGAAGAAGAAAATACCCATGTATCTGAAATAACAAGGTGAGAGTGTATGCAGAGATTTTGCTTGCACATGTTATCCCTTCCTTTAAGAAGGCAAGGGCCTATGTGATCATGTTTCATTTGTTTTTTTTAAGCCTTGGGAAGCCTGCCTCAATTTTAAGAAAACAAAGGAGCTTCAACTCATGGTGGCCTCTCTAATTGACTTTCACAAATAATTATTGGGCTTTTCCACAATCCTTCCTGCTGAACTGCTCCTTTTCATTCAATGCTTGACTACCAGGGAGTTTGATGGGATATTTTGGAAATTAGAGATAAGCATGGTAGAAAACAATCCATTTTCTTTCTTTTTGGCGTGCACAAGGGACAAGAAATCTGAACCTTCTTTCTAAAATTTGAATGGTTTTCACCACAAAATCATTGATTTTTTATAGTATTTGATCTTTGTTTTAGAAATTTGAAGGGGTTTTAACTTGAAAATACTTTGTTTTCGTATTGCCCCACGTACTACTTTTTATAATTGTTGTTATAAATTTTATGGTGTTTCATGGCGACGCCTCTTTCCACCATCAAAACAATATCCTCATTGAAAAAAATATATTTATCATAAAGTAGATTATGGCAGGCATAATCTTTTTCTCCGTATAGAATGAAATGTGTCATCGAGCACTCTATCAAACCATGAAGAAATCTCCAAATAATGGGAATTGAGGCACTGATGAAAGCTTAAATTATTCAACAAAAAATATCCTTAATAACTCTTTTGTTGGATGTCGGCTTTGATAATAAAAATGCTCACCACCCTCGTGTATGATACAATGATTCATTAGTGGTGGCAACACGAGGTTAATGACTGACATGGTACAAAACAAGATGGCTACTAGATGAGTGAGGAAGGTGCAACAATAAGATACAAAGAGGATGAAATGAAATGTGTGATTGATGTTTTATAATGATAGTATGAATGAAATGAAATAGTTTTAATTATGTTTATGAGACCAAATAGTTTATGGGATTATTAATTACATTGATTGTTTCAATGACTCAAAGATTTGTGAGTTTAGTTATGTCTTTTAGAATGTTACTTTTTTTCAAAAATTTGAGTTAACATCTCCCCTAACCCTATTATTTTATTTTTTTCAAATAGTTTTAGCATGGTGCCAACTCTTAATGTTTTCACATATTTGGCTTGAATGTCTACGTACCTCAGACATTCAAAGATGAAATGCTCCTCCATTTCGATCGCCCTTGTGGTGCATAAAACATAAACCCTCTCATCCTACTGTTCCTTGGGTGACACCCATCTACTTTTTTCACATCTGAGCTGATGGGAGCTAGTCCTTAGTTGAGTAGTGAGGATCTTTTCCCTTCAATTAATTTCAACTCATATATGAAATTTTTCACAATGCTCATAAGTCAGGTTGAACGCTGTAATATAATGTTGTTGTTACCTAGTTGTTTTCTTCCTCTCTATCACTGTTATGAAATTTTAATTCACATAGTTTATCATTTTTTGTTAAGATTCGGGCATTTGTTTACATTTATGTCCCATCTACTCGTCCATTTGAAGTTTTGTTTTATCTATGTATTATTTTGTGTATTTAACTCTGTCTCTTGTAGCCTTGTGCTACTTGTTGGTCCTCATGTTTTTTGTTTTTTAAGGTAACAAAGTAACCCGATCATAGTAGTTACCTCTAATGGGGAAGTTCTTGTTTCAGCAAGGATGATTTAATATGGAACAAAAACCTTAATTTCAAAATTATTTGTGATTAGCCACTTTTGGATCCTTTCCATTTGTCTCCATTTCAAACTTTTCATTCCACTAGCCCATACCTCTCAACCCTACAACACCCTTGACATAACAAGTAACCCAAATAAGATCTTGGTGGTCTTCCAATCCCACAACTCAACATTCTTACACATGTTTTACAATGCATAGAGAGCTCCCCAACCTCATTGTATTCTTTTCATCTTGCATGTGTCCTAGATGAACTTACCATGAAAGTCGACATTGAGATATTTTTATCCTAACACTTCTAGAGACTCCCCTGCAAATTGAAAGTTGAGATGTTGCTTCTTCCTTTTCACTAAGAAAATCATAATTTTTGTTGTATTGATATTCACTTACATCCCTACTTCTTTACAAAAGAGCTTTAAGCCCGAAGATGTTCTCTTAGATCTTGGATTGTCTTTGCCATTAAAGTTAGGTCATTGGCATAAAACATGGGTTTCATCACATTAGCCAAATGGACCCCTTCCCATCCAAAATTGTTTATCTAATCTTTTAGATTGTCAATGTATATCCCAAATAAAGTGTGGCATAAAGGGTAGCCTTGTCTGACGCCTCTATCACTCCCAAAACATTAGGACAACCTTGCTTGTGTTTTGATTTTAACTGTGACTTGCTCATATAATTTGTGAACTGTTATTCTATAATTCACTAGGTCCCCTAGTTCATCTATTAAACTCCATAATTTTCTCCTTCGCTCCATGTCAAATTTATTTTTCAAGTCTATAAAGCAACAATATGCATTCTCTTTTTTATCCCAAAAATTTTCAACTTGGTGTCTAAGCATGACACAGTGACCAATAGTTGAAAGTTTGGGTTTGAAGCCTGCTTTCCCCTTTGCTCTCTTTCATTTTTCATCCACCCAATTACTAATCCTATGATTTATCATACTCCTAAACAAATTTGAAAAATGAGGATTGACCATGATACGTTGATAATTTGAGGGATTATTTACATCTTCATTTTTAAACAATGGTATGGTTAGGTTGGTTGTCCACTCTTTTGAGAAGTCATTTTGGATGACCTCATTGAAAATTTATTTAATTTGAGGTGTTAAGATATTTTATCCCCATTTTAGATGTTCCACTTGCATGTTTTCTATGTCTTGAGCTTTACCTATTGCTAGTTTGTAATCCCTTATATGACGTTTTCCATTGTGAAAACATATTTATTAACAATTATTCTGGGAGGTGAATCTTGTTTATTTTCACTCTCATATAATTATTTTGAATATTCCAACGAATGACTTGTTATGTTATTCTTTGTCTATATTTTTTCCTTGCGGAATACTCTCTAAAATCTATTTGGTTCATGTTTCCCTAGGTATATCAATGCCTTCCCCATAGTTCTTGTATACTATTTTTTTCATCCTCACCATTTTCTCATACACTTTTTTGTTTGCTTATGTTCTACCTATTGGTTCCTTTTGTGATCTTCGTGTTGCCTTTCATTTATCATCATACCACAGGGTTATTGGAAAGTTTTGTTTTTAAGGTTTAGCTCTCTTACATATGTTTATAGCTTATTGAATGGAATTCATTAGCCTCAAGATCTTATTGTAATCTATCCCACTATCAAGTGCTTCCAAACTTTCCCCTTTCTATAGCTCATTGTTCAAAGTTGTCTTAAAGGCCTACTGGATTTTATTTATCAACAGGATGTTTCCTCTAAATGATGGTTTACTTTGGTTGATCTCAATGCACTCGTCATGTTGGTTGTCACCTTGTAATTGGAGTTTCATAAAAATTAAGTTGAAATGACAGTTTACTTTGGTTGATCCCAGTGTGCTCGTCATGTTGGTTGTCACATTGTAATTAAAGTTTCATAAAAATTAGGTTGTGATTTGATTTAAGTATGAGATATTCTTCTACCTTTAGCTCTTCTATTCTAGGTATATAGTCTTGTGAGCATATAATGTAGTTGATTATGCTTTGCCCATTGTGATTCTTACATTATAATTTATTATTTTTTCCCATTTACTTATACCATTACATATAATCAAGTTGTGTATGCTACTTAAACCTAATAACTCTTCTCCAAAATATGTGAGAGCCCCCTGCTCATTGTTTGAAGCCTTGGACCATTGCTGATTTTCTCTTCTTCCATCCAAAGAAGATTCATATCTAGATCCTTATTATTTCCTAAAATGTTGCCCTGCTTATTTTCTATCTTTTCATTAAAGTCACATATTAATAAAATATCTCTGGTCTTATTGTAGACCAAAATGTCCTTCTTTAGGGATGAGTATGGGTCTTCATCATCTAAATCACACTTCTTATAGAATTTAAAATTCTTGGGCATGAAATAACATGTAGCTATTTTGATGTTTATGTCATTTTTTATAATTCTTATCCCAATATATTATTTATTTTCATATTATTTTTTTATTTTGATATTTCTACCCCATGATTCCTTTATTAGCACCATTAGACCCCCATGCCCCTTGTCATTTTCTACTACTTTGCTCCATATTTCTACCTTCTTATACCCTTCAAAATTTGGTGTCTTGCACCCATCATGCTCATGTGTTTCAGTTAGAATGATCTTATGTCTCTCTCTCTAGCTATGGTCCCTAACCCGAGTCCTCTTCCCCAAGGGTACCCTTTACAATTCCAACTTACCATTATAGGATGCTTTCAAGTGGGCCATACCCCATATTTGTTTCAAGTTTATTGAGATGTGATATAGGATTTCTCTTTATTTAAGTATGTCCATTTTCCTTCGTTCATTATTTTTGTCACCTTTTCCCACCCCTTGTTTATATCCTCTAGCTACATAAAGGTTAAGTCTTCATCTAAGTAGTAGTGTAAGCCCCTCAACATGCCTTTATTTATTAGTAAATTTGTTTTATTTTCAAATCTAACCATTTTGACCCGAATATGCCTCTCTCTCTCTCTCTCTCTCTCTCTCTCTCTCTCTCTCTCTCTCTCTCTCTCTCTCTCTCTCTCTCTCTCTCTCTCTCTCTCTCTCTCTCTCTCTCTCTCTCTCTCAACTTACTAATTCTAATTGCTTGTTTGATTTAAGATTTCCATTGTTGTCAATCTAAATGAAGTCTATTACTATGTTGCTTGTATCCTCCCCCTTTTCATAGTATTTTAGAGCTTTAAAGATTAAATTTGATAATTTATCCCATCGTTCTCTTTTTTCTATCATTTGAATCTTAACTTGCCTCTCTATCAATTCCTTCTAATTGCTCATTGATTCTTTTGCTACTTGTGCCCATATTTTAGCCTCTTCCAATTTATTTTATAGCTCATTTTCTCTCATTTCTATGTTGTGAAGGGCTTATTTTACTTATGTTATTTGTGTTTCAAATGATTTTTCTATCATAATGCTCAATGCACTCACTGAGAGTCTCTCCAAGAGTGCATTACCACAAAATAAAACATGAATACATTGCTCACACAAAGAACAAACTATCTATAACAACAAATGATAGCATTACAATGTCCTCACCTCTTTGTCGTGCACTCAAAGAGTGTAAATAAATAGGAGAAGTAAGAGGTGAGTGGAGGACAAATAGGTGGCCCTCCTACTAGGTGAGTGGTGATACCATTGTCTCCTACTAAGGAGTGAGTGATCAAGCCACTATCCCCCATTAAGGAGCCATTATGTCCCACTAAGCACTTAGGCATGTGCACACCCTAAGCAAGCTTAACTAAATTAATCAAACTACATTAATTAATCTAACACCCTCCCTTAAGTAAGATTAGAAAATGAATAGAAAATATAAATGGGTCCCAACTAAAACCCCTAAAAAGGTACCTATGTACAAAAATAGGATGCAGTGTAAAGTCAAATGTCCCTATGGACGCCAAACCATCTTGTCAGAGTACATGGATGTCAAGTCGTAGTAACCGCTAAGTCGAAGTAGGAATGATGTTGAATATGGGGATCATTGAACATGAACACTACACTCAAAAATATTGGGTAGAATGATGAACTCGAGGAAGCATTGCTTGAACACCCTTCAACAAGATGGTGAGAAGTGAACACAAAGACTGGTGGGGATGCCACACTGGTGTCATTGGTTGGGAAACCATATTGGTGTCACTATAAGAATCACCAAGAAGGCCATAGAGACAAGTAAAAACTATTCATATGGGTTCTAAAAAACAAAGTGCTTGAATAAGATACTCATGTACAAAGTAGGAAACTGAAAAAAATGAGATACATTGCAAGGGTCTCTCAAAAAACTAGTAAAAATAGCTAAAGTCAAGAGAGCAAAAACATACATTGAAAGGCATCCCAAGAAAGCAAATGGATCAATACTCGAACACAATGTTGAATAAGGTACACTAGATGGAATGAAGGCCATCAAATACAAATGCACTTGGTGGACTTGAAAGTCACAATGGAACTCAAATCTGCATGAGTGGTTTGGATCCACTACTCAAACACAAAAAATAACTAACATTGTATTCACCAGAATAGCTCTTATAAAAAGAGACTGTTAGAGGTGTCAAAAGTGTAAAATATTCACCAAATTGAATTTGATCTACTTTCAAAAAATGTGGTACACCAAGGGTTAGTAAAGAGCACGACAACCAAAGAAATAAGATCTGCACCATACCCCCCATACTATTGACTGGGTGGAGTGATGCAAAAAAATATGTATGAGTGGGATGAATCCACTGCTCAAACACTAACAAGCTGACATTATATGCACCAGAATAGCTCTGCATCAAGTTGAAGGAAACTGTTGAATTGTCAAAGAAAGAATGTCAAAGATATAGATAAAATATCTCAAGAAGATGGCCTTAGTGGTGATGGGAAAGTCAAGCAACTAAAGGAGCAAAAAGGTGATTAGAATAGATCACACAAATGCATGAAGGTAGACAAGGCTAAATCAATAAATCCCTCATAACACTTTATAGCTCAGTGTAATTAAAAAAAAATCCCATACATAAAAAACACCAGATGATGAAAAAAATACCAAAATGTTGTCAATATGTAGAAGATGCCATCAAGAGTCATAAGAGTTGATCCAAAAAATAAGGGAGATATGTGTGGATGAAGAAGCTGAATACTGGAGGAACCACACTGGGAAAATCCTCACAAAGAATGCTAAATCTATAACCATAATAAATCCATCCCAAATAAACATGGATGGTGGATGACTATGCCTGCATGAGTGGGTGAAAATTCCACAATAGAAGAATGTGAGGCACCATCCAAAAATGTGTCAATAAATAGGAGTAAGAGGTGAGTGGAGGACAAGTAGGTGGCCCTCCCACTAGGTGAGTGATGAGACCATTGTCTCCCACTAAGCACTGAGTGGTGAGCCCATTGTCCCCCACTGAGGAGCCATTATGGCCATTAAGCACTTAGGCATGTGCACACCCTAAGTAAGCTTAATTAAAATAATTAAACTACATTAATTACTCTAATATTTTCATCTTTTATCTTGGAAATTGTTGGAATGTGAATGGATTTTTTGAGGGCATGCCATTCATGTTGTCCAAAAATTTCAATATTTTGAAATTTTTCCACTTGTGCTTTGAGCATGTTGTTGTCTTCTCTTAGATTTTGCTTAACATATACCACCTCTTACATCTTAACATATTTTAAGAATGTGAGAAAATAAAAGGTAGTGGAAATAAAATATTTAAGGACAACCACACTATGATGTATAATTTAGAGGAACACTTCTTACTAATCTGGCATAACTTTCTTGTGTTGACATCAATTTTGACTAATAGTTTTGAACATATTTTAGATAAGTCAAAAACACACAAAAGATAGATAGTGTGCAGAAGTGTCCACATCTAAAATACCACATGAAGGAGCAAGGTTCACACAAGATGGATTGAGGAGGTCTCCTTCATGCATAATATCACAATTCATTCAAATAAAGTTGATAAATACTTAGGAATCCAACTAAAAATATGGAAATGGGTATGAGATTACAATTGTAATGATACCGATGAGCCCTTAAAATGGCTCATTATATCCAAGCAATTACCTCTTTTTTCCCCTAATTTTTTCCTTTAAATGGATTTAGATGTGTATAATAGAACTCATTACTAATTCAAAGTATAAAATGAGTATTTTACCTTTGTTATTATGTACAAGTTATTGTTGTAGACATCTAATTCCTACCACCATTGTGTTGAAATTGTCAATCTTTCTCAAAATTCTATGACAACACACAATTTGAGCCAAAATCATTAAAACGTGCTCAATGGTTTGAGATTGTCATATACAAGTGTTGATTTAGGCTAATGTATCCTTTAATGAGACAATGCATTTTATGTGATTATTAGTTTTACCAAATTATTTTGAGTCAAAATGCCAAAATTACAATTTGACGCTTCGAACCACTGAATTATTCTAATTTGGAGGCACATGACACATGTACATGTGTTATTTTGTATCGACAATGTTTTAAATAAGGTATTGGTTTGTACGTAATTGACACCTTCTAATTATACTCCAGTCAAATTACAACCAGTAACTTAATATTTCAACTAGTTTGATTAAATGGGCAACCAATTTCCAAAAAATTGCACAAATTTTAATTAACCTCACTTAAGCAAATTAAACCAAATCAAGGGCTTAAGTGGAAAATCCATTGAATATATTGAAGATCTATTAATTGGAAATTCATTTCTAGTATCTGCATCATCTGGTGACACTATTAATGGGATGGCATCCATATGCCATAAATGAAACAAATATCTAGTTTAATCCCTCCCATGCCTTATTAATGCCCCTTTCTACCAAATATTAATGAGGATATTTATGATTTGAGCCTCTAAAATTGAAATGATCAATGGCCATACATCTTGATCTCAAGATGGACAGTCATGGTTGATTCTGGTCATTTCCAAAAATCTATAAATATAAGGGTTCTCAATCATATTTTTAAGTTTCTTTGGTGTAAACTTATTATTAAAAATTCTCCTCACAAGCTCTTTTTTACTAGTATTATTATGCTTAATTTGCAATAGGATAACTTCACTATTGGCATACATTCGATCAATATCATGAGCCTAATTTCATTGATGCATTTAGATATTATGGAGGAGCAAGTCACTCATCATTGCTAAAGACTTGGAGCACCAAATCAAAAGGGGAAAATCATGTTTTGAGCCACACTCAGAGATGGGATGATTTTGAGAAGGTTTGATGTTTTATTCTTTCTTTCAATAATTCTTAATTTTTATTTGAAAAAACCCATGAAGGAGTTGGCTTAATTAGTTATGTTCTTTATGTTTATTTGAGTTTTCTTGACTAATGCATGATCTAACTCACTTTGGATTCCATCTCTACATCTTGACACGCCACTAGCTCGTATGCATTTAATCTCATACATGGGTTAATTTCACCTTTTCTCTCTTATTTCAAGAGTCCTTCCCTCTCGTTCATCCTCACATATCTTCTTGAGGGGGCATCATGGGTCATTTCCTTCTGACTTCTTCTTGACAACTCTTTTATTTGAAAAGATGTTGCTTTGACCAAATGTCTCTCTACACCTTATTAAACAAGGGAAAAATGTAGATATCCAATTCTTACCACCATTGTGTTAAAATTGTCAATCTTACTCAAAATTCTATGATAATGCACAATTTGGGCCAAAATCACTAAAACACGCTAAATGGTTTGAGCTTGTCATATACAAGTGCCAATTTTATACTAATGTATCCTTGAATGTGGTAATGCATTTTATGTGATTATTATTTTTTTCCAAATCATTTCGAGTCAAAATGCCAAAAATGCAATTTGACGCTCTAAACCATTTAATTCTTCTAATTCGAAGGCACACGACATGTACATGTGTTCTTTCATGTCGACAATATCCTAAATGGGATATTAGTCCGTAGGGAACTGACAACTTCTTCTAATTATACTCTATTCAAATTACAACCTAATAACTTGACATTTTAACCAGTTTGATTAAATGGACAACCAATTTCCAAAGAATTGCATAAAATTTATTTAACCTTACTTGAGTGAATTAAACTAATTCAAGGGCTTAAGTGAAAAATCCATGGAAGATATTGAATATCTATTAATTAAAAATTAATTTCTAATTACTACATCATCTGGTGACATCATCAGTGGGGTGGCATCCATAAGCCATAAATAAAATAAACATTTGATTTAAGCCCTCCCATGCCTCATTAATGCCCCTTTCTTCCAAATATTAATGAGGGTATTTATTATTTGAACCTCCAAAATTGAATTGATCCATGGCCACATATCTCAATTTCAAGATGGATGGTCATGGTTGATTCTGGTCATTTCCAAAAATCTATAAATATAAGGGTTCTCTCTCATCTTTTCAAGCTTCTTTGGTTTAAACTTATTATCCAGAATTCTCCTCACAAGCTCTTTTTGTGTAATATTATTATGCTTAATTTGAAATAGGATAGCTTCACTATTGGCATACATTTGATCAATATCACGAGCCTAGTTTCATTAGTGCATTCAGAGATGACGGAGGAACAAATCACTCATCATTGCTAAAGACTTGGAGCACCAAATCAAAAGGAGAAAATCATATTTTGAGCTGCTCTTGGAGGTGAGATGCTCTTTCAAAGGTTTTTTGTTTTATTCCTTCTTTCAATAGATCTTAATTTTCATTTTTAAAACCCCATAAAGGATATGGCTTAGTTAGTTATGTTCTTTATGCTTATTTGAGTTTTCTTGACTAATGCATGATCTAACTCACTTTAGATTCCATCTCTACAATTGTTACTTATTTAAATCATTTTTTTCTAATATTCTCATGAGAAAGACACCAATTTTGTATGTACAAATCATAAGGATGTATTATAGTCAAAGGTAGTGTTTTTTAGCAGTATAAGACTCCTAAGGACTAGTCTAGACCAGCTCTGAAGATCATTAATTTGGTTTTAAAGATCACCAATCTAGTTCTAGAGGTGTGTGGACTAATTATAAATAATTCATTAAATCTTGGCAAATAAACCCTGAGGATTTTACATTGGTGAAAGACAATCATTGATAAGAAGCAATTTAATACATTTTTAGGAACAATTCTAAAAGCTATACATAGAATTTCCAAAAATAGTAGTGTCTATTAGCCATGGTATTTATATAAGTTTCATATGAGAAACTATAAATATTATGTTTTGATCTATTAATCAGAACAAATGTATGATGTTATAACCTACAAAATAAGTTACAATTGACAACAAACATGGAATCATGTGTGAAACTGAGTCCTACTCTTTCCACCGGTTTTCTTGAAATGTGGAAAGGATGTTGTTATATTATTATTTTAGAATAAGACAAGATCTTGGTTAGAATATGATCTTATTAATTTGTTTCTCTATCTTGATATATTTGTTTTAAGACATGGTAATATATAAACATGTCCTTTTGATGACATAAGTGGTAGATGAATAGAGTATTAAGGATTAAATAGTTTGAGTATCACTATTTTTAGTATTGTAAGTATTTTACAGAAGTGATAAGAAATTGATTTCATAAAGTTTTTAAAAACCTAATAGTTTTCTAATTCTATTCTGAGAGAGAACAATGACCCACTCTACCAAATAAGAAAGATCTATTTTTCGTATTTATATGGTTATTTCATATTATTGTGTGTCTTAAAGTTTGTCATTCATTCTCTTATGTAAAGCATTGTGTTATGTGTCTAACCTGTATGATTGTGTGTTAATGTGGGTGTTTTAACTAAGCTTACTTTTAGCATTTCCTTTCCAAAACATTTCCCTTCTAAAGTATTTACTTTTCAAGCAAATAGATTAGTTCTATGTTTTTATTTCATGCAATTTATATTTCTATAAATAAACAAAAAGTGTGGTTACATTAATACAATTTTAATTCTAGCAAGTGTTTCCCTTCCAAGTACTTTCAATTCATTAAGTGTGTTTTCTTTCACAATTTATAGATTAGATTTTTAATTCAAGCAAGTAAATTAGAACTTTAGAAATAAATGATCCATAACTCACCCTAAATAGACAGTTGTTAGTCATCATTTTACATATCCTATTATTTACTATTGTTGGACACCACCCAGATTGTCATGACATATTCATCTAAATGAATAGGACACAATGACCTTTATCATTTTTGGCACCATTGTCAAATGTTTTATATGTGTTAGTAGGGTATAAAATCTTAAACTAACAGTTGATTGAGAAATACTTCTCATAAATCAAATAAATTTATGAATAAACAAATATATTGAAAGGGAAGATGTGTTCCTCAGAACCCTCAGCAAATCACAAGTACTAATAAGTCACAAAAATAAAGTGTATTAGAATAATTTCGATAAAAATAACTTCAGACTATTGAGGAGGAACCATTGTTAGCCTCACCTTAATTTTGGGAACATTCTCTAGAGATATGTGCATCCTTCCAAAGAAACAACCTAGGCTAAAAAATATTATAAACCAGAGTGTTGAATCTCAATCAAGTATCCTTTCAACCAATTCTAGTGATTCAACACCTCCTAGGAGAACCATTTAAAACATATATTGATAATAAATGAGAGAAAACATTAGAAACATGATAAATCTACAAAATAAGGCTAAAGAAGGTATAGCTCAACCAACAAGGAGAACCTTTACTTATCCTATTGTCCTAAATCTAGATGAAAATGCTCTAATGAAAAACATATCCCCATTTATATTTCATATGTTCAAGGGAATGCCAACATAAGATCTTGATAAAAAAAAATTAATTCAAGGTATTATGTCAAATCTATGTCTACAAATTTGATAATCAAAAGTTGAAATTATTTCCTTCAACACTTAAGGATTCAACTATGAGATGGTTTATGGGATTACAACTAGAATCTATTCATACATGAAATGAAATGAAAAATAAGTTCTTAGACAAATATTATAATTATTATAGGTTATGAGATAAAAAATAATTATTATTTCATATAAAATAAAAAGAAGATGAAAACAAGGAAGACTCTCTAGGCAATGGTCTTTTGGCCTTAGAATGTGTAGATATGAATTAGATGAAGAACTAAGCAATATAGTTATCTTGAAAGGATTTGATGATGATGCACAGGAATATTTTAACCTAATGGGAAGAGGAGACATAAATAAACTAGGTCTCAATGACATTGCTAAACTATGTAGGGACTACTCAAAAAAAGGGCTAGTGTTAAGAAGCTGAAAACATGAAAATGAATCAATGATGTAGGACAACTCATGGAGGAGTTTTCAAATCTTAAAAAAAATATTTTGAATTAATTAAACACCATATTAAATGTCTTTCAAGTAAAACCTAATGCTATTAATGAATCATTAGCTATGTATTGTACAAAATGTAGGTTGAACATGCCCTTTGAGACTACCCTCTCGATAGGACAAATATGTGTGGTGTTTGTGATGCAAATACCCATGATGAAAAGAATTTTATCCTCCTTTCTATCCTTCAAAATTAATTAAAATAAATTACACAACCAATAAAAGAGCTCAATTATATACAAAGACAAAGGAATAATTTTGTTTATAATTAAAACACAAAACACTTTGTTCTTTAATCTCCTTCCAATCTATGGATGATGCCATGGGCTGGACCAACACCTCCAAAAACATGGGGATAACTAACTTGGTATCCATAATAATGGATATCACCATAGCTATGGGTATCACAACAAACCCAACAACTATAGATTCTACAAATAAATTAATAATGGGTGCCTCAATAAACATGTGTTGATGCCTACTTCTACTAGCTAACCCTAACAAATTGAATAAGTAAACCAAACTCAATTACCTATACAACTAGTTACAAACCCTAAGAATAGATAAGAAGCCTTTGTTTATGGAAGAAAATAAGAAGTAACTATGGGAGTAAATGCCATAGATTATATTAATATTTAACTATGTTCAGGAAAAATGTTGACTAGTCCTTCTCCACTCACGATCATAAAAATTCCTAATAAAAACAAAGTCCAAGCCTTCCCAATGAGCACATCAAGGATATCTAAGACATTCAAAAAAAATAAAAACCTTAAATAAATAAATATACTCCACCAATCCCATTTATAGAAAGACTTAAATAAATAATAAATAGAAGTGAATCCGACTTAATCTAGGAAGTAATAAAACTAAACAGTGAGATACCACTATTACAAGCCATCAAAGATATCCCTAATCTTAATATAATCATAAAAGGTTTGTGTCAAAACTCTAGAGAGAAGAATACAGTATCCCAAAACCATACAAGTAGATGAAAAGCTTGTTGACCTCTTCGCAAGGAAGTTACTTCCACCAAAATATGGAGACCTTAGAAGTCCAATCATCACCATGGCTATAATAAAAAAGGAAATACCCAGTGTTTTAATGGACTTAGGAGTTTCTATAAATTTCATGATATCAGACACATTGAAATCAATCTCCCTAACCGAGATACAACCAATTACTAAAATTCTATAGATGGCTGACCAATCCATTTCCAAACAAGAAGGGGTTATATAAAATGTCTTACTAATTGTAGTCTTAAGAATATCCTATAGATTTTATAATAATCTAACTAAAGATTAATAAATTGGGTTATTCATTGATCTTAGGAAGGTCAGGGCTGGCCACAGTTACAACACTTATAGATTACAGGTCTGGAGATATGACAATCTCTAATGGATTGAAAGCAAAGAATATCAACTTATATCCACTTGTAAAACCATCTCTAAATTTTTTAGATTGCTTATATATAGATGATCTAGATCAAATGATAATATTATTTCTTATTTGATAATTTTGAAAATTAAAAAACACGTAAATAATCTAGAGGAGGAGTTAATAGATTATATAGAAGAAGACAGTCTCACTCTGGGGATGCCTAGTCTAGCTCCATAGATGATCATATCGGAGCTAGAAATTATCAAAACATATATACAAGATTATCAAAGTATCTTTGAATATATTCATGATGAAATCCATGATCACACACTCTCCAATAGAGTATTGTTAGTTGGGCACATAATAGTCAGGAATCATTTCTTTCATTTTTTCATTGCCCATTAGCAGGTGTGATTTCAAATAGAGAGTCCTTCAAATATGTAACCACCTTTCACATGTTTCAACCTCATATTTTTACATTGAACTCTCTCATGAGTGAATTTATACGAGCTAATTCAATTTATCTAGGGACAAAACAAATTGAAACAAGCCAAGCAAAATGTTAAACATATATAATTAGTTAACCGATGAACATGAGACCAAGGTATTTGATATAATGAAGAGTCATATTCAATCTTTTTCTTAGGAATATAGTAACATGAAAGGCATCCTTTTAAGTGTATACACCTATAAATCTATACTGAAAATATTAAACCAGTTAGACAACCTCAAATAAGGATAAATCTAGCACTAAGAGACATGATCAAAACTGAAATAAATTTTTTTATTGCAAGTAGGATTCATATATCCAATCTCAGAGAGTCAATGAGTATCACCACCAGTAATAATACCTAAAAAACATATGAAATGGAGAATATGAATATATTACATTGAACTTAATAAATTAACTATGAAATAATATTTTCTCTTGTCCTTCATAGACCCAGTCTTAAACCATATAACTAGAAAGAAATAATTTCCTTCTTGGATGGATTTAGTGGATATAATCAAATAATATTAGTTTTTGAAGACTAAGATAAAATCACTTTCACATGTCTTTGAGGGACATTTTCATACTTATTTTTACCCTTTGACTTATGCAATGCACCAACCACCTTTCAAAGAGTAGTTATCATTATATTTGTTGATCTTACTAATGAATATGTTGAAGTATACATGGATTATTTTATAGTGCATGGGAACTCTTTCAATGAGTCTTAACTAATCTATATAAAGTGTAAACTAGGTGTGAACAACATCAGTTATCTCTAAGTCATGAAAAGTGTTTGATGGTGGTAGATCAAAGAATTGTCTTATGTCATCATATCTCATCCCAAGGAATACATGTTGACCCTAAAAGTATTGAAGTCATTTCATAATTGTTTGCACTCAAAATTTTGATAGATATCAAATGCAAGATATTATAGATGTTTTATTTAAGATTTCATTAATATTGATGCAACTATGTTTTCCGTGCTCACCAAGGATAGTGAATTTGTATGGATTGACAAATGTCAACAAGATTTTGAGACAATAAAATAAAAGTTAATCATTGCTCCAGTATTGAGAGGTCTCAATTGGGAGATGCCATTTCACATACATACAGATGCCTCTAACAATGCTAAGGGGGCAGTTCTTGGGCAAGAAGATGGAGAAGATAAGATGTATGTTATATATTACATTAGTAAAAATTGAACTCCTATTGAAAGAAATTATACAACTAATAAAAAAGTGTTCATTGTTGTCATTTATGCTATGAATAAATTTTTTCACTACATCACTAGATACAAAATATTCATTTATACAGATCATTTAGATATAATATATCTAATGAAAAAATTAGTGGTAGGAGATAGGATTGTTAGATTACTACTATTTTAGGAGTTTGATATAACAATCATGGATTAACTAGGAAATGTTTATGTAGTTGTTGACATCTTGTCAAGATTGAATATTTTAGGTGAGATGATCCGGTAGAGGATAATTTTCTAGATGAATAATTATTCATAGTTTCAACTCACTCACCATGGTTTGTTGATATGGCTAATTATCTAGCCACATGGAAGTTTCCTTTTGATTTTACTCATAAATAAAGAAAATATTTGTTCATAAATAATATTAACTATAAATGGTTTAATGGTATATTATTTAAATATGGACCTAATTTAGAACTTCTTAGGTGTGCATGATAAGATGAGATATATGACTCCTTGAGAGCATTTCATGATGAGCTATGAGGTCATTATTCTACTAAAAGGAATGTTCACAAGATCCTTAAGGTTGTATACTATTGGCCTTCATGTCATAGGAATGTGAAAAGTTATGTTTTGCAATGTGATCATTACCAAAAGATGAGGAAACTTAAACTATCTCATGAAATGTCCCTCGATTTTGAAGTGGTTTTAGGACCCTTTAGGAAATGGGAGTTAGATTTCATTATTCCCATTGATCCACCATCTCAAGGAAAGGAGAACATATTAGTATGTACTAATTATGTCACCAAATGGGTAGAAGTTGAGGCCTTGTCATTTTTTCGTGAATAAAAGGTTGCTGATTTTTTATACTACAAGATCTTACAATGTTATGGGGCACCAAAAGCAATAGTTTCAAAATAAAGCACTCAATTTATATCAAAAATGATCAAAAACTTCACATACCACTATTATATCACCCATATAAAGTCATCACCTTAACATCCTCAAGTCAATGTTCAATTTAAAGTAACCAATAGAAAATTAAAAAATATTTCGACTAACATAGTACTCATAGTAGAAAATATTGGGTAAGCAAGCTACCTAAATCAATTTGGACCTACAACACAACATGGAAGTCACCACAAGTTTTTGTCCATATGAACTAGTATATGGTAGAAAATAATTAATTCTAATTAAGTTTGAGTTACAAATATTATGAAAAACAATTGAGGTAGACATATACTTGACAAAAGCACAAAAAGAAAGAATTATTCAATTAAATGAACTAGATGAAATGAGACTTGAGGCATTGTATCAAATAGAACTTCTTCAACATCAGAGGAAAGCAAGGCATAACTATCACATCAAAGAAATGAAATTCAAATAAGGCTATTGGGCCTTATTGTTTGATTCAAATTACCAACATTTCAAAAGTAAACTTTGCACTAGATAATTAGGTACCTACCAAGTTAAAAAGATTTTTAACAATGGATCTATTCAGTCGCTACCAATTGATGGAAATAGGAAGATAATATTAGTAAATAGACATAGTTTAAAGCTATATCATCAACCTCCTAGTGAGAAAGAGTTTTGCAAACAGATTCAATCTCAAGTAGAATTTGGTTATATGGAAGAATCTTGTTCTTTCATCATAACCAAATGATGAGATTTTGAATCTAATTAAGGAAGAGAATTGAAAAGCAGTAAATGGCGATCATTTTATCCAAAAATGTAACAAATAAAAAGTAAAAATAATAAATAAATAAATGGGTGAAAAGTTAAAAACTAACAAATGATAACTTTTTCAGGGGACAAAGCAATAAAAATAGTACTCATAATTGACTTGTATAATAATCTAGATTGACTTGTTTGTGTTTCTCATTTCAAGACATATGGTGGAATCAAGAACAAGAACAACTATAGACAATTCAAGGTATTTATATTTCATTTTTTTATGAGTAGGATTAATTTTGAGTTTTAAAAGTGTCATTTAATATCCACTTTTCAAAAAAGATTATTCCAAATAGGGATATGTCAAAAGAGGGGGTCTCCTAAGAAAAAGGGTTTTTGAAAAGGTTTTTCTCAAAAATAGAGTAAAGTGGCATATCGCTAATGCATTCTTTCAAAAAACAATACATCTTTAGAAGGACGTGATGTCATTATGATGATGTACTCAAAATGTATTCATAAGATAAGGTAATTGTTAGGATTAGTATAGGGGTTATTAACTCACCATTGAAAAATAAATATAAGTGAGTAAAATGTTATTACTCACACTAGATAATTTAATTCTGGATGATTTGTTTGTTAATTGAATTATCCATATATTTTCAATTTGAGCATATTGTTACTCCCATATGATATTTGAGAGGTTTGTTAGGATACTAGGATAATGCCTTCCTTATGATATAGGGAATATTTTTGGCATATAATTATGTTTAGATAAATTAGTGAAATATTATTCAGGTTGAACAAATAAAATATTATTTATTTGTATTATTTGGCATCAAAACCAAAGATCTATGAGCTTGTGAAGAGTAGTTTTTATGAAGCTTGAGAAAGCAAGACTTCAATGATTTCTCGTCTCTTTAAAAACTTTGACCTTGTATTCACACTCCCTGCATTAAACACAGTCTGAGCTCTCCAAGCTAAAAAAAATGGAGCTTGATCAATATTCATTTGGAAGTTGGACCAAGGCATTTGGAAGCTTTAAAAATTTATATATTGATCAAATCTTGTAGCTTAGCGTCTAGAGTAGAATTTAGCTCTAATTCTACATTCAAGCTACAAATTCAAGCTAAAAACTTGGTTTTCAACCTACAAAAATCATTTTCAAGGGTGTCAACCTAAAAAAAGGGTGAACTTGGGGCACCAATATTCTTCCTAAGGTGTTATGACTACTAAAGCATAATGATGAACACGTCAAAGCATTCATTTTTCCATGAATGACATCCTCTTTTGCATTAATAGTGTCCTCCTTTGCATTAATGGCATCATCCTTTGCTAAAATAGTGTGTTGCATTACCAAAAAGGTTGGTGGTTTATTTATTTTCTAGTTTGTAAATTAAAGCTTTCACTTTACAAGTTTCAAAATTAAAAAAAGTGAAAAAACAACCTTTATTTTTTCAAAAATGAGTTCAAATCCACTTTTCCAAACCTCAAAACCACCTACCAATTTAGTCTTTCACTACCTTTTTTTAAAAAACAACCTTGTTAGTTAAACCATGGTATTCGATAGGAAGGTGGTTTTCATTAAAAATCAGAAATTTCACCCTTCAAATACAAGTTTTCTCTTATATATACTTGTACTTATACATAGGCGAGTTGGTAAGGTTCATTTTTAATAGAAAAGTGTTGAGAAGTTTAAATCCCCCAAAAAAAACTTTTAGAGGATTTTTCCCCCCACTAAATTTGGTAATACCACCAAATCTAGTTGTAAGTAGCTAAATTTAGCTAGAAAAATCGTACTTCTTTTTTTTTTAAATAAAAAATAACAAAACAAAAAAGGAGAATTTTTTACGAAAGAGCCCAAAAACAAAAAAATGCAAAACATTTAATTTTTCTTCCCCCAAAAAAAGTACAAATTTCTTTTTGTATTATATTGTATTTCAATTGTAAGAAATTGTAACTTGCTTTTCTATATTGTATTGCATAAAATCATGAGCTTTAAAAGTTGAACACAACATTCAGTTCAAGCTATGCCTCTGACTCAAATTTATGGGTAAAATCATTGTGCTTGAATTACTACATACATATCTTAATATAGTTACAACAAAGATATCTAGGTATTGACCCTATAAATCATCGGGGAGAAATAAGGACATGTGCACTCATAGCCATCCCTCCATTACCCATTTGTTATAATCGACAGGCGTAAATCTTGAAGGTGGAATTTTTAATTATATAGATAAGTTATGCTCATGTATGAAGAATTTCATTTAAGCATGTGATAATGATTGAACAAACCTCGTTCAATATTTTCTCGATACCACGTACTAAATTCTTTCACACACATTAATGCCTCTTTCACTTACCATTGAGTATATATAAATGGTGTGTTTCATCCTCATACCGATGGGTATATATGAAGGGTACACATATATAAAGGTCTTGTATATTGGTGTGATAATATATAGAAAGAGAGACCTTGATACCTAGAGTGATAAGGAACCTTTTCATTATCCACAGTCTTGATCATGATTGTACAAGCATCAAATTTCTTTCTATTGATTTCTCAGTTACTCAAAACTAACAATTAATATGTTTGGAAAACAAAGATCAAAACTCAACTTGAATTTGAATAAATTTTACATGTTTTAGATGTTTCCTACACTCGACATGCCACTGATGTTGATTAGTAGTGTAAGTATAACAAAGTCAATTAAAAGGAAAATTTGATCATAATGTTCAGGGTAATGGATGAGGTGCAACCACACATATATGAAGCTAAAACAATTAAGGAAGCTTGGAATAAGCTTTATATATATATATATATGAAGCCAAAAATGAGAACATTATTTTACATCTACAAATTCAACTTCACTCTTTAAAATTGAGATCAGGTGAAAAAGTAAAGGCCTTTCTTAGACATGTAACACTAAAATCATCACTCCAATCCCTGGGTGAAGAAACAATATCATATGAGTCTCTTGTACCCATTGTCTTAAGAGCCATTCCACCCTCATATAGAATCTGTTCGACTACTTTGGTTGTCACACAACAAAAATCAAGTTTTAAAAAATTGGTAAATACGTTGCAACAAAAAGAGTCTTACATTACTAAAGAATAAGAAAAGAACATGTTCTCAGAAAGACAAGAAACCTATCAAGTCTTCAAATACATCATCAAATTAGAGTCCTCAACATAATCTACAAGGAATTAAATCACAAAAATAATGTCTAATTTATGTTCATAAGGGACACGAGTTAGAATATTATTGGTATGATATATTTCAGAAAGGATCTTCCAGTGACCAGAATCCCATTACCCAACAATCATCCCCATCAACTCAAAGTAAATCACAGGGATAGAAAAAGGGAACTTGGCAAAAGAAAAAAGCAACAAGGTAACATTATTGAATAAGAAGATAATGATGAAGATGCAAACTTCCTGTATTCTATCAATTTTCATGAAGAATCCACTTCACAAAGTGATATTTGGTATGTTGATTGGGTGAAAATTGACATATGATAGGTTGAAAAGAGTGTTTTTTTAATTTGAAAAATACACCCAATTAAATCATGTTTCTTTGCGTGATGATACCTCAAACAGTGTCCAAATCATTGGTAACATTGTTTTGCCTCTTGGAACAAAAACTTATAGATTAACATATGTATTATATGTACCCAAATTAACCAAGAATATCTTATTAGTCACTCAAATCTTGGACCACAATCTAAATATTGACTTTGATTTTTGTTGATGTAGTGGATTACACCCTTTGAAGGGAGGCTCAACTCTCTTCCTCCACGCAACACAATGGAGACATTCCTCTTGCTATGGGTTGAAAACGTGAGGGATGAATCTCTAGATTAGGGGCTAGCTCCCCTTAATGCACCTTAAGGCCCTAGATCTCCTACTATTAACAATGGGGGGGATGAAAAGGGAGAGAAATACTAAAATTAGAACCTAAACTAAAGCGGTGATGCACTAAAAGGGTTGGTCTACTCAGCTTTAGCATACACTTTACACCAGAGACAAGCAAGCATACACTTCATTCAAATGAGAACCTTTCCTACATCAGTGTTTCAACAAGGGATCCTATGGAGATACAAGGAGGAATAACTACCAGAGGTGTTCTAAGACACACTATGGACAACGTGTTCACATGCACCTATACTCTGAGCTTGACACTTCTTGTGGACCTACAAGAGAAGAACTCATGATACACTAGATATGTTGGAATAAACTTAAGAAAGCATGAAAATAAAATGACTTAACACAAGATAAAACCATATACATGCAAAAGTGCAAGCTCAAATGGAGGTAAAAATGCCTCTTCTGATTCAAGGTAAAAAATTTTAGGGTTTTGCCATACAAGTTGAGATATCTTTTCTCAAATGAGAAGTTATAAAAATATAGAGAACTGGAAATAAGATAGCTGAAAAATCAAGGAATAGAAACCCATGCTGAGTTAAACACTTCTATAGAGACCAAAAGACCATGATGCTACCATATTCTTCCAACTACGTATGGGAGAGCCATGTTGTAGATGTCCAAGTCACCACCCTTGCTATCATGGGCTTGTAAAAGCATGGGATACTCCTTCTAGCAACTGACAAAGCCATCCCCAAGTTGTTGTGGCTGGACTATGATCTCTTCAATGCTAGGTGCAACTGTATGTGTATTAATAGTGGAGCATGAAAACATGGGCTGCTCTCCTCTATAGTTCAAAAACCAATCTATTTTATTTGTTTTCGATAGATATATTTCACCAAATGTATTAATTCTCCTTGTTGAGTTGTCTATGCCACTGTCTTGGTCTGAGTGTTCATTGATTCTATCTTTTGACCTTGTCAGCTACTGGAACTGTTTTGTGCTTTATTTTTTTCCACTCTTTACTTTGCCCATGTTTTGTCTCTTCCTTGCCTTCTCCTTTGCCTTGGCTTCTTCTTGGCTTGTCTTGACTTGTCGGGCCTTCTTTGTTTTGGGATTTTGCCATGCTTTCCTCTAGAAAAAATGTCCAAAATAATTCCTTTAAACATTTTGTCTAAAGGAATTCTTTCTTTTGATTACTTCTTTTCTCGAAGGGCACATGCTCCTCAGGCCTTTTGTCTTCGTTCTTCACTTTCTCAAGGTGCCCTCTGCAAGGGCACTTTGTGCCTCGAAATGCCCCTTCAAAATTTTTGATTTGGTCTTGCCACCGACCAAGGTGGCCTCTGCAAGGGCACATACCCTTTGAAATTTTTTCAAATGTCCTTTGGAAAAGTGAAGAAGCCCTCTTTCTTTTCCCAAGTGCCCTTCAGAAAGACACTTACCCTTTGAACTTTTTGTCAAATCCTTCAAGCCATCTAAATGCCCTTTGAAGGAAATCCATTGCCTTTTATGAACTTCTTAGACCATTTTAGGTTCTTCAATCACTTCTGATTATAAAAGTAGACAAGTAATGCACCTGTACAAATCCAATTTTCACTTGGCAAATCAGAATGAGGGAAACACCTGGCTTTTTCATGAGAAAGGTCTGGTAGAGAACATTTTGCATAAGGCAGCAAAGGGATGATTTAGTTAAAACATGGATTGGATGACTTATGTAAATAAAAAAGGAGGGGGTGCCCAATTTTCACTTGTAGGACCAAAAATTGGTCAACACAATTGGCAACTTATAGGGGAAGCATGCCTACTATGCTTGGGAAGACTGCTTGCCACAAAGTCCATTGGGCATGGAGTCAGGATGCATCTTGGAGAAGTCAACAACAACTTTGTAAGGACCTATGAACCAACAAATATTTTACCCCAAACAACAAGGAAAAAACACACACAAAGGCTAAAAACACTACACACATGCATAACAACACTTAGGGAAAATGAGAAAAAATAAGGAAAACTATGTACATGACAAAATAAACATAGGAACAATGTTTAAGGTATATCCCATTGACTGGGATATGTATCTCTTCACCATCCAACTTGGAGAGTTGGAAAGCATTATGTTGGTTGCATTGGGTGATGACATATGGGCCACTCCATAAAGCGTCAAACTTTGTGTGCCTTCCAGGCTTGGCTCAGTCCTCATCCCGCTTCAATATAATGTCACCTTTTGAGAAGCTCCTTGGCATAGACCTTTTGTCAAAACACCTCTTTATTTGCTATTGGCAACTGGTCATGGCATCCATGGCTTGGTCTCTCACTTCTTGAAGCTCCATTAGCTCACAATACCTGACTTCCAAGATGTCACTCTCCATCAATTATAGTTGATGAACAAGATCCAAGGCTAGTAACTCAAGTGGGATAGGAAGTCTAGCTTCCCTTCCATACACAATTGTGTATGTTGAATTCTCGAGTGCCCTCTTTGGAGTGATCCTATTTTCCCAAAGAGTTGTCTTCAACTTGGCATGCCAAGTTCTTTGATTTTCCTCCATTGTCCTCTTTATAATCCTAATCAAATTCTTGTTTTTGGACTCAGCTAGCCCATTTCCTTGTGGATAGTAGTTCGAAGAAGTGCTGAGATAGATGCCAAAATTCAATGCCCACTCACTTGTCTTTGTTCCCAAGAAAGCCAATGCATTATCTAAAATGATTGTGGCTGGGATCCCAAATCTTGTCACTATGCCTTCATAAAAGTCTAGGAATGCACTCTCATTGGCATCTTTCAAATATATGGCCTCTACCCACCTTGTGAAATAATCTATGATAGTCAAAATCCACTTGTGGCTAGCACTAGAAGGATTGATCAGCCCTATAAATTCCAACCCCCATTGCATGAATGGTTATTCCACCTGAATAGGATGAAGAGGCATGGTAGCCAACCATTGCTTCCCATCAAAGAAGGCACATTTTTGACATTTATTCACCCAAGCATGAGTGTATTTAAATAAACTAGGCCAAAAATAACTAGCCCTCATAATCCTTACAGCTGTGCCCTTGGAAGAAAAGTGGTCACTAGTTGGTCCATCATGAAACTCAGATAGTACCTTGTTGACTTGGTCTGAATCAATACATCTCAAGAGCACCCTTGAAAAGTCTTTTTTGAATAACACTCCATCAACTACAACATAAGGAAGATATTGGAGTCTAAAATACCTCCTCTTGGTGCTATCAAGACCTATGGACACCAGTTCAAAAGAAATGAACCATGTCTTGTGCCCAGCTCTTCATGACTATAGGTATAGCTACTATAGGTTCATCATGGAGTACCAAAACATCCTTCTTTGGCTCTTTCAATTTCGTATCAAGATGTTCACATAGCCCTCTTCCTCTTACCAACTTGGTGGTCTTGATCTCTATGTCATACTCCATTAATTTGGTGATCCAACCTGCCCTTTTCTCATTCAAGTCTCGATTTAGAAAGAAGTCTTTTACACTAGGATGTGGCACCATGATGTGAATTTTACTGCTAGACAACATATGTCTGAACTTCTTCAGACTTCATATGACTGTAATCACCTGCTTCTCAACATATGTGTATCTAAAATCATAGCCTTCTAAACCTTGGCTTAAAAAATCAAGAGGTTGTTCTAAATTCTCACCATTTGCTTGAATGAGCATAGCAAAGATTACCTCTTCATTACCAAAGGTGTATATATTGAATTCCTTAGAGAAGTTTGGACTAGCCAGGGTAGGAGCTCGGTGATAGCTTACTTGATGCCTTCAAAGCTTTCTCTTTTTATTATTGTCCATGTGAACATCTCATCCTTCCTTAGCATGGAAGTTAGTGACTTGACAAGCTCATCAAAGTTAGGAATGAATCTCCTAATGAAATTTATCTTACCAAAGAAAATTTATAGGCCCTTCTTGTGCTTAGGCAAGGACAATGCTAAGATGGTGTGCACCCTCTCTGGATCAATGGATAGGCCTTCCTTTGAAATGACATGGCCCAAGAGCTTGCCTTCGTGGATGGCAAACACTCATTTCTTTAGGTTGAGAGAGATGTCAAACTCTCTACACCTTTCAAATCTTTACCTCATGTGCTTTAACTATTCACTTGCCTCATTGGAGAAGACTATCACATCATCAAGATAAACAAGCACAATGTTATTGATCAAACCTTAGAAAGCCATGTCCATAACATGTTGGAAGGTAGCTCCAACATTTGACAATCTGAATGGCATCTTCCTGTAGGCATATGTTCTCCACTTGGTGGTGAAGGCTATCTTGTATTGGTCACATTCTTATACTAGGATTTGATTGTACCCAAAGTATCAATCTAGGAGAGAGAACCTTTCACTACATGTCACCATCTAAAGAATTTGCTCCATAATTGTAAGGGGATAGTGATCTCTCAATGAGACTCTATTTAGGTCTTTGAAACCGACACACAATCTGAATTGTCCATTCTTCTTCCTAACAGGGACCAAATTGGCCAGCCAAAAGGAATGTTTGATAGGGAAAATGATCCTGGACTTGATCAGTTTGGTGAGCTCCTTCCTCATGAGAGGCTTGATCTTTGGATTGATTGGCCTTTGCTCTTGCTTGATGGATTTGGCACCTTCCTCCAGCTTAATGGTGTTTTGGGCCAAGCTTGGAACAAAGCCCTTCAAATCACCATACTTCCAAGCAAAGACATCACTAAACTCTTGACATAACATAATGAAAGCATGATTTTCCTCATTGGTACACACCTTCCCAAGTGCAAGCAACTTATCCTTGTAGATCTCTACCCTTTCATACTTTTATTTCTTGGTTGATATACTTGCTTTGTCTCTCTTGAGTTGGTCATCTTCGCTGAAAATGCTCTCAAAATTTACCAAACCTTTGGAAAGCCCATTGGTCTTTAGTTAAACAATCTGCCCATCATACTGTTGATGTAGCTTGGACTAATTTTTGGAAGCAAACCTAGCTTCTTCTTACAAGAAAAGTTCTATTTGATGGTCACTTTCAAACACCTACCAATTGGTGACATTGTCTGGCATGGAGGGCCTCACAATCACCTTTAAATGATGTTGATTCTTACTTTGTCTCATCCCCTTTGGGACGTCAAACTGAGCATCAACTATTGCTAGTCTATCATCATGTTTGTTCTCCTCTCTTGGAATGGAAATGATGTTGAAAGCAATGAAGTTATCTACAAGGTCCCACACTCTATGATTGTAAGACTTGAGTAAGGATTTCTTGGTCAATCTTTGACCTCTCACTTGCTTCACAATCAACTCACTATCTCCAAACACCTATAATTCTTTGATTCCTCTCTTCCTTGCCCATTCTAGGCCATGAACAAGGGCCTCATACTCGGCTACATTTTAGGTGTAGGAGAACTAAAACCTGAAAGTTTATAATTCTTTATCCTTTAAAGGTGAAACTGACATTGCCCCACCACCATGCTTCTAGATCCATCAAAGAACAGATGCCAAAAACCATAGTCCTCTTGGTCTATCTTCATCAATTTTTGCATGAAAGCATCTTTATTATGCATGCAGTAGACTCCAAGACCAACTTCTTCAATGAAATTTTAAATATCATGCTCAAAGTTGTCATTTCCCCATTCATTTAGGAGTAGTGAAACAACTCCTAAAAGGGAAGATGATAGAGATTGATCTACCTGGAGCTCTTCTTCATCAATGATTGCATAGTTCACATTCACCACTTTGGGTGAGTATGGATATAAGTGATCCTTTTGGATGGGCTCTAACTCAATATTCACTTTAGTTCCATACTTTGTCCTGAAAACCATGTAAGACCAGTTGGCTACCAAGTATCCACTTATCTTGGATGTGAAATCCACTGAAAAGTAAAGAGCGAAGTAAGGAGGAATATCTATCACTACCACATCATGGGGAATTGAGAAAGTTGGATAGACATGGAGAGTCATATTCAAACCTCTTTCCACTCCCAAGGTCTTAGATGGTGATCCATCCAACTGTATAATTCCTTTGGTCATTTTCTCATAATTGAGGCCTAGCTTATTAGCTATACATTTTGGCATAACTGAGGTGATTTCTCCACTATCAATGATGCAATTCTGGATCAAGAAATCACCAATAATGAAGGACAAATAGAAGTTAGGGACCTTCTCATCTTTCTTTTCTTGACTAGCCATGGGAGGAGCCCCATTTACTACCAACACATTATCATTTCTTGCTGGGACAACTTGCTCACCCAACCCGAACAATTATTTTAGGAGTATATCTTTTTATCCTGGTAGTTCTAAAGAATCCCATAATGAGATGTTCATGTGTAGATTCTTCATTTTTTCCACTATATTGATTGAAGTATTTCCCCCTTTAGAGTTCTCCTTGGGAACATTTGTAACCTGTGGTGCAACCTAAGGAGCTAAATTTGCAGCCATTGACCTATAATTGGGAAACTTTTGATTTGCTTGTGGTCTTGGGGTTGCTTCAGGTACACTTCCTACTTGATTGGATGAATGAGATGTTGTAGGTGCTTGAGTGGCTACTTTAGATTCATCAATGGCTCTCCTTTTAGACCTAGTGTTAGATGCAACACCAATATTTTGATTAATTGTGCTCCCCACATAGTTGGCTGCATTGAACTCTACTTCCAAGTGATTCATAAGAGTGGAATCAAATTGAGCTTACCTACTATCTATCTCAAGTTGTGTTGACATCTCAAAATTTGAAAATTGGGCTACCTGATCACCTTGTGCAGTCATGCTTTGATTTGGTAGCTCATTGGCATAAGCAACCTATTTTTGGCCATGCTCTAAGGGTGGATAGTTAGGTTGTTCCTGCACCAAATTACTTTAAGTGGGGATAAGAGCCTTAGAAGATGAAGGGGAATTTGGATTATAGCTTTGATAAGGCTTGACATGTGTAATATTACTTTGCCCTTGATTATAATTCTGGAAGGGAGGCCTATTTACTTGCCCAAACTACTAGTAGCCTTGATTTGGCCTATAACTCTAAGCTTGTTGTCTCTTGAGGGAAACTAACTCATTGGTAACACTCTGCAACATGATCTTAACTTCATGGATGTCATTTATAGGGGTAGCAATCATCTTTTCTTGATTAGGCAAAGGAGCTAGAGTGGGCAAAGTAGGCTAGACTGAGGGTTGTAAATCAAGAAAGAGTGGCATAGAAGGTTTAGGAGCTATCTTTCCTACTTGAATAAGGCAATTTTCAGCAGCTATGACTATCTCATAAGCAGTGAGCAAAGTGTTTCCACCCATGAAATGTATCATGACAACAATATCACTATTTAGGCCCTTCAAGTAGTAAAGGAAAGCATAGCTTGGGGTTGGCCTCATAAGAATTGGGATTTTGTCCCAAGTCTTTTGGAACCTAGTGTTAAAATATTGCATAAACTCATGTGGGGCTCTCTTCATGGTGGTTAACTTCTCACCTAGAGACGAATGGTCACTTTTTCCCCCAAACCTATTGGTCAAAAGGGTCTCTAACTCATTCCATGAGCCAACTAAGTTCATAGGTAAGGTCCCATACTAGTCCAGAACTTTCCCTTTGAAGGACAAGGCTAGCAATTTAATGGCTACATTTTCTTCAGTGATATTATGGATGTTGCAGTGTTATGTTTATAATATGCTCGATAATAGTGATTGGGCCCTCTCTAATAAAGGGAAGAACACTTTTGAGAGTTTAACCTAGAATTGGGTCATACTACTGAAGGTTCAAGGGACTTTGACCATTGAAGGCCATAAAATGGAAAGCCCTAAGGGTTGCCATGGCTATGAAAGGATTCAACAGGGGTCTCCTTGAGTAGGTATGTTTTATGGCTGGTTTAGGAAATGGCTTGCTATGTAAGGGTGGGTATTTGCAAACCTCGGCCTTTTTGTTGAGTTCAAAGGTAATTCAACAAATTCAAAAGGGACACCCCTAGAAGAATATCTTGTAGTGAATTTTGGCATGGGATGTTAGGCTGGTCATTAACCAGAGACTTGGTTCCTGAATGGAGTCACCAGGTGTTGAATATAGCTCCTTTTAAAAAATTTAACAATATCAAGACCAACACTAATCCTGAAACTTGTAGGATACAAAAATTTTCCCATCAAGTGTGTAAAAAACTATTGACATAGTGGATTTCACCCTCTAAAGGGAGGCTCAGCTCTCTTCCCCCACACGCCACAATGGAGATATTCCTCTTGTTGTGGGTTGCAAATTTGAGGGATGAATCTCTAGATTAGGGGCTAGCTCCCCTTGATGCACCTTGAGGCCCTATATTTCTTACTGCTAATAATGAGGGGGGATGAAAAGAAAGAGAAATACTAAAATTAAAACCTAAACTAAAGTGTTGATGCACCAAAATGGTTGGTCTACTCAGCTTTGACATATACTTTACACCAGAGAGAAGCAATCATTCACTTCATTCAAATAAGAAACTTTCTTGCATCAGTGTTTCAATAGGGGATCCTATGGATATACAGGGAGGAAGAACTACCAAAGGTGTTCTAAGACACACTATGGACAATGTGTTCACATGTGTCTATACTCTGAGCTAGACACTTCTTGTTGACCTACAAGAGAAGAACTCACAATACACTAGATATGTTGTAATAAGCTTATGAAAGCATGAAAATAAAATGACTTAACACAAGATAAAACCATAAACATATGCAAAAGTGCAAGCTCAAATGGAGGTAAAAATGCTTCTTCTGATTCAATGTAAATTCCTTTAGGGATTCACCATACAAGCTGAGATAAGTGTTCTCAAATGAGAAGTTACAAATATATAGAGAACTAGAAACAAGATAGCTAACAAATCAAAGAATGAAAACCCATGCTGAGTTAAACACTTCTGCAGAGACCAAAATACCATGATGCTATCGTATTCTTCTAACTATATATGAGAAAGCCATGTTGTAGATGTCTAAGTCACCACCCTTACTATCCTAGGCCTTCAAAAGCATGGGATACTCCTTCTAGCAACTGACAAAGCCATCCTCAACTTGTTGTGGCTAGACCATACTCTCTTCAATGCTAAGTGCATCTGGCTATGCATTAATGGTGAAACATGAAAACATGGGTTGCTCTCCTCTATAGTTCAAAAACCAAGCTATTTTATTGGCTTTCGGTAGATATATTTCACCAAATGTATTAATTCTCCTTGCTGAGTTGTCTGTGCCACTTGTCTTGGTCTAAGTGGTCATTCATTATGCCTTTTGACCTTGTTGGCTGTTGAAACTATTCTACACTTTGTCTTTTTCCACCTGTAGAGCAAACACATAATTGTTGAAGCATGAAATCAAGATGAGAGTAGAAATTGAGCTATATGTACTCATATGAAGAATAGTGCACAACTTACATCACAATGGTGTCGCACTAGGCTCACAACTTACAACTCACTAAGCTCATAGCTCTATTTCTCATAGCTTACACAACACTTAGCATACTAGTATCCTAACATAATAAGCTATGACTAACTAGCTCCCTCTATCCACACAAACCACCATATTTTAATATGAATGCCTTGGAGGACATGCCTATAAATAGGCTAATTGAGTGCATGATGACTCATCTAGATAAGGTAAGTGGGTGGGATCTTCCATTATGGGTGGAGAGAACACTAAGGGAACATAATGGAAAAGTGACCTAAGTGGACTAGGCACTCAGGGGACCAAGTGGGATGGATGACCCCATCCATACATTATGTGACCCCATGCACTCATAAGTGCATGATGACATTGTGATGATGTCATCACTCATCTAATAGACCTAATTACCACATAAGTAAGATGAAGTAAATAAGTGTAGTAAATACCTACACCAACACCTTCCTTAAACGTAACTTAAGTGGGTAGAAGAATTGGGTCTTGGTAACTAGACTTGATAAGGTACCCAAGTACAAAACAATCTCTCACAAAGTGGAATAAAAGGAAAAAACCCAATGGGAACCCCCTCCTCTTAAGAAAAAAAGAAAGAAAAGAAGAAAAGGAGACTAAAATACCCCCAAGAGGATGATGTTGAAATAGTCACTACTCCAAGTATAGCTCGTAAGATGACAAAAGTTGATGTTGAGATCATTTTCCTTAAGACAATAAAAGCTCCATCTGCATCAAACAATGTTTCTTCCCTTTGGCAAAAGAAGAACCTGATGTGTGTACTGAAAGTCTACCCATTCCATAATCGAAAATAAAGGCAAAAATTTGAATATATCTGAATGTGATCCAAATCAAATATATGACATAGGTTTGGCAAGAACATGCATAGAATCTGGAGGTAATACCACTAAAGTGAACAAATCAGAAGAATGACATAGAAATTTTATTGAAAGAATGCTATGTGAAGTGTGAAGCATGACTCACCAACTAAAAAAGAAAAATCCATGGGAAGAGATGAGTTTTCAATGCTCTCAACAGGTGTACTCTTACTAAAAATAGTAGAGTCCTTTGAAGTGCAAATATATGAAGGCTCTAGAAGAGCAATATCCTGAATAGGGATGGAAGTAGAATCTATAATAGGACAACTGAGATCGGGTAGAATCTTGTCCTGTAGTAGTGGCTTGATAAAAAGAAGAGCACTATATATTAATAAATAGAATCAAGAGGAGAGAGTATAACAGTCTCAGAAGAGATAATAGAAAGTAGAGGAGGAGGTGTGACATAAATCATAGTAGGATCCCTAAAAAGACTTTGAAGAGTGATCCAGATAGTGGAGGGACATTCTGTGTGCTTCAAATGGTGGTGTAGATCTTATAAAACATACAATAACAAGTGACCATAGACATAGTCACAAGAGTTATCCCAATCATCATATTGACCTGGGTCAATAGGAGCATTAATCTGTCCATATAAGAATGGAATAAGTTCTTATTCCTTGAGTGAGTGTTCCATGTACACACGTTAAGAAGCATAGTTAGTCTTACCAAGAAGAACCACTGGTGTAGATTCAACTTTCCTCATCAACAGGTATCTCTAATTGGATTCGACATGACCAAAAGAAGAACCAAGGAAGTTCAAGACAACACAAGATATTCTACAATGAACCCTTGAAGCATGCTCATGAATAGGATGTCGAACACAGTCGAGAATGTGTCCAAGTGAGAAATCAATGTTGGGGTGAGGGATAATGTACACTCAGATTGGGGATGTCAGACACATCTGAAAATGCATCCACGTGTGAGTAGTAAGTGCATGAAGTATAATGTCAAAAGTAGTAGGGCCCATAACACAAGTAACCCCCTTGAATATGACACGTCATAACTTTAGTACATTTTACAATGAAAATAGGACCGATGGAACTAGAATTAAAAATAAAGCAATTTTGTAAAAAGTGGCACTCAAATCCGAGTTACTAAGCAAAAGTTATGGCTAATAATATTTTCAATCATTAATGACCTATTTTAATTAAATTTGCACAAACAATTTAAATGCTCGACCAAATAAAGAGTTAAATAGCCTTCCAACCACTCATTTGAACCAACAAAATGTAGAATGCAAAGCTTTAGATTGTGAGGAGAAATTTACCTCCTACCAACCCAAGCCTCATCCTTCATCTTCATTAGGCAAAAATACAAAATAAATTTACAAACCAAACAAATAACTCATTGACAATATATTGTTTTTCAATAAAAAATTTCATCCCCCACTCTCAATAAAAATCAGCTCTCCATGATATTGTTTTTTGAAAAAACAATTAAAAAATATTGTCCCCACCACTTGGTGAAAACACAAAAGCCCCCCCCGCCCTCCACGTTACAAAGATCTCCTTCCACTAAACACAATAGCCCCTCTACATGTTCCACCATTTAAACTAAATCCACCCAATCATATCACATTTCACGTTTTGTCCCCCACTAGCAATAATAAATTCGTCCCCCACCCCAAATTTGACAATTAAATATTCATCATAATGAATAGTTCAAAAGTAAGTTGAAAAAATGTCTCCCAAAACCACTTTTGGTGGTTTGAATTGGTGGTGGGAAGAGACTGGTGAGCAGTCCACAATGAGGCGAATGGTCAGGTGGAGGTAGCGAGGGAAGCTGTAACCAAAGAAAGGATAACTACCTCCGTCGAAATCGATGAGAGGATCAGGAGGCCATGGGAGGAAAGAGAGGCTCAACTCAGCTTTTAGAGCCAAATGTGAACAGTACAAAGGCAGTGGGGCTAGTTTGAGGTGGGCGGATTTGGAGCGTCAACCTACGATGAAGCTTACTTTGCCCAAGCTCGACCTCTGATCTCCAATGGCATTGGTGCAGAATGTTGACACAACACATGGGCTGATAGTGGAGAGGCAAGACGGAGTCCGTAGTGAGCATGATGTAATGAGGCTGATGGATGGATTAGATAAGCTTGCTAAGTGATGCCAGAGTGCAGATTTGAATGGGCAAAATCAAGTCGAATAGGCAGTTTGAGATCCAGCGGTGAGTGGTTTGACTAACGATTCATCTTAGAGAAGCTGTGAATATAAGGTGGCCAAGGTCAAAAGTTGAGTCCACATGCTCCCTTATTTTCCTTGGCCAACGTTTTCACTCTTAGTAGCGTGTCAAACAATAGTGAACACTTCTATTTACCTTGATAGCCGTGTGGTGGACAACAGGCTAGATCAGATTTGGCAAGCTTCTGTAGGGTCAGAATCAGAAAAAAAAACACTTACAGGTCCTTGAGTGCTCTAGGAGAGGCTGTAGATAGCGTGCAGGCTAAAAGAACACTTTGAAAGCAGTATGCAGATCGAGATGGGTCGTGTAAGGCCAAAAAAAATAGGTCTTTGAATCTTCCCAAGTCGTCAGACCAACACCAAGGTCGATAATACCATTAACCAGGTTGTGTATCTTACATGCACAAGTGTGACCTTTTGTGTTTGCTGAGTGAACAACTTGCAGATGAGATTTATCCAAACCAATACAAGTAATAGAGAATCTAGCCTAAGACCAGAAATTTTTTAACAAAACTCGAGGTTTTTGAGATTTTTAATTCAAAACAACCCCGAAATTTCATAAACACTCTTAGCAATTGATGGAGAATACAAAACAGTATACTACTCATGATTTCAAACAATTATAACAGAATAAATACGGTGTTCATTTACCAACCTTGAGGCTCTGACACTATGTGAGAATCATCTAGAATCAAAGATGACCAAGACCAAGACTGTAGAGCGAACACATCCAATTGTTGAAGCATGAAATCAACACTGAATAAAAACTGAGCTGTCTGTATTCATAATGAGGAATAGTACATAGCTTACATCACAATGTTGCCACACTAGGCTTACGACTTACAAATCACTAAGCTCACAACGCTATCACTCATAGCTTACAAAACTCTTACCACACTAGTATCCTGAAACAATAAGTTATGACTAACTAGCTTCCTCTATCCACACAATCCACCATGAATGCCTTGGAGGGCAAGCCTATAAATAGGTTAGTTGAGTGCATGATGACTCAACTAGACAAGGTGAGTGGGTGGATTAGACACTTAGGGGACCAAGTGGGATGGATGACTCCATCCATTCATTGTGACTCTATGTACTCATAAGTGCACATTGACATCATGATGATGTCATCACTCACTTAATAGACCTATTAATGGTATCAAAGCCTTTTCTGGGATCCTACTATTATTTATGTCACACCTCCTTCTCCACTTCCTACTATCTCTTCTAAGATTGTTGTACTATCTCCTCTTGCTTCTATTTTTTATGATGATGCATTCATCACAGATAGTGCTCTTCCTTTTTTCAATCCCCCACTACAAGATGAGATTCTTCTCAACATCAATTGTCCTATTACAGATTCTACTTCCATCCCTATCCATGATGTTGTTCTCCTAGAGCCTTCACAAATTTGCTCATTGGAGGACTCTATTGTTTTTAGTGAGAGTACACCTATTAAGAGTATTGACGACTTGTTTCTTCCTATGAATTTTTCTTCTTTAGTTGGTGAGTTATGATCCACATTTCACATGGACATTCTTTCAACGAATGTCCCATGTCATTCTTCTAACCGGTACACTTCAGTGGTATTACCTCTAGATTATGTGCACATTTTTTTCAGACCTATGCCACAAATCTGATTTGGACGACATTCAGATATATTTTTAATATTTCCTTCATTTTCTATTGTGGAATGGGTAGACTTTTAATACACCCATCAAGTTCTTCCTTTTCCAAAGGGAAGAAACATTGTTCGATATAGATGGAGCTGTTGTCAACCTAGAGTTGCACCCTGATCAAAGACGTATTGAAATAGCTAATCCTCATTTTAGTTGAAATAATGGGATCTTCTCACAAGGGTGGGTGCCTCAATGATGAGAAGAACCTCCAGAGAAGGTTGGTTCCTGTAAGATGTATCTATGAGGATCTCAACTTTTATGCTACAAACTACTTGGGGAAAAGGGGAGAAAGAACTTGAAGGAAATCCTAGCTAAAGTGGTGATACACTTAATTTTCTTGATCCACTCAAATTGAGCTTCTAAGAACATTGATTCAGACAAGGAAGAGGTAGAACTTCAACTCCAATTGATCAATACACATAAGTATTTCATGAAAAGATTTAATCTAATGATCTAAGCTTGAGGGAAATGGAAAAATAGGCCTAATGAAAGGCACTAAATAGCCACTAATATCCACTATAAACTCAACAAAATATAATTAAACATAGAACGTGACTTGCATAAATGACCAACTAGTAATTAGTTACAAATCCAGATTTGACAAGGAAGAAAGAAAATCTATCACTTAGGCAAATCAATAACAAAAGTATACTATACCAGCTATTGAAAATTAAAAAAAAACACAGTCCTCTTCTTATTGATTCTGAAAAAGGTTATAGCACAATCTTTGATAGAAGTTTTCTTGCCAAAAGAGAGATAAAAAATCTAAGGCTGAAAAGGTATTAATATAAAAAATTATAAAATCCAAGAGATTGGTATTAAAAATAGGATAAAAAGTTAACTCTTCATTAGCCCAAGTCCAAATTGTGTTGCACGAGTCTTCCAAATTTGTCTTTTCTTATCTTTTGTCTTACATGAAGAATCCTTGGCATTGAAGTGGACAGTGGCTGATTTTGGGCTACTAAACCTCTCTATCATGTAATAATGCTATGCCCACTTCCAAACTTGGCATTCTTCATGAGCTCTTGGAATGTTTGAAAGTATGAGATGACAATAGCATGCATGAATCCAATGCCAATGCTAATTTTAGAACTCTGACTTGATCCGTTGGAAGTTGAGTTGGAAAGTTTGAAATGCTAAGTTGACCTTGGACATAAATTTGACTTCAACAACTAGTCAACTAAAGCCTTGACCAATCAACCATAATTAGCTTTTTCTTGCATGGAATTCCACGTTGACTCCATCTTTTATTTGTGCATCAATTTCTCTCAGCCCAACTATCTATGATTTCTCTTGGCTAAATTTAGAATTCTGCTTCTTGACCTCTGTCTGTATTTGTCTTTCAATGGAATTTCCCTTAAAACTTATTCCTTCAGCCCAATGTTCATTATCTTCGGGTCTTTATTATCTTGGACCTCTCCCTACCCTCAAACTTTTTTGTTGACTGACTTTTCTGAAGGAATATTTCAAACAAAAAGTCCAAAGGAATTCCTTCAAACTTTTTGTCTAAAGGATTCCTTCCTTCTTTATTTTCTTTTTTTTGTTTATATTTCTTCAAGTTTTTTTATTTTTTTAATTCCTACAGACAAAAAGTCTGCAGGATTTGTCTGATCCAAAACTCAAAAGCTTTGGTTGAAAGATAATTCAAGAAACAAGAACAACACAATTATAATAATGCTATCTCTGAGAAGATATGTCTTATTGATCAAATTTGTAAACCCAAACATATGCCTATCTCTGAGAAGAGATGTCTAATTTTTATTTCAGGTTACATCTTCATTTATACATGTTTTGAAGGTTGGAGGATGATGTGAAAGGTCACCAATCTTGAGGGAGATTAATTGGTTCGACTTCCATGATTTACAATAATATAGAATTCGAGGAATTACTATTTTTAGAAACTTACTATTTTTAGACTGCACTACTAAAATTAAAATTTGGGGAACTTCCATTTATTTTTTGGGGGTCAAAACACACCTAGTGAATCTTGGTGCCATATCATGATGTTCCCCTCATTCTTAGTTTTCTAATGGTTCAAATGGGGAGTCAAACAGAGCTACAGTGCAAAAGTTATGGCTCCCAGAAGTTCTGCCACCAACTGGGGTAGAACCATCACCTGAAGTATCCCCTGAAATATTGCTCAGATCATTCCTCTCTTCTCGAGAAGCAATGGTTCCCATTGCATCAAGATTTTTCATCAAGTGTGGCATTTATATTTTGATTTGATTCACAATGCATACTTGGAATGGACTATGCTTTATGGAACTATGCAAGGCCTGATTATTCACCATTTTTGTCTGACCATCGGTCTGTAGATGGAAGGCCATGAACTTCTTCAGTTTGGTATCCATTTGCTTCTATTAATGTGTTGTTTTTATAGTTAGGGCTGAAACATCGACTCTTTTGGATTCTTGTAGCTTGACCACTATGAGAACAATTTTTTTGACACTAATCAGAGAGACAGATGTAGAAGGTGGTACCTTTGGTACCCTATAACACCGTGTTCCAAGAGTGAGAGTGAACCTTTGAGTTCTTGATTCATAGATGCCATGTTGATCATACATGAATGGCTGACCAAAGAGTACGTCACAAACATCTAGATTGACCACATCACATAACACCTCATCTTGGAAAGGTTTTATTGCATATGAGAGAATCACCCAATACTGTTTGGCTTTGGGTGAGGCTTCATGGATAGATTTAGGCTTTTCACAACATTAGCAGAGATTAAATTCTTTTAACTCCCACTATCAAGAATGAAATGCAGAGGCTTACCTTTCACCTATAACTTAGAGTGAAACAACCTTTCCTTGTCATCTAGCCTCTCCTCCTAGATCTGTGATGAAGCAACGATGGCTTCAAGCTCAGCATCTACAATCTCTTCTTCAACCTCTTTAACTACAGGGTCTATATGAGGTAGTGCAGTAGATGTTGAGGATTGTGACTTAGAAAGTAGGGACTTGATGGCTTAACATTCTTCTTTAGAGTGCATTCCAGATTTGCAGTAATCACACCATTTCCCAGTCTTCCTTTCCTTTTGCTTCCAATTTTGGTCTCGTGTTTGACCTTCTTTGCCACTTTTTCATTTTGTAGGCTGACTCTTTATATTCATTCTTTCACGCTTCTGCTCAATCTTCATTGCAAACTTGTATGTCTCACTGAGGGTTTCTAAATTGAAGAGTTCCATCTCCCCCATATATACCATTTTAGTCCACCATGATATTTGAGAACCTTGTGTTTCTCACTTTCTTGGAAGCCAAATATTGCAGATAGAGAATGAAAAATGTTAGTGTAATCTTGAACAGACTATTCCTTACCTAGGCAAAGTTGTTTCCACTCTATATACAGATCATCATATACTCCAATGGGGTAGTATTCTTCCTTTACAGCTTCTATGAAGTTGTCCCAGATAGGTTCCACTTCAAGGCCAATATCATATGTACTAAATCTCTTCTTGTATACTTCCCCCAATTTTTGATAGGCAATGATGCTTTCAAAAGAGCAAAAGTGATCTTCTCTTTATCGGTGAATTTATTTATAAAAAAATATGAAGATAATTGATCTAACCAATTTTCTACTACATCAGCATTGATTTTGCCTTCAAATGTAGGGATATCAAAATTCACCTAAACCTTGAAGGGTGTTGGGGCACTAAAAGGATGTGGGGGTGCAAATGAGGAGCCCAAATTTTCCATCGAGATTTGTTGGAGAATTTGAGTGAATTGTTGTATCATCTATGCTTACTAATGTTGGAGGGCTTTATTCATCATTTTATTGAAAGGATCAGATGTCTCAGTGTTGTCTGCCATTTGAAGTCATTTGAAGCGAATACGTGGATAGTCTGTTGGTTCTATTTTTGACCCAAAATTTCTATAATCTGACCTCATCCTCAGGATCATACACTCTAAAGACAAACCACTCTAATACCACTAATCCAAAACTCAAAAACTTTGGTTGAAATATAATTCAAGAAACAAGAACAACACAATTGCAATAATGCTATCTCTGAGAAGATATGTCTTATTGATCAAATTTGTAGACCCAAACATATGTCTATCTCTGAGAAGAGATGTCTGATTTCCACTTTGGGTTACATCTTTATTTATAAATATTTTGAAGGTAGGAGGAGGATGTGGAAGGTCACCAATCTTTAGGGAGATTAATTGGTTCGACTTTTATGATTTGCAACAATACAGAATTTGAGGAATTACTATTTTTAGAAACTTACTATTTTTAGACTGCACTACTAAAATTAAAATTTGGGTCACTTTCATTTATTTTTGAGGAGTCAAAACCAAAAAATCAGAGCTTAGTTTCATATCATTATGTTCCCCTCATTCTTAACTTTCCAACGGATCAAACGGGGAGTCAAACGGAGCTACGGTACAAAAGTTATGGCTCCCAAAAGTTCTACCACCAATTGGGGTAGAACCGTCACTTAAATTGTCGACTAAAATATTACTCAGATCATTCCTCCCTCCTTTAAAAACAATGGTCCCCATTGCATCAATATTTTTCATCAAGTGTGGTAGTTGTATTTTGATTTGATTCCTGATGCATACTTGGAATAGACTGTGCTTTATGGAACTATACAGGGCTTGATTGTTCACCATTTTTGTCTGACTATTACTCTGTAGATGGAAGGCCATAAACTTCTTCAACTTGGTATCTATTTTCTTCTGTTGTTGTGTTGTTTGTGTAGTTAGGGATGAAACATTGACCCTTTTGGATTCTTGTGGCTTGACCACCATGAGAACAAATTTCTTGGCACTAATCAGAGAAATAGATGTAGAAGGTGGTACCTCTGATACCCTATAACGTCGTGTTCCAAGAGTGAGAGTGATCTTTTGAGTTCTTGATTTATAGATGCCATGTCAATCATACATGAATGGCTTACCAAATAATACATCACAAATATCTATATTGAACACATCACATAAGACCTCATCTTAGAAAGGTTTTATTGCATATGAGAGAAGACATTGGTGGGTGACACGAAGGTTTCTCCCTAGACTCAACCATCCAATACTGTATGGCTTTGGGTGAGGTTTTATGGACATATTTAGACTTTTCACAACATTAGTAGAGATTAAATTCTTTTAACTCCCACTATCAAGAATGAAATGTAGAGACTTACCTTTCACCCATAACTTAGAGTGAAACAACTTTTCCTTGTCATCTAGCCTCTCCTCGTGGGTCTGTGATGAAGCAACGATGGCTTCAAGCTCAGCATCTACAATCTCTTCAACCTCTTTAACTATAGTGTTTGTATGAGGCACAATAGTAGATGTTGAGGATTGTGACTCAGAAAGCAGAGACTTGATGGCTCGACATTCTTCTTTGGAGTGTGTTCCAAATTTATGGTAATCACACCATTTTCCAGTCTTCCCTTCCTTTTGCTTCCAATTTTGGCCTCATGTTTGAAATTCTTTGTCACTTTCTCATTTTTAGGCTAACTCTTTGTATTCATTCTTCCATGCTTCTGCTCAATCTTCACTATGAACTTGTATGCCTCATCGAGGGTTTCCAAATTAAAGAGTTCCATCTCCCCTCGTATATACCATTATAGTCCACCATGATATTTGAGAACCTTATGTTTATCACTTTTTTGGATGCCAAATCTTGCAAATAGAGAATGAAAAATGTCAGTGTAATCTTGAATAGATAATTCCTTACCTTGGTGAAGTTGTTTCCACTCTATATACAAATCATCATATGCTCCAATGGGGTAGCAGTCTTCCTTTACAGTTTCTATGAAGTCATCCCAGGTAGGTTTCACCTCAAGGCCAATATCATCTATGCTAAATCTCTTCTTGTACAATTCCCACTAATTTTTGATAGACAATGATGATTTCAAAAGAGCAAAAGTGATCTTCTCTTTATCGGTGAATTTATTTATAGAAAAATAGGAAGATAATTGATCCAACCAATTTTCTAATGCATCATCATTAATTTTGCCTTCAAATGTAGGGATATCAAAATTCACCTGAACCTTGAAGGGTGTTGGGGCACTGAAAGGATGTGGGGTGCAGATGAGAAGCCATAATTTTACATCGAGATTTGTTAGAGAATTTGAACAAATTGTTGTAGCATTTGCACTTGCTATGATTAGAGGGCTTCATTCACTATTTCCTTGAAAGGATCAGATGTCTCGATGTTGTCCACCATCTGAAGTCATTTGGAGTGAATACGTGGATAGTCTGTTATTTTTATTTTCCACCCAAGCTTCCTATAATCTGACCTCATCCTTAGGATCATACACTCTAAAGACAAACCGCTCTGATACCAATGATCAAAAACTCAAAAGATTTGGTTGAAAGATAATTCAAGAAACAAGAACAACACAATTTTAATAATGCTATCTCTGAGAAGAGATGTCTTATTGATCAAATTTGCAGAACCAAACATATGTCTATCTCTGAGAAGAGATGTATGATTTCCATTTCAGGTTACATCTTCATTTATACATATTTTTAAGGTAGGAGGAGGATTTTTAAGGTCACAAATCTCGAGGGAGATTAAGTGGTTTGACTTCCATGATTTACAACAATACAAAATTCAAAGAATTGCTATTTTTAAAAACTTACTATTTTTAGACTACACTACTAAAATTGAAATTTGGGGAACTTACATTAATTTTATGGGGGTCAAAATACACTAATCATATCTTGGTGATATATCATGATGTTCCCCTCATTCTCAGCTTTCCAATAGTTCAAACGAGGATTCAAACAGAGCTACGGTGCAAAAGTTATGGCTCTCGAAAGTTCTGCCACCAATTGGGGTAGAACCGTTGCCTGATTTGTCACCTAAAATATTGCTCAGATCACTGGATTTGTCTGAAGGATTCCTTTCTTATTTATTTTCTTTATTTTGTTTATATTTCTTTAGGTTTTTTATTTTTTAAATTCTTGTAGACAAAAAGTTTGTAGGATTTGTCTCCAGGCTTCCTATCTTAATCATTTCCCAAAGGGCAGGTGCCCTTCGAGCTTTTTGTAAAAACCTTTAAACTTGTCAGATGGTCCTTCTCAAAGGGAACATGCCCTTCAGGTTTTTTTCAAGCAACTCTCTCTTTTGTTTGTTCATAGGTTTCTCTCAGCGCAATTGTCTATGATTTCTCTTGGCTAAATTTAGAATTCTGCTTCTTGACCTCTGTCTATATTTATCTTTCCATGGAATTTACCTTCTTACTTATTCCTTCAACCCAATGTTCATTTGTTTTGGGTCTTTATTATCTTGGACCTCTCCCTACCCTCAGACTTTTTTGTTGACTAAATTTTTTGAAGGAATCTTTCAGACAAAAAGTCCAAAGGAATTCCTTCAAACTTTTTGTCCGAAGGATTCCTTCCATCTTTATTTTCTTTATTTTGTTTATATTTCTTCATGTTTTTTATTTTTTAAATTCCTGTAGACAAAAATTCTGCATGATTTGTCTCCAGGGTTCCTATCTTAATCCTTTCCCAAAGGGCAGGTGCCCTTCAGGCTTTTTGTAAAATCCTTTAAACTTGTCAAATGGTCCTTCTCAAAGGGCACATGCCCTTCAATTTTTTTGCAAGTGACTCTCTTGAAGTTGATCTGTACCTTCTTGAAGGTTAGGTGCCCTTTAATTTTTTTTTCAAAGACCCTTCTGAAGGGTACCTTACCCTTCACATTTTTTTGTTTTGTCCTTTTCCAAATTTTGCAAGGGGTCCTTTGAAATTTTTTGAAGCTATGTAAAATCAAGCCTTTACCTAAAGGGTATATGTCCTTCAAATTTTTTGTCTTGGACCCTTGAAATTTTTTGAAAGAATTATTTTGAATAACTTATCCAAAGGAATTCCTTCGAGCTTTTTGTTTGAGTCTATTTACTTGTTCCTCAATGTTCACAACTTCAGATTCTTCACTGACACCTACTTCAGATTCTTCATTGCTTATTAATTATAAAAATAGATAAGTCATTCACCCTAAGAAATCCAAAATGCATTATTTATAGTAATTCAAATTTTTGAAACCTTCTTACTTCTACTAATAAAAATTTCATAAGCAAAGCACTTCCCAAAACCCAATTTACACTGTTTAGAGTAATTCGGGCTTTCTAACCCAGATTACTTTTATTGAGGGGTTTCAAGTGTTGATTACTCATAAAGTGAAATAAGTTGTGCCTCTTGTAAAACCTGAAGTCTTGCTTGAATGTTCACCCTCTCACACTTGGGAAAATTTTTGGTATGTAGGCCAAAAAATGGCCAACATTTTTGGTGACTTGCAGGGAAGCATGCCTATTATTATTGAGAACTCAGACCATATAGATGCTATTTGAACTCCCAAAAAAATGATAAACCTGATTTCTAACTAAAAATCTCCTCTGATCATGGATAAAGTAACCTTCCTCCTTAAAAATAAGAAGGAAAACAAATGAAAGAAGGAAAACTAACTAAGAAACAAATGTACAAACAAGCACTTATTATAACAAAACTTAAAAAAACTATTATGGTTGAACAACACTTAGAGGAAAGCAAAGCAAACAAAGAACCTAGCTAACCATGACAAAGCACGATCCACCTGGATGAAAAGGGAAATTCTTATACTCAATCACTCCAAGAGATAGTACTAGTTGCAAGGTAGGATGTTTATCAATCATAACCTTTGATAAGGCATTTTTATTATCCACCAACTGTATTAGCATATTCTCAAATGAGTCATCAACAACAAACCAGTCTCCAAAAAAGACAAACTCATCAAGTACTTCTTGATATTTTTCATTCTACTTGTCATCTATCACTTTTTGAAGTGATATCTCATCTATGCATTGTTCTTGAGTGGCCACACCTTTTTTATCGACTATTGCAAGTTATTCTAGCTCTTCAAGGAGCTTTAAGTAGGCAACCCAATCTTTACTATGATCTTGAATAGGTGATTCTTGATCAAATTTTTCACAAACATGCCCTTCAATAGACAACATATCCATATAAATTTCTTCAATATCTTGAAGAGATTCAAGGTACAGTTTCTAATCATCTTTTTGTTCCTTCCATTGATCTATTTGAACTAAATCAGCTTGAAAGCTATCTAGATCCTTCTCAATAGGAGATACCTATAACTCATTTATGACTTCAATTTTCACCAACTCCTCTTGGAGTTCCTCCACATCAAGATCAACCTTCTCATTCTTAAATATAATTAGATTCTCATCAAGTAACTTAAGTGAAGTATCAATGTGAAACTCTTTCTCAAACATACCTGAAGCATCCTCTTCACACTTTCAAGAACTTGACCTGTACCTGAAACCTCCTTTTCAATCTTCCAGAGAATAGGCTCCCTCTGAAGAAGGGAGATGGTGGGAGGGTGATAAAATTCATTCATTTGATAGGGAGAATGAAGCATGGGAGGTTGATCATGATCAGATTTTGGGATTTGGAGAGGAGGGAAAGAGAAACTCTTAAAGACCTCTGTATTATGTTCCTTCCACTTGGCCATCACTTCTTCAAAGTCTAAAATCTCTTTATCTTCATTGACAACTTGTGCTTGAGAGATGAATAAATTGGACTATAAGAAGGCTTAGTTTCATGAATAATCACTTGAATAGGCCCCTAAATAGGATCTTGAAAAGGATCTTGACTCCAACTAGGAAGCTCCCTCGACACACAATGGGCATGGTTAAGAATCTCATGAGAATAAGGAGTGTAAGAACCCTTTGTACACAAGTGACTCAACTCAATTTTCTGACTATCCCAAGCTTCCATATTCTCTAATACAAAAATACATAGGTCATTTATCTCTTCTGGACCATTGGACACATTTTAGAATAGACCATTCACTTCTTCATATTGAGAGTTTGAACAAACTTTCCTCGCATATGCTAGTATTTTGAGCTCTATCTCATCCATTCTTTCTTATAGCCAAGGATACTCATATGACTGATATGGTTCAACATAGCTTTGATAATACTCGTGATAAGGCTGATTAGGCTCATAGGCATCATGATAACGCTGTTATGATCCATCATTGGGTTGATAAGCAAACATAGCATATGAATTCTCTTCATATACAATGATTAAAACTCATTCATGATAATGCAATACTTACATGGAAACTCTGATTGGATTATTAGAAGCAACCACCTGAGCTTGGAATCACCAAATACTTCTTGAAGACCACTAATGCAACTGCAATTTCATTAAGACCAACTCCAAATGGGTCCCACTAGTCGTGCCAAAAACTATTCTTAACCTGGAATTGTACCCTGATCAAAGATGTGTTGAAATGGCTAATCCTCACTCTAGTTGAAACAATAAGATTTTCTCACAAGGGTGGGTGCCTCAATGATGAGAAGAACCTCCAGATAAGGTTGGTTCTTGTAAGATGTATCTATGAGGATCTCAACCTCTACGCTATAAATTTCTTGGAGAAAAGGGGAGAAAGAACTTGAAAGGAAATCCTAGTTAAAGCAATGATACACCTAATTTTCTTGATCCACTCAAATCCAGCTTCTAAGAACATTGATTCAGATAAGGAAGAGATTGAACTTCAACTCTAATATATAAATACACATAAGTATTTCATGAAAAGGTTTAATCTAATGATCTAAGCTTGAGGGAAATAGAAAAATAGGCCTGATGAAAGGCACTAAACAGCCACTAATATCCACTATAAACTCAGCAAAAGATAATCAAACACATAACATGACCTGCTTAAATGACCAGCTAGTAACTAGGTACAAATCTAGAATTGACAAGGAAGAAATAAAATCTATCACTTAGGCAAATCAATAAAAAAATTACACTATACCAGCTACTAGAAATTGAAAAAAATCACAGTCCTTTTCATATTGATTCTGAAAAAGGTCACAACACAATCTTTGGCAAAAGTTTTCTTGCCAAAAGAGAGATAAAAAATCTAAGGCTAAAAGGCCATTACTATAGAAAATTAAAAAAGCTGAGAGATTGACATTAAAAAGAGGAGATGAAGTTAACTCTTCATTATCCCAAGTCCAAATTGCATTGCATGACTCTTCCAAATTTGTCTTTTCTTGTCTTTTGTCTTGCATAAAGAATCTTTGGCATTGAAATGGACTATGGCTAATTTTGGGCTGCTAAACCTCTCTATCATGCAATAATGCTACGTCCACTTTCAAAATTGGCATTCTTAATGAGCTACTAGAATGTTTGAAAGTATAAGATGAAAATAACATACATGAAATCCAATGCCAATGCCAATTTTAGAACTCTAACTTGATCCATTGGACGTCGAGTTGGAACATTTGAAAGGTTGAGTTGACCTTGGAGATAAACTCAACTTCAGTAACCAATCAATTGAAGCCTTGACCAATCAACTGTAATTAGATTTTTCTTGCATGATATTCCATGTTGACTCCATCTTTTGTTTGTGCATGGGTTTCTCTCAACCCAACTGTTCATGATTTCTCTTGGCTAAATTTAGAATTTTGCTTCTTGACCTCTATCTGTATTTATCTTTCCACGGGCTTTACCTTCTTACTTATTCCTTCGTCCTAATGTTCATTCTCTTTGGGTATTTATTATCTCAAACCTCTCCTTGCCCTCAAACTTTTTTATTGACTCACTTTTTTGAAGGAATCCTTTAGACAAAAAGTTTAGACCTTTTATCCAAAGGATTCCTTCCTTCTTTATTTCCTTTCCTTTATTTATATTTCTTTAAGTTTTTGGTTTTTTAAATTCCCACAGACACTAAGTCTATGGTATTTGTCTCTGGGCTTCCTATCTTAGTCCTTTCCTAAAGGGCAAGTTCCCTTCGAGCTTTTTGTAAAAGCCTTTAAATTGGTCAGATGGTCCTTCCTTAAGGGTACATGCCCTTTGGGTTTTTTGCAAGCGACTCTCCCAAAGTTGAAGTGTACCTTCTCGAAGGATAGGTGCCCTTCGAGTTTTTTGTCAATGACCATTTCAAAGGGTACCTTGCTCTTCAAGTTTTTTTCTTGTTTTATCCTTTTCTAAATTTTTCAAGGGGTCCTTTGAAATTTTTCAAAGCTATGTAAAATCAGGGCTTTTCTCAAAGGGTATATGTCCTTCGGATTTTTTGTCTTGGACTCTTGAAATTTTTTAAAGGAATTCTTTTAGACAAATTATCTAAAGGAATTCCTTCTGGCTTTTTTTCTGCGTCTATTTACTTGTTCCTCAATGTCTGCAACTTCATATTCTTCACTGGTACCTACTTCAAATTCTTCATTACTTTTTACTTATAAAAAGAGATAAGTCATTGACCCTGAGAAATTTGAAATGAATTATTTAGAGTAATTCAGATTTGTAAAACCTTCTTACTTCTAATGATAAAACTTTCATAAGTAAAACACTTCCCAAAACTTGATTTGCATTGTTTAGAGTAATTCAAGCTTTTCAACTTGGATTAATTCTGCTGAGGGGTTTCAATTGCTGATTACTCATAAAGTGAAATAAGTTGTGCCTATTGTAAAACCTAAATTCTTTCTTGAATGTTCACCCTCTCACACTTGGGAAAAATTTTGGTATGTAGGCCAAAAAAATGGCCAACAAGAGCTTTTACAGTCTTCAGGTAGAGGATCTCATCATCGACCTTTATCATCTTGTGAGCTATACTTGGAGTACTAACTGCTCCAACATCATTTTTTGGGGGGTCTTTTAGTCTCCTCTTCTTCTTTTCTATCTTTTAGGAGGAGTTTTTTCTCACTGGGTTTTTTCCTTTTACTCCACCTTATGAGAGATTATTTTATACTTGGGTACCTTATCAAGCCTAGTTGTCGGGACCCAATTCTACTATCAACCTAAGCTATGCTTAGGGGGGGTGTTGGTGTAGGTATTCACTACACTTGTTGAGTGCATGATGATTCATTCCATAATGGAAAATCTTCAGGTGTTGGATCTCATCATCAACCTCTATTTCTATCTGACCTTTGTTATCTTATTGCAAATTCTACTTCGATCCCTATTTAGAATGTTGCTCTTCTAAAACCTTCACAGATTTTCACTTTAGAGGACTCAACTATTTTTAGTGAGAGTACACCTATTTAGATCATTGATGACTCATATCTTCATGTGGGTTTTCATTCTTAAGTTGGTGAGTCATGCTTCACACTTCACATGGGCATTATTTTAGCAAATGTTCCATATCATTCTTCTGACTGGTTCACTTTAGTGCTATTACCTCCATATTCTATGCACATTCTTGTAAGTCCTATGGGACAAATCTAATTTGGACCATATTTAGATATATTCATACTGTTTCCTTCATTTTCCTTTGTAGAATGGGTAGAATTTCAGTACACACATTGGGTTATTCTTTTTCCAAAGGGAAGAAATATTTTTTGATGCAGATAGAGCTTATATAATCTTCAGGAAGAGGAACTCATCATCAACCTTCATCATCTCCAAGATGTACTTGGATTATTAACTACTTTAGCATCATCTTCTAGTTGGTCTTTTAGTCTCCTCTTCTTATTTTCTCTCTTTTGGGGAGGGGAGTTTTATTCCACTAGGTTTTGTCCTTTTACTCATGCTAGCCATTTTTGGTCCATATATCAAAATTTGCCTAAGTATGAAAAAGGGAGCTTTTAGGCAATAAAATGGCAAGTCTTTAGGAGGAATTTGGGTTTTCCAGCAGTGACAAGTTTGGGTTTTTGAGGGCATAGTGCAAATCAGGTTTCCAGTAGTGCTTAACTTCTAAATGTTTTATAAGTACAAGTAATTTGGGTTTACAAACCCAAATTACTCATGGATAGTGTATTTTGGGTTCTCTAAGGAGCGCTACTTGATTACTTCATAAGTTGTGAGTAGTCAGAAGCCCAAAATAAGTGAAAGGGCTTGAGAAACCTGATTTGGTCTTAAAAAAAATAGTGCTTCTTTGGTTCCTCAAGGGACAAGTCCTCTTCAAAAATTTGAAGGGAATTTTCAAAATGTTGAAGGTCCTTTTTTAGGGCAAAAGGGACTAGTCAATTTTTTTGAAGGTACACTTCATAAATCTGAAGGTCTTTTTCTTCTCCAAGTGGACAGTTACAAGTTTCTCAAAGGGTATGTTACCATTCGGAAGGACCATTTCAAAATTCTTGAATGGCATCTTTCCCTTTGGGAGGATCATTAATAGAAGTCTGAAGGGACACACAAAAAGCTTGAAGGGTCTCTTACCCTTCGAGAAAGTTCATTTTGAAAAGTCTGAAACATAATTTTTGAAGACAGATGCAGACAAAAAGTTTGAAAGAATTCCTTCAAACAAATTGTCCAAATAAATTTCTTTAGGAGATTTGCTCGAAAGAAATAAGTCAAGAAGGAACCCCAAGACCAAGTTTCCAAAGGAAATGATGGGCCAATAGACATCAAATTCAGGATAAGTGACTAGCCATTAGAAGTAATCGGGTTTGAAAAGCCTAAAGTCTTAAGGCTTGGGAAACAACAAAGTGAGAAGACTTCAAGATGGACAAGTCATGAGTAAATAGGTGTAGAGAACCCAAATTACAAATCAGGTTTCTCCAAGTACTTTACTTAAAAGGATTATACGTAACAGATTTGAGAAAGCCCAAATTTAGAGACATTAAAGACCCTGAATTAATCTACATAGAGTAAATTAGGATTCTTTGAGTGCTTGACTTAAGCTTGGTCCATCAATGGGAGAATCATGATGAAACAAATGGAAGGAATCCAAATGGCATAACTAGAGTAGAAAGGGCCAATCAATAAAGGACAAGTGGCACAAGGATGACCAATAAGCATGAGAGAGTCCAAGCAAATGGTAGCTAAAAATTATGAAGGCTCTCATCTTCCATAGTTCACTCCCCACAATCACCGTTCGACACTTAAATGCATCATGCCAAGAAGAGACATTCCAGTTGCTCACAACATGGCTTCTTAGATGTGCCAAAAGAAAAACTTAAATATGATAGGGGCTTGAGAGGATTGTTGAGTGATCCTAAGTGATGCATTACTTTTTCAGAGTTCCTACCATCAACAACTTCTTCTTTCTTCCTCTTCTCTCTCCTTCCTTTTCTATATAAATAGAGGCCTTGGGTCCAAGAAAATCATCCCCAGGTTGGTGATAGAATCACTCTGAAAAACTTGCTATGTAACAGACCTTTGAAGTAATAAAGATTATTTTACCTATCTCTTTGTCTAAAAATTATGTTGAGTTAGATTGTGCACAATAGCATTGTGAATAAGCATCCTTCCAACCTTATTGTCCTTATTTATTGCTTGTTTTAGGTGTTTTCTAGTTAGTTACAGGTATGAACTTGAGCTTTTATGCCATTAATGGATGCTTAATGTGGATTTATAAATCCTTCTTTACTTCATGTATGGTTCAGTGAGCCTAGTTTACAAAATATTTGTACAAGTTAGCTGGTTAGGAGGTTGTGTAAGCAAACTTATCTTATGCTAAATTAGTGTCATTCCCCAGACCAAGTGGATCACTTATTTTTAGTGCATCACCTCCCTTAGCTTAAATTTTCTTTTCTAACATCCTCCTACCCCTTTTCCTTGATAGAAAGCAGATTTTGGTGTGAGATCAAGAGCTGAAGTGAAGCACTTGAGGAACTATCCTCATAAAAAAAGCCTAGAGGTTCAACCTAACCATAGGATACCCACATCCTGAGGTTGACCCTATGCTTGTAGCTGGAAGTGAGGGAGCCTAAAGAACTCTCTCACAAGGGTGTAATTCTAAGCTATAATGGTTCTAGCATGCTTAATGGGATAAATACCATTTTATTTTCATTTTTATGAAATATTGGACAAATTTTATGTTGTTTTGATCATTTCAAAGCAGTGGTAGCATTCATCCTTCAACATCTAGCGACTCTAAAGAACACCCAACTATCTGGTGGTAGAGTAGTAGCTATCTTTCATACCAAAGGTGACTACAAGATTGAATTCTACAGGTATTCCTTTTGAGTTTGTCTTATTACCTTTAAAATCAGTAAGAAGGTTGAGGTTTTCCCATACTCACCCTTACATAAGAAGCTACCCTCCTAAACCAGTCATAAGATATAAATATGCAAGAAGATCTTTATCAGCCCCTCTTGCTGCTATGATTCCCCAAAGATATTTTGTGGGCTTTAGTGGCCAAAGCCCTTTGAACTTACCACAATATGATCTTATGCTAGTATCAGCCCTCAAAAGTGTTCCTTATTACATAGGAGACCAAGCTATAACTCCTACTGAGCACATAACATGCATAGCCAACTTTTTCAATATTTAAAGTATCACAGTGGAGAACATGGTTATTAGGATATTGGTTATATATTTTAAAGAAAAGGCATTAGACTGGTATAAGGGCTTAGCTCCTAATTCTATCCACTCATGGGATGAGATGGGAAAAACCCTATGTAAAAGGTTTGCAGATAAGAGTGATCATCTATCACTTGCAGAGCAGCTGACCACAATCAAGAGAGCTCCTCATGAAGTCATGCAATACTTCAATACGAGATTTCATAAGGTATGGGATAAAATTCTAGCAGCTATTAGAGCATCTCCAAAATTTGATTTTTTATATTACTTGAAGGCTCTCAACAATGACATAGTTGTAATGATTCAATTTATGGGAGGAGACATACTACCATATGTATACGAAGTCGCCATCAAGGCAAAAAATTACCTAGTTTAGGTTGGCAAGCTTACTCCTAGACCCCTAATACCTATTTTTATAGAGATCAAACCACCTCCTACAATCATTCATCTAGTTGATGTTATACTTCCAATTCCAACAATTACTATTTTGCCTTCACTTAAGCAAGAGAAGGCCTCTACTAGTGGATTCAATGAATCCTAAGAGCAAAAAAATTACTTAGAATTAAAAAACATGCTCCAAACCTTGGGGAATGATGTGGGCAATGTCAATTGGTAGCAGGCTTATAGCAAGCCTTATCAAGCTCAGTATCAACCTCAACAACAACCTTATCAAGCTAATACACCACCCGGCAAAGGAGGTTTCCAAGGATAGGGATAACCTAACTATGCTAGGCAACATAATTATAATCTGAATGTTGTAGGCCCTTCTAACTCCTTGGTCTAGGTTCAAAACAATATGGCTCAAGAGATTGAAGGGATAATGCCTTGGAATCATTCTTTTGGATAATCCATTATCTCGACTAATAGATCCAACCAAGCGTTCAATGATCAATGGAAGTAGGTTGTTGCTTATAGATATAACCAAGCTCTTATGGCCCAAAGCATAGAGGTGCCCACACTGACAAAGAAAGAGCAGCCTCCACAAGAACAAAGCTCAAATCAGGGGTCAAACCAGTCGAAAGCCTCGATGGTCATGAGTGAGCAAGTGGAGTGCTATACATTCAATCTATAGTCTACTCCTAGTTTGGCCCACAACCCAGTCTCAGTAAACATAAGGTTAAAGAGAAGGAATATGGGTGATAATCAAGAAGCTTTCAAAGAACATCTTATCACTGCTCCTTCACTGACAAAACTAGTAACAATTACTCCCAAAACCCAGGAAAAGGATGGGGGTATGGCAATCAACATTGTGGAGAAAATGAATAAATCCAGTGTGAGAATACCAATGTGGGACATGCTTTCCATGCCTAACCAAGTATACATTCTTGAGGAAGGTTTGTCCAAGATGAGTGTTTCTATAGCTGCAAGTAAGCAACCAAACAAGGAAGATGAAGTCTTCACCAATGCAACCAAGATTCCTTTGGTAGAAATGTCAAGTGGTGTGACCAAGCCCCCCCCATTCTACATCTCATTAATCATTAACGACTTCTTGGTGTACAATTATTTGGTGGATAGTGGGGCCAACACCTCAGTCATGCCAAAGTCTATTTCTGACCAGCTGAACCTCAGGTATGAAATTCACACCAAAGGAGTCCTATAGCTTGATGGTTCTTCCACAAATCCATCAGGTATCATCAAGAATTTGAGCCTAACCTTTCATGCTTGTCTTAGTGTGTCTGTGGTGCAAGATGTGTTGATCCTGGATGTCACTCCTTGCTTTCCATTATGTCTTTCCAAAGAGTTCATAACCAAGATTCGGGGTTACCTTGTAGTAGATTGGTCTTACATGGCATTCAGAACAAGGTATGGGACTAATATTTCAATCAAGGCTAAACCCATGGCATAATTCCAAATTAAACCCCATCAGCCAAATAACATAAAACTCAATTGTACTATCCTTGATGAGGATGAGTTTATAATTAGCCAAGAGCTAAACACTCATCCTGAAGAGGTTCCAAACTTGTTCTTGGATGAGCTATGGGGAGATAACCAAATTTTCAACCCTTTAGATGGTGTTGAAGAAAGAGACATGGGTGTCTATCTACTACATGAAGGGAATCAACCCATGCCTTCCCTCATTGGAACTAAAGAAGACTTAAATGGTTTATGGAAGTTGTTCTTTGATGGCTCAAGGAGTAAAAATGGCACATGTGTTGGGGCAATGTTGATTTCACCCTCAGGTAATAAGATTTTATCTTCTTATAGGTTCTATTTCAGCTACTCTTCAAATGCAGTAGAATATGAAGGATTGAGCTGTGGCCTTCAATGGGCCACCAAAAGAGGAATCAAATTTCTACAAGTTTATGGGGATAGGGAGCTCATAATAAACCAAGTTAGAAGCCTAAACACTAAAAATAATTCCTTGATGAGGTCCTAAAAAAATTGAGTGTGGAACCTAATTGAATATTTTGAGGTCCTTAACATTCAAGCTGTCCCAAAAAATAAGAACCAACATGCTGACAGGCTGGCAGCTGTCAGAGCTCAGTTTGACATTCCAAGTGAGCTAAAAGAAGCTAAGGTTCAGCCACATGTCAAGGTGGTGGTAAGGCCATCAGTGTTGAATAATGAATCCCACTAGCAAGTTTTTGAGAATGATAATTTAATTTATTGCTTCTTATAACAAGAAGCTGAGTTCTCCTCCTCCAACCAAGCTAAATTACAACATCAATACGAGGATCAAATTGTTCAACTAAAGTCAAATAAAATTTCTAAGGGGATGGTCACACTTGAGTTCCTTTTTCATGAAGGAGACCATATGAGGAAAGACAAAGCGGTAATATCAATTGATGAATAAAACTATGAGAGAGTCTTCATATTCAAGGACAAGCTTCTCAATCTTGGGAAGGTAAGTAGCAAGGCTGAGAGGCATGCTTTCATATCACTTTGCCAAGAGTATGGAGACATTTTTGCTTGGGAATACAATGAAAAAAATAGTTTTGATCTTAAACTAGCTCATCATACCATAGAGTTAGAGGCCAATGCCAAGAACGTGAGGCAAAAGTAAAGGCTCATTAACCCCAAGATTGAAGAGCTAATGGGGAAGGATCTAACCAAGTTGATCGAGTCTAGGATCATCTTTCCCATCAAATATTCATCATGGGTAGCCAACTTGGTGCCTATAAGAAAAAAATGTGGGGAGATTAGGCTTTATGTGGACTTTAGAGATTTGAACAAAGTCTCCTTGAAAGATCACTACCCTCTGCCATCCATGGAACAACTTCTCTAAATAGTTGCAAGATCAGAATGCTTCTCTCTGTTGGATGGATTTTTTGGCTACAACCAAGTCTAGGTGAGAGATGAAGATTGGTACAAGATTTCCTTCACTACCAAATGGGGCACATATGCATACCAAAAAATTCCCTTTGGTCTATCAAATGCTGGCATAATTTTCCAAAGAGCCATGGACATGGCTTTCTAGGGGCTGCTAAACCAAATGGTACTGGTATACTTGGATGACATCATGGTTTTCTCTAAGAATGCCAATGAGCATATGGACCACCTAAGGCTGATTTTTAAAAGGTGCAGGGAGTATGAGATTTCATTGAATCTTAAGAAGTGTGTGTTTACTATGCATGAAGGTAAGCTACTTATCCATATCATTTCAAAGGATGGGCTATCCATTGATCCTGAGAGAACAAGTGCCATCTTGGCCTTATCCCTACCCAAGCATAAGAAGGGAATCTAAAGTTTCCTTGAAAAGGTAAACTTTGTGAGAAGATTTATCCCTAGTTTTGCAAGTTTGGTGAAACCCATCACTACGATGCTTAAAAAGAACCAAGTGTTTACTTAGTCAAATGAAGGCAAGTTAGCATTTGAGGCTATCAAGCAAGCCATCACTCAAGCACCCACACTTATGAATCTTTATTTCTCAAGGGATTTAATATTATATGCTTTTGCCAACATTGATAACATATCAACTATGTTAATGCAAAGAAATGGTAAAGGACTTGAGCAACCATTAGCATTTTTTAGTCAGGGGCTTGAAGAGTATGAGGTGAGGTATACCTTTGTAGAAAAACAAGTCCTTGCAGTAGTAAGGAGCCTCAATAATTTTAGGCCAATTTTATCCAACAACCACCTTATGGTGTCTCATCCTAGGATAAGAGACTTCCTTCTTAACAAGGATTTAAGTGAAAAAAGAGCTAGTTGGATTACTAAAGTCATGGAGTATGATGTGGAGATAAAGGTCACTAATTTATTAAGAGGTAAAGGCTTATGTGATCATATGGTTGATAACCTTCATGAATACAAAAAGGTCATCTTGGTAACACAAAATAACCTACAAGTAGATGCACCTCCACCTCACACTAGTTGGATCCATGATATGATGAACTTTATACTAATAGGTGAGTGCCCTCAAGGTATGGACAAAGCAAAAATAAGGTATTTTAGAATTCATTCCATACCTATGATTTATTTAACAGGGTTTTGTTTAGAATAGACCTCAATGGAGTGCTCTTGAGGTGCATAGATGATGATCAAGTAGCCAAGCTTTTGGAGCATTTCCATGATGGGCCTGCAGGAGGTCATTTTGCTCCAAGGACTACTATATCAAAGATCATGAGGGCTGGTTGCTGCTGGCCCAGTCTCTTCAAGGAAAATTATACATGGATGAGGAGGTGTTAGGAATGTGTTTTTTTATAGGCAAGTAAAGGTTAGCAACTTTCCCTCTTAACCTGATTCAAATGGAGAAACCATTCATGTAGTGGGGTTTGGATTTCATTGGTATGATCAACCCCCCATCAAGTGTAGGGCATAAGTGGGTGATTACTATAAGTAATTACTTCACCAGGTGGGTGGAAGCCATTGCATTGAAGGAAGCTAATGAAAGTGCAGTCTTAGATTTCTATGACAATATTATGACCAAGTTTGGTGTTCCATCCACTATCATATCTGATAATGCATTGGCTTTCCTTGATTTGAAAATAAGTGAATGGGCTCTCAAAATGAGCATCTATCTCAGCACTTCCTCAAATTATTATCCTCAGGGCAATAGGTTGGTTGAATCCATAAATAAAAATTTGCTGAGGATTATCTAGAGGATTATGGAGGAGAATCAGAGGACATGGCACACCAAGTTGAAGACAACCTTGTGGGCTAACTAGATAACTCCTAAATTTATTGTTGGCAATTCTCCATATGTTCTAGTATATGAAAGAGAGGCCAAGTTACCCATTTCCCTTGAAATACCTGTATTAGAGATAACCCATCAGTTGGAGCTGCTAGAAGATGAACCCATGAATGTGAGATTGGCAGAACTCACAGAAATTGAGGAGACAAGGGACCTTGCAACAAAGACATTTGAGGCACATCAATCTTAGGTTAAAAAGGCTTTTGATAAGAGAGCTAAAACAAGGAATTTTTAGGAAGGAAACCTGGTTCTCAAATGGGACTCAAAAAAGGCCAAATTAAGCAACCATACCAAGTTTGACAGCTTGTGGAGTGGCCCTTATTTGATCCATGGATGCAAACATCATAATACTTTTTAGATCACCCAACTAGATGGGGTGGTATTACCCATCGCAGTTAATAGGATTCATCTAAAGCTGTGTCATTAGAAGATTTTGTAGCCATTTTATGTTATTGTACATTTTGTATAGCTTTTCATGTTTTTCTCTAAGTGCCTTGTGCACATCCATTTTAGTTGTGTGTTTCCCCTTCCCTAAGTGCCTTGGACACATTTTTTTTCATTTTGGTTGTTATTGTTACTTTAAGGGAGATTTTTAGATAGAGCCAGTGTTGTACAAAAACATTCACTATGTGTCCAATGGATCGAATGAAGAAAATGTGTTGGGTTCTCAAGCATAGTAGGCATGCCTCCTTGTGAGTCACCAGAAATGTTAGTCATTTTTTTCCCACATCAAAATTTTACTATGGAAAAGGGATCTTTCAATCAAGAAAATTTCAAGTCTTTGGGAGGAATTTAGGTTTTTCAGTAGTGACAACTTCAGGTTTCTAAGGGCATAGTGCAAATCAGGATTCTAGTAGTGCTTAACTTCTAAATGTTTTATAAGTAGAAGTAATTTGGGTTTACAAACCTGAATTACTTGTGGACAATATATTTTGGGTTATCCAAGGAGCACTACTTTATTACTTCATAAGTTGTGAGTAGTTAGAAGCTTGAAATAAGTAAAGGGCTTGACAAACCTGATTTGGTCTTTAAAAAAATAGTTCTTCTCGGGTTCCTCAAGAGACAAGTCCACTTCAAAAATCTGAAGGGAATTTTCAAAATGTTGAAGGGCCTTTTTTAGGGAAAAAGGGACCAATCAACTTTCTCAAAGGTACACTTCATATCTCTGAAGGACTTTTTCTTCTCCAAGTGGATAGTTACAAGTTTATCAAAGGGTATGTTACCCTTTAGAAGGACCATTTCAAAATTATTGAAGGGTATCTTTCCCTTCAAGAGGATCATTTATAAAATTTTGAAGGGACACTCAAAAATCTTAAAGGGTCTCTTACCCTTTTGGAAAGTTTATTTTGAAAATTCTGAAAGGTAATTGCTAAAGACAGACGTGGAAAAAAAGTCTGAAGGATTTCCTTCGAACAAATTGTTTGAAGAAATTCCTTTAGGATATTTGCCCAAAATAAATATTCCAAGAAGGAAGCCTAAGACCAAGTGTCCAAAAGAAATGATGTGCCAATGGACATCAAAATTAGGATAAACGACTAGCCATTGGAAGTAATCGAGTTTGAAAAGCCCAAAGTCTTAAGGCTTGGGAAATAATAAAGTGAGAAGACTTCGAGATGGACAAGTTTGAAGTAAGTAGGCTTAAAAGCCCCAAATTAATCTGCATAGAGTAAATCAGGTTTCTCCAAGTACTTTACTTAAAAGGATTTATAAGTAAAGGATCTGGGAACGCCTAAATTTGGAGAGCTCAAAGACCAAAATTACTCTACATAGAGTAAATTAGGATTATTCAAGTGTTTGACTTAATCTTGGTCCAACAATTTGAGAATTATGATGCAATAAATGAAAGGCTCCCACATGGCATAACTAGAGTAGAAAGAGCCAATCAATAAAGAACAAGTGGCACAAGGATGACCAATAAGCATGGGAGAGTCCAAGTGGCTGGTAGCTAGAAATTATGAAGGCTCTCATCCACCATAGTTCACTCCCCACAATCACCATTCAATGATTAAATGCATCATGCCAAGAAAAGACATTCCAATTGCTCACAACATGGCTTCCCAGATGCACCATAAGAAAAACTTAAAGATGGGAGGGGCTTGAGAGGATTGTTGAGTGATCTTGAGCAGTGTATTTAGGGAAAATAAAAAAGTGAAACATCAAATTTCCTACCATCAGTGACTTCTTCTTTCTTCCCCTTATCTCTTCCCCCTTTTTATATAAATAGAGGCCTTGGAGCCAAGTAGATCATCCCCATGCTAGTGATATAATCAGTCTATGAAAATCACTGTGTAATAGACCTTTGAAGTAATAAAGATTATTTTACCTATCTCTTTGTCTAAAAATTGTGTTGAGTTAGCTTGTGTACAATAGCATTGTGAAGAAGCATCCTTCCAACCTTATTGTCTTTCTTTCTTGCTTATTTTTAGGTGTTTTCTAGTTAGTTTCAAGTCTAAACTTGAGATTTTCTACCATTAATGGATGCTTAATGTGGATTTATAAATCCCTCTTTGCTTCACATATGGTTCAGTGAGACTAGTTTATGAAATATTTATGCAAGTTAGCTTGTTAGGAGGTTGTGTAAGCAAACTTATCTTATGCTGAATTAGTGTCATTCGATAGACCAAGTAGATCACTTACTTTTGGTGCATCACCTCCCTTAGCGTAGATTTTCTTTTCAATCATCCTCTTACCCCTTTTCCTTGATAGACAATAGATTTTGGTGTGAGATCAAGAGTTGAAGTGAAGCACATGAGGAACTAGCCTCATAAAAAAAGCCTAGAGGTTCAACCTCACCATAGGATACCCACATCCTAAGGTTGTCCCCATGCTTGTAGCTGGAAGTGAGGGAGCCTAAATAAATCTCTCACAAGGGTGCAATTCAAAGCTATAACAACTCCACTTTGTGAGAGATTAATTTGTACTTGGGTACCTTATCAGGTTTAATTATTAAGACTCAATTCTACTAACCATATCAGTTATGATTAAGGGGGGGTTGTTGGTGTAGGTATTTACTAAACTTTTTAATTGCATGATGACTCATTCCATAATGGAAAATATTTAGGTAAAGGATCTTGTCATTGACCTCTATTTCTAACTGACCTTAGTTATCCTATTGTAGATTCTACTTCCATCTCTATTCAGGATGTTACTCTTTTAGAGCCTTCAAAAAATTGCACTTTGAAGGACTCTATTATTTTTAGTGTGAGTACACCTATTGAGAGCATTGATGACTCATCTCTTCTTGAGGATTTCCCTTCTTTGGTTGGTGAGTCATGCTCCACACTTCACATGGGCATTGTTTTAGTGAATTTTTCATGTCATTTTTGTGATTGGTTCACTTCAGTTGTATTACCTCTAGATTTTGCACACATTCTTGTCAAACCTATGCCATATATCTGATTTGGACCACATTTAGATATGTTCATATTTTTGCCTTCTTTTTTTATTATGGAATGGGTATACTTTCAGTACACACATCAAGTTTTTCCGTAGCCAAATGGAAGAAACATTTTTGATGTAGATGGAGCTTTTACAGTCTTTAGGCAGAGGATCTCATCATCAACCTTCATCATCTTGTGACGTGTACTTGGAGTACTGACTACTTCAACATTATCTTCTAGGGGGTCTTTTAGTCTCTTATTTTTTTCTCTCTTTTGCGGGGGCAGGGAGTTTTTTCCATTAGGTTTTCTCCTTTTACTCCATTTTGTGAGAGATTATTTTTTACTTGGGTACCTTATCAAGCCTAGTTGTTAGGACCCAATTCTACTATCCACTTAATCTATGCTTAAGGGGGGGTGTTGGTGTAGGTATTTACTAAACTTGTTTACTTCATCTTGGCTATGTGGTAATTAGGTCAATTAGGTGAGTGATGACATCATCATGATATCATCGTGCACTTGTGAGTGCATGGGATCACACAATTAGTGGATGGGTTCATCTATCCCACTTGGTCTTATTGGCCATTTTTGGCCCACATACTAAAGCTCTTGCATTGTTTGATGAAGCAGTGGATCAAAGGCTACGAGTAGGATCCAAGTAGGTTTTTAAGGATCCAACATTAGTGTTCAAGGATAATCCTGTAGGCTAAAAATCTAAGTGCAAAATCTCTTATTCAACTAAGTCTTTACTTGATCATTCTTTCAGGTCTTTTTTTGTCTAAGTATTGCATTCTTTTGAATAATTTGTCTGAGAGAAAGTTCCTAAAGGGATAATGTTTTTGGACAAAATGTCCAAAGTGAAAGACAAAGACCATTTCAAAAGTTATGAAAGGAGCTTTTCAAGATTTCTGAAGGATTATTTTTCTTTCAAAAAATGATGTTTGTAATTTTCCTGAAGGATATTCTTTCCGAAGAAATTGTTTTCGGCATTTTGTCTGAAACAACTTTTCCAAAGGGCTTTTTTTTTTTGAATAGACCAATTAGAAAATTTTGAAGGAATTAGTCCTTTTCCAAAAAAAATCAAAATGTCAATTTCTCTTCAAAAATGGACTTTTCAACTTTTCTAAAAGGTCATTTCAAAGTTCCAAGGACCATTTCAAATTTCCAAACATGCGCTTGTATTTTTTTTAAGGGCACTTCCAACGGGAAAATGGTTCTTTTCAAAATTTTGAAAGATATCTTTTCTCAAGGAAAAGGGTACCCTTTCAATTTTTTTTAAGGGCTATTTCAAAGAGGCTGAAGGCATTTTCAAGTTCCAACAATCCATTCAAAAGAATTCAAAAGGTAATTTTCCTTCACAAAGAGCCAAAACATTTTTTTTTAAAGATAATTTTTGCAAAGTTGGAGGGGTCTTTTCAAATTTTTGAAGTTGTCTTCTTTTCCAAAGGTCCAAATAGATAAGCCAAAGGGTGATTTTCAATTCTTTTGAAAGGCTTTTTCAAAATTTCAAAGGATAAATAAGGGGGTGTCTTTCAAGAAGACCAAAGGGTACCTCCCTTTTAGAAAGGGGTATTTCCATAAAGTCTAAAGACATGAATTCCTTTCAACAAATTTTATGTGGGAAAGTGATAAACAAAAGGTCTACAAAAATTCCTCCGAATGAAAATCTTGAAGGAATTATTGTCAAAACAAATAGTTTGAATGAATTATTTTGAAGGAATTGATGATAGTTGCTTGGATGTCAACTTCAGCCTCAACAAGTAGCCATTGGGTTTTAAATAAAAAATAATGAGCCCGTAAACATCAAGTTTGAGCCTTGATAAGTATTTGTTTATAAAGGTCAAGTTTTCAAAGGGTTCATCAAGATTTCTGTGAGCTTGACATTTGTCAACATCTCATGATCGAATATCGACAAAGGTGAGGAGCTAAATGACTAGGGCAAGAAGTAGAAGCTATTGTATACAATTAATAAATAGGATCTCATCCTTTGACATGGCTGTCATCTTTGACAATAGCTATTTAAGATAGAAACAACATGGCTTAGTTCAATTTCAAAGTTATGGGGATCTTATCTTTATATGTGCAAGACAAGTGAAGGATGGTGTGGAAGTGAATGATGGTGTGGAAGTGAAGGATGGTGTGGAAGTGAAAGATGAAGATCAGGTGATTAGAAAAGGTAGCTTGAGCATTAAAGATGTTCCTAGACTTTTTCTTTTTTAGTGGATCATGACATCATCATCCTCAACAAGTTCTTGTCTTCTAGTGTGTTTCTCAACCAATGAGAGGGCTTGAAGACTATTGGATCTAATGGTGGTAATTTAATTGAAGAAGGATTAGTTCTAATTAACCCAAATGTAGGTGAAAATTCATGGAGGGTGGTTGGATCTCATTTATTGAATTTCATTTGCTTGCCTCTTCTCTTTTTGCTTCCCTTTTTTTCCTATATCTCCCATTTCTTACCCATTTTTTAAGGAGGACTCTCATTTGACAAGAAAAAAACTATATCAAAAATTTGTAAGAAAGACCTTTTAAAGTAAAAAGATCATTTTTTACCTATCTCTTGCCTCTAAATTGCGCTTAGCAAGCTTGTGCATGATGGCCTTGTGAAGAAGTGTTCTTCCATGTCTATTATCCTTCTTTCTTGCCTCTTTCAATATGGACTTGCAACATATTTTATAATAAATAAGATCAAGATATTGTATTAAAGGTTATGTTCATTTAGGTGTTTTTAAGTTATTTTTAGGTCTGAAGTTGAGCTCTTTCTGACATTAATGGATTCTTGGTGTGAATTTTGAAATTCCTCTTTGCTTCATGTATGGTTTGGTGAGCCTAGTTTATGAAACACTTATGCAAATTAACTATTTTGTGAGGTTGTGTGAGCAAGAATTATATTATTTTGAATTAGTATTTATTTCATGCTCATGTGAGTGTTAATAAATTTGGTGTATCACCCATTTATATCTCTTAGTTACCCTATACCCCCTCTCTACCTCTTTTCTAAGCAGAAAGATTAGTTTAGGTGATCTACCAAGAGGAAGTTGACCTTCTCTAGAGGTTCAACCTCACTACAAGATACCCACAGCTTGAGGTTGCTCCAATATTATATTTGGGAGTGAGATAGCCTAAAAAAATCTCTCACAAGGGTGAAATTTTAATTACAATAAGTCCTTTGAGTGCTTAGTCCACTCAAGTCACTTTTACACTATGTTCCCTTAGTGTTTTCTCCACATATAATGGAGGAGCCCGCTGACTCAGCTTGTATGGTTGATTCATCAACCTTTGACAACTATATTCAAAGTCTTTTTGGGGATCCTTCTGTGATTTATCTCACATCTCCTCCTTTGCTTCCTATTATCTCTTCTGAGACTATTGCACTATATCCTCTTGCTTTTATTTCCTATGAAGACACATTCATCATGGATAGTTATCTTTCTTTTGTTGATCCACTAGTACATGATAAGATTCTACCTGACCTCAGTTATCCTATTATAGATTCTACTTCCTTCCTTATTCAAGATTTTGCACTTCTAGAGCCTTCACAAATTTTCACTTTAGAGGACTCTACTATTTTTAGTGAGAGTATACCTATTGAGAGAATTGATGACTTATCTCTTCTTATGGATTTTTCTTCTCCAATTGGTGAGTCATACTCCACACTGCACAAGGGCATTCTTTCAGTGAATGTTCCATGTCATTATTTTGACTAATTCACTTCAGTGGTATTACCTCCATATTATATGCACGTTCTTTCTAGACTTATGCCATATATCTGATTTAGACCACATTCAAATATATTTTTACTATTGCCTTCATTTTTCATTGTAAAATGGGTAGACTTTCATTACACACATATTGCGGGTTCTTCCTTTGCCAAAAGGAAGAAACATTGTTCGATGTAGATGGAGATTATATAATATTCAGATAAAGGATATCATCATCAACCTTCATCATCTTGTGAGTTGTACTTAGAGTACTAACTACTTCAGCATCATCTTCTAAGGGGTCTTTTAGTCTCCTCTTCTCATTTTATCTCTTTTGGGGAGAAGTTTTTTTCCATTAGGTTTTCTCCTTTTACTCCACTTTGTGAAAAATTATTTTGTACTTGGATACCTTATTAGGCCAAGTTGTTGGGACCCAATTCTACTACCCACCTAAGCTATGCTTAAGGGGGGGTGTTGGTGTAGGTATTTAATACAATTTTTGAGTGTATGATGACTCATTACACAATGAAAAATCTTTAGGAAAAATATCTAATCATTGACCTATGTTTCTGCTTGACCTTAGTTGTCCTATTGTAGATTCTACTTCCATCCCTATTTAAGATGTTGCTTTTCTAGAGCCTTCATAGATTTGCACTTTAGAGGACTCTATTATTTTCAGTGAGAGTACACCTATTGAGAGAATTGATGACTCATCTATTCCTATGGATTTTCATTCTTTAGTTGGTGATTACTGCTTCACACTTAACATGGGTATTATTTTAGTGAAAGTTTAATGTCATTCTTCTAACTAGTTCACTTTAGTGGTATTACCTCTAGATTCCTGCATGTACTTCTTAGACCTATGCCACATATATGATTTGGACCACATTTAGATATATTCATATTATTGTATTCATTTTGCATTGTGGAATGGACAGACTTTCAGTACACACATTGGTTTTTTCCTTTGCCAAAGGGAAGAAACATTATTTGATGCAGATGGGGCTTCTACAATATTTAGACAAAGGATATCATCATTAACCTTAGTCATCTTGTGACTTGTACTTAGAGTACTAACTTCTTCAATATCATCTTCTAGGGGGTATTTTAATCTCCTATTCTTATTTTCACTCTATTGGAGGGGATTTCTTTCCCAATGGGGTTTTCTCCTTTTATTCCACTTTTTGAGAGATTATTTTGTACTTGAGTACCTTATTAGGCCTATTTGATAGGACCCAATTCTAATACCCACCTAAGCTACACTTAAGGGGGGGTCTTGGTGTAGGTATTTTATACATTTGTTGAGTGCATGTTGACACATTCCATAATGGAAAACCTTTAGGCAAAGGATCTCATCATTGACCTCTATTTTTGCCCATCCTTAGTTTTCCTATTGTAGATTCTACTTATGTCCCTATTCAGGGTTTTGGTCTTCTAGATCTTTCACAGATTTGTACTTTGGAGGACTCTACTATTTTTAGTGAGAGTACACCTATTGAGAGTGTTGATGACTCATCTCTTCCTATGGATTTTCCCTCTTCAATTGGTGAGTCATGCTCCACACTTCACATTGGCATTCTTTTAGTGAATATTCCATATGATTTTTTGACTAGTCTACTTTAGTGGTATTACCTCTAGATTATGTGCATGTTCTTGCTAGACCTATGCCATAGATCCTATTTAGACCACATCCAGATATATTAGTATTGTTTACTTCATTTTCCTTATGGAATGGGTAGACTTTCATTACCCACATTAGGTTCTTCCTTTTCCAAAGGGAAGAAACATTGTTCGATGCAGATGGAGCTTCTACAATCTTCAGGCAAAGGATCTCATCATCGACCTTCATCATCTTACGAGATGTACTTAAAGTATTGACTACTTTTACATCATCTTTTGGTGGGTATTTTAGTCTCCTCTTCTTCTTTTGTCTCTTTTGGGGGGAGTTTTTTCCCCCTAGGTTTTTTCTTTTTACTCCACTTTGTGAGAGATTATTTTGTACTTGGGTACCTGATCAAGCTTAGTTACTGGGACCCAATTATACTACTCACCTAATCTATTCTTAAGGGGAGGTGTTGGCATAGGTATTTAATACACTTGGAGTGCATGATGACTCATTCCATAATAGAAAATTTTTAGGTAGAGGATCTCACCACCAACCTTTGTTTCTTCCCAACCTCAGTTATCATATTTTAGATTCTATTTTCATCCCTATTTAAGATGTTGATCTTCTATAGCCTTCACATATTTTCACTTCAGAGGACTCTACTATTTTTAGTGATATCACACCTATTGAGAGTATTTATGACTCGTCTCTTCCTGTGGATTTTCCTTCTTCAATTGGTGAGTCATGTTTCACACTTCACATGGGCATTCTTTTAGTGAATGTTCTATGTCATTTTTTTGACTGATTCACTTCATTGGTATTACCTCCATATTCTATGCACATTCTTACCAAACCTATGACACATATATGATTTGGACCACATTCAGATATATTCATATTATTTCCATCATTTTCCATTGTGGAATGGGCAGACTTTAGTACACACATTGGGTTATTCCTTTGCCAAAGGGAAGAAATATTTTTTGATATAGATGTAACTTATACAGTCTTTAGGTAGAGGATATCATCATTGACCTTAGTCATCTTATGATCTGTACTTGGAGTACTAATTGCTTCAACATCATATTTTAGGGGTTTTTTAGTCTCCTCTTCTTCTTTTCTCTCTTCTGGTAGAGAGTTTTTTCCCACTGGGTTTTCTCATTTTACTTCACTTTGTGAGAAATGTTTTTTACTTGGGTACCTTATCAAACCTAGTTTCCAAGACCCAATTCTACTACTCACCTAAACTACACTTACAGGGGGTGTTGGTATAGGTATGTACCATACTTTTTATTCATCTTACTTATGTGGTTAATAGGTCTATTAGGTGAGTGATGATATCATCATATCATCATCATACACTTATGAGTGCATGGGGTCACACAATGAGTATATGGGGTTATTTATTCCACTTGGTCTACTGAGTGCCTAGTCTACTTAGGTCACTTTTCCATTGTGTTCCCTCAGTGCTCTCTCCACTTATAATGGAGGAGCCTACCTACTCACCTTGTCTAGCTGAGTCATCATGCACTCAACCAACCTATTTATAAGCCTATCTTCCAAAGCATTCATGGTTGATTATGGTGGATTGTGTGGATAGAGGGAGCTAGTTAGTCATAGCTTATTATGTCAAGATACTAGTGTGCTAAGAGCTATGTAAGTTATGAGTGATATAGCTATGAGCTTAGTGATTTTTAAGTTGTAATCATAGTTTGGCACCATTGTGATGTAAGTTATGTATTATTCCTCATTATGAATACATAGAGCTCAATTTCTACTATCTTGATTTCATGCTTCAATAGTTGGGTGTGTTCACTCTATATTCTTGATCTTGGTTGTCCTTGATTTTGGATGATTCTCAAGCAATGATCATAATTATAAGGATGGATTATGGCATGAAGGAAGGGTCGTAATGGTGAATAAAGGAAATAATGGAAATAGTTTTTGCAAGAGGGGATGAAATAAGATAAATTTGAGCCACCTAAAATATTGATACATGCCACTTTAATCATTTATTATACCTAAAGACATCTAATCTCATAATTGACTCAGCTTCAAGATATTTCACAAGTTAGGAAAATAATTGTAGACTTTTCAAACTTACACCTTGCTATGTTTCTCAAGCTAATTATGTTATATCTTGATTTCGAAAGCACTCTCACTTGTTTCCAAAACCCTAATAATCATATTCTCAATTTCATATCAAGGATTATTCATAACCTTGAGGATATTTGACAAATTTTGTAGATGGGGTAGAAAACTTAATCTGATATTGAATTAGCATAGCTTGTACTACATGATGAAATTATAGTTAGAGTGTTTGAACAAGAGGCCTCATTAGATTTTATAAATAAATTTCATGGATATAATGAGAAATTAGTAGAAGGGTTTTTCACAAACCTAAAAGGGAATCATTACAAAGTGATAGGAACCAAGATTCTAGTCAACATATGTTTCATCAGCCAACTGTTTGGGATTCTTGAGATATGAATGAAAATATTAGGTCAATATTCATTTAAAAACTTGATTCAAATTTTTCATGAGGAAAGGGAGCTCATGCCTGAGTTACTCATCAATCCACAAGGGGTAACCAAGGTAACTAAGAGATATTTTTATAGAGTCTTGGAATACCATAGCATATTAGGTTAACAAGTTTTTCACATGTGATGGATAATGTGGATCATTAGGAGGAGATGTAATGAAGATTATGAATTATTTAAAACATGGATGAGATAAAATTGGGTGGAGGATAAATTTTTTTATGCAAATCATATGCCAAATGAACTCACTCCACACCTTTACTCACAATGCACTTCTTCAACACAATGGATTACACTTCTTATTATAGCTTTATTTTACATTCCTCATGAAAGTAATGAGATTCATTGATTGTATTTGGGTTTTTTTGATCTTGAATGTCTTCATTCAAGTTTCATTAATCCTTTCAATTCTATTCATCTCTCACTTAATCACTGTCTAAACCTCAAATCATTCTCATTCACAATTTTGCCTTTTACATTTCTAACCACCCTTCATACAATTGTACTAGTACTTATATAGTATTAGTTCCAATTTTAAACTCTCCAAATATTATTATTAGTTACTAGGATCTATAATAACTCTTCTCACCTTTCACTAACTCAAAAACACCCCACAAGATCTCCTTGGCAACTTTGCTCTTTTCAAATTCAGATTTCCATACATTTCCCATAATCCTAGTAGCACTTATAAAATCATTAATGAAAGGTATGTAAATAGTAATATCAATTATGGTAAATAATTTTTTTTTATTATTTCCCTTGATAGATCATACCTATGTTTTAAATTTGAAGTTCCAATTCTTTCTTTAAGACCACTTTCTCTCTGTTGACCTATTCTATTAGCCCTTTTCTAGGCCTAATGCATGGTCAAGCCTCAAAATACATACTTTCCCATTAATAAACATTTTAAAACCACTATATTCAGTTATATATCATTATTTTTATTATTAATACAAAAATTTGTGACTTTTTATTAGTTATAATAGGAGAAAACCTCAAAACCCTAATCTAGGGTTTTTAATGGCTCTATCTCACCCAAGAGCCTACAAAAATACACTAAGAGTGTTATAACGAGTTTCAAGAGCCCAAAATTGATTTATGATGTCTATATTTACTTTAATAAACTTTTAAAAATGTTATTTACCCACTATGAGTCCACTGTCTTCTATTTCAACTCAAAATACACTCGATTGAGTGTGTAGACTAGGACTTTCCAAGTCTGTATCAAAGTTATAAGCCCAAACTCATTTATGAGTTAACAAAATATTATAAAAACATTCAATAGGTTCTAAAAACATTCCAAAATTTTATATATCACTTAAAATTTGGTTCTTGGTCTTGTCTTTCAAGAATCTGATACACAGGCTACCAAAAACAATCTTTACTTACAAGAAATAGGGTCTCTTGGTTATCTGTCAATGCTATATGGTTTCCAAAATATCCAATAAAGATTATAAATTAAAATAAACACCTCAAGGGTATAAAGACTTTCGTATTTAATATTCATTAACACTTTTAATACAAAGTCATAACATACAATCAATGGACAAGACATTCAACTCAAAACAGGGTTTTGTAAATCTATTTTCAAGATACATGTATTTATAATGTTTTCTTTATCCCTCATAAATATTCTAACCTTAAACAAGGTTACATCCACACTGATAAAATCAATAAAAAAATTTCATGTGAAAAACCCATTTGTACTTAGGCAACAAGAAACAATAAGTTACCAGAACCTGAGACTATTTTTCATAAGCAAGGTTCCTTCTTTCTTGATCTGAGAACAAATATGAGTTATGCAAATCCTATAATATCCTTCAATAACTTTAGATAAAAATTATTATCACCTTATCTAATCAACTTGACATGAACAATAATCAACATTCTCTATTATTCTAATAGGGGTTGGATTAGATTCTACAAATAGGGTTCTCAACCCTTACCATTCATTTAAGTATTTTCTTTAAAACATAAATGCACTCACTGTCTAATCTTAAATCAAATAAACCAGTCACAACCTCCAATCATATTTGGATAAAATTCCATTATCGTTATCTCATAAAACATTACACATACATTATAAGCAACAAACTATGACCTCTTAAATAGGGGTCTGTGTTTCATCATTTCCAAAATAGCAGCAAGGTTTTTTTTACAAAGCATCTTCATTTAATCTTATTTTCCAAAAAAAATCATACATTTTATTTCTCATCATTTATTTTAATGGATTCCCCCATATCAATAATCCAAAACTAACTCTTAGACTCTTACAAAGAATCATAACTACTTATTGCCAACTTTAGACTCTTACAAAGAATCATAACTACTTATTGCCAACTTTCCCTCGTAATCTTGTGGTTACATTTTACATTTTCTTGATTTTTAAACAATATGACATATTTTACATCATGACATTGATCTAATGGACATTTATAAACCTATTAAATTTCCCAAGACCCTTAGACAAGTTGACACATCTTCAACCTTAACAAATTTTCTCAAAAGTCCTTTTGCATGACTTAACAACATTCAAAAATTCAAATAATGATTTTGGAGGGAAACACTAGAATTTGAATTTTATGCTTCTTAAGACCATCAAGACATCACCTATGGACTACTACTGACCTATATCATATATAGGACATATAATTAAACTATTTAAGACAAAAATGGTTTAAATTTAGGGTCATCATGGGATGCCCCTACATCACATTCCTTATTTTATTTATGGTACCATATAGGTTATGGTAGAAATACATGTTCAGGGTATAAAATCTATTAGACACCATGGGTTAATACAGCTGATATGCCAACACTTTTTATTAAATAAAATATATGAAGAAGCTAAATAGGAGGCATTATTACAAGACAAGTTGAAGATAAATATCCAAGTAAAGAGAAGACCATTGAATTCTTCTCTTACACATAGATTTGGCCTAAGTGAATAAATGGAAAGTGAGGATCCATCTCCGAAACCAATGAGTTAGAGAAAATAGAGAACAAATACTTTCAAATCTACTTATGAAGAAACACTGAAGCCTACTATTGTAAGCATACCTATCATTGATATATCATATTATGAAGGAGAAGCTCCTAAGATATCTCATCCCAGGGTATTGATAATAATTGTAAAGACGAGAAAGGATCAAATTGAGGAATCACCATCACAAACTCTACCATGAATAAAAAGGATATTCATCCTTTCTAAGGAGGATGACCTTGTGGAGAGATAAAGTGTTGAAAAATACTTGAAAGCCTCAATCTATTGAAGCTTTGGAAGACTTGGAAGATATTTCATAAGAAAGGGTTATGTAGGAGACATCCATAGGGATAGAGGATATTTAAACCATGGTATAAGGGTTTATAGTTGAGAAAGTATTAACAAATCTCTCTCAACCTTCTTTGATGTAGGAGTATCAAGCAAATAATACATCCTTTTGTTTTGTTAAAGGTCATAAATTGATAGGGGTCAAATTTGGCCAACTCTTGAAATGGAAATGTATGTGAAGAGATATTATAGGTCCATTCATGTCTTTAAGGTCATTTAGGGTCACCAAGAGTCTTCGGAGTAAGTTTGGTGTCTGGTTGGAGTTTTTCCTCCAAAACTAATAATTTAAAAATTCAAATATTGTCAGGAAGTCAAGAGTGACCAAAGCATGGTAAAAGGTGGTTAGGAGAGTAAAATTGGTGTAAGGGGCAAATATGTCTTCTGAAGTGTGTTTTTATGTCATCATTTGTATAGTCATTAAGTTAATAATCCATGCTTAGTGAAACAACCACTAATCATACGTTGAGTTAGTTATAGTGAGGGGTTTGATGTAACTACCAAGAAACCTACATTGAAATGGGATGAAATAATAGTTGTAGTTAGTTGGTTGGAATAGAGGAAAGAGTAGGAGAGGAGGAAAAATCTCCAAGAAGGAGAAAGGGAGCAATTAAACAAAAAGATGAGGTACCTCTCAAAAGGAGATGATCAAGTCCTTTTATGGGCTGTGTTTGTAATAAAAAATGATAAAAATAAATAAAAATGGAATGGTTCTATGTGAAAATGTTTTATGGTTTAGTATCATATTGTCATTAACTTACATATTGTCTTGAGATGTCTTGGAGGCCATGATCATACTACACTTTGTATTGCTACAGGGCTATCTGTAAACAATGTATGTTTCAGTCAAGTAGGAGGTTTAGATGATAGTTTCCTATAGACAAGAAACAAATCTCATGGTAGAATAACTTGAATTTGCTTTGAATACTAATAGACATTGAAATGTTTGAATATGGTGTGTGAAGAACACTAGAAACTCAAAATAAAGGTAACCCTGCTTTCATACCCTATTATACCTACATCAGTCAAGATAGGAAGGTAAGTCAATGTGATTTCTTGAATAAAGAATGTGGCTTCTTGTTTAAAAAGAGCCTATAGATATTAATATATCTGATGGAATTATAAAAAACTTGGTTTGAATGTAAAGAAGTGATCATTCTCTAATTACACAGTCAGTTTGAAGAGAATCCCTTGTTGCATGGGCAAAACCCTATTGTACACAGTTCTCATATCAAATTAGAATGTTGAAGTATTGAGAAAGGTGAATTTAATTTGGTTTAATTAGGTTTGAAAATATGTAGAAGATGAAGAATTCTATATAGAGACCCTTTTGAAGTTAGTAACCTCTTTGGGATATGGATAGTTAACTAAACCCTTGACACATTTCACTAAAGAATGCATAAGAAATCTAAGTTACATTAGTTGAAAACCTTGATGAGATTGAGTAAGGGCCATAAGGTAATAAAGGAGGTGTATTTTATTAAGATATACCTTTGGTAGGTCTTATAAAATTTTGAAGAATTTTCAAAACAAATTTATAGTAATTTGACCTAGGAAACCCCATATAGGCAACATGGGAGTATGCAGGATTCTGTATTTTGTTATATATTTTCTTTAGAAGGATTGGCTAAGGACTTTAACCTATTTTGATAGGTGAAATAGGTAAATACAGACCTATAACAAGTTTTGAATCTATTTTAAATGTCATATAACTTAATAAATTTAATTTAGAAGGCCCTTGACCTATATAGTCACCCAACTAGGGTTTCAAAACCATAAACCCCATAAATGGAGTTCTAACTAGTTAAAAATTATGAAATATTGTAATACTACCTAATTTGATATGAGGAAAGAGAATAAATTGGTTTTATAGTGTTTCATGACTGTATAATATGATTTTGGGGACTATGGATGTAAGTTAGGGCTAAAAAGGCCTAATTGGGAGGAAATTTACAAAGGAAGTGTTGTCTAGGTATAGAGTGAGGTCTTTAAACTTGACAAAGACCTGAAAGTAGATACAAGGTGATAGAATCAAGTATTATATCCTAAGGAAGATTTATATATTATTCAAATCAAGTGAAAATGCCAAAAAAGGCTATAAGCCTAGTATGGGCATTATAAGCTTGAGGTATGGAATAAAGTGGTGAGGGTGATTGAGAACTTGAATGAGGTCAAGGTAGGTTTAATATGATCATATAATACCATATATTATAATGAGCTACATTCTTATAAACTAAATCAAAGTTTGGTGTTTGAAACCTATGAAGAGTGCCTAGTGGAGAGCTAAAGAAAGAGTTGAATTATAAAGAAATAAAAATGAATAAAATGAGATAGAGGATGAATATGAGAGGATTTTGAAAGCCCTAAGGTAAAAAATAAACATCTCCAAAGAGTTCAAGGAATAGGAACAAAAAGAGAGAGAATAATAAGCCAGTGAAAATGAGAAAGACTAGATTAGCTAGTGAAGCTTCAAGACAAACTCAAAGCATTGAATGAGATATTTACCAAGACCAGATCCAGGATTGGATGGTTTGGATTCTTCATCTAAGCCATTGGTGGACAACGTAAAATCTCTAATTGTAGAAGAAGAGGAGAAACTTTCTAGTCATGATGAGGAAGAGCAGATGCATCAAGTCATGGGCTTGTCAAGAGCATAAGCAACCATAAGACAACAAAAGGAGGAAATAGCATTCTTAAATAAAAAAATTAAAATGTAAGGAATAAACTATTTTTTATTTACAACAAGAGTTATAATAATTTAAAAATAAGTCTCTTAATAAAGATAGTGAAATAACTCAGTTGAAAAAGAAGACACTATGATGCAGGGGCATCTTATACAGATGTCAACATGATGTAATTTTGGATTTGGATGGGTTAGGAAATATTATATAATTTTTATTGGTCCTTATAAGTCTTTACTAGGTGTTTAGGATGTTTTACATTCAAACTTCATAGTTTCCTGCCAAAAGCACTTATTAAAAATTTTGAATTCTTGGAAGCTATTTTGAGGGATTAAAGCATCTATTTGATGATGTTGAGATATAGTATTATGTAATTAGGAATATTATGAAAATTTAAATGGTTTTCAATGTATTGATCCTCCTATGACATGGTTTTACATAGTAGTTAAGTTGCAACTAAGGGTTTGCCCAAGACTCCCACATAGAGAATGAAACAAGATTTAGTTATGAGGTAGTTAGAGGAGTTTGGAATATAGATTAGTGTTTGTTTATAGTGAGGAATTCATTCAAGATATGATATGATCCAAAACTCAGAAGTTCTGGTTGATAATTATCTCAATAACATAGAAATAACACAGTAACAATGAATTCTTTGAGAAGAGATGTAGTATTACTCAAGATCGCAATACAAATATATGCTTATCTCTAGGAAGAGATGTCTGTCTTCACATTTTGGGTTACATATTCATTTATACACAATTTTAAATCATGGGGAGGATTTGGAAGGTCACAAATATTGAGGGAGATGAAGTGGTATGACTTCCAATATTTAAAACAATACATAATTCGAGGAATTACTATTTTTAGAAACTTACTATTTTTAGACAGCACTATTAAAATTGAAATTTGAGGCACTTCCATTGGGTTTTCTGGGGTCAAACTTCATTCAACTAATCTCATGCCATTTCATGACTTTCCCCTCATTCTTATCTTTCCAACAGTTCAAACGGTGAGTCAATTGGAGCTACGGTGCAAAAGTTATGGCTCTCGGAAGTTCTGTCATCAATTGGGGTGGAACTGTCACCCGAATTGTCACCTAAATTGTTGCTTGGATCATGATATGGGTGAATGGAATAAGGATCATAGAGGTTTTTGAATAGCCAAAGAGATAAACTATGCCTCAGTTTTAGTTGTACATGTTGATAAAGCATCTTTAATATACAAGAATGAAGGAGTTTAGAAATCTTGTATTCAATACTCTATTAGAAAATATGTTGTAAGTTTTTTTTAATTTATTAAATTAATTAATATGCCTTGTTTGATTAAAGATTTAAAAGGTGAATTAGATTTTTATTCACCCTATTTCTAGATTATATTCTGTGTTAAGGAACATTATGCATGTAAATGGTAAAAGACTGAGTAAAGGTTAATTATGAAGTAAGATGCAAAGATACATTGATTGAGATATTTATCTATGGGTAATTAATTTTAAAATTATTCTAATAATGTGATGTGTCTTACTATTTTCCCATCACCACTTATATAACATTTAGTGCAAACCTGTAGAAAATTCTACTTGCTGATACAATCAGTCACAAGAACTAGGTTAAAGGATATGATCAAAGCAATAATTGAAGGATTTGTGAGATTAAAAAGGTATAATAGGATATAATAGAGCCTAAAAACATTTGATAGATTTTGGGAAACCTCTTTAAAACCTAATATACTCAAGTGATAACCTCTAAAACTCACATATTATGTTTGAGATGACAAAGTAAAAATACAAAGTAATGAAGTGTGGATCAGATGATCCTTGATGAATAATTAATGATTTAAATATGTTTTTAGCATTATAAATAGGCCTAAGGGTCTTTTAAAAGGATAATAAACTGTTAAAAATTCTTATAATCATAATTTTTTTGTTCTCTATATACTACAAGTTGTAATGGTGCATTCTGTGTAGTTTGTGTACCAAGAACATGATAAAATACATGTATAGAAGCATGAGAGGAAGATCACTTGTCTTGAAAATGGCGTGAGGGAATTTAATATACCTTATCTAGTGGTTTTTTTTTTTACAATTGATGGAAGAGTTAAAACTTGAAATAGTTGTCTCTCAAGTCATGATAGGCCTTTGTTAACCTTATTCTAGGGTTTCTATGCAAAGGTTTGATTTTTGGAAGTTTTACCCAATATAAAATTTTAAAATTTTGATATTTGATAGATATTTATGTGGAATAAGTGATTTAAGAGATTCATGTTAGGTTGTGGAGCTAAAAGCTTCACTGATGCAAATGGAGGAATGGAGGAGGTTGCTGAGTGCTAAGGCAACCGACGTCAGCATGATCAACCGATGTCGGTCATATTCAGTGCACAGGGCAATAGACATCGGTCATGAGTCTACTAACATCGGTCACCTCTAGATAGATAGGGACCGACGGCGGTCGCCTATGTGTTCCAAAACTATTTGTTGCACGAACAGTTAGTTTGTTGAACGACCAATTTGCATGTGAAAGACTAATTTTAGTCTTGGAGATGTGGTTCTAATTATTGTAATTAGATGTCTAATTATTGTTTGTATGGGATCTATTTAAGAGACCCATGGGATGTATTGTAATTTTTAGAATCAATTTTGTAGAATCAGAAGGGCTCTATCCAAGGGAGAATCATAAGGACTTAGTGAGGCAAGGACAAGGGTTCTTCTGGGTGTGTATGATCTAGGTCGATAGGTGTGCAAGGCCAGGTTGATCTGCGGTATAGCAAGATCCGGTGAGATCTATATGGTAAGTAAGGTCGGTTGATCTGTAGGTGTGTGTGTGTGTGTGTGTGTGCGAGATCTAGGTTTGCAGGTGTGCAAAACCAAGTTGATCTGTAGGTGGCAGCAAGATCAGGGAGATCAACAACACAACAGGTAGCAAGATTAGGTAAGATCTACTTGGAGTACATGGTGTACTCAGACTTGGAGTATGTTGAGTACTTGGTACTGGCAGTATTGTTACTGACTAGTGGACTGACAGTATTGTTATTGATTGGTTGGAGGTGAACAACAGCTCTATGTTTGAGTTGTTTGTTGTGACCGTAATTAAGAGAGTGAACTCTTGAAGGTGAATTATTGTACACCAATTGTGGGAAGCCTGAGAGGTGTGGAAGAGTGTGGCATCTCTTCATTGTATTTCCTTCTGAAAGAGTATTAATACAATTGGGTATTGTCTCTCATATTTTGTGTTATTTCTTATTTCTAGTTACTTATTCATTATGGTTAAATTCCGTGTTTAGTTGCTTATACAAAGGTAATCATGTGTGCTCTTTAGTGAGCAGGGATCCTGAACAATTGGTATCAAAGCCAGGTTGCAGGTTCATAATTGGTATCAGAGCTTGGTTAGTGATACTACTGACAAGTGGTATCAAAGAGGGTTCATCTGAGCTTAGTTTAAAGCTTGGTTCACTAACACCTTGGTTTCAGAGTGTGTTAAGTGGTTTTTGATTACAAGTCACTCACAGGGGTTTCTGTTGGAGTGGGAGTATAGCAATGGCAAAAGAAAGTAAGCTAAGAATGGAGGATAGAAATAATGATCAATTACAAGATTATGGAAAGAAAGAGCAGGTAAAGAAAGATTGTTGGTTGGTAGAAGATCAGCATGAAGGAAATGAAGAAGTAGATGTTGTAGGTATTGTTGCATAGGATGCTCTTGTATGTTCCTTGGATAAAGTAGAATCTTGTTTTATAGATTCTATTGCCTCTTTCCATGCAACCCGAAATAGAGTATTTTTCCATGTTAATGTCTTTGGAGACTTTGGAAATATTTATTTAGGGGTTGGTGAGCCTTGTCAAAGTATTGGCAAAGGTGAAGTGCAATTGAAATTACAGACGGGCAACACATGGGTGTTGAAGGAGGTCATGCAGGTCCTAGTCCTGAAGAGGAGTCTAATTTCAAGAAAGTTGGGTGATAAGGGATGCACAGTAACTCTCACAGCGGATGCACTTGAATTAGCATGTGGTAAGAAAGTAGGTACTCTTTATCTATCTACTTGTATTACTGATTCTCCTTCTGTTGCAAAGATGTGGCTTTGTAGCCTTGGTCACATGAGTGAGAAGGGGATGCATGTTCTTAAGAGGAAGTCTAATGTCTTTGACAAACTTAAAAACTGGAAAGCCTTGGTTTTCTTGGAGGAGATGATGGACAGAGATCAGCTCAAGGGGCTAGGTATTTCTGAGCAGGGCAAGGTTGATTTGGACAAGGTTTTGATCCAAAGTATGCTCACAAGTGAAAGTCATCACTCACAAGAGAACACAGTTACCGATGTTGGTCAAGTGAGAATCGACATCAAACAGACAGGTACCGACATCGGTCATGTGTAGATCAGAGTCGGTGATGTCAGGCAGGTGGACACTGACATCGATCGATTAGACACCGGCGTCGGTTAGGGAACTAATGTTGGCAGTCAGGTCGGTCACATGGAACCAATGTCGGTTAGGTGCAGACTGAGGGGTGACTGACATCGGTCATTGAGACAGATTTTGGGCAGACAGCTAGCTGCCAAGGAGTCTCAAATGCCCATGTGGAGGACTAAAAGGATAAGTAAGCCTCAAATTCATTATTCCTCTTCTTTATACTAATTGTTGCTCACTGATGGTCAAGAACCAGGAAGTTTTAAAGAAGCAGAGCAGGTAGAATCTAGGAAATAGTGGGAGCATGGCATGAATGAGGAATTTGATTCCTTGGATGAGAACCAAATGGGAGATTTGGTAGAGTTGCCAGCTGGGATGAAAGCACTGAAAGACGAATGGATTCCTAGGTTGAAGAATAGAGTGAATGGATAGGTGAGATGAAAGGCCAGTTCATATGGTCTTGAGGAAGCTCCAAGATAGTGGTACAGGTTTGACAGGTGTATGACAAAGCATGGCTTTAGTCAATGTCATTGTAATCATTATGTTTACTTTACCAGGTTGAATGATGGTCGTGACATTATCTTGTTACTGTATGTAGTGTGTTTGCTTGTTGCAGGGTCACACATGTAGGGTTTTTCTGAGTTAAAGGTAAAGGTAGCTCAGATGTGTGCCAGGAAGGATTCAGGAGCAAAAATCCTTGGCATGAGTTTTTCTAGAGACAGGGAATATCACAGGTTGATTTTATCTCCAGATGATTGTGTGAATAAGGTAGTGGCATGGTTCAAGATGCAGGATGCAGAACTGATATGCACACCTATGGATGGACAGTTCATAGAATAGTGTCCCAATTCACATGATGAGGTTAAGTACACGTGTACTAGACCTGAGGTTGCCCAAGCAATGGGAGTTGTCAGTAGGTTTATGGCCAATCTGGGAAAGAAGCACTGGAGAGTAGTTCAGTGGATTCTTAGGTATTTGAGAGGGACTAGCAGCAGGGATTCATGCTATGCAGGGTCAAGTTCTTTTCTACATGGGTTTGTAGATGCAGATATGATAGGTTACTTGGATGACAGGTGTTGCACCATAGGTTATGTGGTGGTTGGTCTTCAAGGTTGAGCTTGAAGAGGGATACAAGCTAGGAAACAAAATTAGATGATATACAGGTACAGTTATAGGTGCAGCTATTTATCTCCAAGTGGGAGATTGTTAGGTTGTGGAGCTAAAAGCTTCATTGATGCAAATGGAGGAATGGAGGAGGTTGCTGAGTGCTAAGGCAACGGATGTCAGCATGATCAACCGACGTTGGTCATATTTAGTACATAGGGCAACCAACATCAGTCAGGAGTCAGCCGACGTCGGTCACCTCCAAACAGATAGGGACCGACGTCGATCACCTGTGCATTCCAAAACTATTTGTTGCATGAACAGTTAGTTTGTTGAATGGCCAGCTTGCATGTGAAAGACTAATTTTAGTCTTGGAGTTGTGGTTCTAATTATTGTAATTAGATGTCTAATTATTGTTTGTATGGGATTTATTTAAGAGACCCATGGGATGTATTGTAATTTGTAGAATCGGTTCTATAGAATCATAAGGGTTCAATCCAAGGGAGAATCATAAGGACTTGGTGAGGCAAGGACAAGGGTTCTTTCGGGTGTGTATGATCTAGGCCAGCAGGTGTACAAGGCCAGGTTGATCTGTAGTATAGCAAGATCAGGTGAGATCTACATGGTAAGTAAGGTCGATTGATCTGCAGGTGTGTGTGTGTGTGTGTGTGTGTGTGTGTGTGTGTGTGTGTGTGTGTGTGTGTGTGTGCGTGCGAGATCTAGGTTTGCAGGTGTGCAAAACCAAGTTGATCTGTAGGTGGCAGCAAGATCAGGGAGATCAACAACACAACAGGTAGCAAGATTAGGTGAGATCTACTTGGAGTACATGGTGCACTCAAACTTGGAGTATGTTGAGTACTTGGTACTGGCAGTATTGTTACTGACTAGTGGACTGACAGTATTGTTACTGATTGGTTGGAGGTGAACAACAACTCTATGTTTGAGTTGTTTGTTATGACCGTAATTGAGAGAGTGAACTCTTGAAGGTGAATTACTGTACACCAATTGTGGGAAGCCTGAGAGGTGTGGAAGAGTGTGGCATCTCTTCATTGTATTTCCTTCTGGAAGAGTATTAATACAATTGGGTATTGTCTCTCATATTCTGTGTTATTTATTATTTCTAGTTACTTATTCATTATGGTTAAATTCCATGTTTAGTTGCTTATACAAAGGTAATCATGTGTGCTCTTTAGTGAGCAGGGATCCTGAACAATTCAAAATTGTTTTTGTACGTTTTCATACACATATATAGGACTAAGTGTTAGATAAGGTTTAACAAACCTAAAAGGCCTAATCCAAGGGATCAAAAAGATTTAAAAGGGGGTCTAAAGGATTATTTAAAGCCTAAAACTTTGTAAATATATATAATACCTTAGAGGGTATCTTAATATGGCATTGGTTTCTCAGTAGGGTTTCATACATTGTCATAAATTAGGAAAAGCATGCAAAAAATGTTATAAGAAAGGACTGAAACAGAGTTAGTAGTAAGGAAAGTTACATAAATTATCTAAATGGATTGATGATGGAAAGAGTTATGTGTTTAAACTCCTATAAACCTATCTAAGGTCATACTTTCTTGGAGTAAGTCAGTGAAGTCTTGAATATGCTTAGAAGACTAAGTTGTTGTGGTTGTGCAAGCATACAAAGTAAGAGTGATTATAATGAAGTGTAAGTGATGTGTGTAGGGTTCAAAGCATATAATAAAGGGATTTAAAGGTACTAAATACATAGAATTAGGAAGAGAATAATATTGTATCTTATGACCATGTTTAAACGTAAGAATAAGATTGAGAATTTTTTATCCATAAATGGTTTGTTCTAGGTGTTAAGGTTGGTATATGCAGGGTATAAATCAATTCCTCTGCATCACAATAACACCTATAGACCAAGTAAACCATGGTGTGCAAACCCAATTGTCTTATAACGATATCATGGATACTTTAGATATAAATTGTCAAACCATATGGGATGTTAGAGGAAATAATAAAAAATAAAAAAGTGGTCTTGAGGAAGAGAGGAAACACAAGGAAAAGGTGGAATCCATATTACAGATAGCCTATGAAGTAGGAGGGAAAATTCTTGCTTGTATAATAACTATCTCTAAGTAGGGTCTCTTTCTACAAGAGATAATTTTATAGATGTTAGTTGTTGAGAATTTTATGTGGGTTGCCACATGACTTATAAGATGACAAAGAATTATTAAAATCCTATCATTCCAGTATCCCTGAACAACAAAAACAATTATGTGAATTTTATTTATTTAACTTTATCCTATGATACATGTCCTCATTCCTAATTAATTTGTTTTTCAAATAAAATCAGCTTAATAATCGTTGACCATTTTTGGTCCGGCAGGCCAAAATCGGCTTCCTTCCCTTGTTGTTCTGAGCCAATTCAATTTTGATTTTTTGCACAAGTCTTTCGACAAAAGGAGGAACTAGTTCAGTGGTTCGACATCGGTCCCCAATGGCATGATCTTTCCAAGAATTTTGAAATTGAACTTTGAACCATTATTGGTTCAATGAGTTGGTTCAGTTCAATTGGTTCAACAGCTTGGTTCAGTTGGTTCAGTTCAATGCCTTGGTTCAATTGGTTTGGTTCTAGCAGTTGGTTCAAGCACTCAGTTCAATAGGTTGGTTCATTGTCTTGGTGCACTCAGTCAGTTCAATGGCTTGGTTCACTTAGTTGGTTTGATGCCTTGGTTCAATGACTTGGTTCAATGGCTTGGTTTAATAGTCGATTCAATGAGTTCTTTCAACATTTGGTTCAAAGGAATAGTTTAATGGGAAGGTTCAAGAGAGTCTCTCGAAGGAAAAGTACCCTTGCAGAGTGCAGGGAACACTTGAAAAAAGATCAAAAAGTGAACAAGGCCCGAAAGGGTGAGTTTTCTTCAGAGATTTGTTTAAGGCAAAGGACGAGAATTTCTTCAGACAAAATGTCTGAATGAATTCCTTTGGACATTTTGTCTGAAGAAATCCTTCGAAAGAAAATCCCATAGAAGTAAAAAAGATGAAGGCAAAAGGCATAAAATGATTTCTTTTAGAATTTTGTTCGAAGGAATTCCTTCAGACAAAAATTTTGAAGAAATTTAGGAAAAGTTATGGGAGAAAAACCTGAAGAAATTTTGAATGTCAAAGGAAATGATCAAGATAATTCTTGCAGACATTTTGTCTACAGGAAAAATTGTTAGGAGAAAAGCCTGAACGAAGGCAAAACACAAGGAAAGATATCCTTCAGACTTTTTGTCTGAAGGATTTCCTTTGGACAAAAGTTCTAAGAAATTTGGCTGCCAAAACAATGAGGACCCGACTAAGACAAAAGCCTGACCAGAGCAAAAATCCAAAGGAAAGGAAAAGGCTGAAGAAATTCTAAGGGCTAACAGGCCTAAAGACATCAAAATTGAGCATGGAGAACTAGCCGTTGGAGGTTAAAATTCCTAGTGACGGGTGCACAAACATCAAATTTAAGGTGGTGAACTAGCCATTGATTTTGAAAAGCTTAAGGACAAGCCATGAGTGAACTCAGTGACTTGCCAAGAAGATAGCCCCTGAGGGCCGAAGGAGACAAAGAAGACAAAACCAGGAAGAGACAAAGTGTAGAAATAAACAAAATAGTCCAGGTGGCAAAGGGAGGTGTCAACTCAAGGATTTACTCCTGTAGTTGGAACAGTGCCTACCAAGCGGTCATCAAGAGGTACAAATAGTGAACAACGCACCCTATTTTCTCCACTTTGCATTTATAAGCAGACAAACCACGTGAAAGTAGTAGTCTTGTTTGCAAAAAAAGAGGCACAGCCCATGCTTTCACATTAATGTTTGAACACCAAAGTCAAGACCAATGATTACACAACATGGTTCCAGCAGGCCTCTTCTAAAAGGATGATATCAGCAACAATGACTTCCTCTTCCTGATGCTCTCAAATGCACATGGGCTACTTGTAAAAAAAAAGTGTCAAAGCATTTTCCAAAGGGATTCCTTTACTTCTTCTCTTTCTATATATTTTTAACTTCTCATTTTGAGAAGAGGGAGCTCTTAGCTTGTAAGGAAAAGCTCTACCCAAAAAATCTCTTGGTTTGTAAGGCAAAACTCTGTCAGATTTTACCTTGAATCAAGATTTAGCAACTTTTATCCATTTGAACTTGAACTCATGCATATGTCTATGTTTTCATTTTGTGTTAAGTCATTTTCTTTTATGATTTCACAGAATGATTCCAGCATGTCTAGTGCATTGTGAAGTTTCTTCTTTTGCAGGTCTGCCAGAAGTGTCTACTGTAAGAGTATAGGTGCATGTGAATAGGCCGCCATAGAGTGTCTTAGAACACCTCTAGTAGTTCTTCCTCCCTATACCTCTAGAAGACCCCTAGCTCACTAATGTAAAAGAGTTTCCCATATCAAATGAAGTGTATGCCAGCTTGTTCTTGATGTAAAGTGTAGGTTCAAGCTAAGTAGATCCAACTTTTTTGGTGTATCACCGTTTTAGTTTAGGTTCTATTTTTCAGCATCCTTCTCCCTTTTCACGCCCCCCCCCCCACATTGTTAGCAGTAGGAAATCTAGGACCTCAGAAATACATCCAAACATCTTGAGAAAATACATTTCTAATTTTGAGGAGTATGTTCAAAACCAATTCAGTATAACTATTGACAATTTTTCCCCCACAGGGCAAATTGTCACCCCTACTATTCGAAACTTTGCTATGGTGACAAGTTTATCTTGTGAATCAGTTTTTGGGTCCTTAAATGAACATTTACATCCACCCAAGTGGCCATCTATAGCCAAGTGAAGTTTAGTCATGCAGAGGTTTCCAAGCAGCTTGATTGATTGTAGCCAAACGTGCAAATATAGCCAAGATATTCAAGCTGTAAGTTTATTTGTTTCATCTTCCCAAGGAATTTTTTGGGTATAAGAGGTGGACAATTTATTCAAACATTTTGTCTGAGAAAAAGATCTCTCAAAGGACTGACAAAAATTCCAAAAAAATGACTAAGTGGTCATTGTTTAAGGCTTTTTTTCTTTGGGTTTTTTTATCTAAAATAAAAGAGGAAGAACACAGTTGAGAAGACAATACAAAAGTCTGAAGGAATAAGGGTGAATTACAAAAAACCTAGGTGCCTTACAAAAAACTTGGGTGCCTTACAAAAAACCTAGGTGCCTTACAAAAAGCTTGGGTGACTTACAAAAGCCTGAGTGCCCTACAAAAAGCTCAAGTGCCCTTCAATTCTTCCAAAAATCTAGTTATTAAGGACACTTGCCCTTGCGGAGGGCACTCGATCGGTGAAGTGAACCTTTTCAAAAGTTTTGAAGGGCATAGAAGAGAGACATAAGCCCTTACAGAGGGCACTTGGTCAGTGGTAGGACCTTCAAAAGTTCCAAAGGGCACAGAGGAGAGACAAAAGCCCTTGTGGAGGGTAGAGACATAAACAATGGACCCTTCAAAATTTATTGAAGGGCATGAAAAGACAGCCAAACGAGATGAATTCCATTAGACAAAAAGTCCAAAGAAATTTGGGAGAATAAATAAAATTGGGAAAAATAGGCAAGACATAAGAGCCTAAAAATAATTAATTTAGGGAAATTAACAAGGAAATGAATTCCTTCAGACAAAAAGTCTGAAGGAATAAGTAAAATCCACAAAAAGCCACAGGAAATAAAACAAAGGGACAAGTGAAATAATCTAAATCAAATACAAGTAATGGAAGGGATGCACTAAGTTGAAACAAAATATCTTAGGAAAGTCTAAAGGAAATCTGACTATGCAAAAGGGTTGAAAATAGATAACCCGATGGGAAGTTGAAGACAAAAATAGAATCTTGCCAAAAATAGACAAGACACAAGGAAGGCAAAATAAGAGAAAATACATGTGAGCAAAAACTATTTTTTAGGTAACCGGTCAAATCTTAGGTTGACTCACTGTTAAAGTCATGCTTCTCTATAGTTTGACTAGTCAACCATATGCATCCAAACGTTTTAGCTTAGTTCAAGATTGACTTCTAAATTTGGGCATTCCTTCCACATTGCAAGGCTCTCATTGATTTGGCAGTCCAAGTAGAGTTAACTGGAGATATTCATTACACATTTTCTTTGTCCTTCATGCAAACGTGAGCAGCTTAAGGGGAGTCTATTTTGGAAACTTGGCATAATCTTTCATGCAAAGAGAGGTGAACATTTTAACAGACCCACTAACCATTATCAAACACCAAAGAGTTCGTGAAGTTTCTAATTTTAGACATGGCTTAGCTGAGCATGCACAAGCAAAGTCAAACATATGAATTCACTATTTAAATTCTAGTGTCAAGGAGCTTTCATGCAAAGAGGAAGAAGACAAAATAGACTTTTTATAAATGCTGAGTTGGTTTGATTTTACTCACTCTCTATTTTAAATGCCAATCTCTTGACTTATTGTAAATTTCTATATTAATGGCTTTTCAGCCTTATAAAATCTATCCCTCTCTTGGTAAGACCAGACTCTACCATTGGTGAGTTGTGTAACCTCTTCAATCAATAGAAGGACTATACTTTCATATTTGAAGTGATGGCATAGTGTAAATTCATTCAACAATTTGCATATTTGGTATATTTCTCTCCCTTCCCAAATTTTGATTCGTACCTAGTTGCTGGCTCATCATGTTATGCAGGTCATGTTCAGTATTCTACATGTCTTTTGTTGAAGTTGTAAGTGGATATTAGGTGGCTATAAAGTGTCGTATATCAGACCTCTCTCCATTATTTTCCCTCATATTTTGGTCATTCAATCGAACCTTCTCATGAAATATTTATGTATACTGATCAATTGAAATTAAAGGTCTTTCTTTTTCCCTTGTTTGATTTAGTGTTCAAGGTTCCAAGTAGAGGAGATCAACATTTTGGTGCATCACCATCATTAGGTAGGATTTCCCTTTCAAGTTTTTTTTCCCTTTTCCATGGTAGATTCATAGCACAGAGTATAGATACATTGATACATCTTACAAGAATCGGCCTTCTCTGGAGGTTCTTCTCACCATTAAGGCACCCACACTTGTGAGAAGATCCCATTATTTTAACTAAAGAGAGGATTGGCCATTTCAGCATGTCTTCAATTTAAGGTGTAGCTCCAAGTCAAAAATAGTTTTTAGCATGCCTTGTGGGACCTATTGGAGCTGGTCTTGATGAAATTTTAGTTTTAACAGTGTTCTTCAAGAAGTATTTGGTGATTCCAAGCTCAAGCAATTACTTATAATAGTTCAGGCACATTTTTAATGTAAGTCTATTTTTATTACATTATCATGAATGAATTTTGATGGTTATGTATAAAGAAAATTCCTATGCTATGTTTCCTTAATAGCCTAATGATGGATCATACCACCCTTGTCATGATACCTATGAGCCTTTTTATGAGCCTAATCAGCTTTATCAAGAGTATTATCAAAGCTATGTTGATCCTTATCAAGTTTCTCATGATCCTTATTATCAAGAGCATGAGTCTTACCTTGTGAGCCATATCAGTCTCAGTACCATATTTCATCTTCCCCATATGGCTATGATGTTGCATATGAACAAACTTACCTTCAAGAAAGAATGAATTAAATAAAGCTCAAAATACTAGCATATGCAAGAAAGGTTTGTTATAACTCTCAGTATGAGGAAGTGAATGGTCTATTTCAAAATGTGTCCAATGATCTAGAAGAGATAAATGGGATATGTATTCTTGTATTGAAAAATATGGAGGTTTGGGAGAGGCAAAAAATTGAGCTAAACCAATTGTCTACAAAGGGTTCTTGTGCTTCTTATTCTCATGAAGTTCTTAATCATGCCCAGTGTGTGACAATGGAGCTTCCTAATTGTATTCAAGATCATATTCATGAGACTAAACCTTCCATAGTCCCCTTTCCTCACCAATCATCCCTCAAGCTCAAGTTGTCTAGGAAGACAAGCAGGTTTTAGACTTTGATGAGGTAATGGCCAAGTGGAAGGAACAAAATACAGAGGTCTTTAAGAGTTTCTCTTTCCCTCCTCTCCAAAACTCCCTAAATAATTCCATTGCCCTTAAGATTCCAAAATATGATCATGATCAACCTCCCATGCTTCAATTTTCTTCTCAAACAAATGAATTTCATCACCCTCCCACCATCTCCCTTCCTTAGGAGGAACCTATTCTTTGGAGGATTGAGAAAGAGGTTGTAGCTACAGGTCAAGTTCTTGCAGAGTGTGTAGAGGATGCTTTAGGTGTGTTTGAGGAAGAATTTCCTATTGATACTTCACTTGAGGTTGTAGTTGAGCATCCAATTATAGTTGAGAGTGAGAAGATTGATTTTGATGTAGAATAACTTCAAGAGGAGCTAGTACAAATCAAAGTCATACGTGAGTTACAGGTATCTCCTATTAAAAAGGACCCATATAGCTTTCAAGATAATTCTATAAATCAAAATGAGGAACAAAAAGATGATTGGCGACTGTACCTTGAATCTCTTCAAGAGATTGAAGAACTTTGTATGGATATGTTTTCTATTGAAGGACACATTTATGAAAATTTTGATCAAGAATCACCTATTCAAGATAATAGTACAGATTGGGTTGCATACTCAAAGCTCCTTGAATAGCTAGATGAACTTGCAATAGTTGATAAGAAGGATGTGATCACTCAAAAACCATGCATAGTTGAGGTATCACTTGACAAGGTGGTAGATGACAAGTAATATGAAAAAGATCAAGAGGTAATTGATGATTTTGTCTTTGTTGGTGACTAGTTTGATGTTGATGACTCATCTAAGAAGATGATAATATAGTTGATAGACCAGGAAAATGCCTCATCAAAGGTTATGATTAATAAACATCCTGCTTTGCAACTTGTACCATCTCTTAGAAGAAGTGATTTCAAGAAATTCCCATTTGATCCAGGTGGATCATGATTTATCATGGTTATCTAGGTTCCTTATTTGTTTTTCTTTCCTCCAAGTGTTTTCAAGCATAGTTGTTCCATTTAGTTTTGTTCCAATAAGTGCTTGTTTGCACATTTGTTTCTTAGTTTTTTTGCTTTCATGTTTTTCCCTTCTTATTTTGAGGGATAAAGTTTACTTCAGCCAAGGTCAAGAGGAGATTTTTAGTCAAAAATCAGGTTTACCATTTGGGAGTTTGAATAACATCTATATGATCTGAGTTCTCTAGCATAGCAGGCATGCTTCCCAGTTGAGTCACCAAAAATGTTGACAATTTTACCCCCACAAGGAAAATTGTCACCCTTACTATTCAAAACTTTGATATGGTGCCAAGTTTGTTTTGTGAATCAATTTTGGGGTCCTTAAATGAGCATTTGCAGCCACCCATGTGGCCATCTACAACTAGGTGAAGTTTAGTCATGTAGAGGTTTCCAAAGAGCTTGCTTGATTGCAGCCAAACCTGTAAATACAACCAAGATATTCAAGCTATAAGTTTATTGTTTTCATCTTTCCAAGGAATTTTTTGGTTATAAGGGGTGGACTATTTATTTGAACATTTTATCTAAGAGAAAGAGCTCTCAAAAGACTAACAAAAAGTCTAAATAAATGACTAAGTGGCAGTCGTTCAAGGCTTTTTTTCTTCGGGTTTTTTATCTAAAAGAAAAGAGGAAGAGCACAGTTGAGAAGATAAGACAAAATTCCAAAGGAATAAGGGTGACTTACAAAAAACTTGGGTGCCTTACAAAAAACTTGGGTGCCTTACAAAAATCCCTAGTGACTTATAAAATCTCGAGTGCCCTACAAAAAGTTGGGTACCCTTCACTTCTTCTGAAAAGCTAGTTCTAAAGGACACCTACCCTTGCAGAGGGCACTTGGTTGGTGAAGTGGACCTTTCCAATTTTATCAAAGGGCACTTGGTCGGTGAAGTGGACCTTTTCAAAAAAATTGAAAGGCACAGAGGAGAGACAAAAGCCCTTGTGGAGGGCACTTGGTCAATGGCAAGACCCTTCAAAAGTTTTGAAGGGCACAGAGGAGAGATAAAAGCCCTTGCAAAGGGCAGAGACGTAAATAATGGACCCTTAAAAAGTTCCCAAATGGCATGAAAAGATAGCAAAAGGAGATAAATTCCTTCAGACTTTTTGTCTGAAGGAATTCCTTCAGAAAAAAGTCTAAAGAAATTTGGGAGAATAAATAAACCTAGGGAAAATAGGCAAGACATAAGAGCCTAAAATAATTAATTCAAGGAAATTAACAAGGAAATGAATTCCGTTATACTTTTTTTCTGAAGAAATTCCTTTGAACAAAAAGTTCAAAAGAATAAGTAAAGTCCACAAAAAGCCACAGGAAATGAAACAAAGGGACAAGTGAAATAATCTGAATCAAATACAAGTAATGGAAGGGATGGACTACGTTGAAACATAATATCCGAGGAAAGTCTAATTGAAATATGACTATGCAAAAAGGTTGAAAATAGATAACCTGATGAGAAGTTGAAGACAAAAATAGAATCCCACCAAAAATAGACAAGACACAAGCAGGGTAAAAGAAGAGAAAATACATGCGAACAAAGACTAGTTTTTAGCTGACTGGTCAAATCTTGGGTTGACTTGATGTTAAAGTCATGCTTCTTTATAGTTTGACTAGTCAACCACATGCATCCAAATGTTCCATCTCAATTCAATCTTGAATTCTAAATTTGGGCATTCCTTCCACATTACAAGGCTTTCAATGATCTGGTAGTCCAAGTAGAGTTGATTGGACACATTAGTTACACATTTTCTTTGTCCTTCATGCAAATGTGAGCAACTCAATGGGAGTCTATTTTATAAACTTGGTGTAATATTACATACAAAGAGAGTTAAATTTTTTAACAGACCCACCAAACATTCTCAAATGCCAAAGAGCTAGTGAAGTTTCTAATTTTAGACATGGCTTAGTTGAGCATACACAAGCAAAGTCAAACGTATGAATTCATCATCTAAATTCTAGCACCAAGGAGATTTCATGCAAAGAGGAAGAAGACAAAATAGACTTTTTGTAAATGTTGATTTGGTTTGAGTTTACTCCCTCTCTATTTTCAATGCCAATCTCTTGGCTTATTGTAAATTTATATATTAATGGCTTTTCAACCTTGTAAAATCTATCCCTCTCTTGGTAAGACCAGACTCTGCCATTGGTGAGTTGTGTAACATTTTCAATCAATATAAGGATTGTACTTTCAGATTTCAAGTGCTGGCATAGTGTGCATTCATTCAGCAATTGGCATACATGGTAGATTTCTCTCCCTTCCCAAATTTTGATTCGTAACTAGTTGCTAGCTCATCATGTTATGCAAGTAATGTTCAATGTTCTACATGTCTTTTGTTGAAGCTATAAGTAGATGTTAGGTGGCTACAAAGTGTCTTGTATCAGACCTCTCTCCATCATTTTCCCTCATGTTTTGGTCATTCAATTAAACCTTCTCATGAAATATTTATGAATACTGATCAATTGAAATCGAAGGTCTTCTTTTTCCCTTGTTTGATTCAGTGTTCAAGGTTCCAAGTAGAGCGGATCAAAATTTTGGTGTATCACCATCATTAGGTAGGATTTCCCTTTCAAGATTCTTTCTCCCTTTGCCATGGTAGATTTGTAGCATAGAATAGAGATCTATTGATATATCTTATAGGAACCATCCTTCTTTAGAGGTTATTCTCACCATTGAGGCACCCACCCTCGTGAGAAGATCCCATTGTTTCAACTGGAGAGGCGATTGCCCATTTTAGCACGTCTTTGATTCAAGGTGCAGCTGCAGGTTGACAACAACAACCTTGGTAACCTATGATTAGAGGTGGGAAACATTGAGTATCCTCTTGAAAAAAAGGGAAGCCATTTATCCCAATAATCTCAAATGGTGTTTTAGAAGAGTTAGATATATTATAGAAATGATACAACTTTTTGAATATACATATGGAAAAGAATGTATTGGAATGAGGTATAAACCCCCATTGATACTTAGCCTATGTCTCTATGGTAGAATACAACAACTCAAGGACAAGAATATTTTGAAATATAGAAGACCCAGGTCAGAGCATATAATATTATATCATCCCAACACAATTGCATTATGATGTATACTATCACACTTATAACCTTAACAAGAAACTAAGAGACATTGTAAGAGGACTTGCAAGAAGTAAAGTGTGGGGGAAATAATGAGCACATAAAATGGCTCATTATATCTAATTAATTACCTTCTTTTAACTCTAAATTTTTTCCTTTTAAGTGGATTTAGATGTGTATAATATAACTCATTACTAATTCAAAGTATTGTGTTATGTGTCTCACTTGCAAGACTATCTGTTAATCTGTGTGTTTCAATAAAGCTTACTTTCAAAGTTTCATTTCCAAAGCATTTCCCTTTCAAAGCATTTATTTTTATAGAAAATAGATTAGTTGTGTGTTTTTATTTCATGTAATTTACATATTTGCAAATAGACTAAAAGTGTGTTTACTTTAATGCACTTTCAATTATAGCAAGAGTGTTACCCTTTCAAGTAATTTCAATTCAGTGTGTTTATTTTTACAAATAACAAATTAGATTTCAATTCAAGCAAGTAGATTAGAATTTTAGAAGTAAATGATCCACAACTCACCCCAAAAAAAAAATGTTAGTCATCATTTTACATACCATACTATTGAATTCATTGGACACCACCTAGATTGACATGACATATTCATATAAATGAAGAGGACACAATGATCCTCATCAGATATCTTTGGCTATATATTAGAACTTATGAGATCACCCTAATTTTTAATGGATAAGATCAACCATTTTATAGTTATGATTAGGTTCTTGTGAATGTTAAGTACAATGACAAGGTGTGTATATAAACCCACCATTATTTCATATATATATATATATATATATATATATATATATATGAGAGAGAGAGAGAGAATTAGTTAGTTGGTTATGGTTACTTAAAATATGGATAATGATAAACCTATTAAGTAAGCATTGTTGGTAAGATAGGTAGTATATTGAAGTTGATATGCTATGTAAATTGATGAACACTATGAATAAGAGAATTATGTTTGTTATGTGGGCATATTTGTGTTATGTAACTTGTGTTAACATGAATACATATAAAAGGACCCTTAACAACTTCAAAAAGGACCCCTCACTTTAGAAAATATCATTTAATGTTTTTCATATTAGTGGTTACAATTTATAATTTTAACTACTATTCGTGCATTATTAATTCCCTAGAGTGGGCCTATTAAGAATTTTACATCTCATAGAGTTATCTATATAAAGAGCTTTGGTTTGTAATTCTTACATAGTTTTTCTACATCATGGATCATTTGATGTTATGTGAATGTTGGTGGTAATAAAATATTCATGGTTTTTTTAAAAATGTATTCTAATATTATAGATAGTAAAATCCTAAATTTACTAATGAATACTTGTGTTTTATTTATCTTTATTATGTTTACAACTACCTACTAGGTATACAGGGTTATGCACATATGATTTCATTTTTTTCATAACGTGACACAAACTTAATCTATTAGACATGCATAGCCTACGTAGTATTATAAGGTAGTCACCACTACATGAAGTGTAATTAATGCCATGAATGGTGTCATATTCAAATAAAAATTTGACTATTTTTTTTGTTTTTCATGTTGAAATTTTGAGGAATTTGCATGATATTTAGTGATGAAAAAGTGAAGAAACTAAACATTTTTAGTTGTGCCATGTTTGAACCACTTTTTCATGACATTAATGGTACCTTTACAACACCCTTTACCAATGCAAAAATGGCACAAATAGATGTGTGTGTGTGTGTGTGTGTGTGTGTGTGTGTGTGTGTGTGTGTGTGTGTGTGTGTGTGTGTGTGTGTGTGTGTGTGTGTGTGTGATTACAAATATATTAGATATAATTGATTTGTTTTTATATTTTTTTATATTATCCTGTATACTAATATATACTTTTGTGTATTATATTATATGTACACTTAATATTTTCAGTTTAAAATATATAAAAAATTGTGATATTAATGTAAAATAATTTGTTTTTGATAGGGTAAAAATACTTTTGAAATTGGAGTTATGAACTGGGAGGGTGAGGGTTTTGAAAACTGGACCCACATCCAGGTACAACAGAGAGGGTGGAGGATCCCCCTAACTACCAAGTGAAACATTAAGGGTTTGACTCCCCCAACCAACAATAAAAGAAGCAGAGGTATCCCCAACCTTGGCAAGACTAGAGAACGTGAGGGTTTTAAGGAATCCCATAACCAGGGGTTTTAAGGATCCCATAACCTATGAGTACAACAAGGAGGGTTTGAAGGCTCCATCAACCTTAACATGTGGATTAAAGGTTCCGTGACCAAGGCAAGACATGAGGATTGATGTAAATTAAAAAATTAAAGTATTTAAATGTTATAATTGAATAATCAAAGAAGACAAGATTTAAATTTGAAAAAACATTATACAAGAATATTTCCAAGGGAGTAATAAAAAGTCCCCTCCAAATTAAAAAATAAATAAACACAAAATTACATCCTAAATTTCCTCGGTCATCATCTTCCTCACCCTCGCCCTCATCCTCATCTCGTTATACCAAGAGTATTCCTCCTCACTCTCCTCCCTGATGAAAAATGGTAATTAGAAGTACAAATACCCAATGATAGAATTACATAAAATGTTTTAATTTATAATTTACATAATTCACAACTAATTAAACAACACATCTTACCAACACAAAGCGATTATCATGGGTCCACTCATTGAAGGCAAGTATGTCACATGCAATGTTTTTTAACATCACATGCACTTCCTTTGTTGTGAATTTGTCATAGTAGGCTTCATGAAAAAATAATTATATGATAAAATTACATGTATTAATAATTTATATAAAATAAGCTATATAAATAGGAAAACATAATTATATAATAACTTATATAGAACATAAAATTTTGTTAGCGAGTTCATCTACAATTCATCACCCTGTGTGATGAGTCACCTACTACCCTTTTGTACTTTCATTTCATAACCCTTTCACTTGTTAATTTCATTGCCTTAATTTAAATATTTGTAAAATATTAAATTTAAAAAAATAAATTTTTACATATCATTAATTTTAACTGACTTACAACCCTATCAATGTCCTCTAGTAGCCATTTATTGCACAAACCATTCCATATGTCTATATCTTTTTTGGGAGGTCAAAGATTTATCTTTTTTGAGTCAATTTTTCCTTGTATTGAACATACAATAAAATGTTATAAAATTAATAAATTAAATTTTTATTTACATGACATAATTACCCCTAAATGCCTCTTTATACTCCTAAGCCATTTTGATGCATATTTTTCAATCAAAGTATTCTTATAGTGGGCACTTTCGAATTCATGTTGAATCACAACAACCAAGTTTGTGTCTTTGAAAACTAGTATTTCATACCAATCTAGGTGGTTTTATGAATAAAATATTTTTTGGTCTTGTCTAACTATTCTTTTCTAGATATACCTGAAACCAAAAAATATTATATATTAAATATATCGTACTTTAATCAATCACTACAAATGAAAAAATAAATACATTGAAAATTGAAAAAAATAGTAAAATGATAAACTAAAATATTGGCTCTAATTTTTTTTTAAAATACTTACATGTTTTCATTTACATGCATCTCAATTGTGGGTGAGCTTAGCACGTCATGTTTATAAGCCTCGTGAGTAAGAAAAGAGGGTTTATTATTGTCTAGAATTGGTAAATGTGGGCATATTTAATGGTCGTTCCCCTCCACCTTAATGCATTGGAGAGTATATCATTGATGCTAGTTAGGGCAAACTCTTGTCATTTGTGTTTTACAAAACAAATCTTATGAGGAGGATAAGAAGGTCTTGCACCGAATGAGGATTGGAAATAAAAATTATAATATGTTATAACTCAATTAATTAAAATTAATTTATATAATAAAACAAAAATTTATACCTTCATGTAGGCAAGTCTCTCACAACAAAATAATGATGTCTACTTGTTCTAGTGCCCTTATCCTCCAACCAATTAATATGGAAATTAGACCTGTTACAATCAATTCGTTTTATAAATTTTCACTAAAAATAATTTATTTTTAATTTTTTAAATTAAAAATCCATAACTATATGCAAGCAACTCCTTGATAGTAAACAAATGATGTCTAATCCTCCCAAATACCTCATCCCCCTACAATTTTATATGGGAAGTAGACTTGTGATGCACAAGTTATATTAGAATTGTTCAATGAAAAGATTTGTTTTCAATTAAAAAATAAACTATAAATTTATACCTCCATGGTGGGTCCCTAGAGGTCAAGGGACATCTACTCATATGAAGCCTCTTTTCTCTATCATCCATCTCTTGTAATTCCCTATAAGTAGTAGACATGCCATTATTAAGTTGTATAACTAATTTTTTTAATGAGAACATTTTTTTTAATTAAAAAATAAATTGTATTGTTATAACTATTATCACTTGGATTCACACCATTTGAGGAGATGTCTCAGTCCAAGTGGCACAATTGAAACACCTATAGGCTGTGGGTAGCCTAAGAATGAGGTGAATCTCTAGATAGGGCTAGTTCCCTTGATGTATCACTTTTGGATCACTACTACACCTATGCTTGCAAGGAAAAGGGAGTGAAAACTGAAAGTAAACTATTTTAAAGGAGATGAAACACCAAATTTATTGATGACTACCAAGCATCTGCATGTCACACATGAAACCAAGAGACTAACTAAACATAGACTTCTCTAATCTAAATCTCCTCAAATCGGTATTTCATTATGAGGTTGTAATGAATGTTTAGGCTAGGAGGACTAGACAAGAGGCCTAGAATGGCACTATTTGAATAGACTAACTCACTCAAACTTGACACTTCATAAAACACTTCACATGTCTTGCAAAAAGAAGTTTTCAAGCTACAAATAGGTGTGAGAATGAGACAACAATGCTAAAGAAACCATAGTCATCACTAAGCAAGATCAATCATTCAAGTGAACACACTATGAACAGTCATAGAAGAGGTAAAATGAATAGTCTTTATTGATCTATGGTATGCAAATGAGTAGGGCTTCACCATACTCAGGTGGAGCATGATTTACAAAGGCAAAAAAGGCTAGTTATTATAGAACCTGAGAGAGAGAAGATAAGGAAGAAGTTTAAAGGTCACAAATACACTTTTCAAGCTAAGTAAAGGAGTTACATGTGCATAACAAGGGAATGTGAAACTAATCACGCAAATTTAGGAAGCACAAGTGTCACTCCAAGTCATGAAACTCTTGAAATATGGCATGAAATTCCCTTTGTTGGCTCAAAAAACCATCTTCATAATTCACCCCTGTTGGAACATCCCAAAACTAACTAGGGATAGGTCTAATTATTGGACTAAGAGGGAAGGGTTGCAAACATGCTTCTCCATGCATTGGTTACATTCCTAGTCACCTAGAATCTTCTATAAGTGAGCCATTACTACTTATAGTCAAAGAAACTCCTTTTTCAGTCACCCCTCACACTTGGATTCTAAAAAATCAGTTTTCCATGATTTTTTTAACAAGGGAGTGGATGAAACTTGTAAAGACCATCCATTTCCTTAGAGGCATCAACACACCTTAAAATTATTTTACTTGAAGATTTTTACCCTTCTCACTACCATGTTCACTATGCCAGTTCTAACTAGCTGAGATGAAGTAGTTAGTAAACACACTTAGGAGTTTTTATGCATCATGAAATGGACATGAAGGGCTATCCCAATTCTTGATCCTTCTCCTAAAATTAGTTGCATCTCTTGAAAGTCCTAGAACCTGCACAATGCACAAAATAGTTAAAAGAACCAATTTTATACCCTATTCATATAGATAGGTCAACACAAAAGTTGATGAGGGAAGATCTAAATATTCTTATACAACCTCCAACCACTTTCCATGTCATTCTAGTCAATTAGGATGCATCTCCTTGTTTTCCCAATTAAGACCCTATCTAGGGCTTTGTTCATAAGGCTATGACATTCGAATTGTAAAAATATTCCACAATAATGATCATCAATACTCCCTTTAACTTGTCCAAGATTCTTAGGCTCCCATACATAGCATCTAAATAGATATGAACAACCAAACCTCTCTGATCAAGCTTGTTTTCTCATTTGCATAGGCCTAATGTGTAATAAAGTCCAATAATGACTTTTTTAAGGTTTAACCTATATCCTAATAGATCATACATATATAAATTCATCCTATAAGCATGATTCAATATGTTATAAATCTCATTAAGGGTTGGAAGTGAAGTTGGACCCCTAATTGGGCTCTAGGCCTCAAATAGACTTGTCTGCATACTTGGCAATCTAGACCATCCTATTGGTTTTCCTCCTTATGTGATAGGTTTATCATGGTTTTACAAACTACAAGTTTTACATACAAAGGGAAGTACACTTTGTCTGAGATAAAATAGAGGGTACTTCCCCTATTTACTCAAAAAAATAAAAGGTTGGATGGGATTATCCAATTGATAAGGATGTATTTTAGAAAAAAAATCCCCTTGATCAGGTCATTAGGCCCCTAAAATGCACTAAAACCCAAGATAGACTGCTACACAAAAAGACTGTGTGCAAGGTTTGCACTTTAGACTATGTATTGCATCATTGAGATCTTTTCTTCATTTTTTTCCATGATATTGATGTATCATGAGGAAGCCATTTTCATTGTACAAGTGATTATCATGCTTTCTAACCCTTTTTAAAAATCCTCAGGTCATGCCCTATTTGACTTGTTAAGGTATTGGACTGTGTTTCATATTTTTTGACCCAAAGATGGTTCTTATAGGTGCACTTTAACGGTAGGAGACTATGAGTTTAGGTATTGAATAGTAATATAGGTAGTGTACAAGAGATATATGCTTTGGACTCACTCTATACCTTCACCAAGTGATAAAACACACTCTTCCCATTCTAAATTATTTGAAACACCTATCAGAGCTCCCATTCCATCATGGAATCATTCTGAGATCCTTTTATTTTCAATGAGTTGTTTGTATATGCATATTGTATTGACTGTCATAGTCCCTTTACTTTCAAAGACATGTTCAATGTCCTGAGACCTTTAATTCACCTCCATGAAGCTACTAGACAAGTTACACAGATTGATTCAACATGATTTCAAGTGAAATTGATTAAAGAGATGACTATGAGTATGTCATGATCGAATGTTTGATCCAAGCATGAGGTGGGGTGCTGAGCATGAAAACCTTGCACAAGGCGTAAGAGTCTAACACATTGGGCATGGAAGTATTATAGCTTAGCTACGTGTGTAACCATCGGTTGTCTCATCATAACAATGAGAATGTCCCCAAGGCATGGGACCCTTGTATTCCTTGAGATGAGCCTCTAGAGTAGGCCTGATCCCTTCTATTATAAATGTAATTGGTTTAAGACTAGCATGTAAGCCTAAAGAACAGAAAGGTAAACTACTGTTAATCTAAACCTAGCATCTTTGAGAGGAAAAGGGAGGGAGAAGGTAAGAGATGTTGAAAGTAAAAGGTGATGTGCCCAAAATAGAGTAAGCACTCCTACTACCACAAACACAATAAAAAATCTTGATAAAAAGATAATATCACATGGATTCCACCAAGTCACTCTATATGCATAAGTATTTTATGTATAGGCATGAAAACACAATGCAACATCGAGAGGGACAAAGATTATCCACATACAAAGTCTACACAAACCCTGATGCGCATATGATAAGACTTACAAGTGAGTTCTGATTGTAATGAAGCGGTGCTGGGTATGAATGAAAAATGAGAGGGGTGAACATTACCCATAGATAGAAATCAATAAACATAAATAGCACATAGATCATCAAAATAATATAAGGAGGTGAACTTAATTCTCATTAACATGCAAGGTCTAGCCAATACAAGTGCTCATGGAGGGAACATTCAATAGCATGAGGTTGTTTTAAATGTGTCAACCCTTTTATAATGAAAGAACTATGATTATATAGTAAATCAAGCTGATTTTATAATTAATGTGCCAGTTAGGGTGATAGGTGCATCTTTAATTTCTGTCTGGTACTTTGCCACTATGCTTCTTAACGTCTATTCATTGATTAGATCTGGAGTTGGTGGAAGGATCCTCTTGGGATACACATGCATAGGGAAATGAAATATTTCCCTAATAGAGTCAAATAGTGGCATGCACTCAAGTCCCAATGTTTGATAGCCACTTTTGTATTTACTAGCTCTAACATATCTTGAGCCTCGTTAAACTACCTCCAACTACCTTTTTACATATCCTCACCACTTGGAAATTATTTTGCTAACCCCCTTTTTGGTTTGTCATGTTATCACTGTGTACAATATGAAACTTGGAATTCACTCCTCTCTTTGTATGTTATATAGGTGCAAAGTTTGCGTGCATGCCCCTTGATTTGGAAGTATTCTTATGTTGGTGGTGCATGTGAGAGTTCTTTGAAATTGTGAGTCTATAAAAGGGGTGGTGCAAGGGTTTAGGTTTGCATTCTATAATATTCAAGGGTGTAAGAGTAGGATCCTATGCTCTGGCATAGAATTATGTTAGAAAGGCATAGGGAGATCTTTGATCAAGGGTGCACATGAAGATTTAAGGTCTTTAGTGCACTCTTCATGATATATAACTACTCCTTGTACACCTTCCTTACTCGGCTATCTAGAACCTAGGAGCCTGCATCTTTGGACTTATGCACCTTTTGTATTGCACATCTAAGAAAATTTATTCTATGATGTACAACACTTTATTATAATAGGCACAAGCCTTCATTCTTTTACTATACAAACCTATGCTTCACTACTTGGGTGTGGATATGAATGGGGAGCATCTATGCACATTTTACTTAAGCACCTGGGACATTACAGACACAAAACTCTTCTTATGGCCTTGACAAGTCTTGTGCCTACTCAGGGGGTGACTTAGAAAGTCAACACTTCAAATGACCTCTATGGGTTGCTTGCCTACTAAGCGGAGATCTGATAACCTTTAAAGTGATCCATTGGGCATAGAATCATTAAAGTTGGAACATGCTTGGCCTTGTACCTGAATAAACTAAACTGAATTCTACCCTCAACAAGCAAAACAAAAAAAAGCAACAAATGTGTGAATCATACTTGGAGGAAATAAAACTACATTATAGAATGTGCACACAGGCATGTAGGGAAATGTAATGTGATCTAATATTTTCTACTATATACAAACTACAAAAAGGGGCCTTCATCCTCTTGGATCAAAGTAGAAACATCTTAGATCCTTTGCATTGTGCACCTACCTATTATCAATATGTGATAAGTGGAGGCAAGGTAGCATCCATTCATTGTGAAGGAGGCATGCCCTGGGTACTTCTAAAGGGTACTTAAGAGATTTTATTTGACTGGGATCCCTTTTGATGAATGACTCCACCATGTTTCACATAAGTCTTTCCCTTGATTTGCCGATGTCCTCAATGTCAAACCAATCCTTCCCAGATCTCTCAGTACCTAGTTGTGCTCTTTGCTTAGACCAACTCCTTTGGAGCTCAAGAGGCTTGTGCATGATGCTCAGGCAGCTCATAAACTCAGTGGGTTATCCTTTCAAACCTGTTACATCTTATAAGACTCCCCTATAAGGTTCTTAGGATAATGGACCTAAAATATATTTTCTACTGTAACCTCCTTCTCGTCTTTGTGCTGCTTACTAGGAGGTTGAGGCTAAATCTTGCCTACAATGTCTTCAAGGGGATGTAAGTGTATATAAGGTCATCAAAGAGTCGATAGTCATCATTGAGTATGTCAAACAACTCAACACTTAGCCCCTGAAAAGGTTAACGTAATGGGATGTTTCTTTCTTTCCTCTTAACCTATTTAATAAAGGCATAGTCCTTGACTTTGGCCAGATTGTAGCTTGCTTGTAGAGGGGCATAACTTGTGTATATGATTTGGAACAAATCATGTGTCTCTTCATCACTTATTAGTGTCTGCATGCTTCTTTTGAGATGGTTTGGGTGTTCCTCTGAAAGTTCATATTCCCCTTTAAGGCTTTGTTCATCCTTGAGGTCTTCTTCTGTAATATCAAATGGTATCCCATCTACCCAAGAGAGTACCTCATCACCTCGTGCTTACACATTACCCTGTAATTCAGGCTGATTTTGTTCATCCTCTTCCTATATTAGCTTTGAGACTTCTAACTTCATGGTGTAATGAGGGATCCCAATGATGATATCCTCATCATATTCACTCAAAGTATCCTCCTCCTCATCTGAGTGATCTTCACTTGCCTTCAATATAATTGGTCCTCCTTTGAAAAGGGAGATGGTGGGAGGACAAGAGGCTTTAATTGATGCAAAGGAAAGGGATTTTACAAGGTTGGGCATTATGAAGTCAGGATGCATGGTCCAAGAAGGCTACCATGACAGAGCTTAAGGTTCATGAAGAAGGATAGGTTCTTGAGATGACATAGGTGCATGCTCTTGAGTTTGCATAGGTGCATGCCTTCTGAAGCTTGGTACTTTGAAATTAGGGAATTTAATTGAAGGTGTTGGTGGTTTACCTTACCTAAAGCTAGGAAAGGAAGGATTTGGGGTGTTTGATTGTGCTTTAATTTTATGCATCTATGTAAGTAACTAGTGTATTTTTTCTTCTTTGGTTATTATCTACCTACCCAAACATTCTTCAAAATTGCATTACTCCATCATTTCCTACTAAGCATGAGTTTTATATGCAAACTCCTCTTTTTTCCTACCATACTCTTTCTCTACTTTGATCTCCTTGATCTATCTCTAAAATTCAAGGTGTATATCACTAATTATCTTTTGAGGTGAAATAATAAGGTAATAATGTTGATCAAGAGCAAGGTAGCTTGCGTAGGGCTAATTAGAAGCATAAGCAGGTTGCCACAGGGGTTGAATCAAGGAAAGGTTATAGGTGTTTGCTTGAGCTTGTTATGAGAAATGGGGAGGCACAAATGCATAACTTTCATGGAATGGGGGGTGGAAAGACATATCTTTAAGCCCTCAAGCTGCTTAAACTAGTAGATTTAGACATTCAAAGTTATCAGGGACTCTGTAAAGTGTCTTTAACACTTAATATCCAAGGATAGGATTGATTCTTTGGATTTACTTTTAACTTGGTCCCATTGGGCATGCCAAAAATTGTTATCATTCAAAACATGCACCCATGGATGCTCTATGGTGTAGGAAATCTTGGTAGTGGGGTGCGGAGCGAGAAGGCCTTGCATAAGGCACAAGAGTCTAAGGCATTAGGTGTGGAAGTATTATTTTTTAGTTGTGTTGATGCATAAGATTGCACCCTTGGTAGGAGGCTGAGCTCCTGCCTTCTTCATGCAACTATAGAAACTCCCCTCTCGCCTGTGGGACTGACGAAGCTGGAGGGGAGAGTCTCTAGATAAGGGCTAACTCCCTCTGATGTATCATTTAGGCCCTAGTTTTTCCTACTGCTAACCAATAAAAAAAGGGGGGGGATGAAAAGAGAGAGAGATTCTGAAAACAAAGCCTAAGCCTAAAAAAGAAAAGGGGTGATACACCAAAAAAAAAAGTGACCCACTCAGGCCCGAACATACACTTTTCACCAAAAGAAGTGCCTATACACTTCATCCATCATGAGAGAACCTTCTGCATCAGTGGGTCAGGGGTCCATGGAGATACAAGGAGGGAATAACTATTAGAGGCATTCTGAGATGCACTACAATAGCCTATCCACTTCACCTATTCTCCTCTAAGGACACTTCTGACAGACCTGTAAAAGGAAAACTCAAAAATGCACCAGACGTGCTGAAATCATTCTGCAGAAGCATTAAGAAAATGACTTAATATAGAATCAAGGCATAGACACATACTAAAGATGCAAAACTTAGAATGGAAGTAAAAATGTTGTGTTTCAATTCAAGGTAAAATTCGATAGCTCTGCCTTACAAGCCTGAGAGATTTTTGGGCAGAGTTTTGCCTTAAGGCTGAGAGTCGATCCCCTTCTCAATGGCCCATTACCAGTGATAGAGTCAATCCCCTTCTTAGCTGAGAGTTTTGCCTTAAGGCTGAGAGTCGATCCCCTTAAGGCAGAGATTTTGGTGCTCATCTTCTATCAATGGCCCATGTGCGTTCTGAATCTTGGGAAGAGGAAACCACTATTACCAATGTCAAACATTAATGTCAAGACATGGCTGCACCTCTTTTCTACAAATAGACTACAATTTGTCCTCTTCCAATGTCAATTTAGAAAAAAATAGGTTGCACCGCTCAATAACTCTCCATCTCTTTGCCACTTGGACGCTTTGTCTTTTCTGCCTTTTGTCTTCTTCCTACTTTTTCAGCCCTCAGGAGTGATCTCTTGGCAGGTCATTGCATTCTTTGGGATTTTCCATGATTGACGCTCAAACAGTTCAAAAATAAATGGCTAATTCATTTGCTTAAATTAGACGTTCACGCGGCCATCACCGTCCTCAGCAAAAGTCTATTGGGTCTTTCCTGTGGCCTTTTCTGAGCTTTGAGTTTTTTCTTTTTTGCTTTGTCTTTTCTGTGGGCTCCTTCACTTTGAACTAGCGGCCTTCTTGAACCAAGCCATTAAACCAACCCATTGAACCAAGACTGGTTCAACGGTTCAACCACTGCACGCCGATGCCATTAAACCAAGCCGTTGAACTCTTGCTTTTCAACCAGCGTATTGAACCAATTGGTGAACTTTGTCGATGAACCTTGAACTGATTGAACCAAGCATTGAACTTGAATCAATTGAACTGGCGATTGAACCAGGTGTTGAACTAGGCATTTGAACTGGTTCATTGGTTCAACCATGCCGACTTTTCTTGTGATTTTATTCAGACCAGAGCCTGAAGAAGCCTTGCAAAGCCCAACACTCTCTCTAGAACACTGATTCTCCATGCGGTAAAGACTAACTTGTAGAGTCTGTAGAAATCCAAAACCTGTAGAGTCCATAAAAATCACCAGATTCATGCAAAATTGAAGATGAAAATGGCCTAGCACAATAGGGGTAGAGGTTGATCAATTTTTGGCCTATTGGCCAAAAAATGGTCAACAGATTGGTGACTCCCAGGGGAAGCATGCCTACTATGCTTAAAGACCAGTTGCCTTGTAGTCCATTGGGCACAGAGTCAGATGCAGTTTGAACAAAGTTAACAACAGCCCCCAAAGATCCAAGAATCAAACACAGAGACTTTTATGCCACACGTAAAGGGAAATACGCAAGGCTAAAAAACACTACCTGTGCAAATTACACTTAGGGAAATCAGGAAAAGAAACTGAAAGCAAACTACTATATACAGCTAACCAAGAAAATTTGCCTCCCTCTTGGATCAAAGGGAAAATTTCTTAAGTCCCCTTCCTGGCAAGAAGACTTATGGTGCCAGGCAAGTAGCTGAATGAAAAAGAGAATTGGTGACTTGCTCTTATTGCCTGTCACCTGCATTTGTTGGATCCAAGTGAAATAGATTTGAACATGCTCCCAACATATGTGTACTCTTTTTGTTCTTGGAAGCTTGTTGAATGTTGGTTCATCATATTGGTGCTCTTCACCAAGAAATCAATGGTTGTTGGCTCATCACCATAAGCCCTTTGATCTACACATTCCCTCTGCAATGTATCATGGTCTGACTTGTTTCCTTCTACCTCATTGAAGATTTTGTCAAACTCATCCTCTGCTTCCTCTTGGCCTTCTTGAAGAAGGGTAACTGTGATGATGTCTGAAATGGACTCACAAAATGATTGCTCATCCCACAGAACATCACCTCTTTCTTCAAAACTCTCTTCTTCAAGGCCTTCCTCTAGGACGACAGACCTCTCCTCTTCCTCCTCAAATATCAGGATCTCTAGATGTTCAAAGGTATCCTCATGACCCTCCTCCAACTCTAGCTCCTCAGCATAGTCATCCTCAACATCAAAATAATAAGGAAGTTCATCGAACAAGGGGGAAGAGAGCTAACCATGCTTTTGTTCCTCCTTGTATTGCTAGAACATCTACATATATGCATGCCCTGCATCTTCTCCATTGCCGATGGTGTCTTCACAAGAAGCATCAATGATGATTTCTTCTTCGTTGTCGCTCATGATAGCCCCTTGAAGAACTGTAGATTGGTTCTTCTACTCTTCACCTGCCTCTTGCAAAATAGGTTCCTCCTTGAGAAGGGGTGAAGTGGAGAAAACATGTGGAAGAGGGGGCAGCCCTTGAGCTAGAATCAAATGATTTTCCTCTTTCCACTTGGTCAGCACTTTATCAATATCAGGTGCGGCTTGATATCTCTCTTGGAAATGTGTAGGTGGGGTGTGCTTAGACATGGAATGTGTTGTTTGGTCTGAACCGTCCATCACACATTGGCTGGGGAATCTCTCTCTGGATTCCAACTCTACAATTCTCTTGGCCAGATCTTCTTGGAAGAGCTTTTCCTATAGGTCATCAGCATTATCATGAGCAGAAGAAGCTTCAGCTTCTTCAAGGTTTTGAAAAAAAACTTGCTTCTCCTCCTTCCTGCCCCATGATTCTACTGTTTTCCCCTAGCTCAGGATCTCAGAATTGGAATTTTGCTCCTGTGAACAAGCAACAACTTTTTTTTCTCCAAGGTCCTGGGGCTCCTCTGCAAGGTCCAAAAGTTTTATCTCTCTTTCAAGAAGCAGTCTCATCCTAGCCTCTAAATCTTCAATTTGTTTGGCTAGGTTGTCCTGAAAGAGTCTTTCTTGGAGGTCACCAACATCATCATGTTGAATGGGAGAAGTTTTGAGAGAGATGTGCTAGTTTGTAGAGTTTCCCCCAAAAGAAGATTCACAATCTAAGGAGTTTAGAAGGTTCATCTCCATGGGCGGTTGCTCTAATGCCCTTTGATGCTGGAAAGCCAGGTGCACAGGATTGAGAGCAGATGCATCAGATGAGCTAGAGTGGGCGAGTGCTATTTGATAGAAAGGATTTGGTGCAAAAGAGGGGGATTTCTTTAGAATAGGAAGGGGTACACAAGGCTGACTGCCTTGAATAAATAGATTTCTCCATTTTGCTACCTCCTCCTCCATGGACTACAAGGCCTATGCTTGCCTAAATAAACACCCCTCTTTATACATCAACTCCTGTTGATACTCCGATCTATCAATCTCCATCGTCTGCTTCTCAAACTCTAGGGCCATTTCCCTTATCATTGCAGGGCAACTAGGAGGGCTGCTTGGGGCGATTCTCTAAAAATCTTGAGTCTGATCATAGTCATATGAAGGAATACAAGGTCCATGATTTTGTGCAAAAGAATTATACATATAAAAGTAAGATTTTTCATGGCACCAGGCTACTTAACCAGCAGATTCAACTCAGAGTCACCATTGGTGTTGATGCAAAAGCCTCCAAAGGCTGGTCAGTTGAAGAGCACACCAAAAATTCTTCAACTCTTTGGACAAAACCTGTCCTAGTTGGTCCCACTGAGCATGCCAAAACTATTGACATAGAAGATTGCACCCTTGGTAGGAGGCTGAGCTCCTGCCTTCTTCACACAACTATGGAAACTCCCCTCTCACCTATGGGACCGGTGAAGCTGGAGGGGAGAGTCTCTAAATAAGGGCTAGCTCCCTCTGATGTATCATTTAGGCCCTGGTTTCTCTTACTAATAACTAATAAAAAAAGGTGGGGATGAAAAGAGAGAGAGAGAGATGCTGAAAACAAAGCCTAAGCCTAAAAAAGAAAAGGGGTGATACACCAAAAAAAAGTGACCCACTCAGGCCCGAACATACACTTTTCACCAAAAGAAGTGCCTATACACTTCATCCGTCATGAGAGAACCTTCTGCATTAGTGGGTCAAGGGTCCGTGGAGATACAAGGAGGGAATAACTATTAGAGGCATTCTGAGATGCACTGCAACAGCCTATCCACTTCACCTATTCTCCTCTAGGGACACTTCTGACAGACTTGTAAAAGGAAAACTCAAAAATGCACCAGATGTGTTGAAATCATTCTATAGAAGCATTAAGAAAATTACTTAATATAGAATCAAGGCATAGACACATACTAAAGATGCAAAACTCAGAATGGAGGTAAATTGATGTGTTTTGATTCAAGGTAAAATTTGGCAGCTCTGCCTTACAAGCCTGAGAGATTTTTGGGCAGAGTTTTGCCTTAAGGCTGAGAGTTGATCCCCTTCTCAAATGAGAAGATTACAATATATAGAAAGAGAAAGAGAAACTTGGCACTTTTTGGGAAAGATTTTGGTGCTCATCTTCTGTCAGTGGCCCAAGTGTGTTTTGAATCTGGGGAAGAGGAAACCACTATTACTGATGTCATTCTTCTGGAAGAGGCTTGCTGGAACCATGCTGCACAATTGCCCAAATTGACTTTGGCATTCAAACATTAATGTCAGGACATGGCCGCACCTCTTTTCTACCAACAAACTGTGGTTTATCCTCTTCTAATGCCAATTTAGAGAAAAATAGGTCACACCGCTCAATAACTCTCCATCTCTTCGCCACTTAGATGCTTTGTCTTTTCTACCTTTTGTCTTCTTCCTATTTTTTCAGCCCTCAGGAGTGATCTCTTGGTGGGTCACTGTGTTCCTTGGGCTTTTCCATGTTTGATGCTCAAGTAGTTCAAAAACAAATGGCTAATTCATTTGCTTAAATTTGATGTTCACGTGACCGTCACTATCCTTGGCAAAAGTCCATTGGGTCTTTACTATTGCCTTTTCTGAGCTTCAAGATTTTTCTTTTTTGCTTTGTCTTTTCTGCGGGCTCCTTTGCTTTGAACTAGTGGCCTTCTTGAACCAACCTGTTGAACCAAGATTGGTTCAATGGTTCAATCGATTCAACGGTTCAACCACTATGCACCGATGCCATTGAACTAAGTTGTTGAACTCTTGCCTTTCAACCAGTGCATTGAACCAATTGGTGAACTTTGTCGATGAACCTTGAACTTATTGAACCAAGCGTTGAACTTGAATCAATTAAACTGGTGATTGAACCAGGTGTTGAACCAGGGATTTGAACTGGTTCATTGGTTTAACCATGCCAACTTTTCTTGTGATTTTCTTCAGACTAGAGCTCGAAGAAGCCTTGCAAAGCCCAGCACTCTCTCTAGAACACTGATTCTCCATGTGCCAAAGACTAACCTACAAAGTCTGTAGAAATCTAAAACCTACAGAGTCTGAAGAAATTTGGTAGAGTCCATAAAAATTGCCAGATTCATGTAAAATTGAAGATGAAATTGGCCTAGCATAGCAGGGGCAGAGGTTGACTGATTTTTGGCCTATTGGCCAAAAAATGGTCAACAAGTTGTGCACGTGAGCCTCTTTTATCTCATCATAATGATGGGAATGTCCCCAATGCATGGGACCTTTGTGCTCCTTGGGATGAGCCTTCGTAGTGGGCTAGATTCCTTCTATTCTAAATGCACCTGGTTTAAGAACAATGTGCAACCCTAAAGAGTAGAAACCTAAACTACCACTAATCTAAACCAAGTATCTTTGAGAGGAAAAGGGAGGATAAGGTAAGAGATGATGAAAGTAAAAGGTGATGCACCCAGAATAGAGCAAGCACTCCTACTACCATAAAGACAATGCAAACTCTTGATAATAAGACAATATCACATTCCTTCCATTCTAAATACACCTGGTTTAAGACCAATGTGCAAGCCTAAAGATCAAAAAGGTAAACTAATACTAATCTAAACCTATGATCTTTGAGAGGAAAAGGGAGGGATAAGGTAAGAGATGATGAAAGTAAAAGGCGATGCACCCAAAATAGAGCAAGCACTCCTACTATCGTAAAGATAATGCAAACACTTGAGAATAAGATAATATCACATGGATTGTGCCAAGTCACTCTACATGCATAATTATTTCATATAGAGGCACGAGAACCCAATACAGTGTTGAGAGGGATGAAGATTATCCACAAACAGCCTATGCAAACCTTGATGCATATAGGATATGACCTGCAAGTGAGTTCCAATTTCAATGAAAAGGTGCTAAGGATGAATGACAAATGATAGGGTCAAACATTACCCACAGACAAAAATCAACAAACACAAATAGCACATAGATCATCAAAATAACAGAAGGAGGTAAACTTAATTTTCATTAACATGCAAGGTCTATCCAATACAAGTACTCATGGAGGGTAATCTTAGCAATGTAAAGTTACTAGAAATGTGTCAATTCTTTTATAATGAAAGAACTAGGCTTTTATAGTAAATCAAGCTAGTTTTAAAATTAATGTTCCACTTTGGGTGATAGATGCAACTTTAATTTCTCTATGATGCTTCATCTTTATGATTTTTGAAGTCTGTCTGTTGATTGGATTTAGAATTAGTGGTAGGATCCTCTTAGGAGACACATGCATAGGGTAACAAAAGATTTCCCTGATAGATTCAGAGAGTGGTGTGCATTCAAGTCCCAATGTTCGGTAGTCATTTTTGCATTTACTAGCTCTGACACATCTCAAGCCTTACTCAACTACCTCCAACTACCTCTTTACTTCTCCCCACCACTTGGCAATTGTTGTATTAACCCCCTTTTTGGTTTCCCACATTATTACTATGCATGGTATGAACCTTGGCACATGCTTCTCCCTTTGTATGTTACACATGCATAGAGTTTTCACACATGCCCCTTGATTTAGAAGTACTCTTGTGTTAGTAGTGCGTGCAAGAGTTTTTTTAAATTATGAGTCTACAGAAGGGGCAGTGTGAGGCTTTGGGTTTGCATTCTATAATATTCAAGGGTGCAAGAGTACAATCCTATGCTTTGGCATAGAACTATGTTAGATAGGTGCAAGGAGATATTTGAGCAAGGGCACGCATAAATACTGAAGGTCTTTAGTGCACTCTTCACGATAAATAACTACTCCTTGCACACCTTCCTTACTCACCCATCCAAAACCTGGGAGCTTACATTTTCAAACCTAAGCACCTTTTAGACTATTCACCACAGAATCATATGCTATGACATGTAACCCTTTATTATAATATGCACAAGCCTTCATTCTATTATTGTGTAGACCTGCGCTTGACTACTTGGGTATAAGTATGAATGGGAAGCATATATGCACATTTTTATTGAGTACTTAAGACTTCAAAGGTATGAAACTCTTCTTATGGCCTTGACAAGTCTTGCACCTACTCAAGGGGTGACTTATAAATTCAACACTTTCCTCTGAGGTGCACAAGGTCAATATGCCCCCCAAGCCTCTTAGTATTCAAACAACCTCATAAAGCCACGTTTCAAAAATTACTCAACCTAACATGAGTTATTATCCTACTGGGACATCATATATAAGTAGACCTACCTCTAATAATTTATGCAACTCCCTCGTGGTAGTGGCGATTCTCCCCAAGAAGATAATGGGGCTAAGCATTGTTCTAACTCAGTTGGGATTTCATGTTACCAAACTAGTGAACTCTTTTGGGAAATAGTTTTGCAAACCTTAGAGATATTAAAGATGTTTAGGGGCATCTCTTCATGGATTATACTCCCCAATGAATGTTTTATCTTGGAATGTTTGAATTCACACAGAGTCTTCTCTCAAAAAATTTGTGAGTTGCCTATCAATAGTTGGGAACTTTAAATTTTATTCGTCTACAAGAAATTAAAATTTCAAGGTTTATTATGTAAGTTGCTTACAAATATATTTGGTCTAACACCACTCACTTTTCCCCTTTTCATGAAGAGGGTCGTGGCGGTTCCAATATCTTGGTTTACTTAAAATTTATACCCTTAATTTTTTCCTTGGGGAGTGATCCAACACATCAGACTATTTGAATTCTCCTTAATATTAATGGTCATTCATTAAGTGTCCTCAATATTTATGCCCCAAATGATAGTCTTGATAGAACAGTTTTATGGTGATATTACATTAACAACCTACCCCTCACCATGTGGATTTTTTGTGGGGATTTTAATATGGCTGAGAGTCTTTAATACAAGGTTAGTGCCCTATCGATGCGATGGTGTGTGGGAGAATGTGAGACATGGTTTTAGAAGTTTTATGTCATTGTGAAAGTTCTCAATAAGTGGAGGCATTAGTTTTTGCCATATTAGTCATTGTTTGCTTATGTAGAGTAATTCATTTGTGTTGAAATACAAAAGTGGAAAATTAATAAAGATTATAGATGCATTGAGTAGGAGAGTTCTTATGTTTAATGAGATGCAAGTGAAGGTCATTGGATTTGATTCCATGAAAGAACTATATGCAAAAGATGAATATTTTTGAGATGCTTAAAGATCATGCATATAACGAATGAGTGTTGATAGGAAACCATGGTTGGATTATATTTTTAAATAAGGGTTGTTGCTAGAGGAGATAAATTTTGCATACCAAGGGCACTGATGCTCAAAAAATATGATAAAGGAAAAGCATGGTGGAGGTTTGACATGACATTTTTGAATCAAAAAGACATTGGCACAATTGGTAGAAGGCTACTTTTGGCTAAGGATGGGTGCATAAATGTGCAAATATGTTTAAGAGTGTACAATTTCCTAGTTATTAAAGGGGAAGATTTAGAAAACAGGGTTGTATCAACCATTGCCTATTCTAGAGAAATCTGTTAGAAGTACAATCACAGAGGAGGGGGTGAATAAGTGAATCAAGATATTTCAAAACTTTAATATAAATATTTCAAACCCTTAGTCATATACCATAATCAATCAAGAAGCAAATAACCTACTCATATAAATGAACATGAAAGATAAGCAAGATAACACAAGATCTATGTGGTAAACCCTCTTGGGGGAGAAAACCCACACTCAAACCTATAAACACATTGACTACTTGTCCTATAAGATAATTACAAACAAGATAATTTATTGAGGCACCCACTTCATAAGGATCACCAACCCCTAAAGATGAAAAACACCAACTTGCCTACGATGTTGAGCACCAACACAACATCTATGAAAAGAACAACTATGAAACTCTTGATTGCTTCTCAATCTGATGGAGAAACCCTTCACTTGTTCTCATGCATCAAACCTATAAATTCAATAATAGAATTATGACCACAAGGTCATACATGTAATCCACACTCTGATCTACCTCTTAAGACACCCACACAACTCTCACAACTTTCACAAATCTTTTTCTCATCACACACACTCGCAATAGCTCAACTCTTCACACTCAAGTCTAGAAACCATCACCTTTACTTTCACTCTTTATAGGGTCTTCATGAATATTATCTTCTTGGTATGGAAAAAGACTTTCCTTAACCCTTAATACTTCTATCATTCTAATACATAGCTCAAATCCATTCTCATAGGTCAGCCATTACCTCATTAGCCCCAAACCACCATTAGGTCTTGGTGAGACCTAAAACAATTAGGCCTTCATACTCACACATTATATGTGAGACTACTTGGACCACCTTCATCCTTTACCAATGATTTTAACACATCAAAATTGTCTCTAATAACCCCTTGATCACTCTCATATGGGTCCATTCCACTTGAAACACCAATTCAACACTTTGAACCTACCAATTAAGTCTCCTTGCTCTTTAGGCCTTCATACATAGAAAACGTAGTCTCAAACTTCTAAAACAACTACTCAAATATTTAACATATACATATTATTAGAACACATGGGTGAAACCTTCAGGACCTTTGCTACACCTCCATGTGCTTTAGACACTTCAACATAAATTCTAAGAACTTAAAAACAACTCTCTCAAAATTATCACTCAGACTAATCATATACAGTCAAAATATAGTCAAGATATTTTGACTCTCCATAATTGATCAGGGGAAAAATATGACAACCAATACCTTCTCATAATACTTAGAGACTTATATAACAACTCCATGCTCATTTGCTTCTTCAATTCTCCTCAGAACTCTTCCAATTCACTTTTGTAAAGTGGTCACTCAATATACTAGTGCATTCAACAAACACAATCAACTTCTAAGCCTTTTTTCACACTAAATATGAATTGGTCAAACCTATAAAATCTATAAAAATAGTCTTCATGGAGTCTAAAAGACTCTCCAATAGTTATTTAAACTTGAAACATCAAGACACTATCAAGAACAACTCAAATATCCTTCTTACATCACTTACAAACCATGGTCAAACACACAATCAAATTTTGATATCAATAAATTTTATTGTATGAACATTCAAATCTTATATCTAGAGTCTTTGGATTCATCTTGGAGTCCTTTATAACTTTTCCTTTCAAATCACCTTGAAATTCATCCTAGATCAAAATATATTAGAAAAATACTACATACTGGTTTTTCCCTTTGCTAATTCAAATGCCAATGGTCACTGGTTAAACATTAGACACTTTGACCTCATCTCGTGCTCCCTGGAAACTTTGAACAAATACGCACCATCGATCTCCTTGAGAGTATCCTAGTATTTAACCTATAATCACTCACCATTGATCTTATATCCTTGCTTCCATGATTGTGCCACTTGGTAGCTCTACATTCCTTCTTGCATTTACTATTTGACTCAATGCACTCCATCGATCTCCATCTACATGAACACCTGAGAGCTATTGATCTTCAACTCAAACTCTGTGATTGAGACACTTATCACTAGCACATGAAATCTCAAGAACCATTAACATTTTGAATTCACGTGTGCTATTAGATCACTACTATCAAGATCATGCACTCTATTAAATCCTTATCTGGTCAGATATAATACTCACCATTAGATCTTTGATTCAATTAAACTATCACTGTAGATCTTTGATAATGCAAATTTGGCTAAGTATGGGAACTTAGTAAACTATGCCTAGAAGCCCAACTTTTCACCTTAATAATTTTTTCTACGCTCAACCTCACGACCTAAAATTTCAACCATATGATCTTCTCACATAGGTAAATCCATCCATGTATCAAATGACTCCTAAAAATTTCACATGTGAAATATGACATCATCAATCTTCTCACTTAACTTTATCTGTCAAGATGACTACTTGAGCTTAGACATTCATATGAATATTTTGATAAATTTTGTTCACTTCCATAAGCAATATAAGCACTCATAACACCCCATATGGTCTTTAAAATATGTCCATACCTTCAATATCATCCATTAATTGCCTATCCAAGTCAAAAATTGAATAACCATGCAGGAACATTCAAACACATTAAAGCACACTTTGACATTGTCATTATAACACACATGACACCTCATTAACAACCTTGGTTACCTTGGAGACATCATTGAAAAACCTCTAATAATAGCCCCCTTTGTCATTGATTTCAAACACCAATACAAAGCTTATGCTCAGACTCTGTCTCTCTCTTTAGGTACGTTCTCCCTCTTTGAGACAATGACAAAGTGGGATCATCTTCTAATCATGAGGCCATAAAAAGACTTCAAGAACCAAAAACAAGAAAGGATCACCTCTGATAGATGATACAAACTCCCCCTAACACTATGCATACCTCTTCTTACCTTGAAATTCTCAAACATGCTCCATGACTACACTCTTCTTTGATCATACATAGCTTCTATGAAGACAAAACATACATGATCATCAAAAAATGCATGAACTTACCTTTAAAACATTAATATGGACTCCCCCTAAGTCACGTGAGCGTAGGCACCCTTTGATCACCTTGGTCTTTTGGATAAAAAGACTAAAAAGTCCACTTCTTCATATCGGCCTTGCTTAGAGGCCTTATAGCCCTACTTGAACATTACAACACCCATAACACTCTGTGTAGATACCCTCATGACTTGAAATTCCATATCTAAATCATTTTCATATTCCCCCTCATGCATGCCAAAAATAAACACTTAGCTCTTCCTCTACAACATACTTCATAAACCCACTAGCTAATTAACCCTCCATTTGTACAAATCCTCCTCGATGGAACCAACCATGCACTTAAAAAAGATTTTATAATACTTTTTTATCACCCCTTTGGCCATTCCAATTGATTAAGTAGCCTCAAACCTCAACTCATTAGGACAAACCACTTTTCCAACAAAATCCAAAACACTAGGTTTGTAAAACAAGAATGGTTAACATACTATCTTATAGTCAATGCCATCTCATGAAACTTATTCCACACTTGTAGGTCACTAATGCACACTTATATAATAAATGAAACTTTTGAGAACATATTCCTTTGGGAATCCATACTTATTATACCATGGTTTTTGACCTGCATACCCATAAGTACAGACTAGGAAAACTGAGAGCAAATAAGATTCTCCAATTGCACACAAAAGACCTTCAAGGCTTTAAACCACCTAGAGCATATCTAAATCAAGTCATCACACATTTATATGACACTAAGACACCTTGAAAACTTTTAATTCTTCAAATGACACCTGGAAATCTCCATACCCAACCTATAGACCTTGCACATACAATAGTTAACATGCCAAAACACTAGAAACTAATCATGACATCATTCTGACATCACCAATCCACCTCATCCACTTTGACAAACCAAACTCAACTGATCTCAACTCTCTTTTATCTTTAGAACCAAATTCCTTGAATACTCCTTTCTACTATTGCATCTCATCTTCACAATCTTAGCACTCAAAGACCTCTCACTTTACACCAAGGATTTCCTTTATGGATTTCTTGTCATGCAACACCAGCCAAGACATAACAACCATCCACCATGCTTCCTCTTTATGTAGAGTGTCTTCTTGAATCCTAGAGAGAGACACCCTAAACCACAATATCCTAGAACAATGTGAAACCAAGAGTTGCCTATAACTCCTCATATTCCTTCTCCTCCTAGGTCATTTGATACTGATAGTTCTTATTCTTCTTTTTAGGCTAGGAAAAGCAATATGCTCATCCAAAACAATATTATTCTTTTCTTCTAGGATAGTATTGATGATGCATGGAGAAAATAAATATTCTTAGCATAACTTTTCACTTGAAGTATCAATCTCACACTTCAAAGCATCAACACTTGACATTGTCAACTAATATTCTTCATAGGAAACTTGTTCATCAGCATCAGGATGTTCACTTATATCCTCTTCATTCCCAAAATGAGTAGATAATGAGATATTTTGATTCTGTTTAACCTCTGTAGCATTCTCTACCATGGAAAATAGTCCAATTGGACTTACAAACTTATCATGGCACATATTTTCCACTTTTGGTATCCATATTTTAGCTTTCCTTCTTCTTTGCACTCTAAGAGTCTAATTGAACTTATTTTAACTTGATGGCCTTTGCTTACAGAACCTAACAATGTGACCAATCTTATCACAGTTGTAGTAAACCAATCTTCTTGAAGTGAACTCATCTTGCCTTACCTGATTTAGAAAAAATCTAGCAATGTGTCCCATGTCATGACAACTATAGCACTCACTTTGAATCATAACACTTGATTGATGATTCCATTCATAGTTCCAAGAAAATTCATTCCTGGAAGGTCTTCTGCACTCTCTAGCCTTATGTCTGAATTGATTAAAAGTGTAGCAGTAACCATTGAAATTTGCATACCTCATGGTATTTGGTTGTCTAATCTGATTTATCCTCATTCTGCAACACCTTCATTCATTTATTTATGATTGATATTCAAGGTCTGATTGTCCTTGTTCACATTGGTCTTTATCTTGTCTTGGGTTACGTTATTTTTTTCTTCCTTGTAACCAAGTCCAGTTCTATCACTAGCATGCTTTTACTATTTAGAATGTTGTCTAGATCAGTTGAACTCTATTCACATATGACTTCATCTTACTATATTTTTTTCTAACTCAGATTTCAATGACTCATTTTCAATCACATACCTTGAACACTCATCTTTTTTAGCTTTTAGGCTTGTAGATATGATTTCCAATGGACAACTAAGATGCTTGACTATATCTTCATGCTCCTTGGTGTCTTCATTTATTCTTGCCTCAAACACACTGAATTTATCTTCATAGTCCTTTATTTGATACTTCAACTTCTTGGTTTTCTTCTTCTCAATATTTAGATCTTCAAGGGCATTCATCAACTCAATCTCACAGTTTACCTTATATTATTCATCATCTATATCACCTAAACCACCTCCAAACCATGTATATTCTTCTTGATATGAATAGATACCTTCTTCAACCATGAAGAGAGCTTCATCTTCAATAGGATCATCATCTTCATGATAATTCTCAAAAACACTACCCTCATTCTCATTAGATGAGCTACAATATCCCTTGGTGTAGAGACTCCTCTTGTCTTTGTAAAACTTCTTTTGTCCATTATACCTTTTGAAACTGTTCTTGTTCTTATAAGACATGAATTTATTCTTATCATTATCATGATCTTATTCATGTTCTTTATTATAATTTCCATTATGCTTATGAGGACACTTGTTGGCAAAGTGACCTATCTCTCCATAATTAAAACATTTGAAGGGAAGTTTACCCTTAAACTTACCTTAACCTATTTTCAATTTTCTTGTTAATAGAGTTATTAGTTCATCATCATCAATGTAATAAATCTCATCATCCTTGACCTTCTTACCTTGGAACATCTTCTTTAGCTTATTTTTTGCATTGAAAGCTACTTCTTTCTTTGGGTTTTTTTCCTCATTAACTCTCATCTCACAGGCAAAAAGAATGCCATGTAATTCATCCATCTTCATTTTGGTGAGATCATGACTTTCTTATATAGCAAAAACTTCTGAATCAAATTTGAAAGTGAGAGGCCTTAATACCTTTTGTACTACAGTGCCTTATTCAATAACCTCTCACATGCCTTTGATCACGTTCACTACCTCATCAATTCTTATAAGATAGGAAGCCACAGTATCCTCTTCCTTCATTTTGAGACTTTCAAATTGCCTTCGCTAGGTTTGTAGTTTGGCCAATTTGACTTTTGAATCTCCTTCATAGATGAGTTGCAATTTGTCCCAAATCTTCTTGGCAGACTTACAATGCATTACCATGGTGAAATAATCCTTATAAAGACCACAAATGATAACATTCATATATTTGGATTTTTTCTCACTGAGCTTCTTGTCTTCAACACTAGCTGGAGGAATAGGTGGCATGGAATAACCATCCAAAACAAACTACCAAGTGTCAAACTCCAAGGACATGATGTAGGTCTTCATTCTTACACTCCAAAAATAATAATTGGATTCATTGAATAATAGAGCTTGCTTAATAGAGAAACCTTGAGAACTTATTATTGTACAAAAGATTACCTTCAAGTGGTTAAACTTGTAAATAAGGTATTGCTCTGATACCAATTATAAGAGGTACAATCACTAAGAGGGGGGATGAATCAGTGAATCAAGATATTTCAAAACTTCAATCTAAATCCTTCAAACCCTTAGTCATATACCATAATAAATCAATAAGTAAATCCACTCATAGAAATGAACATGAAAGATAAGAAAGATAACACAAGATCTATGTGGGAAACCCTTTTGGGGGAGAACACCCACTCTCAAGCCTATAAACACATGGACTAATTGTTCTATAAGATGATTACAAACAAGAGACTTTAGTGAAGCACCCACTTCACAAGTATCACCAACCCATGAAGATGATAAGCACTAAATTTCCTAAGATATTGAGCACCAACATAACATCTATGAAAAGAACAACTCCAAAACTCTTGATTGCTTCTCAATCTAATGGAGAAACCCTTCACTTGTTCTCATGCATCAAACATGTAAATTCAATAATAGAATTATGACCACAAGGTCATACATTAAATCCTCACTCTAATCTACCTCTCAAGACGTCCATACATATATCACAACCTTCATTAAAAAAATTCTCATCACACACACTCACAACAGCTCAACTCTTCACACTCAAGTCTAGAAACCATCACCTTTGCTTTCACTCTTTAGAGGGTCTTCATGAATATTATATTCTTGGTCATCCAAAAGAATTTCATTAACCCTTAAGATTTATATAATGCTAATAAATATCTCAAATCCATTCTCATAGGCTAGCCATTACCTCATTAGCCCCAAACCACAATTAGGTCTTGGTGAGACCTAAAACAATTAGGCCTTCATACTCACACATTATATGTGAAACTAAATGGACCACATTCATCCTTTACCAATTATTTGAACACATAAAAATTGTCTCCAATATCCCATTTCTCACTCTCATATGGTTCCATGACACCTGGAACACCAACTCAACACTTTGAACCTACCAATTAGATCTCTTTGTTCTTTATGCCTTCATACCTAAAAAACACAGTCTCAAACTTATGAAACAAATACTCAAATATTTCACATATCCATATGATTAGATCACATGGGTTCAACCTTCAGGACCTCTGCTACACTCCATGTGCTTTAAACATTTCAACACAAGATCTAAGCACTTAAAAACAACTCTCTCAAAATGACCACTCAAACTGGTCATATAAAATCAAAATACAGTCAAGCTATTTTGAATCTCCATAACTAATTAGGGGAAAATATGACAACCAATTCCTTATCATAAGCCTTGTAGACTTATATAACAACTCCATGCTCATTTTTCTGCAATTCTACTCAGAACTCTTCCAACACACTTTTACAAAGTGGTCACTCAATTTGCCAGTGCATTCAACAAACATAGTCAATTTCTAAGCCTTTGTTCACAATAAATATGAATTTTTAAAACCTAAAAAATCCATAAAAATAGTCTTCATGGAGTATACAACACTCTATAATAGTTATTTTATATTTAAACATCAAGACACTATCAAGAACAACTCAAATATCCTTCTCAGATCACTTATAGACCATGGTCAACACACACAATCAAATTTGAAGCTCAATAAATTTGACTGTATAAACATTAAAATATTATAACTAGAGTATTTATATGTGCCTTATATTCCTTTACAACTTTTCCTTTTACATTACCTTCAAATTCGTCTTAGATTAGAAGATATTAGTAAAATACTGCAAACTAGCTTTTCCCTTTGTTAATTCAAATGCCAACAATCACTGGTTAAACATTAAATACTTTGACCTCATCTCGTACTCCCTAGAAACTTTGAACAAATACGCATGATTGATATCCTCAGGAGTATCCTAGTCTTTAACCTACAATCATTCACCATTGATCTTAGATCCTTACTTCCATGATCATGCCACTTGGTAGCTCTATGTGCCTTCTATGCATTGACTATTTAATTCACTAGACTTTGTTGATCTCCATCTACATGAACACCCACGATCCATTGATCTTCTACTCAAACTTCATGATTGAGATACTTATCACTAGTGCATGTAATCTTAGGAACCATTGATATTTTAACTCCACACACGTTGTTGGATCACTACTAACAAGATCATACACTTAATTAGATCCTTATCTATTCAAATAAAATTCCTGTTGGTAGATATATGATTTTATTAAATGCTCACCGTAGATATTGGATAATGTAAATTTGGCTAAGTATTGGAACTTAGTAAACTCTTCCTGGAAGGCCAAATTTGCACCTTAATAACTTTTGCTACGCTCAACCTTATGACCTAAAATTTGAACCATATGATCTTATCACATAAGTGAATCCATCCATGTATCAAATAGCTCATAAAAATTTCACACATTTGAAATATGACATCATCAATATTCTAACTCAACTTTATTTGTTAAAATGACTGCTTGAGCTTAAACATTCATATGATTATTTTGATGAATTCAGTTCACTTCTATAAGCAATATATGCACTCATAACACCCCATAGGGTCTTTACAACATGTCCATACCATCACTATCATCCATTAATTGCCTATCCAAGTCAAACAATGAAGAACCATGTAGGAACATTGAATCAAATTGAAGCACACTTTATCATTGTCATTATAGCACACATGACACCTCATCAACAACCTTGGTCACCTTGGAGACATCATTGACAAACCTCCAACAAAATTGTGGGATGACATTAGCATGGATTTTATACTAGGATTTATTAGATTATAGAGGTGTAATGATTCCATATGTGTAGCAGTGTATATATTTAAAAATGAATTTCATTACCTGAAAATAGACAAGTGATGCAATGAGCATTGAAAATTCATTCTTTCTAAAAGCATTGAGGTTGCATGGGTTATTGTGCAACATAGTGTTGGATAGAGATACCAAGTTTGTAGGCTATTTTTGGTACACATTGTGGAATAAGTTAGGGGTAAAGTTAAATTTAAATTCAATATTCCATATAAAAACCGATGGGAAAACTAAGGTTGTGAACATAAGCCTTAGATATTTATTGAAATGTTTGGTTGGAGACAAACCAAAGAAATGGGACATGGTTTTTACATAATTAGAATTTGTGTACAAAAATTTGGTGAACAAGAGCACTGGGAGAACACCTTTCCAAATTGTGTGTATAAGTAATACAATAGGAGTTTTGGAGTTAATATAACTCAATAGGGCACATAAAATAATCATAGAAGGAGAAGACTATGTAAAGCATATGCATTAGATACACCAAGAGGTGTGAAGGATGCTTAAGAAAATTAGTCTGTAGTATAAGTAGTGCATAGATGAGATGTGTAGAAGTAAATAATTTGAAATAGGATATTTGGTGTTGGCACATTTTAGAAATGGGATATTTCCACAAAGAACATATAATAATCAGGCGATGAATAAAATAGGGCCATGTAAGGTGTTGCATAATTGTTTAGCGAACGCATATGAGATCAAGTTTCTTGAAGGCTTGGATATATTACATATATTTAGTGTCGTAGATTTGTATGATTATCATGAAGTCCAGTACAATGATGAAGATGAATAATTAGGATCTCAAGTCCCTGATTGGAAAAGGAGAAAATAGAGACCGTTTGACTCTAAGGTTATCAAGAGGACGTGGCATAGATAATAGAAGAAATATTTGGTAAATTGTAAGAATCATACAATGGAGGATGAAAAATGGTTGGATCTCATAGATATTGTTATTTATGGCCATACTCTCACATTATTTAAACATGAGCAATAGCTAACATTTTTAGTTATCTAGGGTGTGTGATGCAAGAGCATCCCTAATGAAAAGCAAGCTTGCATCACCCAAAATGACAAATAAGTCTAGTTTTTCAAATAAAGTTCCAACATGAGCACATAACGTAGGTGTGCATTTGTTCTATCATTGGTGGGTGAATAATAAAAAGGGTGTGTGAGTATACGCCTATGGAAGATCAAAATATAGATGTGTAGAAGTGAGAAGGATTTTTTACTTACAAAAAGTTTTTGGAGAAGTTTTATTTTGTGTCATCACACAAATTATTTGATTTGTGTGAGGCAAGCATATAAAACACTCGGTGTGCGATCACATCAAGTTTCAACTGGAAGGCCACTTGGTGTAGTGCAAATATAGGTGGCCACTTGGCATGAGTGCAAAAAAGTAGCATCATACGAAATACATCTTTTGTCATGGTCGACACATAGTTTAGAGTCACACAAACATCTAAGGATTTGCATTGTGACCCTGATTTGCATAAGCAATAATTCCTTGAGTTGAATTATGAGCTCGAGTTAAATTGGGAGTAACTCCCTAAATTGCATTGTGAGTCTAAGTTACATTATGAGCCCGAGTTGCATTAGGAGCAACTCCTTGAGTTGCATTGTGATCCTGGGTTACATCACGAATCTGAGTTGCATTGGGATCAAATCCCCAAGTTGTATTGCAAGCCCCAAAATATGCAATACTAGGAATTTCACCGTGCGATGACATTAGTATTGGAAACCTATGAAACTCATTATTACATTAATGTATGATTTTAAACCTTTGTGTTTCATATCTGAGGGGGTGTTTATGTGTTTATTTAGCTATTTGGTTAGGTATTTATTTCATTAGAAACCTCATCCCTGTGACTACACAAAAGGGCATCTCTGAGGATGATAAGGAGGCACAAATATAGAGAAGGCAGCAGTAAATAGAGTTGGTGTTTAGTTGCTTGTAAGAAAGATTGGAAAAAGAAATGAGAGAAAACTAAGTGAGAAAGATAGCAGTCTATTATACTTGTTATAATATACTCATTGTAATCCATCTTTGGCCATAAGAAGATAAAAAGTAGTGATATTTCCTAGTCCAACGGGTTTTTCCCCATCACAAGGTTTCTAAACGAAAATTATTTATGTATTTGCATTTTTATGGTTTTGTGTGTTATGTTCATACTTCTTGCATTCATGTTTCGATTCTAAAGTATTTTTTGTGTTCAACAAGACAATAAATTAATTCTAAGTCATTTGAGTAATTGAACTTTCATTTTGAATTTAATTGGAAGTAAATCAACAGTTTGTGATTCAATAAATTCCAACAAAGAATTATATTTGAGATTTTATAGATCATTTTGGTATAATAGCATATTAATCTTTGGGTTATTATAGAAGTTTTTGACTTAGTTGTATGACCATGACAAGATACAAATAAAAATAATTTTTGTCTTGCGATCTTAATATTTCTACAAGGTGGAATTAACAAGTGACAGATATGGCTCAAGAAGGTAAATAGACTCTTTTCTAGAGGGTAGATGCACTATACTCATGCATGTAAATTGCATTAAATTTCAAAGACATTATCACTAAAAAATAAGCACTCATAGTTAGAAACCAGAGATCCATGGATGTAACGGTTCATTTTATAGTCAAGAAGCTTGGCATAGAAGAGCTACATGAAGAATGAGATGATAAAGAAGAAGAGTCTATGGATAAGCATGAACAACCTCCTAAAAGCAAAGGTAAACCTAAAGTAAATTTTGAACATACTCATTTCAAAGTTGAGAACAAGGTTGAGATTAAATCCTTTGAATGACAAGTAGATGATTAAATATTAGACAAATGGTTGAAACAAATGGAGGTATAGTTTAGTGTGCATAAAGTAGCTGAGGCTAAATATTTATTTTGCATGTCTCAAGAGAAAAGGTTATGCTCTATTTATGTGAGAAGCTTATATAGCATCTTCTAAAGTGAAGAAGAATCTGGTTATAGATAAGTGGGATGGATTCAAAGAATTATTGTGTAATAACTTTTATCTTATTGGGAACAAGACTGATCAAAACAATAAGTGGTAGTGTTATAGGAAAGGAAACAGTCAGAATGTGTAAGATTATATCACAAAGTTTTGTAAAGAAGCCATACTCATGGGGTTGGACTTGGAAGATGAATGAATCTTGATATCACTACATGCAACGATCATCATAGACATCTTCAAGGCAAAATTTACCCTTGAAGGTTTTCAGGAATTCATCCCAGGTTGATTTGTCTTCTATATAGTCTTTACCCTGCAAAGAATGTGCTTGCCAAAACTTCTTGACATGGTTGGCAAAATTAGTTGCTTAACGGTTATTGCGAAAATGAGATTCTTCATGCTACTAACATTGATCATAATGTAAAATTTAGTGGTTGCCTTTATACCTACATCTGTGAATGGAATAGGCATTCTACTTTAGTAGCTGACACTATGGGGGTTGCTTGTGCAGTGTTGACTATAACATTGGGGTTTGTGTCAACAATTATGTATGAGGGCTTGACATCATCCTATGTTTCTATCCACATAAACAAAGTCTTTTGAGCATGGCACTCTATGTTGGAGTAGTTGTTGCTTTTGTGTTTGTCACGTCGTTTACCCAGCGTAGATGGTTTGGTATTATTTGAAGCAAGGATGTTCTTTGGTGCAGAGATTATTTCCTTCTTTCCCTTCTATGCGGAGGTTTTGAGTTTTGATTTTTTTTGTTCTTTTTTATGATTAAACGATAATAATGTTTTATTTATTACAACTTTTTTTTGATGTTATGATGTAGTTGCTCTCTTCAAACTTGTTTAAAAATACGCTTTTCAATTAAAAAATCCCAATACTAAAAATAAAAAATTACATTTTTTCAAACGTGACGTACATCTTTAAAGCAACTCCTAACATCATATTATTGGTGATTTTAAACTAGCACTTAAGAATTAGCATTTAATCGATTTTATTGGAATCTTTATTTTGATGTTGTAAGTGGTTTTCTTTTTCTGATAAGAAGTTTGGGTAGTGATTTATATGGTCATATTATGTTATTATATTTTTATGAAAATTATTTTCAGTATTTTATTGATTTTATAATTTTAAATAATATTTTTGGGTAGTGATTTATATGGTCATATTATGTTATTATATTTTTATGAAAATTATTTTCAGTATTTTATTATTAGAATGTTTCATAAAAGTATTATTAATAAAAATAATTATTAAAGGTATTTTATTATTAAAATGTTTGAGGGTATCATATATTACAAAAAATAATAATACATAAAGATTACAGAGAAAAATAATTAGTTGGTATTTATGACTAAAACTTTATGTTGGAGGAAAAAACCCTACTTAAAACACAAACGGGAATAAAAATAACACCAATTTAAACATACCACTCATAAACAAACAACAATATTAAACATATACCAACTTTTATTTTATATATTAAAAAAAAAAAAAAAAAAAAAACATATTTAAAATTGTGGTAATAAAACTATTTTACAACTACCTATTAAATATACTTAAAAACAAAAATATTATTAATGCTATTATTTATATCCACATAGCCAACAACCATTACAATTCAAAATATAAAAAATAATAATATTTTCTTCTCACCAAACAAAATCTATAAAAAAAAACCAGCATTAATAATTAATAACTAAAGTGATATGAAAGAATTTCATCACAAAATTAACTAGCTACAATATTAGTGCCAAGTGCATCCACGTACACCACCACATAACTACCTTTTTGATGAGTGTCACACAACTAACATATCACATTTTCATAGCAATTCATTCGTATAAAAATGACATCTAAGCAAGAATATCACATTGTCTCCAAACATGCTATAGTGGTTCGATATTCATTTACAATTGCTTGGGAATCATAAATGTAAATTTTTTCATATTATGTATAGATTAGATAGTAAAATGTAATGTTTTTAAATGGGATAAATAAGTAAAATAAGGGTTCTTCAAAAAACTCTATTAAATTTAAAATTCTTCTTTTCAAATAATTTGAAAATATAAATTTAGATAATAACACATTTTTAAAAATGAAGTAATGTTCAACAATTTTTTTATTAAACCTTTAGGTAATTAGAGCAAAAATCAGATTTGATACTTCTAACTCTCCAAAAAATATGAAATAAGTTTTATATTGCAGCGATTAATTTTAGAAGTTAAAATATTCACTCAAAAGTTGAAACTCAGAATTTTATAATTTATTATTGTAAAATTATGGTGGAACTTCCACAATACTTGGAATTTCAATACAATTGATAGCTCGAAATGATACTAAAAATGATAGCTATCAATCAAAACTAAATTCAGAATTTTTCCGTTATGGGAAGCCCACCAAAGGTTGTCTCAAAATCCTAGTCCACTACCGAAATAATATAATAAATTCAGAATATTATGTAGGGCATAAAATCACCCTAAATCATGTGCAAATAAACCCTCAAACAATTCGCCAAGCTAGAATAAATTGCTAAATATACCTCTAAACCCTAAAAGATGGTTTCAAAGCCAACTAGCCCTCTAGAGAGAGATCACCAATCCTCCAACCAATTCACCACCCTAGGGTTGGCTTCCAAAACCAACAAGCAACTCTCCAAGCAATTCATTCACCTCTTTTACTTGCAAAAATACAATCACCATGCTTCCAAAGGTGCTCATCAATCTTCTATACAAGGTGGTGTTCCAAAACACCTTTGTAAGACTAATTGCATACAACCTTGCCAATCTGAAGCATAATTACAACCCTTGAATATAGTTACCCTTAATGAAGGAATGGAGGTTTTCGTTCTCAAACCCTTAGCACACTTGAAGGTTTTCATCTTCAATTCATAGTGAAAAAACTTGACATACTTGATTCACAATTCAATATTCATAATATACATAACCTTCGAATGAACAACTCACTTTCCTTTTATATCCATACCTTAAGTGTGGCACCCAAAATAGGAGGGAAACTCTTCTTTTTAAAATATTAAAAGAACCTCCTTATAATTTCACTTTAGACCTTAAGTGCCCATGACCCTTAAAAAGGCCCCAACTTAAGTGAAAATTAGATCATAAAGTGTTTTTCTATTAAATGTTTTTCAAGTCCTCAAATTTCCCATTTTTCTCTTTTCCCCTTAGAATTTTTAAGAACAATTCAAGGCTAAAGACTTATGTAAATTTATACCAAAAAGGGGGACATTACAATCCTTCCTACCTAAAATTGCTTGCCCTCAAGCAATTACAAAATCCACGGGGCTGTCCCAACACTCTTTACTATATAAGCTCTCCTTGTTAATGCCTCTTATGAAATGGAAGCTCCAAACCAAAGCCTTATTTTATTGTACCTATGTTTTGGGGGATGCCCCCAAGAGCTAGAGGTGTTCTTCCAACCTCTCAGAGACTTTTTAGGACTCCAACCTACCAATGCTTGTAATATCAAGTTGTAGATGATGTGGTTCCTTCCTCTTACGCCTTTATGAAGCACCATGAACATCCAAGAGTGATAAGGAAAAATATGTTCAAGAGTTACTACCTTGTTGCCCCGGATGAAAATTTCCCCTTGCACTCCAATCCTTGCTTGCACATTATGGTGGCCACTCTCCAAAAAAAATTCAGTGGCTCCTACATGCCATGGAAGACCCTTCCAAGCTAGAGAAACAAGTTTAAAAATGAATTTCTTTTGAATCATATCTTGAAAAAAAGTGACATGTAGATGCAACCTCCCTTGGGCATGTCTCATCAGGTGTGTCATGTAGCCACTTATTGACCTCCCTATATCAAACCCTTCATGCATATGAGGAACACCATATGAATCAAACAAAATCTCTATTTCACACAAAAGGTAGTGTTGTACCTTCCTCATGCCTTTCCATTCTTTACAATGTTGTTTACCTGCCACCCCAACTCAAAATTTTCTAAGTGATCAAATTTAGAATTCATCCATACACATATATTTTCCATCATGATATGAATAAGGCACAAATTTTCCATTTTTTTGTCCTCAATATGCTGTTGTGCATGACCCTCAAACTCAAAAAAAATTGAGACAAAAAAATCAGACTTTATACCACTGATTTCATAGTTTTCCCTTGTCTGAAAAATGTCAACAAAATTGAATTTGAAGAGGGTTGAAGGCTGTATATGTAGTGAATAATACTCAAAAAAATTTGAGTGTCCTTGTGATCGAAAATCCTATCACCTCTTTCCCTGTTGTCCACAACTTGGGCCCTTGCCTAATCTAAAAGGTGTGTCAAGACTTCATCTAAAATCATGCACATACCTTGGCATAGGGGGCTGCCCAAAGTAAATTAAGGACTACCCTTACCAATCAAGTGTTTTATCCTCCTCTCCTCTCCATGGAGCGCAAAAATCAAAATTATGCATACTTACCAAAGAGGTAGGAAACCAGATTTCATTTGGATCCATTGGTTGCCCATAATTAAAATTTGTACATCTTGCCATGGCCTCAAAATCACACTTGCATCCCTCAATCGCTTTGCCATCTCAATCGATTTCCCTTGTTTGTAAATCACCACATTCTTTATATTTTCTTGATTATAGAAATTGATCTCCATAATTTTCCTACACATGGAACAAACAAATTAGTAAAAACAATGATGTTTAGTGACACATTTTTTTATCACCTTGTCAATCTCTAAGATCATGAAGTGCATCCTTTTTTGATTCCTTGATTCTTTCTTGCAACTCCCTACAACCCAGAAGAGGTAGGAAACTGGATTTCCTTTGGATCCATTGGTTGCCCATAATTAAAATTTGTAGCATCTTGCCATGGCCTCAAAATCACACTTGCATCCCTCAATTGCTTTGCCATCTCAATCAATTTCCCTTGTTTGGAAATCACCACATTCTTTGTATTGCTCTTGGTTATATAAATTGATCTCCCTAATTTTCTTACACATGGAATAAACAAATTAGTAAAAATAATGATGTTTAGTGACACATTTTTTATCACCTTGTTAATCTCTAAGATCATGAAGTGCATCCTTTCTTGATGCCTTGATTCTTTCTTGTAGCTCCCTACAACCCAAATTTCAAAAGGTATGTTCATGTCCTTCTTAACATGGTTGTAGCAAATATTTCCCCTGTTCAACCTTCCCCTTATAGTCGCTGTAAATACACTCATATATGTGTGAACCACTTCTATGATGTTGAGGTGTGAGAGACACCTTCCTAGAGTCAATACTCGTCATGGCAACAAGAAACTTTGGGGAAAACAAATTGAAAATATGAAAAATAGCAGTCAATGAATTATCAACAACCCTTGCAATGACCCATGGGTCATGGCACTTGTCACCTATCAACATCTTCATGATTAGCCAAGTTGTTGCATTGGTAAGTCCACATAAAACACAATATAGGTGGGTTATATAAGGACTATAACAACCATGAATTGTTTGTTCTTCCCTCTAAAACATTGATACGTACCTTGTAAAATTTGAACCTTATGATCCTTCACAATAAGCCTTTACTGGCCCAACATAGAAAAATGTATTCCTTCTTATGCCATGGCTCTTGGAGTGTGTTTTTCTATATGATAATTGAATTACAATTTTTTCATTTGAATTATTGCAATTAACACATACCTCAACCCTTTCCATTTGTTGTGCCTTCCCACCTTGCATTCTTCCTCTATTCAAAACCATTTCATGTAGTATATAACATACAACAAATAAATTGTGATGCTCATTGCTTTTATGGATTATTTGCATGTCTTATAACATGCCCTCCACCTTGTCTCTTTTCTTGGTATGATCCTCATGATGACCAAAATGTTTTGGGAGCATAGTAGGAGGGTTCTGCCACACTTTCTTTCCATCAAAGCTATTAAATAGCTTAACTCTATATGTTATTCTAGAAATTACAACAAGCTGAGAATGAGGATTAGCATTTATACTGTTGATCTTGTTTAACCATTTCTCCTTATCAATGTGAAAAATGGATTTTACATGGTTTTTAAAACTATCATATTGGTGTTGTAAGAACTCACCTTCCCTTTTGAACTCCCTTAATTGTTTCCTAGCTTGGAAGGTTATCATATTTGCCTCCTTTGCCCTTATTATCCACTCATCACATCTTCCTTGGGTCCTTGGCATGAGGGCACAACTTTCTTCCACTTGGTTATGAGAATTTTGCTCATTTTTCCTTGGCATAAATAATGTCTTCATGAATGGTACACATTCCTTGCTTTCCTCTAAATTTCCATAGCTTCCTTCATGTGATCCCTCCTAAGGGTTTGTCCCACTCTCTTTTCCCTCATCTTGTAGGATTTGTTCCTTATTATAAGTGGTTGCCCCACTTGATCCTTCTTCTATGGTGTGTTTTGAGATTACATCTCTTGTTTTAACCACATGTTTGTCTTCTAATTTCAACCCTTGTTATTGTTTATCATATATTTGGACACTTTCATTGGGCTGCCCTTGAATTTATGGTTCTTATGGTTTAGAAATTTGAATCATTGGTTGCCCCTTCAATAATTGAAAACCCTTATTTGGCTACCCCAAATATTCCACCTTTTGAAGCTCAATCTTTTCTTTTTCTAAGAAAGATGTTTGGGGTCTAGGGCTTAACCCCATAAACCTTTCCAATTCCTTGGGCCTTAATGCCTTAAGTTCCCTTCAAAAATCATGTATAGACTGTAACACATCTTCCAAAGCTTTTTTTTTCATGCCCGTATTTTGAACAAGAACTTTATAATCCTCTTTTGGAAGAAACCTAGGCTTCCACATTATTGTGTAAAATTCAAAACCCCACAGATGGCTAAAAAATTAGCTCTGATACCATTGTAATGTCCCCAAATGGGATAAATAATAAAAATAAGGGTTCTCTAATAAACCCTGCCAAATCCAAAACCCCTTCCTTCAAAGAATCTAAAAATGTAAATTCAGTGAATAATATACTTCTAAAAATGAAGCAATATATAGTAATTTCCTCTACCAAACCCTTAGATAATTAGGGAAAAAATCAAATTTGATACGTCTAACCCTCTAAAAAATATGAAATGAGTTTATATTGCAACCACTAATTTTAGAACCCAAAATATTCACTCAAATGTCAAAACTCAAAATTTTGAAATTTATTATTGTAAAATTACAGTGAAACTTCATAAATTCAAAACTTCCACAATACTGGGAATTTTAATACAATTGATAGCTTGAAATGATACTAAAAATGGCACCTATCAATCAAAAACAAATTCAAAAATTGCCCACCATGGGAAGCCCACCAAAAGCTATCCCATAATTCTCAAAACCCTAGTCCACTACCAAAATAATATAATAAAATCATAATATTATCTAGGGCACAAAATCACCCTAAATCATGTGCAAATCAACCTTAAACAATTCACCAAGCTGGAAAAAATTGCTAAAAATACCTCTAAACCCTAGAAGAGGGTTTCAAAGCCAAATAGCCCTCTAGAGAGAGGTCGCCAATCCTCCAAACAATTCGCCACCCTAGGGTTGGCTTTCAAAACTAACCAAAAACTCTCCAATTAATTTTCTCACATTTTTTAGCTACAAAAATACAATCACCATGTTTCAAAAAGGTGCTCATCAATCTTCTATATAAGGTGGTGTTCCAAGACACATTTATAAGACCAATTGCATGCAGCCATAAAAATATGAAGTACAATTACAACCCTTGAATAGAGTTTCCCTTAATAAAATAATGGAGGTTTTCACTCCCAAACCCTTGACACACTTAAAGGTTTTCATCTTCAAGTCATGGTGAACAAACTTGACATACTTGATCCACAATTCAATATTCATAAGATGCATAACCTTCGAATGAATAACTCGCTTTCCTTTTATATCCATGCCCCAAGTGTGGCACCCAAAATAGAAGAGAAACTCTCATTTTTAAAATATTAAAAGAACTCATTATAATTTCACTTTAGGCCTTAAGTACCCATTACCCTTAAAAAGGCCCCAACTTAAGTGGAAATTAAATCATAAAGTGTTTTTCTATTAAATGCTTTTGAAGTTGTCAAATGTCCCCTTTTTATCATTTTCCCTTAACCTTTTTAAGAATAATTCAAGGCTAAGGACTTATGCAAATTTTTACCAAAAAGGGGGACATTACATAAAATCACACGGATGCCAATTAGTAGAACATATTCAAAGCATGCGGATCGATGTCCATGTGGGTTGTTATTGAATGAATGACATACAATTCAATGTCATATCAACATATATAGTGACATAATGGTGACACAATACATGCATACAACACTTTACTCATTCATTCATGGAAATATAGAGACATTACATTCATATAATCATTAACTCAACTTTGTAAAACTTGCATACAACCTTACTACATTTCTTAGTCTGTTGATAGAGGGCATCTAGATACAATTGGTAATCTTGCATCACAAAAAAGTATTAGTTTTAATTAACAAAACATTGTTTATTGTGTTTAATGTTTGGGAATGGAGATTTTGTATATCATTTACTCCTATGCTATTTTCTATTATTTTTTGGAGAAAGATGCCCATGGGATGTTAGAGACGAGTTCTGGGAAGAGTAAATGGGGTCTCCAAGTTTGTCACAATGCCAATAATGTAGTTCTAAAAAAAAATACTATTACTCATATCATTTGAAAGAATAAAATATAGTTTTCTTTCTTCAATGAGTTATTTTAGAAAGGAATGCACCTTGGGGTGTAAGCAACTATTTCAATCATTTGAAGACCACATGATTATTGATGATTAGTGATGCTTTTGTTGTCTACTATGTGGAAAAAATAATGTTTGTTCTCCCTTCCCCGGTGATAAAAAATAATACATTTTTCCTTAAATAAAAAATATATTTAAGTTTTACAATGGAATTTTTGTCAAAGAACAAGGGGAAAATGTCAAGGAGAAAAAATTAACTAAAATATAAAAAACATTGTATCCACAATAATGCCATGAATTCATTGTGGATATAAAATATAAAATTATGAATCTAAGTTTGTAGATTCCACCCACAATTTTATAAAAGAAACATAAAATTGTAGCAATTGTCACAATTCAAAGATTGTGATAATTACAATAACTTAAACGATGTGACAATTACCACAAGTAAAATATTTGTTACATTGCAATGATTTTAACAATTTTAAAATTTGTATAAGCCATACACAAGTCAACCATTGTGGCACTACCACAAATAAAAAAACTTATGATATTGCAAAAATATGAACTTTGTTTTTGTGAGTCTACATCGCTAAGAAATAACAATGCCTACATTTTTTTAATCTTATTATCTATTGAATGTCCAAAGTCTAATATTATAAATTTAAAACAAATTATCCATGAAATAATTTGTTTTATTTTTTAAACAATTTATTTAAAAAAATAGAATTCTTTTTTAGAAATTTAAAATCTAAATATTATTAATTTAGTAAATATCTATGGACTACAAAAATTGACATATAATTGTTTACCCTAATTTTAGTTTTTAAACAAAATAAAGAGTAAGCAAATTTCAATTAAATAAATCTAAGTGTGTATAATTAAAACATATAATTTAGATTTATCTAAGAGATTAAATAATGGAAACAATCATAAATGTCACAAGTGTAAAATAAAACAAATAAATGAATTAACAAATAGATGAAGAAACAATCACACTTTGATTATTCTAATTATTGTATTCGTTTGTACTCTAATTGTGTTGGCTTTTTTTAACCTACTCATGAATTTATAGAACTATGAATTCCTCTAAGAGAGACCCATACCTATACATGTTTGTTTTGGCCAAGTGTAATTTTAACAAGCCTGACCGTTTTGATTATGCCCTTATGTCACAAGGTTTATCACTATGCCATCAAGTGCATCTCTATAACATTTTGTTATTTCAATTTTTTAGTGTTTGTGTGTAACATATTCTTGATTGTAATTATACCTTCACTTTGTGGATGTGTAACATGGAATATGTTATGTGGTTGAATCTTCACTTTGACCAAAATTACACATTCCATAACAACATAAAATTAATGGAGTCTATAAACCTTCATAGTAGTGTTACAAGTTACATATCCCACATACTCGGAATCAAACCTCCACTTAGAAACATGTGCCAATTTTTAGAGGTAATTAAATTAATCATGTTATACATGTTATTTTTTGAAAAAATTGAATACTTTGTAATTTGAAATTTTCAAATTAGCTCTGAAATTGAAACAAAGTGTCTAAAAGAATACACCTATTACATTTTGATGCATACATCCTAGAATTTTAAGAAATGTTTGAAACATAGCCAAGACATTTTTCAAGTGAGTTATGACAGTGTTTATCACAGTCTTCGCAAATTCATGTACAGAAATATTGAAGATAAATATAGACAAACTTACAATTATTTTAAACATACTCTAATATTATTTTTTCCACTCTTATTCATAAAATAATATGGGAGTTATATATTTATAGGAACATTATTCTTATATTCTCTCTGTCAATTTCTCTCCCCAAAATCTCTCAAACTCTATATAGGATATATTGTTATAACCTATAACAATATATCTAAACAATATTATATTCTAACCTAATATCATAATATTGTTTATAACAATATTACTACCAAATAATCTATACATAATAATGAATTATTACTCATGTAATTATTTATATTACAATGTACAAATTATTGTGAGAGCTTATTTTTTTCTTAACATTCTCTCTCTTAGGCCTTACATGGTAATTTATGTTTCACATGATTTAATGAAAGTAATGAAGGAACACATAAACTTCTTATCTACCATCACTGTCGAGAACACATCAATTGAATCAGTGTGAGAACTTAGAACATGAACATCTACCATCAACCATTCATTAAGAAAACACATCAACCTAACAGTGTGGGAACTATGACAAGAACACCATCTGTTCAACTTTCACTCCTACCTCCAAGAACTGACACAAATAGAACTCTATGCCACCACATACTCATAGGTCTGCATATTATTGACGCAATCTTGCTGCGCAATCGCGGGATCTCTGTGGTAGTTGCTCTCCTTATTGTTACCACATTCTTGTTTCTTATAAACACTTTTTTTATGCAATGCCTTATGTGAGAAAATGGTAAATTCACCTCTTATTTGTCACACGTACAAATATATATATATATATATACGCACCACTATTACAAGAAGCGCCCCTTCATTAGGGCTAATGAGAGGCGTAAAATCCTCCATCCTCTAGTATCCTCCAACCTCCAGTTGATGAAGCTGCTTCACTCAGTCGAAGTGTCGATGAAGCTCAAATGCAAATTTTTGAGGAGAAATTCCCCCATAGTTTGGACGTCACATACAAGCGACAATGCATCTATAAAACAAAGGATTTAACTTTTAATGATTGACTGAGAAAAAAAACTTTTATAAATGATGATACACTCGATACATTTAAAATTTGACTCTTTTGACATTTTTAAAACTTTTGATGACCAAATATTGACTTTCCAACCAATAAAAATAATTTTGACACTTTGACTCATTTTATATAAATAAATGACTATGAACTCAACTAATTTCAATAAATCGACATTTATAAATTTTAAACATAACTTAGAAAAGAAAATGGCACTTGAAACATTCACCAAATCAAGATTAAATGAACTATGACCAAAATCTAATAAATCTAAATGATCTCTTTTTAAACTATAAAAAATATTATAAACTCGACCATAAAAAAATAATACTACACTATTAAACAATTAAACCTTAACAAGACTTAATTGATAAAACCGAACCCTTTTTTATTTTGATTTTTGACAATATTGACTACTAGAATTATGACACTACTCAAACTCATAAAATAACATTTAAAATAACTAAATTTTATTAAATACACCTATATGCATGAAACCTACATGGGTGGTCTCCATTGGCAAGAACGTAATCAAGGTGGAGGTGACTGAGTTGCTTTTATATTTGCAGTCCAATGCAATGATAGTTGTGTAGGAAAATGATAGAAATACAACTGAGCTCGAAATCAAAACAATTTTCTCATATGATGCTCAGATGTGACAAAGTAATGCTATTTTAAATTTTATTAAATACACCTATATGCATGAAACCTACATGGGTGGTCTCCATTGGCAAGAACGTAATCAAGGTGGAGGTGACTGAGTTGCTTTTATATTTGCAGTCCAATGCAATGATAGTTGTGTAGGAAAATGATAGAAATACAACTGAGCTCGAAATCAAAACAATTTTCTCATATGATGCTCAGATGTGACAAAGTAATGCACTCTGATAACTATGCTTGCTTTAGATACACGTGGATAGATGACTATAAATAGATTACATTTAGATCACAAAGATAAATGGGTTCCAAGATGGATCTAAATAGATCAGAGAGAGTTAGATGCTTAATAGAAATCCACGTAGTACATGGCTTCAACCAAAAAACTATTGTTTAGTAATTCGATATGAATCTACACGTCGATGCAAACATATGATCAGGAATACAATGTCGATTGAGCAGAGCAATTCTGAGCTGAGTCTGTAGAAGATTTTTTTGCGTGGATCCAGGATGAATCAACAGATCTAAGCATGCACGGCGATTTGGCACAGTGAATCAACAGATCAAAATATTTTTCATATGACCAATACACAGTCAAAAAATAATGACTTAGAATTCAATATGCAAATTTGGCACGGTGGAATCATTGAAGCAACATATATCACGTGACCATCCACTGCTTTCATACAAATTTATTGTGACTAAATGGCATTGGAAAATGAATCAAATAAAACCTCCATACACGAGCAACCATGAACTAAAATGGTTTTGCCTCTTACAAATTGATTAACCTTCCATCAGATAGAAAATCATAATCCATCACAAGATCTTCCCGCTCTCATACCATATGACACTGTTTATCAAAATCTTCACAAATTCATGCAGAGAAATATTGAAGCCGAACACAGACAAACTTGCAATTATTTTAAACACACTATAATATTACTTCTTCCACTCTGATTCATAAAACAATACAGGAGTTACATATTTATAAGAATAATAATTCTCTCCTTCAATTTCTCTCCCCAAAATCTCTCAAACTCTATATACAGTATATTGTTATAACCTATAACAACATATCTCAACAATATTATATTCTACTCTGATATAGTAATATTGTTTATAACAATATTACTACCAAATAATATATACGTAATCATGAATTATTATTCATGTAATTAATCATATTACGGTATATAAATTACTGTGAGGGCTAAGTTTTTCCCTAGCAAATTACTAGTACTTAATCTTTTTTCTTGATCAAAGAATTAGATAATAGACCAAGTTGTTGATCATTTAATTCCACCTTTAATCTGAAAACTCTTTTATGTATTCCTCTATTTTGAGATGTTGCAATCACTCATATTTAAAGACACATGTTAAAAGAAACATATGTTAGAAAATTTAATTTAATCATTACATGTTATTATCCAAAACAAATGTAATTTGAAAATTAGTTGTCACATGTTAAAAAATAAGCTAATATAAACGTGTTATTGTAAACATATAGAAATTTATTTTCATTTATTTGCAAATACTACACCATTTGAATTTTCAATTAGCATCCACTCATGCCACAATAGATAATGTAAAAATTCCATTTTAAGAAATAGGAGTAACTAGGATATTTAAAGTAATAAACATGCCTCTAGATAGGTTAGATAAATAATGAGAACATAATGAAGAAAATATGACCCTGCATAGATGCATGGTGATCACCATGACAATGTAGATACCAAAAAAGTAATTTATGGTGTGTATAGTGTACTTGATTTGGGACCACACAATGTTAGTGACCAGTTAAAGTTAGTTACTTGACAAGTTAGTGATTTGACTTCTAACACAAATAATAACAGGAGGAACCTCTATAGATAAGGTGCATACACAAACAAACACATGGATTCAAAAACAAACATTCACACACAAACATTCAATGTAACAATGTAACAATTTTAATGTAAAATATTCACATGAAAATAAATGTACAAGATTCTATGAGAATAAGTTAGTGATTAGCAAAGATATATATCACTATGCAAATTTCCTTTGAAATGGCAATGCCCCCAAGCTAAGTCATGTTTTCCAAGAAATTAGTCCCTTCAAGATGAGGCCACACAATGTGAAACCTAGAATTATGTAACAAGTGTCTTTGCATAACACTCGCTTCAAAAAATACCCTGAAAAGCATATATGTAGGAATCATGGAGAGTGAAAAACCTATAGAATAGATGAATTTGTAACATGTATAAATATTTATTTTTGATTTTTTTGTATTTTTTAATGTTTTTGAAATTTAAAAAAAATAATAATGTGAATATGTTTCCACCCCTTGATATGCAATTTATGAGATAATTAGTCATCAAACATGATAAACATAACATTATAAAATGCATGAATATTGGATCGATCATCATGTTGTATGTAATAATTTAGATCAAATATGTAACATAGGCCCTAGAGTGTATTATAATACCAAGATGATGACTTAACCTATGATAAGGTTAACTAGAAAATGAATTGTAAGTTAAGGATATTTGTGTCATATGGAAGATCACTTACTGCCCAATATGAAAAATGCTCAAGGAAAATTAGATATAGCAATGATTACCACCATATGTCAATCATAGAATTTTTAGTTCTAGTTGTATGTAGAAAACATGTGTGGGTACAATGCCCCCAATAGGAAAATGTGTAGCATGTACCTCATTGTGAAAGATATGTTTAAGTGAATAATATATACGATACTTAAGCAATACCAAGATGTAAAAATGATGTTAAGGAATAAAATCTCTAATTAAATGAATTAAGGTATGGAATTAAAGTAATATGGCATGTTCAAGTGATACACATATAATCAATATTAAATATTTATATGATTGGATATCTTCATGGGTATTTTTGGACCATATACAATCGGAGGATAAGCTCTCCCTTTGGATTTAATTATCATTCCCTTAATTTTGTTAACATTAATGATAAGTTCATAATTCTTAAAAAATTGTTGAAAAACTATGAGTTTGTTTTTTTTGGAAGTCTTTAAGAATTTTGGTAAGAAGAAAAAATTATGCTAGTTCTTGGATTAAAGTCAAAGTCCCTTTTGAAGTCAATAAAATGAAAAAATAGGTCATTTTTTAATCTCTACAATCTTTAGTGATAATTACAAAGGTGATAACGTGATTAGTACTAACATTTTAGTTCCTAAATGTCATTTTTTCCCTTAGCACTTTTATTTTTGTGATCAAGCCAATGACTAGTTCTCTCTTTAAATATTAAAAAAAAGTAATTTTTAGTTTAGTAATTGGATGTGTCATTTTTGTTCCAAGACTTGAAAATGAGAACAATTAAACTTTTGGTCTATTTTTGGGGAAGACTTGTTTAACAACTTGATCAAAACGGATTCCCTAGTTTTTAGATCTCAACTTAGTATCCTTCAATTTCCTTAGCTTTGCCTTTTACAAAGTGCTTAATACCTAGCATTATATCCTCGTTTGAGAAAGCCTTAGTGTAGGGTTCGGTGATTTAAATGCTTTTATATGGCAAATGAGATGTATAAAGGTGATTAAGGAAAGGTGATCTAATTGTTCATATTAAGGTTACCCAATTCCTTGAATTTCCTGGGGATGATGTTAACCCAAAATTATGTAATCTATTTGAAGAAATCAAGAATATTCTTTTAAGTTTCAATAACATAGTGACATTTTTTATTTTTTATTAAATGCTTAGAATATTTAACTTTAGTAAGTCAAAATTATTCTTCAACAATGACTTTTATATCTTTATTTATAATTAAGTATTCAAAATACTATTAAAGATCTGATAAGATATAATTTTAGGTCTATTAAGCAATTTTTTGAAATACAATTTTAAATATATAAAAAAATTAGAAGTGAATTTTTCATATAAAAAATCTATCATGTTGTTTTACAAGTAATAATTAAACTTTTTGCAAAGGTCATTGAGAAAATAAGAAATTTCTTCTATCATCAAAAAAGATTTAATTTTCAGTAACATTCATAATATTTTCTTGATGATTTATATCTATATTTAAAGTCATTGTGATGGTATGATGATTAAATTCAAACATGTTATATTATTTTAATTTTATCAATCTCTTTCAAGAAAGGAATAAAGGATGTCCTATGTTCCCATGTATGCATGCCATAAAGTGTTATTTGGACCATGAATCTATCTTGTTAAAAATAATTAAATTGAAACATAAGGTTAACTTAAGAATCTCTTTTGGTCATATGAGTTTCTTTCATTATCTTCATATCTTCTTTTCTAAAATTTAAGTCATATTAAAGTCCTTTTTTATCCATGAAAGATTGAAATCAGAGTTATGAGTGAGAAAATTGAATTCCACCAAGTCCTAATTCTTACATTGAAGTCTCCAATAAGAAAAATATGCCCTTTTTTTTATTTTAGGATCTAACAATGTTGTATTCTACATTAAATAAAAGGTGACCAAATATAAGATTTGAGTTTTTTTAAAAGGTAGAGTTAAAAAGAGCAAACTAGTAAATAATAAGGAAAATGTTAATATTGGGCTTTGAGATGATATCGAATTAGGTATATTGGTTACATGTTATACATTGAATAAAAATTATCACATTTCAATTTAGGAAATGAGTGATATAACATTTGAATCCATCATGAATGCTAACAATATGTAAGTAGTTTAAAGATCAGAGCGATCACTTGTCCCTGACAAAACAACTCATGACTATAAAGCGAGCACCACATGAAATGATGGTCAATTTCAAGTTTAGATTCCAAAGGGTCTGGGCTAGAATCCCAGCTTTGTGTAAGCTATCTCCTAACACTGCATTTTTATATTTCCTAAAAGCTCTTGACAATGATATAGTGGTGATGATTCAGTACATGGGAGGCACGGTCCTCCCTGATGCCTATGAAGTGGCAGTGTGCATGGAGAATTGCTTAATCCAAGTAGGCAAGATTATGCCTAGACCCCCCATGCCTATATTCACAAAACCTCTCCTTAATAAAGTAGTTGCACAACTTATGCTAGTGCCTATCCCTACTACAATGAGCCCACCTACTTCATCCACTACCTTTCCTAGTGAATTGCATGAGTTGAAAATGTTATTGCAAAGTTTTGAGAATGAGATAGTTGCTCTCAAAAGGCATCAAGCACAGTACCCTAGACATCATCAATGTTTCACTCAATAATACCAGTCAAATAGACCTCCATACCAAGGCAATGTGAAAATGCAAAACTAACTCACATATAATAGAGTGATTTATGCACAAAATTTGATATTGTTAGCACCTTCAAATCCCTTGTTCTATTACAGAACAATCTAGCAAAGGATTCTGAATGGTGCTTCCCATGAAGCGAACCACATGATCAAGATACTTGCATAAATGGGAGCCTGAATCAAGTGCTCATGGTGAAAAACATACCTCAGTTGTAAGAGAAAATGAGCATCGTAACTGCACAAATGGAAGAGGTCCAAGTGTTAGCTCACCCACAAGATGGGTCTGCTTTCGTTAACTAGCAAAAGGAAGATTTTGGCCATGTAAATCAAAGTAGTACACTTGGAGGAAGAATCACTCCAATTGATTTCCACACAAGATTCAAAAGAAGAGCCATCAAGGAGGCCATACCAGCTTTAGCACCCACATCATCAGGGCTATAAGTCAATCACATAGGTGCGTAGGCTAAGGCACCTACACAACCTTTGTGCCTAGAAAAGGCTACACAGAAGGAGGGACCACCTCAAACTAGTGCACCAATGCTAAGAGAGGCCATTATTTCAAAGCCACAATCAAATGGATCTCAGGTTCCTTTTAACATAGTAGATCAAATGAAGAAGACCAACCTCAATGTCATAATGTGGAATGTGCTTAATATTTCATCCCAGTGGAATTTGCTACAAGACACATTGAAAGGTTTTCAAGAGTGTCAAACCCCACAATCATTTCTTATTGATTCTACAAGTTTGTGCTAGCTAAAGTTAGAATATGTGTAAGTTCAAAATAGTAATAATCCACCTCCATTATACATCTCCTTAATCATTGGCCAACATCTAGTACATAATTACATGATTGACTCTAGCACAAATAGCTCAGTAATGCCAAAAAAGATCACAGATACACTTGGGATTGTGTATACCCCTATTTTAAAAGGAGTAGTCTAGCTCGATGGCATGACAATTAAAGTTTTAAGAGTGATCAAGGATTTAAATCTAACAATACATGCATCTCCAAGAATTTTTATTGTGAAATATATCATAGTCATTAGCTTACCCCGTTACTTTACCATCTGCCTCTCTTGTGACTTCACGATAAAGATGGGCAGGTATTTATCCTTAGATTGGTCCCATATGCTATTGAGAACTAGGCATTGGACCAAAGTGACCATAATGGTAGAGCCTATCTTCAAAAGTCATATTGAGCCATACTCCCCTAATCTAGTTGAGAAAAATTATGTAATGATCAACTAAAAGGATATTTAAATTCTCCATGAGGCTGCAACACTATTAGAAGAAACCCCAAATAATCATTAGATGAATGGGCATGTAAGCATTTTGAGTGTGATCCATATGACAACGAGGAGATAGGGTTGGGCACATATTGCATTATGGAATAAAATGTTATGTTACCTAAGCTATTGAAGGTGCACAAAAATCTTGAAGGTATGTGGCAATTATACTTTAATGGTTCCCAAAGTAAGAATGGTGTAGGAGTTGGTGTCATGTTGGTCTCCCTTAGAAGAAAAAATAATTCCATGTCTTTAGACTACAGTTCACTTGCATGAACAATGTTATCAAGTATGAGATGTTAATTCAAGGCCTCCAACTCATGCAGAAGAAAGGGATCAAGGCAATGCAAGCACTAGGTGATAGTGAGCTAGTGGACAACCAAGTTAGAGCTTAGAGTATGACTAAGAGTGGTTTGATGAAAGCCTACAAAAATAGAGTATGGGATATGATATAAGGCTTTGATGCTTTCAACATCATTTCCATACCAAGAGCATAGAATATTGATGCAAATAGGCTTGCCATTATAGGTGCACAATATGACATTCTACCTAACATAATGATAGAATCTAAATAGCTAGTCAAACTAGTGGTTAGACTAGCAGTTCTTGAAAACACATAGAATTGGCAAGTATTTGAAAGTGATGAGAAAATCATCAACTTCCTCTAAGACAAGGCAGAGTTTTATGCCATGAATCTAGCATAGCTATGAGCCCAATATGAAGATCAAGCCATCTAATTGAAAGTGTTGACCATTTTGGTCCTGTAAGCCAAAAATCACTCTCTTTTCTTTCCTTATTGTCATGAGCATCAATCTTGGATGTATCCACCTTACTAAAAATGCTCCATTTCCCTTTACAATATCCCTTTTCTTATTAAAAGTTGAAAGATCTAAGACCTGTAGGTTCTCAGCTTGATATGGGACTTATTTCACTTTGGGCAATTACCTTGGACAAGCCTTTTGGCAAAGGAACGGGCCAATTTCAAAGGATACGAATCTTTTTTCAGGCTTCGAAGGATAAGTGCCCTTGTGAAGGGTAAGCATGTGACCAATTGGACCTTTTAGCAAGCTCTGAAGGGCAACTTTTGGCCCAAAGTGCCCTTGCGGAGGGCAGGGAACACTTGCAGAGGGCAGGGGACACATTTGAAAGAGTTTAAAGAGAAGGCCCAAGGGAAATTTTTCCTTTGGCAAAATGACAAGCAAAAAGACAAGGGATTCCTTCAGACTTTTTTCTGAAGGAAATCTAAGAAAAGTAACCAAAGGAATTTGCAAAGAAAGGGGCAAGACTTTGAAAGAAAGGTTTCCTTCAGACATTTTGTTTGAAGGAAGTGAGAAGACGAAGGTACCCTTGTAGAGGGATCTCCATGACCAAAAAGGGACCTTTTCCAAGCTCTGAAGGGACACCTTCCCTTCAGGAAGGTTTAATTGCAAAAGGCCAAAAAAATTAACAAAGGCGTGATGGGCCCGGGAACATCAACTTCAATGTAGCACAATTATTGGAAATTCAAATGTCTAGTGATGTCGCTGTGGATGTCAAATTTAGGACAATGAAATAGTCGTTAATTCTCAAAATGTTTAAATACAGGCCCGCACGTGGAAATGGGTTAGAAAAAAAGCCAAAAGAATTCATAAGCATGAGCCCAAAGGAATTCAAAGGCCTTAAGGCCAAAAGGAAAAGACCACTGAGAATGGAGCCCAAAGAGCCAAGAAATGACAGAAAATAGCCTCGAGGGCCAAAGAACAAAAAAAAGACAAAAGCCAAGTGCAGGAGTGGATAGAATAGTCTAGGTGGCATAGAAAAGCGTCATCACAAGGAGCTATTACCATAGATGAAATAGTCTCCACTAAGTGGCTCATTTTTCTTCATTTTACATTAATGAGCAGACAATCATGTGAAACCCATGCTCTTACAGTGACATTTAATATAGGTTAAGTACCAAAATTCAAGACTGGTGACTACCACAGCATGGTCCCTTTAGCAGTTTCCTCTTTCCAATGTATTCAACACAGCATGGCCGCTTATTCTAGAAAATGCCAAAGTCTTTTCTTTCATGCTATATATATTGTAACCTCTCAATTGAGAAGGATATCTCTCATTTTGTAAATTGAAGCCCTACCAAATTTCACCTTTGATCAATAAGAATGTGTTTTACCTCTATGACTGGTTATGCTTTTGAGTGTGTCTATGTATCAATTCTATGTTCAGTCATTTTAGCTTGATGCTTTCACAAGATTGACACCAACATACCTAGTATATCCAAATCCATTTATGTAGGTTAACTGGAAGTGCTTCATCTAGAGCGTAGAGACAGAGTAGTAGTTATCAGATGGTGTGTTTTCTACAGTGCCTATGGTAAGTTCCTCTTCCTTGTATCTTCACCAAGCCTCCCTGTTAAATCTCCCTATAGTCTAATATTTTTGTTAGATAAAGTGTCTATTCACCCTTCTCTTGGTCTGAAGTGTTGATATTGTTGAGTAGATCAAAATCATTTGGTGCATTGCCACTTAGATTAGTTTCTATTTTGGTTGTATCTTTCTCCCTTTTCACCTGCCCCAATATTAGTAGGAGTAGTGAAAGACCTTAGTGATGCATCAAAGGGAGCTATCCCTTCTCTAGAGATTATCCCCTCAGTTTTGTCAAACCCACAGCAAGAGGGGAGTCTCCATTATGTTGTGTGGAAGAGAGAAGCTCAGCCTTCTTTCAAGGGTGCAATCCACAACGTCAACAGAAAGGAAATAAGTTTCCAAAAGGTTTGGTCACCCTAGAAAGCATCTTTGATTTTGATGACTAATTCAAAGGAGAGAGGCACAATATGATAGCCAAGGAAGATATCTCAACACCCATAGTCATTTTAGAAGGAAAGGTACTTAAAGTTGGTAAAATATATTATATGCTATAAATTGAAAGATTTATTTAACTCAGAAGAAGATATGATGACATCTTCACATGGAGCTACAAGGATCTTAGAGGTTTTGATCTAGGTATTACGTAACACACAATCAAGTTAGATCCTAGCGTACAACCCATGTGCCAAAGGTAGAGGCTTGTTAATCCAAATTTATAACCATTGATGTGCAAGGAGCTCTCAAAACTCATTGAAGCTAGTATAATTCTTCCTATCAAACATTCTTCATGGGTTACCAACTTGGTCCTAGTGCAAAAGAAGAATCAGGAGATACACCTCTATGTAGACTTTAGGGACTTGAATAAGGCCTCCTTCAAATAGCACTACCCTCTCCACCAATGGATCAAATCTTATAAATAGTTGCAAGCATGAAAATATTTTCATTACTAGATGGTTATTTAGGCTATAACCATATTCCTATGCAGGATTGTGACCACTACAAGACCATGTTCACCATAAAGTGGGGAACCTTTTCATACTAGTGCATACCATTTGGACTGATAAATATAGGTGGAACCTTCCAAAGAGACATGGATATGGTGTTTAAAGAGATCATCAATAAGGTCATCTTGGTTTACCTTGATGACATAACTATTTTCTATAAACGTGCAGAGGATCATTTAGATCATCTAGAGCAGGGTTTCCAGAAGTGTCATGAGTTTGGAATCTCTTTAAACCCTAATAAATGCATCTTCATGGTTCATGAAGGTGCCCTCCTCGAGCACATTATTTCAAAAGAGGGGCTCATAATTGATCCAGAGTGAGTCAAGGTGATTTCATCTCTTTCCCTTCCAAGCCATAAGAAGAATCTCCAGAGCTTCCTATGAAGAATCAACTTTGTAAGAAGGTTCATGCCTGGTTTTGCCATTCTAGTCAAGCCCATCATTTCAATGTTAAAATATAATGTTGAATTTAGTTGGAAACACAAGGGCAAGGAAATCTTTGAGGCTATCAAGTGTACCATCGTGCAGGTTCCCACTTTGATCAACCCAAACTATATCAAGGATTTTATCCTTTGTGTATTCAATGGAGTTGAAGGCATCTCAGCCATCCTGACGTAGCAAAACAAAGAGCAACAAGAGTAGCCAATTGCCTTCTTCAGCCAAGTGCTAAAGGATTATAAGTTACACTATAGCTTTATAGACATGCATACCCTCACAATTATGAGAGCACTAAGGAAATTTAGGCATATGCTCTTCAACAACAGAATTCAACTCATGGTGGCGCATGCAAGCATCAAGGAGTTTCTACTTAGAAAAGACATCATTAAGAAAAGAGTTGACTGGATCATAAAATTGATAGAGTATGAAATATATATCCAATTCACCAAGTTGGTACAAGGAAAATTATTATGTGAGCAATTAGATAAATTGGTAAAACTAGAAGATGGCATGGTTCTAGTATCACATGAAGGAGAGTGTGAAAATTAAGAAGATACAACCAACTGGCACAAGATATGAAAATTTTCCTTCAACATAGCATATATCCTTATGGCCTTGACAAAGCTAAGCACAAATATTTTAGGTTATATTCCATTCCATATGTTCTCATATAAATTGTGCTCTTTCAAAAGGACCTCAATGGAGTCCTCCTGAGGTGTATCAAAGCAGATCAAACAAGAAAAATTCTTTAAGAATTCCATGATGGCCTTGTAGGAGGCTATTACTCACCTAAGACCACTATTATGAAAATCATGTGAGTTGGCTATTATTGGTTGAATCTATTAAAAGATGAAAATGTTCATGTTTGAAGTTACAAGAGATGTGCCTTCTTCATAGGAAAGCAAAGACTAGCAGCCTTACATTGCACCCGATTCAAGATGATCAACCTTTTGTACAATGGGGTATAGATTTCATAAGCATGATTAATCCACAATCGAGGAATGGACATAAATGGATTCTCATAACCATCGACTATTTCACAAGGTGGATAGAATTAGTTACACTCAAAGAGGCTAATGAGACATCCATTCTCAACTTCTACAAAGGCATTATAATGAGATTCAATATTCTATCCACCATTATCTCTATAAATATGCTATCCTTCTTTAGGACTAAGATCAGCAAGTGGGCCATCAAGCATAATATCTATCTGAGAACTTCATCAAATTATTACCCTTAGTGTAATTATCTAGTCGAGTCCATGAATAAGAACCTGATTCACATCATAAAGAGGACTCTGGAGGATAATTAGTGAGATTATCATATGAAGTTTAGAATCATACACTAGGATGATCAAATCACATCTAAGAGAGTGTTGGGAAACTCACCCTTCATGTTAGTCTATGAAAGGGAAGCCAGGTTACCAATATCCCTAAAGTTTCCTTCTTTGGAATTCACACATCAATTGGAGTTGCTCTGGAATGATCCCTTTGAAGTAAGAATGGTAGAGCTCATGGAGCTCAAAGAAACTAGAATAGACGCTGTGCGCACCATGGAACTATTAGTCAATTTCTAAAGCCATAAATTGACCAACCCTATAGCTTAAAGGGTCATGACCTATGTTCATATTCTAATTTTCAATCATGCTCAAGACATGTATAGTCATTTATTGGATAGTCATACTCCAATCTTATCTTAACAACTTTTGAATGAAGGGTTATTTGAAAGTGACACACTTCAAGCCATATCTTTCCTTTATAAATCTTGTGTCTTGTCCCTTTTTTTTATCTGCAAGCCTTGAAGAATGATCCAATAGTAAAAGAAGCAGCCAAAATTTAGAAGTAGAAGATCATGTTGTTTCAAAGCTTTTGAAACACTTTAAGCTTGATTAAAGTGCAATTTGATTGATCTTCAAGGGACAGGTCTAGAGAGAAAATAAGAGGGACCCAAGCAAGTATGTATGGTGTCAAAGTAGTTTAAGGTTAGGGATAGGTTGCATAAGCCTCGAACAAAACATTCAAAGCATTCAAGTGTCAAGCAAAAGTTTCAGGAACAAGTCCAAAAAATCCTATCGGCTTTAAAAGGGCTAAGTGTAAAAACCTTTTATTTAGTTAAGTCCTTGGCAAATTATCTTGAGATTTTATTTGGCTAAGTTTAGATTTTACAGACTTTTTATTTTGGGCTAAGTGCTAATTTTCCTTCAGGGGAATTATTTTGGGTTTATTTGGCACAAGTGTTGGGAATTTTGTTAGACATTTTGTTCAAATCAAAAGAATCCTGAAGAGAAAACTCTTTTAGATATTTTGTTCGCAGCAAAGGAACTAAGCGTAATTATGTCAAGAAAATTATCCAAGATAATTTTCCCGAAGACCAAATTCTTTTGGACATTTTGTCCATAACAAATGTCCCAAAGACCTATATTCTCTCAAACATTTTTTCTGATACAAAATCCTAAAGGGTATTTCTTTCAGGAAATGTCCCAAGACAAAGTTTTGAAGGGTATTTTTCTTAAGCAAAGTGTCCTATACATTTTCTCAAAGGATCATTTTTTAGACATGTTATCTCATGAAATTTTTCCCAAAGGGTCATTTCTCGAGAAAGTGGTCCAACACATAAATATTAGGGGTCATTTATCAAGCAAGGTGTCCTATATGATTCCTCTGAATGGAAATTTCTTCAAGAAAGTGGTCAATATAAAAAATCTCAAAGGGTATTTCTTCAACAAAAAAAGCCCACAGCAAAAGTATCAAAGGGGAATTTCTTCTAGGAAAGAGTCCTAAAAAAAGTATCAAAGGGTCATTTATTTGACAAAGATACCTATGTAAAGGTTTCAAACAAGTGTATTCTTTTAGGGAAATTGTTCTACAATGATTCCCCTGAAGACATAATTGCATCGGTCATATTGTTCTTACAAGATTGATCGAGCAAGTGGGACAAGCATGTAGATGTTAAATTCCATCCCCTTCAAGTATCCATTTTATTTGAAAATCCTTAGATGTTCATGTAGACGTCAAATTTGGGCATCATAAAATAGATATTTGCATTCAAAAACCATCAAAGGGTCCCTAACTGAATGTGATCCTGACAAGTGTCCAAATCTTAGGTGCCCAGACCAAATACAATAGCGAGTGGGTAAAGACAAGTAAGTGGGTCCAAGAATATCTAATGAAGCACATTTGGGCATACAAAGGTAGATGAATGGTGCAAGTGAGGCTCGAAAAGTTAAGGGAGCTCAGATTAAGTGCAAGGCCACCACGTGGTGCAAGCATGGAAGCAACAGAGTCCCAAAAGGATACTAAGATCAATACATGATTGAAAAGTGGAAAGAGCACATCTAATTTGACATAAGATTGATGAACAACATTTAATTGAGAAATCAGATCAAAGGCCAGTGAGAGTTAGAAAGGTCAAGAAGCCAATGAGGCTTAAACTAAGTGCAAGGTTACTAAGTGTCTTAATTTGGTAAATCTCGAATCAATAGATGACAATCAATGAATGAAAGACAAATCCAAGGTTTTTGATAGAGGCTGAAGGGGAAGATTTTTGACTAAGTAAAATTCAAAGGAATCAATCTTGAATAGGGTCCGAGTTGAGCCAGAATGAACTAACAAAATTGAACATTGTCATTGGAAAGACACAAAGATAGAATAGGCTTATTTTGACCTAAAATAGTTTGATGTTGTGCAGCCTATGAATCTTCATTAATGTAAAAACTACCAGAAAACCAATAAATAAAATTGGTTTTCAATCTACAGTAAAGCTATAATGGACCTATGCTTGAATATTTCAAAATAAGGCAAATACATGCAATTAATGAAGGAGCACCCCATCCTTGAACATAGTCATACTCTTGACAAACAACCATTAAAAGTAGACATGAACATGGCCCTGAATACAAAAACCTTTCCCTGCAAGGAAGGACATTAATATAGAAGGACTCGAGGAGGATTACGGTGATGGTTTTTTTGAGTGAGATTAGGTTCATTAATGCCCCTTTCGATTCCAATTTTCTCTCTCCCACCTTTTCTCTTCCTATATATACTAGTTTGGAGCTCTTGATTGGCATCTCCTCGACTGGAGATAGTGAATATCTACCAAAATCACTTTGTAACACTCTCTTGAATCAATATAAGATATTTTTTAGATTCTAGTTGAATGTTAAGTGTACTTTATTAAAGTTTGATGTGAAAAGTGTGTATTTCTATTCATCATCTATGTATTCTTCGTGTACCTTGATTCATTTTTGTAGGTTTCTTATAGGTTGTGTGAAGTGTTAGTTATTGATTTCCCTCTTGAAGTGTCATAAGTCCATAGTGTTTTCTATAGACCTATCTCTTCCTATCATTCAAGTTACAGGTCTCTTTTTAGCCTTCATACAAAACACTCATGTTTTCAACCTTATCATAGAACTTAACCAATCCTTGTCCTAATTTAATTCATTAGTAGTCATAGAAGTGTCTAAGTTAATAGTGGATCATTGAATTCTTGGTGTATCACCACATTTAAGCTGGGTTTTCTTTTCTATATTTCTCTCCCTTTTCATCCCAATAGCATAGGCTTAGTAAAAGGGAATATATCTTTACATCTTAGGATCTAGCCTCATAAAAAATCCTAAATGTTTGGCCCAAACTTAGGTAACCCACAGCCTAGGTCCATTCCCATGTTGGACCAAATTTGAAAGTAAGACTTGAACACTTCTACTTTCAGCTAGAGTGTAATCTGAGTCCATTTAATAGTTTTTGGCATGCTCGATGGGACCAATTGAAGAAGAAGCTAAATATTTAGTGCTATCTTTGGCTAAAAAGTGTAGAAGACACTCAACAAGAGCACCTGGTGACCCCAAACATATATGGTCTGTAAAATCCACCCACTTACCTACATGCCAAGAAGAATAAGATCATCTACAAGGGGTATCAACTTTCATTTTAGTGAGCTTCCATCACCCTTAAAGAATAAGGAGAGTAAGAGCATCCTTTCCCCCTATCATAAGGTGCAACATAAGCCACTCACCCCACAGAGCACAATTTACAACACCATTCAGGAGGTTCTATTCTAGGTAACATCTATTTCTTGTTTCATTCACAATGTTGCTTAGGAATCAAGATTCTATACCCTTTAATGGGGGTAGACCTATTAAACTTCAATAATATGATGACATCCCTACTACCTCTTTAAATATTCTACCATACTTTATAGGAGAAAACTCCACTACTCCTATAAAGCACATTGTTGACATTGCAAACCTTTATGTAGTACATCATAGTATGCAAGAAAATTTAGCCATGAGACTATTAGCCACATATTTGAAAGGTAAATCCCTGCAATGGTATAGAGGTCTTACTCTTTCTTCAATAAATTCTTAGGATGAGTTTGGTGAGTGCCTGTGTAAACATTTTGAGGATAGAAGTGACCATGTGTCACTTGTTTCATAACTTACCTCAATCAAGAGAGCACCCCAAGAGTCTATGGTTGATTTCAACTATAGATTCTAAAAGACTTGGGATAAGATCCATTTCATCATTAAGCCCACACCTAATTACACTTTCCTATACTATTTGAGAGCATTAAATTCAGACATTTCAGTCATGATCCAATATATGGGTGGGACAACTCTATCTGGGGATTATGAGATAGCTATAAGGGCAAAAAACAATTTGATACAAGCAGGGAAGCTCATGCCAAGACATCTCATGCCACTTTTTCCTAAGCTTCAACCAACCCCACCTACCATTTCTCCATTTCCCACTCTTAACAACCAACCACAACCTGATGATGGCCAAGTGGATAAATTTGAGAGGATTAAGAGCTTGTTGAAGTCATAGAACAACAAGCTAGTGGATTTAGAGAGACAACAATAGACTTCATATAGGCCATACTCATACCAGGGTCCCTTCAAAACCTAATACCCTACTCAATCTTACAAAATGCCCCCTTATCCATCAAACCAACAAGCCCAAGGCCAAATTTCTCAAGGTAGGTCTTATAATAGCTACAATCCTCTAGTTGCAAATACCTCAAGAGCCTTAGTCTCCACACAAAACAACCTTGCACAAGAATGTTAATGGAAATCAGGAGGATAGTTCAATGAGATGGTAATGGTTACAATTAGATAAATATATCAAGATCTTAGTTGGCAGCATGATCTTTCCTACCAATTCCCTGAAATAATTCCTCCCACACCACAAGGTCCTCTAATGAACCAAGGAAATGCACTTGCCATGAAATCATCAGAAGCTCAAATTCAACATTAAAGAAGCATGGATAATGCACTAGCTAACACCATGTGTGTGAAATTTCAAGAATGGAAGTATATATTTGAGAACATCACAATAAACATGGGGTAGACTACACAAAAGGCAAATGGACTAGTTGCAGCGAATACAAGATACAAGAGGAGGATGTTAGATGACAAATTAGGGAAGCATAAGGATTATTCAACACATCCACAAGCTATTAAATATCCTACCACTTCAAATATAACTACTAAATCTCCTACAACTCAACAAGTACCCCAACATTAGAGGCAACAGCAAAAGTCTCCTTTTATTCCTCATGTCACTCAAATGCCAAGTGATGTTTTTACTTCCAAAGTGAAACCCAAAGGTACTAGCTTTCCTTTAAATATTTTAGATCATATGAAAAAGGCTAATGTCAGTATATCTATGTATGATATTCTATTTATTATAGGATAAAAAGAGATTCTTCAGCAAGAGCACTCCAAGCCTTCTCATGTAAGTGAAATAGTTGACAAGGTAAACACTATTTTTACAAATAGTAGTAAGCCTAGTCCTAGTCAAGTTTCTAATAAAGTATCAAAGTCAATTTCAAAATGATGTTCATTCCTCTAAGGTTGTCAAGCCCCCTCCATTCTATTTTTCATTCATCATAGGGGACTGTTTAGTGCATAATTGTATGATAGATTCAGAATCTTTAACCTCAATCTTGCCTAAAGCCATAACAAATAAGCTTGAGCTTAAGTATGTGCCTAATGAAAAGGGTGTTCTCCAGTTGGATGATTCCCCCACTAAAATAGTAGGTATAGTGAAAGACCTTAAGATCACATTGGCAGCTTGCCCAAATTTTGTCATCACTTAGGATGTAATGGTTGTAGACCTACCCCCATATTTTTCCCTATGTTATCTAGGGAATTTAGTACAATGATTGGGGGTTATTTATCCTCTAACTGGTCAAACATAGTTTTTAGGACCAGATATGGGACTAAAGTCACTATTACGTCTGAACCTCTCTCTTGGTTCCATCTAGAGCCAGACATGCCTAACCTTGAAAATGTCAATTGTATCATATTTGAAGAGGGTAAAAATGCTAGTGAATAAGAACCTCTTGATCCTCTTGAAGGCATTTCAAACCTATACCTAGATGAATGGGTAGTTGACAATCACGGGTTTGATCCCTTTAAAAATCTTGAAGAAGCAAATTTAGGAGTGTATTCTATGCATGAGGAGGGTGTTAATATACCTTGTTGAACTAAAACTACTTAAGAGGAGGATGATTTATGGACTTTATTCTTTGATGACTTAAGGTAAAAAAATAGTAGTAGAGTTGGGGCCTTATTGGTTTCACCCTAAACTTAGAAGTACTATTCAGTTATGAGAGTTCAATTTAGTTGCACTTCAAACATAATTGAATATGAAGCTCTTTTACATGGCTTGCAAGAGGCAAGAAGAAGGGGTGTCAAACTTCTTCAATTTAAAGGTGAGAGTGAACTTGTTATAGAACAAATGAAAGGAATAGTTGCATTCAAAAACCATCATTTGAAGGCCTATAAGCATCACGTATAGTATCTCATAGAAGATGTTTTAGCATTTAATATACAATCCATACCAAGAGAGGCAAGTCAACATGTAGATAGGCTTGTAGCTATTGGAGCTCAGTATGAGGTTGTAGAAGGAGTCAAAGGCAACCATAGCCAAAGCAAGGTCAAGGTCATATGTAGGCTAGATGTACCTAAAAATGAGGCAAGTTGGTAGGTATTTGAAAATTATGACTAAATTATATGTTTTCTAATGCAAGAGGTAGAATTTTACCATAAAAATCAAAATAAGTTCCAACATCAGTATGATGACCAGATAGTATAGTTGAGATCTAATAAGCTACCTAAGGGGCTTATGACTTTAGAAAGCATCTTCAATGAAGATGACCAAGTGAGAAAAGGCAAGGCATGTATCTCAGCCAAAGAGAAACATTATGAAAGGATAGATATCCGTTGGCCATTTTTTTCCCACATAAAAAATAGCTTAGATACAATACAATGTCTAGAGGTTCTGGTGTAGAGAAAGAATGATCAAATGGCTTGAGCATATTTTGGATGGAATGAGAGGTCCTAGAGTCTCATGTTGTTCACAAAACTTTTTAAACACTTTAATCTTGATTAAAGTGTAATTTGTCAATATTTTCAGGACAAGTCTACAAAGCAAAGAGAGGGATTTGAGTAGGTTTTCATGGTGGTCAAAGCAATTCAAAGTCATGCAATAAATCTACACAAGTTTTAGGTTTTCAAAATTCATTTGAGCCTTCAAAAGATCCAACAAAAGTTTCAAGAACAAGTTCAAAAGAGCCTACATGATTTAAAAATCTAAGTGGAAAAAACCCATCTTTCCCTTTTTGCTTTGAAAAATCCATAACTCTAGATGCAATTTGCACTAATGCAAATTGCTTCATTAGTTTTGAATCATGTGAAGCACCCATCTTCTAAAATGGTGAAACCCAGAACCCTAGGTGAACCTTGCTTATTTCACAATGTACAAAATGCACTTTGGACTCTGGATCTTGTGAAACACTAATATCCAAGAATGGTGGAACATGGAACTCACAATGCACTTTGCACATTTTCATAATGCGTAAAATGCATGGTGGGCTCTAGATCTCACCATACACCTAGTTGGTAGAATCTAAAACCTGACATGCACTTTGCACTTTTTCACAATGTGCAAAGTGCATGATATGATCTAGATTTTGCTAAACCTATAACCCCCCTTTTCCATAGAACCTAAAACTCTAAGTGCGCATTGAATGTTGTGAAACTATAAAGTGCATGATCATCTTCACCTTTTGCCAGACCACCAAACCATAGGATACAAAACCTTGAATGCACTTTGCACATTTTCAAATGGGCAAAGTGCCCCATGGGTTCTGCCTTTCACTAAACCTATCATTCATTCTCATAGAGAGTGGACTTGCTTCAAGTATATCCAACCTCCACCACCAACCACCCTATCTTCAGTTAATGAAGGGGTTTTTCCTATAAAAACTAAGTACTTTTATGAATTATTTATCATATGGAAAATTACTGTGTATCATAATACTCTCATAAACTCTTAAGCCTTTATGTAAATTGGACCTACCTCAAGCACCTTCCACTTCCATCGAATATCAAACGTGCTTCAACACCACAAAGGTTCGACGTGCTTCTAACACCTTCAATTTGCACTAGAGAATTTAGCTACTTAGGACACCTATAGATTCTAATAGCTTTCATAGTTGGTTTCTCAAGAGTGATAAATTTAGTCTACTTACTCAGATACTTTTAGTCACATAAGGTAAGCCAGAAATGGTTCTTTTAGTTCTAAGATATATATATTTGGTCCTCATGAGCAAGGTGGCATAAAATCCTAATATAAAGATCTGGGGGTTAGGAGGCAGTTAGAGCTTTCAATTCTTTTATGAAGTATTTAAGGATTTATTTTCACAGTAAGGTCATGAATCATAATGCAAAACTAATTCTTGTCTTCTAGTGCCTCTCTCTTAGCCAATGAAAGGAACTAAAGACTAACTAGGACTAATTAAGGATAAATGTTGATGATGGACTAGTTATGACTAGACCAAAAGATGGTGGAATACCCTTGATAAATGGAAACTCATTGATTATTCTTGGAACATGCTCCCACTTCTCTCTCTCCCTTCTCTATATTATTCCTTTCTCTTCATTTGTAAAGGGTTCTCCTATTTGGAAATTTCAAGGGATTAGTTCTCTCTTATTTGGAATTTTTAGAGAAACTGGGGGACTCTTTGAGATATTGTAAAGTATGTTCCTCTTGATTAGGCTCAACCCTGTTAAGCATTTGTAAGAAATACCTCTTGATACAATATAAGGACTTCATTTTCCTATCTCTTTCCTAGAATCTATGTTGAGCAAGTTGTGCACTATGGCATTGTCTGAAGGAGAATCTTCCTCATCTATGGTCCTTCTTTTTGACCTTGTTTAAGGAGTTTTCATTGATGTTTGCAGATGTGGATTAGTGTTATTTATACCATTGATGTGAGCTTTTAGTGAGTCTTAAAACTCCTTATTTTCATTTGTTGCTTCTTGAGCCTATTCCATGAAATACTTATGAAATTAGCTTGATTTTTGAGGTTGTGTGAGCTAGTATTATTTTTTGTAGATCTAGTGTGGGTTCAAATTTATGGGAGTTTCTCATTTTTATTTTGTAAATTACCTGGTAAGCTTTATTATGATCTGTTATCCCCTTTTTAACCCTTTTCTCTGTGAAGCATTAGTTTAGCATTAGTTTTAGGTGAGCATCAAAGAGGAAGTTGGTCTACTCCTGAGGTTTAGCCCCACCATAGGTGACCCACATCTTGGGGTTGTTCCCATCGTACAACTCAAGTTGGAAAGGGCCTAAATAACCCTCTTCTAAGGGTGAAAATTTGAGTAGTAGTAGTTTTGGCACACCTTATGGGACTAAGGTCCAAAGTAGTGGAAGGATTTTTGGTGTTGTTATTTTACATATCAACCTTTGGAGGTATTCTAAAAACATAAATAAAATTTGGTATGTAAAATCAATCACCTTTTAATCAATATGCTTATTCTCTACCTCAACATCATACTTATCAGGCAAATAATGTTTATGTGTTCCCCCCAAGTGGCCCTCATGTAGCCTATCAGACCTGCCATGGCCTCTATCCTCCTCATAACCCTGTATATGGCCAAGGTCAACCTCTTTTTCATTCAAATTAGTACCCTAATTCACCTTGTTAAGACTATGTTTATCCTCTTACATCCTTGTCAGGAATATAGCAAACACTATCAATTTATGTTGAGTTGATAAAGGAGCTTGGTAGGGATTTGGAGTTTTCTCCAGTCATCCCTATCCATGTTCTACAAGAGGTAAGGAGTGATATTCAATTGGTCAAAAATAGATGGTTAGTTTGTGAGGGTGAAAGGTGGTCATCTTATGATAATGAGGACATAACAATGATGAGAGACATCATCCATAATGCAGATAGTGTGTTGATGTCTTATGAGGATCAACAAGCTCATTTAGATCAGTCTTATGTGTCCTCTCCTTTCCAAGAGGCAATTAGTTTTCCCTCTCCTACCCCAACACCCATTCCCACTGAAGAACATGAGGCTATCCCATCATAGATCTTCTCCAAAGCATTTGACCCTGACTATGTCATGCCCTCACTTGTGAGACCACCTTCTCCTATAACCTTCCAAAAGGAAGAAAAGGTGGCTATTCCCTATACTTTTTCCTCATGGGAATCAATTTAAGAAGGCACAAAGAGGGAGGGGTGATATTTGAGGCATTCCAATAAGTAGTCTTGAAAAAGGAGTTGTTAGGAACCCGTGCTTAATTGCTATGGACGCATATGCTTTGTAAGTCGTCCCTTAGAGCTTATTCAAATTATCCCACATACAAGGGGAAGTAGTAGTTGTTAGAATAGAGTTAGTATATAAGTAAGTGTTAAGGCTGAATAAAGGCATCCACGAATTCATTGTATTGAGCTTGCTCAAAGGAGGTTGCCCCCTCGAAGAGGCCTGCGATCAATATAAGCTTTTTGTGTTTCTGTTATTGGTAAGAGTTATTTTATTTTGGCATATTTTGATTAAATCTGTTGTAAGAGGTAAATTGTTGTAGGAGGTTCATCACATTTGGTATCAGAGCACTTTCTTGGCTTTGTGGGTAGATTTGGAGCAATTTTTTTTCAAAAGCAGGGCTTTCCAGGAACTGCGCCATTTTTTGGCAAGAAATTTTTCATTGCAGGTTCCATCATTTCGGATTGGGTAAATACCTATCCGCTTAACTATGGGAAGTGCTTGGGCATAAGCCCTAAAACTCATTGTGAGGAGTACCACAGGAACCCCGAAGTAGCTGGCCCATTGAGAGGACCTGCCAGCGAAAAGGGCAACGACCCCATCCTGATTGACTAGATCCCACCCGTGAGGTAAACCAAAAGCTATCGTTAAGAGGTAAACCCGTGGCCAAAAATTCCTGGAGAGCGGTACTCGCTCAGACAGCTTTGGTGGCCAGAGAGAATTTAAAAATCCTTTAGGCAGCCAAACAAACCTGGGGGTCCATATCCAACTTATCAGGTTCAGAGAGCAAACAACAGCATACCCACAGTTGATGATATTTCAAACCACACAGTTGCAGACAATCCGTTCTTGAAACAGCCGCTTATAAAAAATTATACAAAAAAAAAAAAAAAAACAGCAGCAAAAAAAAAAACAGCAGCAAAGCAAAAAAAAAAAAAAAGTCCAAAATTTTTTTGCAAAGGATCCCCGGCTATTCACAACTGGTTATGGTCACCACTCATGCAGGCACAAAAATCATGGAGGAAGAAATCACCACATTGAAATCTCAGGTTACAGAGTTAACCGATATGATGCGTGGCTTGAATCAACAGAATAGCATCTTGTTCAACCGAATGCAGAAGGAGGAGTCTTCTTCAGACCGTCCCTCCTTTACTTCCAACTCCTCCCGTGGACCTAAGCTAGACTTTCCACGGTTCAATGGTACAGATCCTACAGGATGGATATATCGAGCTGAACAATTCTTCAACCTCCACAATACTTATTCTGCAAACAAAGTCCCAATTGCTTCCTTTCATTTGGAACAAGAAGCACTTCAGTGGTACCGTTGGTATCTCAAGACCAATGATGAACCTGATTGGTCAACTTTTGCATCCTTAATTTTGGGTAGGTTTGGTCCCTCAGCATTCGAGGATTTCACAGGGACTCTCACCAAACTCTGTCAAACAGGAACTGTTTGGGAATATCAGCTTGAATTTGAAAAACTCGCTAATCACACTGAAGGGTTGTCAGATGACTTCTTCAAAAGTTGCTTTGTTAGTGGCCTTAGAGAGCCGATCCGCTCAGAGGTAAAAATGTTTCGACCTGAAAATATGATGGACGCTTTGGGTCTGGCTAAGTTAGCAGAAGATAAACTCTCCACACAGCGTTGACCTCCCACCTTTTTACCAGCCAAGAACACAGTGAATCAGCGAACAACCATAACCACACCAATCAAGTGCCTGACTGAGGCAGAGATGTGGACTCGTAAAGAAAAAGGATTATGTTACAACTGTGATGACAAATGGGTTAAGGGTCACAGGTGCGTCCAACAAAAACTTTACTTGCTAGATGTGGAGTCACCACCAGAACAAGACAGCGAGATTGATATTCTAGAATTTCAAGATGCTCAAGATGAACCCGGCACTGAAGAGGACCCAATGGTTCAAGAGACTCAACCTGAGATCTCAGTACATGCACTAGCAGGTGTCACTACTCCCCAAACCATGAAGGTCAAAGGGTGCTTCAAAAATATCCCTCTCACAATCCTCATTGACTCGGGCAGTACTCACAATTTCATTGATCCTCGCATTGCTAAGGTAGTAGACTGCTTTATATACCCTTGTTCTAGCTTTGAAGTCATGATTGCTAATGGGGGCACATTGCCATGTAAAGGGAAGTGTCGAAATGTGCGTCTTGCAATCGGCGATTATAATTGTTGCTCTGATATGTTTGCCCTACCCTTAGGTGGGTGTGATGTGGTTTTAGGGGCACAATGGCTTCGCACATTAGGACCTATTTTATGGGACTTCTCTGAGCTTTGGATGCAGTTCATAGATAATGGTCAGAAGCACACCTTAAAAGGGTTATTACCAGGATCTGCTAGCATCATCAGTTCTCATCGCATGGAAAAACTTTTGAAAAAAGGCTCACATGGGGTCATTGCACAACTGCATTCCATTCAACTCCAGACCTCTACTGCTTCTAACCACCCTACAGACTTACAAGCCATACTCGACAAGCATGTAACCATTTTTTTAGAACCAGTAGGGCTACCCCCTTCACGGCCTGAAGATCACCGCATTCCTCTCCTTCCAGGAAGCATTCCACCCAACATTCGCCCATATCGTTACCCCCATCTGCAAAAGACAGAAATTGAGAACTTAGTCTGGGAACTCCTCAAGTCTGGCGTTATCCACCCCAGCACCAGCCCATATTCCTCCCCAGTGCTTCTTGTCCACAAAAAAGATGGGTCGTGGTGCCTTTGCATTGACTTTCGAGCCCTTAACCACCTCACTATCAAGGATAAATTCCCAATTCCTGTCATCGATGAGCTTCTTGATGAGCTCCATGGGGCCAAATTCTTCTCCAAGTTGGATCTGCATTCTAGCTATCATCAAATTTGAGTGCATCCTGATGACATTCCCAAGACAGCCTTCCGTACACATGAGGGTCACTATGAGTTCCTTGTCATGCCATTTGGCCTTACAAATGCCCCTTCCACTTTTCAAGCACTCATGAATAAAATCTTTCGGCCTTTTCTCCGTCAATTTATTTTAGTTTTCTTTGATGACATTTTGATTTACAGCCGCACATGGGCCGACCATCTCCAACATCTTGACAAGGCATTACAGTTGTTAGCCGACAATCAATTATGTGCCAAGCAATCCAAGTGTTCATTCGCTCAAGAGGAAATTGACTATTTGGGGCACATTGTTTCAGCCAATGGGGTTCGCGTGGACCCAGAAAAAATTAGTGCTATGCAAAATTGGCCTCAACCAACCACCCTCAAGAGCCTTCGTGGTTTCTTAGGCCTAATAGGATACTATCGCAAGTTCGTCAAAGATTATGGAAAGATCGCGGCTCCTTTGACTTCCTTATTGAAGAAGGATGCTTTCACCTGGGGTGCAACAGCTGATCAGGCATTCATCCAACTCAAACAGGCTATGTGTAGTACACCAGTTTTGGCACTGCCAGACTTCACCAAAACTTTCACCATTGAAAGTGATGCCAGTGGCATTGGCTTGGGTGCTGTTCTTCTCCAAGAGGGCCGACCAATTGCCTTCACCAGCAAAGCCCTTTCTGGCCGCAATTTAGCTTTGTCTACATATGAAAAGGAAATGATGGCAATTTTACATGCAGTACAAAAATGGAGACCCTACTTACTGGGAAACCATTTTTGCATCAAAACTGATCATCAGAGTTTGAAATATTTCTTGGAACAGTGGGTTTCATCCCCAGCTCAGCAGAAGTGGGTCAGCAAACTCATGGGCTATGACTATGAGATCACCTATAAGAAGGGAAAAGACAATGTTGTGGCTGATGCTCTCTCAAGAACCTTCAAGGACCACCCTTCCCTCTCTGCCATCTCCATGCCCATTCCTAAATGGTTGGAATCTGTCCAACAAGGGTATGTAAATGATCCATCCTTATGCCACATCATTCATCAATTGGCCACTGACCCCTCTGCCATACCACATTATTCATGGGATGGTGCTTCTCTGCGATACAAGGGTCATTTGGTGCTTCCCCAAATTTCAGACCTACATCAGGCTATCTTCTATGAAATTCATGCTTCCCCCTCAGCAGGGCACTCAGGGTTTCTCAAAACCTATGAGCGGGCACGTCGACACTTCTTTTGGAAAGGCATGAAAACCAAAATTAAACAGATGGTGGCTGAATGTGAAACCTGCCAACGACACAAAGGTGAAACCACATTGACTCCTGGTTTGCTCGCGCCCTTGCCCATTCCTACTAGGATTTGGACAGATATTTCCATGGATTTCATCGAGGGCCTCCCTAAATCTGGGGGAAAGACAGTGATCCTAGTTGTTGTCGATCGCCTCTCCAAATATAGTCATTTTTGTGCACTCAGCCACCCATACACCGCGTCCACAGTTGCACAGGTTTTCTTGGATCAGATCTTCCGTCTTCATGGCATTCCTTCTTCAATTGTCTCAGATCGTGATGCCACTTTCACTAGCCATTTTTGGACGGAACTATTTCGTCGCACAGGCACACAGTTGAAAATGAGCTCTGGGTACCACCCACAAACAGATGGCCAGACAGAAATCGTCAACAAATGCTTGGAGACCTTCCTTCGTTGTTTTGCTTCAGAACAGCAACATCAATGGGCCAAGTGGCTTCCCCTAGCTGAATGGTGGTACAATACCTCATACCACACTTCCACCAAAATGACTCCCTATGAGGTAGTTTATGGTCAAGCACCACCACCACTTCTTCCATATCATCCTGGTAGCTCATCAGTTCAGGCAGTTGACACTACTCTCCGAACTCGAGATCAGATTATCCGCACCTTGCGAAACAATCTCCACATGGCCCAAAACCGAATGAAGCAGCAGGTTGATCAACACCGCTCTGAGCGTACCTTTCAACCTGGTGATATGGTCTTTCTTCGTCTGCAGCCATACAAGCAATCATCACTAAAACAAAAAGGGCACCAAAAGCTTGCTCCAAAGTTTTATGGGCCATATAAGGTTCTCCAAAAGATTGGGTCAGTTGCTTACAAGTTAGAGCTTCCACCTTCCTCCCAAGTTCATCCCATCTTTCATGTCTCCTGTTTGAAACAAGTTCTTGGATCCAACATCCGAGTGCAGACAGCTTTACCAGCACTTGATAACGAAGGCTCCATCCTTCTCGAGCCCGAAGCAATCTTGGACAGGCACACCCGCCAACTTCGATCCCGCTCCATCACAGAGGTCTTAATCCAATGGCACGGCATGCAACCAGAAGATGCAACATGGGAACCACTCTTCCAGATTCAACAACAATTCCCACATTTGAAGCTTTGAGGGCAAAGATTTTTTTTAAGAGGGAGGGGATGTTAGGAACCCATGCTTAATTGCTATGGACGCATATGCTTTGTAAGTCGTCCCTTAGAGCTTATTCGAATTATCCCACATACAAGGGGAAGTAGTAGTTGTTAGAATAGAGTTAGTATATAAGTAAGTGTTAAGGCCAAATAAAGGCATCCACGAATTCATTGTATTGAGCTTGCTCAAAGGAGGTTGCCCCCTCGAAGAGGCCTGCGATCAATATAAGCTTTCTGTGTTTCTGTTATTGGTAAGAGTTATTTTATTTTGGCATACTTTGATTAAATCTATTGTAAGAGGTAAATTGTTGTAGGAGGTTCATCACAGGAGTTAGTTGTGCCAAAATTATACCAAGCAACCATATATCAACTCAATGAGCTTGGTGTACAAGAGTTTTGAGACTCTCCCTCCTTTCCTCAACCATCAAAGAAGCCATTCAAAGTCCCTAGCTAAAAGGACACTTTCCTAAGTTGTAACCAAGGTGAAAATTTTCACCCTTCCACCATATCCCTCTTGGAGAAAGAAGCTATTATACAAAGGATAAAGGAAGAGCTCACAGTCGTAGTTGAGACACAGGTGGACAATACAAGTTCATATGATGAGGAGATCATAATAGGTAGGCCACTTAAAATGGAGGAACATGTTTTAGATTTGAAATTAAAAGAGCTTGAAAAAAATCAATAGGATAGCCTACATGAACCTTTTATGTAGGTCAAGATTAGCTAAAATAGTTTAAAAGATCAATGGCAAAACCTATGCTCAGATTTATTAAGTGAAATAGAGTAGCTTAATGTTGCAAACTTGCCTGAAGAGGACAATCCTCAATCACAACATAAGGAAAACCTTAAATGGAATACTAAAGATCCATTCTATATAGATGAAGAAGAGGATCAAGACCAGGAACTAGAGGTTGGTCCACTTCAAGATGAGGTGTTAGTTGAGGATAGCCCAGATATGTTGGAGTGAGAGAAAATCATATCAGACCTTGAGCTAGAGAAATGTGATATTTTTAGACCTTGGTTGGTTAGATCAACCCTCATTTGAAGTTAAAGAGCAAGATTCAAATCTTGAGTGAGGTTGATGAAAGAGACATCTCAAATGCTCAAGAGATCAAGTTTGAAGAGCATACCAATAAAGATCCTAATGAGTTATGGCAATGGTTCAATGCCATAATCAAAGAATTTAGAGAGGCCAAGGGACATGTCCTTCTTCCAAAAAGCTATAAACATGTTGCTCTAAGCATGAATAATACTAATTTTTATAAGGACAAAGTGGAAGGCTATGGTCTTTTTGAACCATCTATTGAACCAAATGTAGTTTCTCTCAAGAGCCCAAATGAAGTCTTCAAGCAAGACTTTCTCAAGAGTGATCAGAAACATCAAGCAAGTGCTCCTACAGTCCAACATGATCTAAGTTTGGAAGACTTGGACCAATATGTCTACATTGGAGACATGTTTTTCCCATTTAATCTAGTGGAAGGTGCATCAAAAGGATTGACCATCAAGCTAACTAGTTCACCAATTCTTGTACCTCCAAAGCAAGGTATTTTTCATCTTGGATTGTTACAAGTGAATGATACTCATATTTTCCAATTTAATCCAAGAGGGAGAGACTTGTAAATTGTAACCTTGTATATATTATGATAGATTTCATGCTTTCCTCTAGGTGACTTGTGTACATTTCCTTTCCTTTAATGTGTTCCCTTTTCCAAAGTGCCTTGGGAACTTTGTTGTCATTTTGTTCTTTGTCCTTGTTCCTTCAAGAGAGGTTATAAAAAAAGGGGTCAGCCTTGTACCAAGTATCAAATCAAGATGTTGAATCAAATAAGATGACTACATGCCCAATGGATTGAACAAGGAAAAATGGTTTGCATTCTCAAGAATATCAGGCATGCTTCCCTATGAGTCACCAAAAATGTTGGCCATTTTTTGCCTGTATACAAAACATCTTGGATACAATGTAGTTTCTAAAGGTCCTAGTGTAAAGAAAGAATGATCAAATGGATTAAGAAAATTTTTGGTTGGAATGAGAGGTCCCAGAGTCTCTTGTTACTCACAAAACATTTGAAACAATTTAAGGTTGATTAAAGTGTGATTTGTCAGTATTTGAAGGATAACTACAGAGCAAAGAGAGGGATTTGAGCAGGTTCTCGTGGTGGTTAAAATAGTTCAAATTCATGCAACAAATCTGCACAAGTTTTAGGTTTTTATAATTCATTTGAGCCTTCAAAATATCTAAAAATAGTTTTAGGAACAAGTCCAAAAAATCCTACATGATTTAAAAAACTAAGTGAAAAAAAAACCCATCTTTCCCTTTTTGCTTTGTGGAATCTAAAATTTTGGATGCCTAGTAAATTGCTTCATGGGTTTTCGAGCCCACGAATCACCCATCTTCTAAAATGGTAGAACCTGGAACCCTACATACACCTTGAATGTTTCACAATGTGAAAAATGCACTTTGATATCTAAATCCCATGAAACACAAATATCCAAGACTAGTAGAACATGGAACTCACCATGTACTTTGCACATTTTCATAACGTGCAAAATAAATGGTGGGATCTAGATCTTACCATGCACCCAACCAATAGAATTTAGAACTCAGCATGCACTTTCTAGATTTTTGCAATGTGGAAAGTTCACGATGGGCTCTAGATCCCATAAAACCTATAACTTCCCTTTTTTTTAGAACCCAAAACTCTAAGTGCATATTGCATGTTGTGAAACATGTAAAGTGCACGATCGTCTCCACCTTCTGCTAGACCACCAAATCGTAGGATGTGAAACCCTAAGTACACTTTTCACATTTATAAATGTGAAAAGTACCCCATGGGTTACACCTTATACCAAACCTATCATTCATTTCCATTGAGATTACACTTGCTTCAAGAAGATCTAACCTCCACCACCAACTACCCTAGTTACAATTAATGAAGGGGTTTTTCTTATAAAAACTAGGTATTTTTACAAATTATTTATCATATGAAAAAAATTTATGTGCATCTTGAGACTCCCAAAAACTATTATTCCTTTACGAAAAGTGGAATTCCATTAAGCACCTTCCACTTCCACCACATATTTGACATGCTTCAACACCGTAGAGGCCCGATGTGCTTCCAACACCTTCAAGTTTTGTTAAAGAATTTTGTTGCTCATGACACATGTAGATTCTACCAGTTTTCATAGTTGGTTTCTTATGAGTGATAAATTTAGTCTACATTCTTAGATATTTTTAGTTGCTTAAGACAGGCCAAGCACAAATCTATCAATTCTACGATATAAATATTTGGTCCTCATGAGCAAGATGGCATAAAATCCCAATATAGAGATCTGGTGGTTGGGAAGTGTTGGCCATTTTGACCCACATACCAAGATTTTACCTAGTTTGAACATATGATTAGGATCCTAATTGATGAATAGATCAGGTGGCTTTAAAGCAAACTCAACATTGCAAGTGAAGGGATCCAGGCAGGCTTTCATAGTGCTGAATAATTACATAAATAGGTCCAAAAAAGAACCCTTTGTTACATCACATTTTCAAATTTTGGCTAAGTGTGGCATTCAAAATTCCTTCAGAGGAAGTGTTCCACACAAAACCCATAATAAATCTACAAGGTCTAATTCTTTTGGGATTTTTATGCCACTTTACTTGGCTAAGTGTCAGAATTCTTTTAGGAATTGTGTTTCAGACTTATTATTCAAGTCTCGAGAATTATTTTGAACATTTTGTCTAGAATAATTTCTTTGAAAGTCCATTCTTTGAAAAGGGTCCTTAACAAAAGATTCAAAGGATATCTTTCAGAGGAATTAGTCCAAAACAAAAATCTTGAGGGGCACTTTTTCAGGTAAAGTGTCCCAAATAATTTCCCCGAAGGGTACTTTTCTCAGGGAAATGGTCCAGTACAAAAATTTTGAAGGATATCTCTCAGGGAAATGATCCACTTCAAGGTTTTTAAAGGGTACTTTTCTTTTTGAAATGACACTTTTTAAAATTTTGAAGGGTCAGTTTCTTGGGCAAGTGTCCTCTACATTTTCTCTGAAGGATATTTCTAGAGTGAGGTGGACCAAGTCAAAGTTCTGAAGGGAACTTTTTAAGGTTTTAAAATGGTAGTTTTCCAAAGATATAGATCTCAAAGACATGAATACGTACAGACATTTTTTCTGCAATAATTATTCAAGTCAAGGATAAAGCAAATGAATTCCTTTGGAAAAAGTGTTTGACATAAAGCCCACAAAAATTGTCTAGCAAAAGGCCTGAAGAAATGTCTTGGCATAAATCCCATAATAATATGCCTGATGCAAAATCTCTGATAATTATTTTGGGGAAGTTGTTTTATTCAAGCCTTCAAAGTTGATTCAACAAATTATACATTCTCACAGATGTCAAATAGGGGTACGCAAACATCAATTTTAAGCCCCATGGAATAGTCATTTGGATTTAAAAAGGTAAGATCAACGATTGACATTTGATCATATAAAATATCCAATGGTGAGTGATAAATTATAGGTTAATGGGCCCAGATAGATCAGTGGCTCACATTTAATCATGGATTTAGATCTAACATCATGTAAACAAGTCAAAGGGATCCCTGACTGAATGTAGGCTTAACAACTATCTAAATCTTGGGTACTTAGATCAAATCTAATAGTTAGTAGGTAAAGATAGATCAGTGGGTCTAGATAGATCTAATGGAGCATGTTTGAGTGTAAAAAGGTAGATCAATGGTACAATCAAGGTTAGAAAATTTAAATATCTTAGGGGCCACCACATGGCATAAGCGTAGGAGCAGATAGACTGACAACAGATCTTGAGTGCAAATATAGGGTTGTCAAGTAGTACCAACTTGAATAGAAAAGATAGGTTAAGGATAGATCCAAGGGATCACATTTTCCCATGCCATGAAGATCGCACGGTGTGAGAGGGAGTCAATAAGTCAATAGGTTGAGTTAGATAATTGGTGGCTAATGAGCAAAGGGTAAACCCAGGATATTTAACAGAAGTTGACAAATCTATTTTTGACTTGGGCAAGGTAAGTATGAATGAAACCAATCTCTAGCATGATCCAAGTTACATCAAGAGTAGATATTTTGGGATTGAACAGTGGCATTAAGACTATTTAAAGACAAAATAGGTCCTTTTTTGACCTAACATAGATCAGGGTGGGTTAGTAGCTAATCATATGATATAGATATTTCCAAGTGGATGTATTAACTATAAAAAAACCAATATTTTAAAGGTGTTTTCAATCTATAGTAAGCCTAGGTGTAAGAAATGTAGGATCATCCCTATCCATAAGACAACCACTAAAAGCAGACATGAGCATGACCCTGAATACAAAGACCTCACCCTACAAGGAATGATACTGATACATAATAACTTGAAAATATTCATGTAAAAAAAAGAATGGCCCCTACAATTTATCTTGATTTTGTATCTTCCATCACGCTAGAAAAGTATAGAGTGACATTAATGCAAAAGCAAGCTTGAGTAGGATTGAGGTATGGTTATTCTAAACAATATGGGGCTCATTAATGATCTCTTCAGCACCATTTTTTCTCTCTCCCCCTTTTTATTCATATAAATATGGGCCTTGATCTCTTGATTTGGATCCCTTGGATGGAGATAGGGAAGCTCTACCAAAATCACTTTATAATACTCTCTTCAAACAATACAAGACAATTTTCAGATTCTAGTTGAATGATAAGTATGTTTTATTGAAGTTTGATGTGAAAAGTGCATGTTTTTATTCATCATTTATATGTTATTCATGTACCTTGCTTCAATCTATTAGTTTCTTGTAGGTCATGTGAAGTGTTAGGTAGTGGCATTCTTCTTGAAGTGTCATAAGTCGATAGTGTCTTATATGGACCTCCCCTTTTTCATCCTTCAAGTCACAAGTCTCCTTTCAACCTTCATATAAAATACTCATTCTTATAACCTTGTCATAAAGCCTGATCAATCCTTGTCTTGTTTGAATTAATTAGTAGTCATATAAGTGTCCAAGCTGAAAGTGGATAATTAAATATTTGGTGCATCAATGCATTTAGTATAGATTTCCATTCTTGTATTTATCTCCCTTTTCACCCCAACAATTTGTAGGTTTTAGTGAGAATGAGTTGAGTGATGTATCTAAGGATCTAGCCTTGTCAAAAATCCTAAAGGTCTGACCCCATTATAGGTAACCCATAGCCTAGGTTCATTCCCATGTTGGGTCAGGTTTTAGAGTAGGACTTGAACACTTCTACTTTCAACTACGGTGTAATCTAAGTCCATAATAGTTTTAGCATACCTGATGGGACTAGTTGAAAAAAGAAACTAAGAATTGGTACTATCTTTGGCTAACAAGTGTAATGGACACTTAGCAAGATCACCTAGCAACTCCAAACACCTTTATATTGTAAAACCCAACCCCTTACCTACATGCCAAGAAGTACAAGATCATCTACAAGGGGTATCGACTTCCATTTTAGTGAGCTCCCAGCACCCTCAAGAAGAAGGAGAGTAATAACATCCTTGTCCCTTGCTAAAAGGTGCAACATAATCCACTCACCTCATAGAGCATAGTCTACACCTCCATTCAAAAGGTTTTATTCTAGGTGAAGCTTATTTCCCATTCTATTACAATGTTACTAAGAAATCAAGCTATTATACCCTTTAATGGGTGGAACCCTCTTAACCTTCAATAATATGATGACATCCCTCCTACCTCTTTGAATAGCCTACCATAATTTATAGGATAAAACTCCACCACTCCTATAGATCACATTGCTGACATTGTAAACCTTTGTGTAGTACATCACATTACACAAGAGAATGTAGCCATGAGACTACTAGCCACATCATTGAAAGACAAAGCCCTGTAATGGTATAGAGGTTTAACTCCTACCTCAATCCATACTTGGGATGAGTTTGGTGAGTGCCTATTTAAACATTTTGAGGATAGAAGTGACCATGTATCACTTATGGAACAACTTACCTTAATCAAAAGAGTACCTCAAGAACCTATGGTTGATTTCAACTATAGATTCCAAAACACATGGGATAGGATCCATGTCATCATTAATCCCACACCCAATTATGCTTTCCTTTACTATTTGAGAGCATTGAATTTAGACATTGTAGTCATGATCCAATCTATGGGTGAGACAAATCTACCTGGGGCTTATGAGGTAGCTATAAGAGAAAACAACTTTTTTATATAAGCAGGTAAACTCATGCCAAGACCTCTCATGCCACTCTTTCCCAAACTTCAGCCAACCCCACCTACCATTACTCCACTCCCCACTCCAAACAACTAAACCCAAATTAATGATGGCCAAGTGGATAAATTTACAAGGATTGAGATCCTATTAAAGGCATAAAACAATAAGCTAGTGGCTCTAGAAAGATAGTAGCATATTTCATATAGGCCATACTCATACCAAGGTCCCTTCCAAACCCAATACCCTACTCAATCCTATAATAGACCCCCTTACCCATCAAATCAACAATCCCAAGGCCAACTTACTCAAGGTAGACCTTATAATAGCTACAACCCTGTAAATATAAGTAGCTTTAGAGCCTTGGTCCCTACATAAAACAATCTTGCATAAGAAGGTCAATGGCAGTTAGGGGAATAGTCTAATGAGATAGTAATGGTTACAAATGGGGAGATGTATCAGGACCCTCATTGGGAGAAAATTCCTTCATTCCTAGGCCATGACACCATGGCTCCTCTACCACAAGGCCCTCCAATGAACTAAGGTAAAGTGCCTGCCATGACATCATAAAAAAGCTCAAATTCAATAGAAAGGAAGCATGGGTAATGCACCGGTTAACACAATGTGCATAAAATATCAAGAAGGGGATCATACATTTGAACATGTACCAACAAACTTGGGGGAGATTACATAAAGTCCAAATAAATCAGTTTTAGCCTATACCAGGTATAAAAGGAAGATGTTGGATGATAATTTGGAGTAGTCTAATGCTTCTTCAACACCTCCACAAGCTAGTTAGTATACTACCATTTCAAATACAGTTGATAAATCTCCTACAACTAAATAAGTACCTAGACATCAGGGATAGAAGTAAAAGTCTCCTTTCATTCCTCATGTCACTCAAGCACCAAGTGATGCTTCTGCTTCCAAGGTGCAATCCAAAGGTACTAGTTTCCCTTTCAATATTATGGATCATATGAAAAGTGCTAATAGCATTATGTTTATGTATGATACTCTATCTATTCTGGGGCAGAAGTAAATCCTTTAGCAAGAACTCTCCAAGCCTTGTCATGTGAGTGAGACAACTAAAAAGGTGAACATTATTTTCATAAATAGTATTCAACTTGGTCCCATTCAAGTTTCTAATCATGTTCCTAATCAAATTCAAGTTCATAATATTGTTCATCCTCCCCAAGTTGTCAAACCCCTCCTTTCTATTTTTCAACCATCATTGAATATTTTTTTAGTGGACAATTGTATGATAGATTCAGGTGATTCAACCTCGATTATGCCTAAATCCAAAGCAGATAAGCTTGGGTTTAAATATATACCCAGTGAGAAAGGCATTCTTTAGTTGGATGGTTCCTCAACTAAAATGGTAGGCATAGTGAAATATCTTAAAGTCACATTGGTAGTCTACCTTAATTGTGTCATCACTCAATATGTAATGGTTATAGACCTACCCCCATATTTTTCCCTATGCCTAGGGACTTTATTGTAAATATTGGGGGCTATTGTCCTTTGACAGGTCATACATGGTTTTTAGGACCAGATATGGGACTAAGGTCACTACTAGGTCTGAACCCATCTCTAGGTTCCATCAAGAGCATTATATGCCTAACCTTGAAAATTTCAACTACACCATATTTGAGGAAGATGAAAATTTTAGTGAACAAGAGTCTCATGATCATCTTGAGTGAATTTCAGTCTTATATCTGGATGAATGGGAAGTGTTGACCAATTTTTGGTCCTACAAGCCAAAATTGGGCACCCCCTCCTTTTTCTTTGCAAAAGTAATCCAATCCATGTTTTAGCTAGATCATCCCTCTACTGCCTTGTGTAAAATGTTCTCTGCCAAACCTTTCTTCAGAAAAAGCCAAGTGTTTTCCTCATTTGCTTAGCCAAGTACATTTTGGGTTTGTCAAGAGTAGTTACTTCACCTACATCAAACCAAATCAAGTTTTCCAAATGACTTTACTTGTGAAATTTTCATAAGTCAAGTTAATTGATAAACTCAATTTGGTCCTTACGGTGTATTTTTGACTTTACAAACATTTTTAGTTATAAAGGTTTATAAGTAAAGACACTTGTAAAACTTGATTTGGTCTTGGCAAACCAAATCGAGTTTTCCAAGTGTCTTTACTTGTTTGTTTTATGAGTTGAATTTGATGCAAAACCCAAAGTAAGAGCTCATGAGAAGTCCAAAATGGTCTATCTAGTGAAATTAAGGTTTGTGCAGGTGTATTACTTATCAGCTTTTATAAGTAAAAGCAAGTGAAGGATCTGATTTGGTCTATGTAGCTTGCCAAAGGCATAGATTTTCTTTGGAGGGCACATAAGCAAAAAAAAGTTGACTTTTCACTATTACAAAGGATAATTGGAGAAAATCTGAAGGGTAAGTTCCCTTACAAAGGGCACTTAGGTGGCACATAGGACCCTTACAATTCTTCTAAAAGGCAACTTTGGACGCAAAGTGTCCTTACAAAGGGCACTTTGGTCAGTGATAGGACCAAATCAAAAGTTCTGAAGGGGCATTTTGAGGCACAAAGTGCCCTTGCAGAGGGCACCTTGAGAAAGATGAAGACCATTTAGAAAACCTAAAGGGCACTTTTGGATGAAAGAAACCCTTGTGGAGGGCAACCATCTGAAGAAGAATACAAATTGTAAAGGCCTAAAGGGCACATGCCCTTTAGGAAAAGAAGCAATCAAAAGAAAGAATTCCTTTGAAAAAAACGTCTGAAGGAATTCCTTCAAACATTTTTCCTGAAGGAAAGTATGGCAAAAAGCCTCAAACAAATGAGTAGAGACCATTGAGAACTCAAAGGCCTGATAAGTCAAAGACAAGCCAAGAAGAAGCCAAGGCAAAGGAGAAGTCAAAGGAAAGAGATAAAATATGGGCAGACATAAAGCGAAAAAGACAAAACAAGGAATAGTTTCAGTTGCTGACATAGACAAACAACATAGTCAATGACCACTCAGACCAAGATAAGTGGCATAGATGACCCAGTAAGGAGAATTAATACATTTGGTGAAATATATCTATCAAAAACTAATAAAATAGATTGGTTTTTGAACTATAGAGGAGAGCAGCCCATGTTTTCATGCTTCATCATTAATGCATAACTAATTGCACCTAGCATTGAAGAGAGCATGGTCTAACCACAATAACTTGTGGATGGCTTTGTTAGTTGCTAGGACTATCCCATGCTTTTGTAGGCCTAGGATAACAAGGGCAGTGACTTGGACATCTAAAGCATGGCTCTCCCATATGCAAATAGAAGAATATGATAAGGATTGCGGTCTCTACAGAAGTGTTTAACTTAACATGGGTTTCCATTCCTTGATTTATCATCTATCTTGTTTTCAGTTCTCTAAATATTTGTAACTTCTCATTTGAGAAAATATATCTCAGCTTGTATGGCAAAGCCCTACAAGAATTTACCTTGAATCAAGACATAGAATTTTTACGTCCATTTGAATTTGCACTTTTACATATGTCTATGGTTTTGTCTTGTGTTAATTCATTTTATTTCATGATTTCACATAATGATTCTAGCATGTCTACTGTATTGTGAGTTCTTCTTTGCAGTTCAACAAGAAATGTCCACAACAAAGTATAGGTGCATATGATCAGGCCACCATAGTGTGTCTTAGAACACCTCTAGTAGCTATTCCTCCTTGTATCTATATAGGACCCCCTGTTGAAACACTGATCTAGAAGAGTTTCTCATGTCAAATGAAGTGCATATCAGCTTTTTCTTAGTGTAAAGTGTATGTCAAAGCTGAGTAGACCAACCATTTTGATGCATCACCACTTTAGTTTAGGTTTTGTTTTTAGTATTTCTCTCCCTTTTCATTCCCCCCATTATTATCAGTAGGAAATATAGGGCCTTGAGGTGCATCAAGGGGAGGTATCACCTAATCTACAGATTCACCCCTCACATTTGCCACCCATAGCAAGAGGGATTTCTCCATTATGTCACATGGATGAAGAGAGCTGAGCCTCCCTTCAAAGGGTGAAATCCATCATGTCAATAGGGAGCTGACAACCATGGATTTGACCCCTTTAGCAATCCTGAAGAATTAAAATTAGGAGTGTATTGTATGCATGAGGAGGGTGCTACTATAACTTGCTTGACTAACACCACTCAAGAAGAAGATGGTCTATGGACCTTATTATTTGATGGATCAAGGTCAAAAATTGGTAGTGGAATTAGGGTCATGTTGGTTTCACCCTTAGTTTATAAATATTATTTATCTACAAGATACCAATTCAGTCGCACTTCAATCACAACTAAATATGAATCTCTTTTACATGGTTTACAAGAGGCAAGAAGAAAAGGTGTCAAGCTTTGTCAAGTCAAAAGTGATAGTGAGCTCATTGTGCAATAAGTGAGAGGCATAGTTATAGTCAAGAACCATCATTTGAAAGCCTACAAGCATAATGTATGGGATCTCATAGAAGACTTCTTAGCATTTAATATACATTCCATATCGAGAGAGGCAAATCAAGAAGCAGATAGGCTTGCAACCATTGGAGCTCAGTATGAGGTTGTAGATGGAGTTTAAGCAACTAGATCCAAAGAAACTTCAAGGTCATATGTAGGCTAGTTATACCAGATAATGAGGTGAGTTGGTAAGTTTTTGACAATAATGATCAAATTATATGTTTTCTGATGCAAGAGGTGGAATTCTACCATAAAAATCAAAATAGATTCTAGCACTAGTATGATGATTAGATAGTATAGCTGAGATCCGACAAGCTACCTAAGGGGATTGTGACATTAGAAATTATCTTCAATAAATATGACCAAGTAAGAAAATGGAAAGCATAAATCTTAGCTAAGGAAGAACACTATGAAAAGATAGAGATATTTAAGGATAAATTGCTAAAGCTAGGAAAGGTCAATACAATAAAGGAAAGAGTTGCATTTGTTGCTTTGTGCCAAGAATTTTCTAATATATTTGCTTGGGAATACATGGAATTGAAGGGGTTTTATGCCAAACTTTCACAACACACCATTGAATTAGAAATAAATTCCAAGCTAGTCAGGTAGAAGCAAAGGCCTGTCGATCTAAGAGTGGAGGACCTCATGAGAACATAACTCTATAAATTGATAGAATCAAAGATAATATTTCTAATTAATCATTCCTCATGGGTGGAAAACATTATTCTAGTGAGGAAAAAGAATGGATAGATTCATTTATGTGTTGACTTTAGGGACCTCAATAAGGTGTCCCTAAAATACCATTACGCACTACCCTCCATGGATCCAATTTTGCAAAAGGTGGTAGGTTTTCAAAGGGTTTCATTACTTGATGGCTATTTTGGATATAATTAGATCATGGTCAAGGAAGAAGATAGGCATAAGACTGCCTTCACTACAAAACAGGGTACCTATGCATATGTTGAAATTCACTTTGGACTCTCCAATGTTGGATCCACCTTCTAAAGAGCAATGGATGTTGCTTGTCATGGTCTTTTGAATGATATGGTTTTGTTTTATCTTGATGATATAAAAATATTTTCAAAGAATCCTAATGATCATCTAACACATTTGAGAGCTATTTTTGATAGATGCAGACAATTTGGAGTTTTATTGAATCCAAAAAAATGTATTGTTTTAGTGCATGAAGGAAGACTTCTTGGGCATGTGGTGTCCAAAGATAGTATTTTAATTGATCTACAAAGGATAGAGTAACTCCTTGAACTATCACTACCAAAACACAATAAAGGGTTGTAGAGATTTTTGGGTAAGATCAATTTCATCAGGAGGTTCATTTTAGGCTTTGTAGATATGGTCAAGCCTCTCACTCATATTTTGAGAAAAGGTAAAGAGTTCACATTGACAAGGGAAGGTAAGAAGAGCTTTGAGGCCATCAAGGAGGCCATATCTCATACCTCCACATTTTCAAATTTAGATTTCAATAAGGAGTTATATCTATATGTATTTTCCATGTTAGATGTAGTTTTAGCCATGCTCGTGCAATAAAATGATCAAGGTCTAGAGAAACCCATTGCTTTATTTAGCCAGGATTTAGAAGGTTATGAAGAAAGATATAGATTTTTTGAAAAACATGTGCTCATTATTATAAGAAGTTTGAATAAATTTAGGCATCTAGTTTCAAACAGTAAGATCATACTAATGGCAGCTCACCCAAGTGTGAAGGATTTTATCCTCAATAGAGACTTGAACGAAAATAAAGATGGATGGGTCACCAAGTGTATGGAGTATGACATTAAGGTTAGGATCCCAAAGCCAGTCTAAGGAAAGGGATTATGTGAACATCTTGCTGAAGGTGTGAGATAAGAAAAAGAGATAGTTTTGGTAATCTGAGGCACTCAGTAGGAAGATGAAGCTACTCTTTCATCAAGGTAGACATAGGATATTACTATATTTCTCCAAACAAGAGAGTGTCCAATAGGTTTCAATACATCACAAAGAAGACACTTCAGGCTATAATCAGTGACATACATTTTTATTGATGGAGTGTTATTCAAAAAGGACATTGGATGTATGCTCTTAAGATGTGTTTAAACTAACCAATTTGATAAACTTCTCAGGTAGTTTCATGATAGTCCTCAAAGAGGCCATTTTATAGCTAGGACTATAGCTAAAAAAATTATTAGAGTTGGTTACTTTTGGTCCACTTTATTCAGAGATGCACATGCATGGGTTAGGAAGTGTTCAAAATGTGCTATGTTTATAGGGAAATAGAAGCTAGTTGTTATGCCACTAAAGCCTATTGAGGTTGATAAACCTTTCATGCAATGGGGTTTAAACTTCATTGGCATGATTAATCATCCATCCAATACTGGCCATAAGTGGGTCTTGACAACCACAGACTACTTCACTAGATGGGTGGAAGCAGTTACCTTGAAGGAATCAAATGAGAACTCTATACTTGAGTTTTATGAGAGCCTAATCACCCATTTTGGAGCACCATCCACTATAATATCATACAATTGTTTGAAATTTAGTAGCACAAAATTGTGTGAGTGGGTTCTTGAGTAAGGTATCTATATGGCATCTTCATCTAATTATTATCCATATGGTAATGGACTAGTTGAGTCCACTAATAAGAACCTGATTCGGATCATGAAGAGAACAATGGAAGATAATCAGAGATCTTGGCACACAAATCTAAAGACTACCTTATGGTTTGATAGAGTCACCCCAAAAATGTTATTGGTGACTCACCTTATCTCTTAGCCTATGAAAGAGAAGCAAAGCTACCAATTTCATTGGAGCTTCCAACTTTAGAGCTTGCACACCAACTAAAGCTTCTATAAAGTGATGTGATGGAGGTGTTGATGCTATGGATTGCACCCTTGACAGGAGGTTGAGCTTTTATCTTCCATGTGGCACAATGGAGACTTCCCTCTTACTGTGGGTCTGGCAAAACTAAGGGGAGAATCTCTAGATAAGGGCTAGCTCCCTTTGATGCATCTCTGTGTTTTAGATTTTCTACTACTAATAATGGGGGGGATGAAAAGAGAGAAGGATTACTGAAAATAGAACCTAAACTAAAGCAGTGATACACCAAAATGGTTGATCTACTTAGCTTTGACATACACTTTACACAAAGAACAAGCTGATATATAGTTCATTTGATATGAGAAAATCTTTTACATCAGTGAGCTAGGGGTCCTTTGGAGATACAGGGAGGAAGAACTACCAGAGGTGTTCTAAGACACACTATGGTAACCTGTTCACATGCACCTATACTCTGTTGTGGACATTTCTGGCTGGCCTACAAAAGAAGAACTCATAATAAACTAGACATGTTGGAATCATTCTGTGAAAGCATGAAATAAAATGAATTAACACAAGACAAAACCATAGACATATGCCAAAGTGCAAACTCAAAATGGAGGTAAAAATGCTATGTCTTGATTCGAGGTAAAATCCTATAGGACTTTGCCATACAAGCTGAGAGATATATCTTTTTCAAATTAGATGTTATAATATATTTAGCATAAAGAGAAAGACTTTTGGCACCTTCCAGAACAAGCAGCCCATGCTACTTTGAATGCCTTGGAAAGAGGAAACTTGCTCATGCTAGTGTCATCCTTATAGAAATGGCCTGATAGCACCATAATGTGTCAGTTTCTAGTCTTGACTTTTGGCATTTAAATTATATTAAATGTCATTGTGAAAGCACGGGTTGCATCCCTTTTGTCTGCAAACAAGACCACTTATTAAAGACATTAACGTGGTTGTCTGCTCATCAATGTAAAATGAGGAAAAATAGGCCATGTCTTTCACTGTTTGGGCTCCTTGATTTGTGAATTTAATCGAACAAAATGTCTGAATGATCTGGGCAACAATTTGGGTGATGGGTCCACCCCAATTGATGATGGAACTTTTGGGAGCCATAACTTTTGTACCATAGCTCCAATTGACTCACTGTTTGAACCGTTGGAAATATAATAATAAGGGGAACGTCATGAGATGGAATTGAGATTTTTTTGATGAAGTTTGACCCCCAAAAACCCAACAGAAATGCTCTAAATTTTAATTTTAGTAATGCAGTCTAAAAATAGTAAGTTTCTAAAAATAGTAATTCCTCAAATTCTGTATTGTTGTAAATCATGGAAGTCAAACCAATCAATCTCCCTCGAGATTGGTGACCTTCCACATCCTTCTCCCACCTTCAAAACATATATAAATTAAGATGTAACCCATAATGGAAATCAAACATCTCTTCTCAGAGATAGGCATATGTTTGGGTCTGCAAATTTGATCAATAAAACATCTCTTCTCAGAGATAGCATTATTTGAATTGTGTTATTCTTGTTTCTTGAATTATCTTTCAACCAAAGCTTTTGAGTTTTGGATCAGTGGTATCAGAGTGATTTGTCTTTAGAGTGTATGATCCTAAGGATGAGGTTAGATTACAGGAAGCTTGGGTGGAAAATAGAACCAGTAGACTATCCACCTATTTGCTCCAAATGACTTCAAATGGTAGACAACACCAAGACATCCGATCCTTTCAAAGAAATGGTGAATGAAGCCCTCCAATAGAAACAAGCATAGATGCTACAATAATTCACTCAAATTCTCCAACAAATCTCGAAGGGAAATTTTGGCTCCTCATCTACACCCCACATCCTTTCAGTGCCCCAACACCCTTCAAGGTTTAGGTGAATTTTGATATCCCTACATTTGAAGGAAAAATCAATGCTAATGTAGTAGAAAATTGGATGGATCAATTGTCATATTATTTTTTTGTAAATAAATTCACCAATAAAGAGAAGATCACCTTTGCTCTTTTGAAAGCATCATTGCCTATGAAAAATTGGTGGGAAGTATACAAAAAGAGATTCAGTGCAGATGATATTGGCCTTGAGGTGGAGCCTACCTGGGATGATTTCATAGAAGCTGTAAAGGAAGAATACTACCCCATTGGAGCATATGATGATCTATATATAGAGTGGAAACAACTTTGCCAAGGTAAGGAATAGTCTGTTTAAGATTACACTGATATTTTCATTCTCTATCTATGAGATTACACATCCAAAAAAGTGAGAAACATAAGGTTATCAAATATCATGGTGGAATACAATGGTACATACGAGGAGAAATGGAACTCTTCAATTTGGAAACCCTTGGCGAGGCATACAAGTTCACAGTGAAGATTAAACATAAGCATGGAAGAATGAATATGAAGAGTCAGCCTTCAAAATGGAAAAGTGACAAAGAAGGTCGACCACGAGGCCAAAATTGGAAGAAAAAGGAAGGAAAGACTAGGAAGTGGTGTGATTATCACAAATTTGGAACTCACTCCAAAGAAGAATGTCGAGCCATCAAGTCTCTGCGTTTTGAGTCACAATTCTCAACATTAACTACTCTACCTCATATAGACCCTGCAATTGAAGAGGTTGAAGAATAGATTAGATACATTGAGCCTGAAGCCATTGCTGCTTCATCACAGACCCACGAGGAGAGGCTAGATGACAAGGAAAGGCTATTTCACTTTAAATTATGGGTGAAAGGTAAGCCTCTACATTTCATTCTTGATAGTGGAAGTTAAAAGAATTTAATCTCTGCTAATGTTGTGAAAAGCCTAAATCTGTCCATGAAGCCTCACCCAAAGCCATATAGTATTGGATGGTTGAGTCCAGGGATAAACCTTCATGTCACCCACCAATGTCTTCTCTCATATGCAATAAAACCTTTCCAAGATGAGGTTTTATGTGATGTGGTCAATCTAGATGTTTGTGATATACTCTTTGGTCAGTCATTCACGTATGATCAATATGGCATCTATGAATCAAGAACTTGAAGGATCACTCTCACTCTTGGAATGTGGCGCTACAGGGTACCAGAGGTACCACCTTCTACATCTCTCTCTCTGATTAGTGCCAAGCAATTTGTTCTCATGGTGTTCAAGCCACAAGAATCTAAAAGGGTTGATATTACAGCCCTAATTACACAAACAACACAAAAATATAAGTGAATAGATACCAAGCTGAATAATTTCACGGCCTTCCATCCACAAACTGATGGTCAGATAGAAATGGTGAACAATCGAGCCCTACACAGTTCCATAAAGCACAGTCCATTTCAAGTATACATCAAGAATCAAATCAAAACACAATTTCCACACTTGATGATGAATCTTGATGCAATGGGGACCATTACTTCTCAAGGAGGGAGGAATGATCCGGGCAACAATTCGGGTGACGGGTCCACCCCAATTGATGATGGAACTTCTGGGAGCCATAACTTTTGCACCGTAGCTCTAATTGACTCACCATTTGAACCGTTGGAAAGATAATAATAAGGGGAACATCATGAGGTTGAATTTATATTTTATAGATAAATTTTGAACCCCAAAAACCCAATGGAAGTGATCCAAATTTTAATTTTAGTAGTGTAGTCTAAAAATAGTATGTTTCTAAAAATAGTAATTCCTCGAATTTTGTATTGTTGTAAATCATGGAAGTCAAACCACTCGATCTACCTCGAGATTGGTGACCTTCCACATCCTTCTCCCACCTTAAAAAAATGTATAAATTAAAATGTAACCTGAAATGGAAATCAGACATCTCTTCTCAGAGATAGGCATATGTTTGGGTCTGCAAATGTGATCAATAAAACATCTCTTCTCAGAGATAGCATTATTTAAATTATGTTATTCTTGTTTCTTGAATTATCTTTCAACCAAAGCTTTTGAGTTTTGGATCACTGAAGGAATTCCTTCAGACATTTTATTTGAAGAAATTCAACCTTTGTTTTCTCCTTGGACTTCCTTGGATTTCCTTTGGATGAAAATTTTGAAGGAATCTTTTATCTTTTGACTTGTCTTTCTCTAAAGAAAAACTCTACCCCTTTTCTACCTTGTTCACTTTAGTCCCTCTGCAAGTGTTTTCTGCCCTCCGTAAGGGAATTTTGTCTTTGGAGCCTTATATTTTTTGAATGGATTTTTGGCCTTTATTTTCCATGGATTTCCTTCAGAGAGAAAATCTAAAGGAATACTTTGCCCTTCGCTCTTTAATGAATCTTATCACTACCTTCCATGAGGGCCCTTTGGGTCTTAAAATTCCCTTTTGAACCTTTCAATTAAACCTAAACCCTTTTTTAGAGTTCAATGGTTCAATGGTTCAACACTCTATGTTCCACAAGGAGTCGCATTCATTTAATTGACCACTTGAACTAACTGCTTGAACCAATAATTTGAACCAACAGCTTGAACTGATAACTTAAACCAATGGCTTCAACTGATAACTTGAACCAATGGCTTGAATCGACAATGGTTCAATGGTTCAATATTTCAATATTTCTAAGTTCAAAGTTTAAAGCTCTTGGAAAGATCATGTTTTTGAACCCCAACATTGAACCACTTTTTCCAACCTTAAGGAAAAGTGTCTTAAAGATTTTGGTCTCTTTCCTTGTAAATTTCTTCAAAAATATATATCCGAAGAGCTTTGTAAAAGCCTTGCATTCTTTGAACTAGTCCATTCCTTTGTCAAAAAGCTTTGTGCAAACCAAATTCATGACTGATGGCTCAGAATATCAGGGGGAAGAATGAGACTAATTTTGTCCTATAGGACCAAAAATGGTCAACAAATGGGTGATTCCTAGGGGAAGCATGCATGTTATGCTTAGAAACTAGTGGCCTCAAAGTCCATTGGGCATGGAGTCAAAATGTAGCTTGAAAAGGTTAGCAATAGCCTCAAGAGATCCAAGAATCAATCATGAAGAATTTACCCCAAATACAAAGGAAAACACACACAATAAAGGCTAAAAAACACTACCTGTGCAAACAACACTTAGGGAAAATAGGGAAAGAAAAAATTGAAAGTAAACTACTATGTACAGTTGACTAGGTATATTTGCCTCCCTCTTGGATCAAAGGGAAAACTTCTTAAGTCTCCTTCATGAAAAGAAAACCTATGGTGCCAGACAAGTGGCTGAATGGAATGGAGATTTGGTGACTTGCTCTTCTTTCCTACCACCTTGATTGGCTTGTATATGAGTGGATTAGAGTCAAACATGCTTTGCTTCTGACATATATGTATTCATCTTGCTCTTGGAAGCTTGTCGAATGCTAGTCCTTCATGCTAGTGTGTTTCATCAAGAAATCAATGGTTATTATCTTATCACTACAAGCCTCATTTAACTCATAGCCCCTTTGATATGCATCATGGTTTGACTCGTTCCCTTCTGCCTCATTGAAGACCCTATCAAATTGATCCTCTACTTCATCATGGCTTTCTTTAAGAAGGGTGACTATTGTGATGTCTGAAATGAGATCACAGACTGATTTCTCATTTCATAGAACATCACCTTCTTGCTCAAGGCTCTCTTCTTCAAAGTTGTTCTCAAGATAGATAGGCCTCTCCTTTTATTGCTCAAAGACTAGAGTCTCCAATTATTTCCAGACATGCTCCTGATCCTCTTCCAAGTTAGGTACCATGGCATGGTCATCCTCCTCATCAAAGCAACAAGGAAGTTCATCAAATAAGGGAGGAGAGAGGTCACCATGCTTACTTTCCTCTTCATATTGCTAGAACATCCGCATGTATACATCACCTACATCTTCTCCATTATTGATGATGTCTTCAAAGGGAGCACCCATGATGATTTCCTCCTCATTGTCATCCATTATAGCCTCTTGGGTAGCTACAAATTAGATCCTCTCTTCTTCACTTGCCTCTTTCAAAAAAGGTTCCTCCTTGAGATGGGATGAAGTGGAAGGCTAATGGTTAAACACATGTGGAAGAGGGGGCAATCCTTGAGCTAGAATCAAATGATTCTCCTCCTTCCCTTTGGCCAACACTTCATCTATATCATATGTGGCCTGATAGCTCTCTTGGACGGGTGTAGATGGGGTGTGTTAAATTTTAGGATCTTCTACTTTATCTAAACCATCCATTACACTTTGGCTGAGGAACCTCATTATGGACTCCAAATCTACAATTTGCCTGGCTATATAGGAAGAGCCTTTTTTGGAGGTCACAAGCATCATCATGATGACTAGGAACAACTTCTCCTTCTTCAAGGTTTTGAGCAAAACCTTTCTCTTCCTCTTTCCTACCCCATGATTCCATTGTTCCCTTCCAACTCATGACCTTGGGATTGGAAATTTTCCCTTGTGAACAAGTAGAAACTTTATCTTCTTCAAGGTCCCAAGCTGGTTTATGATAGGCACTCCTATACTGAAAGATTTGAGGAGGTTGAGGGAGACTAGGAAGGGTCTGCTCATGCACAGGAAGAGTTGTTTCAAGAGATATGTGTTGCTTTCTAAAATATATAGGGTGATTCCCATCAAAAGTGGATTCACATTCTAAAGAAGTGAGAAGGTTAGTCTCCATGAGAGGTTTCTCTAATGCCCTTTGATGTTGGAAAGCTAGGTGCAAGGGGTTAAGAGCAGGAGTGATTAATACATCAGATGAGCTAGAGTAAGCAAGTGCTATCTAGTAGAAAGGATTTGGTGCACAAGAGGAGGTTTTATTTAGAATAAGATGGGGTTGTGTTGGAATGGGATAAGGCACACAAGGTTTATTGCCTTGAATGGATGGACTCTTCCATTTTTATACTTCCTCCTTCATGGATTGTAAGGCCTGAGCCTGCTAGAACAAAGACTCCTCTTTATACATAAGCTCTTGCTGATATCTATATTGCTCATCCAATCTATCTATCCCCATCACTTGCTTCTCAAACTCCAGCATTACTTCCCTTACACTAGGTGAAGGGCAACTAGGAGAGCTGCTTGAGGTGATTCCATGAATAACCTGAGCTTGATCAAAACTATATGAAGGAACACAAAACCCATGCTACTGAGTAATGGAATTATACATACCAAAAATGTGATTTATTGATGGCACCAGGATTGCTTAACCAGCTAATTCAACTTGGAGTTTCTATTGGTGTTGATGAAAAGCCTCCAAAGGCTAGATGGCTAAAGAACACACCTAAATTCTTCAACTCTTTGGATAAAACCTATTCCCACTAGGCATGCCAAAAACTATTGACACTATGGATTGCACTCTTGACAAGAGGCTGAGCTTCTGTCTTCCACGCAGCATAATGAAGACTCCCCTCTTATTGTGGGTCTAGAAAAATTGAGAGGATAATCTAAGATAAGGGCTAGCTCCCTTTGATGCATCTTTGTGGTCCTATATTTTCTATTGCTAACAATGGGGGGGATGAAAAGAGAGAAGGATTACTAAAAAGAAAACCTAAACTAAAGCAGTGATACACCAAAATGGTTGATCTACTTAGCTTTGACATACACTTTACATCAAGAACAAGCTGATATACACTTCATTTGATATGAGAAACTCTTCTGCATCAATGAGCTAGGGGTCCTCTAGAGATACAAGGAGGAAGAAGTACTAGAGGTGTTCTAAGACACACTATGGTAGCATGTTCACATGCACCTATACTCTATTGTAGACACTTTTGGCTGACCTGCAAAACAAGAACTCACAATACACTAGACATGTTGGAATCATTCTGTGAAAGCATGAAATAAAATGACTTAACACAAGACAAAACCATAGACATATGCAAAAGTGCAAACTCAAAATGGAGGTAAAAATTCTATGTCTTGATTCAAGGTAAAATCTTTTAGGGCTTCACCATACAAGCTGAGAGATATATCTTTTTTAAATGAGAGGTTACAATATATATAGCATAAATAGAAAAACTTCTAGCACCTTCTAGAACAAGCAGCCCATGCTACGTTGAATGCCTTGGAAAGAGGAAACTTGCTCATGCTGGTGTCATCCTTCTAGAAATGACCTGATAGAACCATGTTGTGTCAATTGCCAATCTTGACTTTTTGTGTTTAAATTATATTAAATGTCATTGTGAAAACATGGGTTACATCCCTTTTTTCTACAAACAAGACCACTTCTTAAAGACATTCACGTGGTTGTCTGCTCATCAATGCAAAATGAGGAAAAATAGGTCGTGCCATTCACTGTTTACGCTCCTTGCCTTGTGAATTTCTTCATATAAAATGTTTGAAGGAATTCCGCTCCTTGCCTTGTGAATTTCTTCATATAAAATGTTTGAAGGAATTCCTTCAAGCATTTTGTTCGAAGAAATTCACAAGGCAAGGAGTGCAAATAGTGAATGGCACGGCTTGTTTTTCCTCATTTTGCATTGAAATTCCTTCAAACATTTTGTTTGAATATATTCAACCTTTGTTTTCTCCTTGGACTTCCTTGGATTTCCTTCAGAAAAAAAGTCCAAAGGAATCTTTTATCTTTTGACTTGTCTTTCTCTGAAGGAAAACTCTACCCCTTTTTTGCCTTGTTCACTTTGGTCCCTCTGCAAGTGTTTTCTGCCCTCCGTAAGGGCATTTTGTCTTTGGAGCCTTGTATTTTTTGAAGGGATTTTTTGCCTTTGTTTTTTGTGGATTTCCTTCAGACAAAAAATCCAAAGGAATCCTTTGACCTTCACTCTTTAATGAATCTGCTCACTACCTTCCACGATGGCCTTTTGGGTCTTGAAATGCCCCTTTAAAACCTTTCGATTGAACTTGAACCCTTTTTTGGAGTTCAATGGTTCAACGGTTCAACACTCTGTGTTTCGTAAGGAGTCACATTTATTCAATTGACCACTTGAACCAACAATTTGAACCAACGACTTGAACTGACAACTTAAACCAATAGCTTGAACTGACAATGATTCAATGATTTAATGGTTAAATATTTCAATATTTCTAATTTCAAAGTTCAAAGCTCTTAGAAAGATCATGTCATTGAACCACTTTTTCCAACCTTAAGGAAAAGTGTCGTGAAGATTTTGGTCTCTTTCCTTGTAAATTTCTTCAGACAAAATGTTTGAAGAGATTTGCAAAAGCCTTACATTCTTTGAACTGGTCCATTCCTTTGCCAAAAATCTTTTTGCAAACCAAATTCACGACTAATGGCTTAGAACAGCAGGGGGAAGAAGGAGACCGATTTTGGCCTGCAGGGCCAAAAATGGTCAACAAGAGGTCAGAATAAATGAACCAAGAGAGTTAAAGGAAATAAGGGATGATGCCATACATTCCATGTATTTTAACTAACATCAAATCAAGATGACCTTTAATATAAGAGTTTCATCGAAGACATTCCAATAAGGTGACATAGTCCTCAAATGGGATGAAGATCATGCAAAACAAGGAAAACACTCCAAGTTTGATAGTCTTTGGAGTGGACCCTATGTCATCATAAGCTATAAGGAGAGAAATGCTTTTGAGCTTGCCAAATTGAATGGAAAAGGCCTTCCTGTCCCTGTCAATGAGAAGTATCTTTAGTTTTTCTACTAGTCTCATATCTAACCCCTTTTACATTAGTAGATAGGTCTTTTCTTTTCCTCCAAGTGATTTTGCACACTACCTTAGTTTGTTTATTCATAGTTTAAGTTGTTGCTTTCCATTTTATTACTTCATTAGTGTTTGCCCTCCCTATTACTCTAGGAAGTGTTTTCAATAGTCAAACAGAGTCTATTTATAAGTATCTTTCAATTTGAGGAAGATTGATCAAGGTCTATGTTCCATGACTAGCAGGCTGGTCAAGCCAGTTGAGCCACCAAAATTATTAAAAATTTTGGCCCACATAACAAGATTTTGCCTAGTTTTAAACATATGAGTAGTGTCTCATTTGATGAATGGATCAAGTGGCTTTGAACTAGGCTAAATATTTCAAATGAAAGGATCTAGGCAAGTTTTCGTAGTGTTGAAGAATTACGAAAATAGGTCCAAAAAAGAAGCCTATGTTACATCACTTTTTAAATTTCTGGCTAAGTGTGGCATTTAAAATTATTTTGGAGGAAGTGTACTGTAAAAATCCCACAACAAATTTTCAAGGCCTAATTCTTTTGGGAATTTTGTCCCAATTTATTTAGGTAAGGGTCATAATTCTTTCAAGAGTTGTGTTTCAGAGTTTTTGTTCAAGTCTCGAGAATTGTTCCAGACATTTTGTCTCAAATAATTTCCCCAAAAGGTCACTCTTTGAAAAGGGTCCTTAACAAAAGTTTTGAAGGATATATTTCAAAGGAATTAGTCCAAAACACAAATTTCAAGGGGTACTTTTTCAGGTAAAACATCCCAGATAATCTCCCTAAAGGGTACTTTTCTCAGGGAAATGGTCCAGTATGAAAATTTTGAAGGATATGTCTTTCGGGGAAATGGTCCACTTCAAGTTTTTTGAAGGGTACTTTTCTCTTGAAAAGGGCACTTTTCAAAAGTTTGAAGGGTTAGTTTTCTTGGGCAAGTGTCCTCTACATTATATTTGAAGGATTTTTCTACAACGAGGTGGACCAAGTCAAAGTTCTTAAGGGCACTTTTCAAGGTTTCCAAAGGGTACTTTTCTAGAGATAGAGATCCTAAAGACATTAATATGCCTAAACATTTTATCTACAATAATTGTTCAAGGTAAGGATAAGGCAAATGAATTCATTCAAAAAAAGTGTTCCACACAAATCCTGCAGAAATCATCTAACAAAAGGCCTAAATAAATGTCTTAGCACAAAGGTCATAACAATATGTCTGATGAAAAATATTTGATAATTATTTTGGGGAAGTTGTTTGATCCAAGACTTCAAAGTTAATCCAAAAAATTATACTTTCATATGGATGTCAAATATGAGCATGCAAACATCAATTTTAAGCCCTATGGATTAATCGTTTAGATTTAAAAAGGAAAGATCAATGTTTTACTTTCAATCGTATAGAAGATCCAATGATGAGTGGTAACTGATAGGTTAATGGGCCTAGATAGATCAACAACTTGTGTTTAATCATAAATTCAGATCTACCAACACATGAGCAAGTTAAAGGGGTCCTTGACTGAATGTAGGCTTGACAAGAGTCCAAATCTTGGGTACCCAAATAAAACCTAATAGATAATGGGTAAAGATAGCTTAGTCAGTCTAAACAGATCTAATGAAGCACGTTTGAGCAGACAAAGGTAGATCAATAGTGTGAGTGAGATTAGAAAAGTCAAATAGCTTAGAGGCCACCACATGGTATAAGTGCAAGAGTAGAAAGACTAACAATGGATCCTGAGTGTAAATGTAGGGTTGCCAAGTGGTACCAACTCGAAGAGAAAAGATAGGTCAAGGATAGATCTAAGGGATCATGTTCTCCCATGCCATGAAGATTGGACAGTGCAAGAGGGAGTCAATAGGTCAATAGACTGAGTCAGATAATCAGTGACCAATGAGCAAAGGGTAAACCTAAGATTTTCAACAGAAGTTGACAAAGCCATTTTTGATCTAGGCAAGGTAAGCATGAATGGAATCAAGCTCTAACATGATCCAAGTTGGATCAAGATCAGATATTTTGGGATTGAATGGCACTATTAAGACTCTACAAAGATATAATAGGTCCTTTTATGACCTAACATAGATCAGGGTAGGCTACTAGCTGATCACACAATATAGATATGTCCAAGTGGTTGTATTAACTATAGGAAAACTAATATTTTAAATTGGTTTTCAATCTATAGTAAGCCTAGGTGCACATTTCAAAGTAGAGGTGGATAGATGTAATTAATTGAAGAGCATCTTGAGCCATATAGATAGTCACTAAAAGCAAACATGAGCATGACCCTAAATACAAAGACATCACCTTGCAAGGAAGGATATTGATATAGAATAACTCAAAAATATTCATGCAATAGCAAGAATGCTACAATTTGTCTTTATTTCATATCCTCCATCATGCCAAAAAAGGATAGAGTGACATTAATGCAGGAGCAGGCTTGAGGAGGATTGGGGGATGGTTGTTCTAAATGGGATGGGGCTCATTAATGATCCCTTCAACACCATTTTTTCTCTCCTCCCATTTTTCTTCTTATAATTATGGGATTTGAGCTCTTGATTTAGATCCCTTGGCTAGAGATAGGGAAGCTCTACCAAAATCACTTTATAACACTCTCTTGAAGCAATACAAGACAATTTTTAGATTCTAGTTGAATGTTAAGTGTGATTTATTAAAGTTTGATGTGTAGAGTGTATGTTTTTATTCATCATCTGTATGTTCTTCATTTATCTTGCTTCAATTTTATTGGTTTCTTGTAGGTTGTGTGAAGTGGTATCTAGTGACATTCCTCTTGAAGTATCGTAAGTCGATAGTGTCCTATACAGACCTCCCTTTTTTCATCCTTCATTTCATAGGTCTCTTTTTAGCCTTCATATGAAATAATTATGCTTACAACCTTGTCAAAGAGTCTGACCAGACCTTGTCTTGGTTTAATTAACTAGTAGTCATAGAAGTGTCCAAGTTGAAAGTGGATCATTGAATATTTGGTGCATCATCACATTTAGTATAGATTTCCTTTCTTGCATTTCTCTCCCTTTTGACCCCAATAATTTGTAGGCTTTAGTGATAATGAGCTAAGTGATGTATCTGAGGATCTAGTCTAGAGTTCTAACCACATTATAGGTAACCCACAACCTAGGGTCATTCCCATATTGGGCCAAGTTTGAGATTAGGATTTGAACACTTCTACTTTTAGCTAGGGTAGAATCTGAGTTTATAACAGGAAGTGATTGGAGCTTTCAATTATTTTATGGAGAATTTAAGGGTTTATTTTCATATCAAGGTCATGACTCATCATGCATAACTAATTCTTGTCTTTTAGTGCCTCTCTCTTAGCCAATGAGAGTAACTAAAGACTAATTATTGGGGCTAATGAAGGATAATTGTTGATGATGTACTAGTTATGATTAGACCAAAAGATGGTAAAATTTCATTAGCAGTTGGAAACTCATTGATTATTATTGGAACATGTTCTCCCTTCTCTCTCTCCCTTCTCTATATTATCCCTTTCTCTCGATTTATAAAAGGTTATTCAATTTGGAAATTTCAAGGAACTAGTTCTCCTTGATTTGGAAATTTTAGAAAAATTGGGGGACTCTTTGAGATATTGTAAAGTATGTTCCTCTTGCTTAGGCACATACCTATAAATAATTTGTAACAACAACCTCTTGATGTAATATAAGGACCTTCTTTGCCTATCTCTTACCTAGAATATGTGTTGAGCAAGTTGTGCACCATGGCATTATGTGAAAGAGAATCTTCCTTATCCATGGTCCTTCTTTCTAACCTTGTTTAGGGAGTTTTAATAGGTCTAGATTAATGTTATTTATGCTATTGATGTGATCTTTTAGTGAGTCTTCAAACTCCTCCTTATTTGCATTCATTGCTTCCTGAACCTCTTCCATGAAATACTTATGCAATTAACTTGATTTTTGAGGTTGTGTGAGATAGTATTATCTTCTACAGATCTAGTGTGGGTTAAATCTTATGGGAGTTTTCCATTTTTATTTGGTGCATCACCTAGTTAGCTTTCTTAGTATACCTTATCCCCTTTCTAACCCTTTTCCCTATGAAGCATTAGTTTAGCATTAATTTTAGGTGAGTGTCAAAGAGGAAGATGGCCTACTCCAGAGGTTCAGCCCCACCATAGGTGACCCATAGCCTAGGGTTGTTCTCATTGTATAGATCAAGTTGGAAAGGGTCTGAAGAACCCTCTTTCAAGGGTACAAATTTGAGTAGTAACAAGATATTCAAAGGCAAATTATTAAAGTTAGGAAATATTTACACAGCAGAAGAGAGAGCTACATTTGTTGCTTTATGTTAGGAGTTCTCTAATGTATTTTCATGGGAATGTGAGGATTTGAAGGGTTTTGACACACAACATACCATTGAATTAGATAGTAATGCAAAGTCAATTAGGTAGATACAAAGGCCTATTCATCTAAAAGTGGAGGAGTTGATGCGAAGGGAGATCTTAAAAATAATTTAGTCAAAGATCATATTTCCCATTAAACATTCCTCATGGGTGGCAAACCTTATGCCAGTGAGGAAGAATAATGGGGAAATATGTTTATGTGTTGACTTTAGGGACCTTAATAAAGTTTCATGTTAAGGCCTATATTTTCACCCTAGCTGAAAAAAGGAATTGTTTCAGTCCTCTTGCTCAAAATCTAGTCTAACATGGGAACACCTCAGGCTATGGGTCACCTATAATGGGGTTGAACCTCTAGATTAGGTTGGCTTCCTTTTTTATGCTCACTTAAGATTAAATATTAACTAATTCTTCATAGAGAAAAGGGTTAGAAAGGGGATAAGGGCTCCTAAAAAAGCTAACGAGGTGATACACCAAAATAAAATGGGAAACTCCCATAATCTTGAACCCACACTAGATCTATAGAGGATAATCCTAACTTACATAACCTCAAGATCAAACCAGTTGCATTAGTATTTCATGGAAGAGGTTCATCAAGAAATGAATGCAAACAAAGTGGATTTATAAGACACACTGAAATGTCACATCACTAGTAGAAAGAAAATTAAACTAGACTTGCAAACAATGTTGAAAACTCCCTAAACAATGTCAGAAAGAAGGCCCATGGATGAGGAAGATTCTCCTTCAGACAATGCCATAGTGCACAGCTCAATAAACACACATCCAAGGTAAAAGATATGCAAATAAATTCCTTTATTGCATCAAGAGGTAGTTCTTATAAATGCTTGAGAGGGTCTAGCCTAATCAAGCTGAGCATACTTTGCAATATCTCAAAGAGTGTCTCAATTTATCTAAAATTTCTAAATTAGAGAGAACTAGTCTCTGAGATTTCCAAATCAAAAAACCCTTTACAAAAGGAAAGAAAGGGATGATATAGAGAAGGGAGAAAGAAAAGAGGGAACATGTTCCAAGAAAAATCAATGAGTTGTGACTTTAAATGAATTCTCCACCATGTTTTTTGTCCAATCATGATGTAATATATCATGAATAGGATAACCTTTTCTTGTCCCAATAGCCTTTGAATCATTTCATTGCTCAAACAACACATTAGAGGACAAGAATTTGATAATGATGGCAAGTTATGATCCTACTGGAAGTGAATGCCCCTAACCACTTTCCTAACCTCTAGATCCCTATCTTTGATCATTTACTTGGGCTCATTATGAGGACAAGGTCTTCATATCTTGGGTTTGATGAACCATGTTATTTCTACTTTAAATAGTTGATCTAACTATCATATTTATGCCTTGGCATGCCTTTTATTGCAAACCCCAAACAAAGATCTATTTTAGATTGAAAACCAATCTCATAAAGGTTTTCTTATAGTCAATATATTAATGACACTTTGTTAAATGCCTGGTCCTTTTTTATAATAAGTTGTTGACCTCTAATTTGCATTTGAGCTTGATTCTTTGGTTTTATGCCAACTGAGGTCTAACATTTGCATTGCCTAAGTCAAATTTGCTCCCTCAACCTTAGTCAAAAATGCTCTAGCTCAGTCCTCATCCATTGGTTGTTGGTAATCTGACTCAGCTCATTGACCCCTTGACTCTATTTTGCACCATTGATCTTAATTTTCACAATCAAGTGCAGTCCATCAATTTTGTCAAACTTGATCGATCTTTAACTTGACACTATGTTGATAAACATTGATCACTTTATTCCATTTGAGTCCATTTACTCTATTGGATCTTGGCTTGATTATCTCTCACCATTGGATCATGTCCAATTTATAGATCTTTAAAGGCTTTAACATGGGGACCTTTTGACTTAGTTGACTCAGTGCATATTGTTAGATCTTATGTGTTAGCATGATCACTCCTATGGATAATTAGATCTCAACCAAATTAAAACCTTATACTTGAATTGGGTTATCCAACCCCATTTACATATTCTTATTCTCTTTGAAGCTAGTTGGCTTGATAAACATAAATTAATCTACCCAAGGAACTTAAAGTTATGACTACTCATTAATTTTGCTTCATTGAATTATCCAACTCAAGTAACTCACTCAGAGAAACTTGATAAACTACCTACTTGGAATCCAGAGTTGTGACTGCTCCTTACTTCTATTAAAGGCTAAGTGAGGCATCTTCATAAACCCATAGAATACTAGTCAGAACAACCAAGGGTTTCTAATTTGCTTCACTTGGTCAAAGTCATAAGTAAAAGTAATAAGAGATTGTAAGTCTGAAGCATTCACAAGCCAAGACCAAATTGAGGTTGTGGAGTTACTTTACTTTGTAGATCAACTTAAGTGAAGTAGTTTACAAAACCCAAAGCAACTTGATATGAGGAACCTACTAGACTACTCGATGAAGCTAGTTTGTTGACTACTCATTATTTTTAAAGTTGTAATTCCAAGAAAACCCAAGATACTTATCCAGTTCAAACCAGATTTGCATAATGATTTTGCTTCACATGCATTTTATTCACAACAAATAATTCCTTCAAACTTTACATTTTAGCCTTTTATTTTTGGGCTATTTTTATCAGACCAATTCCTTTGGACTTTATGTGGATCACTCTTTTTGAAGGAATTATAAATATTAAACTTAGCCAAATTTTGAAAAGGTGAAAACTTAGGCCTCCTTTTACTTGTTCCTATAACTACTAGATACCATGAAACCCTACCTGGATCCTTTCACTTGCAATGTTGAGTCTGCTTCAAATCCACCTAATTTTTTCATCAATTGGGATCATATTCATCTATTTAAACCAAGCATAAATTTGGTATGTGGACCAAAAATGGCCAACATCTTTAGCAACTCATAGGGAAGCACACATGTTATGCTTGAGAACCTAGACTAGTTTGCCTTATCTGATTCATTGGGCATGGAATGTTCTCTCTGAAACTAAGCTGAACATGAAGATGATGCAAGGATGACCCTTGTGGAAAATCCTCTTGAAAAATCAAGGACAAAACAAAATAAAGTGCCCAAGTCACTTTGGAAAAGGAAAAAATATAACATAAAGGAAATGTGCTCAAGGCACTTAGAGGAAAGTATAAAATCTACCTACATAAACTAACCAAATAGAGTGAAACCTATACAAAACCATTAACTGGTTGTAAAAAATAGCTACCCTTCCTCACTAATACATTATGCTCCACATGTTTAAGGGATGCTAAATAAATATGGAGAAGTACTATATTTTTAGCAAATTGATGACACACTTCTCCAAGAAAAAGAACAAAAACAAACTCACTTACCCATCCTAATTGATTGGACATATAAGCATATTGGAGTGGATAAGCAAGCTAGTCTTTCTCTTTTTAATACTCAAATTTTTGATCTAAATTTAACACAACCTATGATGGCTTTTACTTGTCATCTTCCATATGAGCTATATACCTGATAGGACATCCCCTTATTAACACAAACATTGAGCAATCAGGTTTTACCTCACTCTTGCACTTTATTGCTCCATCATTATGCTCCTTAGTCAAAATTAGATCATAGTTTCCTTGAAATACATACTCGTATTGAAGGCTTTGCTCACCCTCAAGGTTCTCCTCATCAACCTTAATTAAGATTTCATCTTCTTCCTCAACTACAAATGAGGGTTGATTTGAACATCCAAGGTCCAAAAAGGCACTTTTGCCTTTCTCAAGGTCTAATTTCCCTTCCTCTCGATCCAATTCATCGGGGCTATCTTCCTTTGACAATTTTACCTAAATTAAACCATCCTTTTCTTGATTTGTGTATAATGGACCTTCAATATTCCATTCAAGGTTTGCTCTATTTTGAATGTGAGGATTTTCCTCATCAAGATCTAGCTCATTAGTGCCAAAGCCATGCCAAGAAGGTTGGTTCAAGCATAAATCTTCCCCTTCTGAATTAAGTGGGTTGCTTATTTAACCTTCATCATAGATAATTACATTATCCTTTTCAGGTTTATTTATAACTGCGATTTCCTCTTCTATCCTCTATAATCTTCAAGAGGGAGATGGTGGGAGGGTGAACAAGTTCACCTTAATTGTATCTTAGGAAAGTATCCTTCCATCTAGGGACTTTAAATGGTCTCATTTGTGGGTCTTGAGGGAAAGAGAGATAGAGTCTCGAAACTCTTGTACACCAAGCTCATTAAGCTGAGCTATGATTGTTTGATTCATTTCTTGCATAACTAATTCCTTCTCAACCAAATCCAATTCTTGGGTTGCCTTAACTAACACCTCCTCCTTCCTCTTTGTGCCTTCTTTAATTGATTTTCATGAGGGGAAAGTGTAAGAGATAGATGCCTTTTATTGATTTTGACTCTCTTCCTCTTTCTTCATCTTCAATTCTAAATCTTTGATCTATCTATCTATATTATCTTTAAAAATATTTTCTTTAAGTTGGTCAATGGCCTCATGAAGATAAGGAACACTAGAGGACTGATATGATGTACATGAGGGTTCTTGAGGAAGATAAGTAAGATCTTGGTTCTTAATAATAGGCTTTTCCATAATAGTCTTCCCTTTTCTCTAAAAGGTCTCTTAGATTAAATTCCAAGAAAGGAAGGTCTGAGAGACATATGAAAAACTTGGAACATAAGACACATGAGGTTGATGGAATTGGACCTGTTGTTCTTCAAGGCTTCTTAGTTTACCTTAATGCTTTGCATGTAACCACTCACATTTAATATCTCACTTGAGAGGTTGTTCTAATTTTCCCTCTCAATAGGTGCCCATTTCTCTTTCATTTATTGTAATTCACTTCTTATGTCATGAATGATGTTATCAGGGATATCTTGACAATATACCCTCTATGTATTAAGGTCCATCATGTATTTTTGATACCCTGAGAGCATTTGCCTCCAACTTGAAATGGATTAGTTTGGAGAATAACTAAGGATATTTAGAGCCTGATGATGCTACCCATAAGAATCTTGACACCCACTTAGGGTGAAGCCATAAACATTGCTAACTTCATATGAAGTATGTCGAGGTAGAGAATAAGCATTTTGATCAAAATATGATTGATTGTACATAACAAATAATGATGACTGTGAACTTGGACTACTTAAACCAATCAATAGATGCTTAGAGTCACCATTGATATTTGTAGAATGCCTCAAAATACTGATATATAGAAGAAAAACACCAAAAAACTTTCCACTGCTTTGGACCTTAGTCCCACCAGGCATGCTAGAACTATTAAGCCCTAGTTTTCACCCTAACTAAGAAAGGGGATTGTTCAGGTCCTCTTGCTCAAAATCTAGTCTAACATAAGAAAAAACTTAGGCTATGGGTCACCTATAATGGGGTTGAACCTCTAAAGTAGGTTGAATTCTTCTTTGATGCTCACCTAAGACTAAAGCTAAACTAATGCTTCATAGAGAAAAGGGTTAGAAAGGAGATAAGGGCTCCTAATAAATCTAATGGGGTGATACACCAAAATAAAATGGGAAACTCCCATAAGTTTGAACCCACACTAGATCTACAGAGGATAATATTGACTTACACAACCTCAAGATCAAGATGGTTGCATTAGTATTTCATGGAAGAGGTTTAGGAAGTAATGAATGAAAACAAAGAGGATTTCTAAGACTCACTAAATTATGACATCAATGGCAGAAAGAACACTAAACCAAAGTTATAAACAATGTTGAAAACTCCCTAAATAAGGTTAGAAAGAAGAACCATGGATGAGAAAGATTCTCCTTCACACAATGCCATAATGCACAACTCAATAAACACACATCCAAGGCAAGAGATATGCAAAAAAAATCCTTTATTGCATCAATAATTAGTTCTTACAAATGCTTGATAGAGTTGAGCTTAATCAAGATGAGTATACTTTATAATATCTCAAAGAGTGTCCCAGTTTCTCTAAAATTTCTAAATTAGAGAGAACTAGTCTCTGAGATTTCTAAATCAAAGAACCCTTTACAAAAGGAAAGAAAGGGATAATATAGATAAGGGAGAAAGAGATGAGGGAGCATGTTCCAATAAGAATCAATGATTCATGACTTTCAATGTATTCTCCACCATACTTTTGGTATAATCAAGATTTAGTCCATCATGAACAGGATAACTTTTTCTTATCCTAATACCCTTTGAATCATTTAGTTGGTCAAACAACACATTAGAGGACAAGAATTTTCCAATGGTGGTGGGTTATGAACCTGATGGAAATGAATCCCCCCAACCACTTTCTTAACCACTAGATCCCTATCTTTTATCCTCTACTTGGGCTGATTATGAGGACAAGGTATTCATATCTTAGGCTTGATGAAGCATGTTATGTCTACTTTAAATGATTGATCTAACTATCATATTTATGCCTTGGTGTGTCTTTTAATGCAAACCCCAAATAGAGATCTATTTTAGATTAAAAACCAATCTCATAATGGTTTTTTTATAGTCAATATATTAATAACACTTTGCTAAATGCCTGGTCCCTTTTTTACAATAAGTTTTCAACCTCTGATCTGCATTTGAGATTGGATATTTGGTTTCATGCCAACTCAAGTCCAACATTTACTTTGCCCGAGTCAAATCTACTTCCTTGACCTTAGTCAAAAAGGACCCAACTCAGTCATCATCTATTGGTTGTTGGTAATCTAACTCAACTCATTGACCCCTTGAATCCATTTCACACCATTGATCTTGATTTTCATGATCAAGTGTGGTCCATTGATCTCATCAAAATTACTTAGTTTTTAACTTGCCACTATGTCAATAAACATCAATCACTTTATTCCATCTGAGTCCATTCACTTTTTTGGATCTTGGCTTGATTATCTCACATCATTGGATGATGTCCAACTTGTAGATCTTTAAAGTCTTTAACCTGGGGATGTTTTGACTTGGTTAACTCAATGCGGATTGTTAGATCTTATGTGTCAACATGAGGGCTCCCACAGATAATTATATCTTGACTAACTTCAAACCTTCTACTTGAATTAGGTTCTCTAACCCCATTTACTTCTGCTTAATCTCTTTGAAGCAAGTTTTCTTGATAAACCTAAATTACCCTATCTAAGGAAATTAGAGTTGTGACTGCTCATTACTTTTGCTTCATCAAGTTATCCAACTCAAGTAACTCACTTAGAGAAACCTAATAAATTAGTTACTCAGAGTTTGGAGTTGTGACTGATCCTTACTTCTACTAAAGGATAAATAAAGTAGCTTCCTAAACCCATAGAACACTAGCTAGAACAACCTAGGGTTTTGAAGTCACTTACCTTGGTCAAATTCATAAGTAAAAGTAATAAGATCTTGTAAGTCTGAAGCATTCATAAAAATAGAACAAACTAGGGTTGTGGAGTCACTTTACTTCGTAGATCAACTTAAGTGAATTAGTTTGTGAAACCCAAAGCAACTTGATCTGAGGAACCTGCTAGACTACTTGAGGAAGCTAGAGTTTTGAATACTCATTACTTTTGAATCTATAAGTCCTAGCAACCTCAAGCTACTTATCCAATTCAAACTGGACTTGCACAATGATTTTACTTCTCATGCATTTTCTCTATAACAAACAATTCCTTTATACTTTATGTTTTGGCCTTTTGCTCTTAGACTATTTATATCAAACCAATTCCTTTGGAATTTATGTCGAGCACTCTTTCCAAAGTAATTATGAATATTACACTTAGCCAAAATTTAGAAAGGTGAAAACTCCAACCTCCTTTTGCTTGTTCTTGCAACTGCTCAATACCATGAAACCCTACCTGGATCCTTCCACTTACAATTTGATTCTGCTTTAAAGCCACCTGATCCATTCATCAACTAGGATCTTATTCATTTATTTAAACTAGATAGATGCTTGGTATGTGGGCCAAAAATGGCCAACATGTCCCTAAAATACCATTACCCACTACTCTTTATGGATCAGATTCTTTAAAAGCCAGTGGGTTCTCAGAGGTTTTATTTGTTTAATGGCTACTTTGGTTATAATCAGATCATGGTCAAAGAAGAAGATAGGCATAAAACTACCTTCACTAAAAAATGGGGAACTTATGTGCATATTAAAATTCCCTTCGAGCTAGCTATCCAATGCTAGAGCAAATTTTTAAAGGGTAATGGATGTTGCCTTTGAAGGTTTGATCAATGACATGGTGCTCATCTACCTAGATGACATCACTATTTTTTCAAAGGACCCAATTGATGACATTACTCACTAAAGGTTAGTATTTGAAATATGTAGGGAATCTAGTGTGTCATTGAATCCTAAAAAAGGTATTTTTGGTGATCATGAGGGCAAATTATTGGGTCATGAAGTGTCTAAAGAAGGCCTTTCCATAAAACCTGAAAGAGTTGACTCCAAGTTATCATTACCCTTTCCCAAACACAAAAAATGTCTACAAAGTTTCTTAGGGGAGATTAATTTTATAAGAAGGTTTATTCCAAGCTTTGTAGAGCTGGTCAAACCTCTTACTCACATGCTAAGGAAGAGCAAGGAGTTTACATGGACTAGATAAGGTAAGAGGAGTTTTGAGGCCATCAAATAACCCATCTCTCATGACCCTACACTTCTCAATCCTAATTTTAAAAGGAATTCTACTTGTATTCTTTCTCTATATTGGATGCATTCTCTACCATGTTGATGCAATAGAATGGTCAAGGTATGGAATAGCCTATTACTTTCTTCAGTCGAGCCTTAGAGGATTATGAAGAGAGGTATAGTTTGTAGAGAAACATGTGTTTTCATTAGTGAGAGTTTTGAATAAGTTAAGACACATGGTATATAATAGTAAGATCATACTCATGGTAGTACACCCAAGAATTAAAGAGTTTATACTCAATAGAGACCTCAATGAGAAAAGAGTTGGATGGGTGATAAAGTGCATGGAGTGTGACCTTAAGGTTAGAGTTACAAAACTTGTGAGGGGAAGAGGGTTGTTTAAACACCTTGTATCATAAGTAAAGCAAGATAGAGAATAAGCATTGGCAATCCATGACAGCTCGTAGGTAGCTACAGACAACACACCTTTTAGTTGGACACATAACATAACCAAATTTATTGAGTTAGGATAATGTCCTATTGTGTTAAATATATCTAAAATAAGTCACTTCAAGTTGCATATTATACCTTATGTCTTGATATATGGATTGATTTTCAAGAGAGACATAAGAGGCACGATTTTGAGGTGCATGGAGTCATGCCAGATAGATAAACTACATGAGTAGTTCCATGATGGTCCAGATGGTGGGCAATTTTCTGCCAAGACCACAACCTCAAAAATCATTAGAGTTGGGTAATTTTGTCCCACAATGTTCAAATATTCTCACTCTTGGGTAAGGAAGTACCCAAAGTGTGCAATGTTCACTGGCAAGCAGAAGCTAGTTGTCCTTCCCTTGAAAGCCATACAAGTAGAGCATCCATTCATGTAATGGGGCTTATATTTTATAGGGATAATACACCCCCTTTAATTAAAGGGCATAAATGGATCATTACAGCCATAGACTACTTTACAAGTTAGGTGAGGTAGTTTCCCTCAAGGAGGCTAATGAAGATTCTATTTTGGACTTCTATGATGGCCTTGTGACCAAGTTTGGTGTGCCTTCCACAATAATTTTAGACAATGCATTGGCTTTCAATAGTATTAAGATATGTGAATGGGCTCTTTCACATGGAATTTATCTTAAGTCATCCTCTAACTATTATCCACAGGGTAATGGACTAGCTAAGTTCACCAATAAGAACATGTTAAGGATTATCAAAAGAACTATGGAAGATGGTCAGAGGGAGAGGCATACTAGACTAAGGACTACCTTGTGGGAAGATAGAGTGACACCTAATATATCTACTAGACACTCCCCATACCTTATGGTCTATGGAAAAGATGCCAAACTTCATATATCTCTTGAACTTCCTACATTAGAGCTTGCACATCAACTTGAGCTTCTAGAGGATGATGTTATGCAAGTAAGGATGAATGATCTAAGACAACTAGAAGAGATAAGGGACACCGCTATGCACATTATGTGGTCCAATCATCACTAGGTCAATAGGTCATTTGACAAGAGAGATTCCTTGAAAACATTTCAACAAGGTGATATAGTCCTCAAATGGGATGAGGACTATGCAAAACCCAAAAAACACTTCAAGTATGATAGTCTTTGGATTGGGCATTATATTATCATAGGTTGTAAGGAGAGTAATACCTTTAAGATTGATAGGTTTAATGGAGATAACCTCCCCATCCCTATCAATGGGAGGTATCTCAAGTTTTGTTATTAACTATTGTACCATGATCTTTATACATAGGTAGATAGGTCTGTCTTTTCTCCAAGTGCCCTTTTACATTATTTTATTTGTTATTTTTCTATTATTTTAGGTAGTTGTTCATCCTTTTATTTATTTATTATTGTTTATGTGTGTCTTATTTCTTAAAGATGTTTCAAATAGATAGGCATAGTCTTTCTATTAATAATGCTTCATTTGTCTATGTCATCATGAACGAGCTTGATCAATTCTAGGTTCCATGACCAGCAGGTTGGTCAAGACAATTGAGTCAACATAAATGTTGGTTAATTCTAGACCTAGAAATTGACCAACCTTATAGCTTAAAGTGTCATGACCTATGTTTATATTTTGCTTGTCAGTCATGCTCAAGACATGTATAGTCAATTATTGCATAGTCATACTCCAATCTTGTCTTAATAGCTTTTGATTGAAGGGTTATTTGAAAGGGACACACTTCAAGCCATATCTTTCCTCTACAAATCTTGTATCTTGGACCATTTTTTATCTATAGGCCTTGATGAATGATCTAATAGTAAAATAAGCAGACAAACTTCAGAAGGAGAAGATCATGTTGTTGCAAAGATTTTAAAACATTTCAAGCTCTCTTAAAGTGAAAATTGATTGATCTTCAAGGGATGGGTCTAGATATCAAATGAGAGGGACCTAGGTAGGTTGACATGGTGTCAAAGTAGTTTAAGGTCAGGGATAGGTTGCATAAGCCTCAAACAAAATAATTCAGAGCATTCAAATGTTAAGAGTAGTTTCAAGAATAAGTCTAAAAAATCCTATAGGCTTTAAAAGGGCTAAGTGTAAAACCTTATATTTGGCTAAGTCCTTACTTAGAAAATTGTCTCGAGATTTTATTTAGCTAAGTTCAATTCTTATGGACCTTTTATTTCGGGCTAAGTGCTAATTTTCCTTTTTGGGTTTATTTGGCAAAAGTGTTGGGAATTATTTCATATATTTTGTCTGAAACAAAAAAATCTTGAAGAGAAAATTATTTGGACATTTTGTCTGCATCAAAAGAGCTAAGTGTAATTGTGTCAATAAAATTGTCCAGGACAATTTTCATGAAGACCAAATTCTTTCAAACATTTTCTCTACAAAAAATGTCCTAAGTCCTAAATTCTCTCAGACATTTTATCCGATACAAAATCTCGAAGGGTATTTCTTTTAGGAAAGTGTCCCAAGAAAAAGTTTTGAAGGGTATTTTTCTCAAGCAAAGTGTCCTATACATTTTCTCGAAGGGTCATTTTTTAGACATTTTGTCCCATGCATTTTTTCTTGAAGGGTCATTTCTCAGGAAAGTGGTCCAAAATAGAAAGCCTAAAGGGTCATTCTGAACCAAAGTGTCCTATACGATTCCCCTGAAGGGTCACTTATTTGGGAAAGTGGTCAATATAAAAAATCTCAAAGGGTATTCCTTCAACAAAAAAAGCCCATAGCAAAAGTCTTGAAGGGTCATTTCTTTTGGGAAAGTAGACTAGCAAAAGTCCTAAAGGGTCATTTCTTTGACAAAGAGACATATGCAAAGGTTATGAATAAGTGTATTCTTTCAGGGAAAATATTCCACAAAAATTCACACAAAGACATAATTGCACCAGTCATATTATTATGGAAAGTGTTCACCATTTTCGGCCCATATATAAAGCTCTTGTATGGTTTGACGAAGCAGTGGATCAAAGGTTTAAAAATAGATCCAGCATTTTCAAATAGAGAGGATCCAAGCAAGGTTTTCTAAGGATCTAGCAACAGTGTTCAAGAATAAGCCTACAAGTCAAAAGCTAAGTGCAAAACCTTTTATTCAGCTTAGTCTTTACTTGTTCATTCTTTCAGACTTTATGAGGACTAAGTGTTTCTTTTTTTTTGGGACCCTTTTTGGCTAAGTGTTGAATTCTCTTGGACAAGTTTTTCGAGACAAATTTTTTGAAGGGATAATTCTTTCAGACAAAATGTTTGAAGCAAAAGACAATGACCTTTTCTTTTGATAAAATTGTTCGAGATAATTTTCCCGAAGGGTAACTCTTCAATAAAATAGCCCTTTTTAGAATTCTCAAAGGAATTCTTCTACATCAAAGTGTCCTAAACACTTTTCCTGAAGGGTAATTTTATTTCAGACAAGGCACTTTTCAAAAAAATTAAAAGATACCTTTCGTGAAGAAATGGTCTTTTTCAACAAGCTGAAGGGCACTTTCAAAATCCAAAGGACCACTTACATTTTTCTGAAGGGTACTTAGCAAGAAGTTTGAAGGTACATTTTTTGAAAAAGTGCCTGAAGACAAAAGGCTAAAGGAAAAAATTCCAAAGGAATTATTTCAGAAAAAGTGGCCGAAAAGACTTTTCCTTTAAAAAAGAAAAGCCCACACAAAAGGTGAAGGAAATTGCTTCGAAAAAATTGTCCAAAGAAAAGGGTCTGAAGGAATTCCTTTGGGAAAAATAGGCACAAGGCAAAATTCTATGGAAAATCCTAACAAAGTACCCAAAATAAAGTGGTCGAGGAACATTATGTTTAAATGATCAGTAAATTCAAGGGGCTAATCAATCAAGGACAAGAGGCTCAAGGGCATCCAACTGGAAAGGAGATCAACAGTTCACAGAGGTCCAAGTTCAAGGAGATCAACTAATGAGAAAAGGTCAAGTTTTTATAGGATCCTCTTTTCAAACTCCAATGACATGGTCTACATCTCACATTCAGAACATGTAAAGTGGTAAAACTAAGAATAGATACATCCAGGTGGAGTAGCAGACATGTAAAGTGAAGGAACATTCCAAGTTTTAAATGCAAAATATTAAATCATTTACACTTGGTGGGAACATGTAGCTACCCTTCCACATGTTTTTGTCAATCTCAAAAAAGGGACTTGAATGCTAAGCAAACTTGAGTTAGACTAAATGCATTAAAGAGAGCTAATGTATGCAATTAATGAAGAGGCTCTCATCTTTCAATATGGCTATCATCTTTAACAAATAGACACTCAACATAGAAGCATCATGGCTCAATCCAGATTCAAAGTTATGGGCATTTTGTCCTTATACGTGCAGGACAAGTGAAAGATGGCATGGAGGTGAAAGATGAAAGATCAGATGATTAGAAAAGGTAGATTTAGCATTAAAGACATTCTTGGAGAGGTTCTTGTCTTTTATCATGGTTTTTGATTAATGAGAAAGCTTGAGGTCATTAGAAAAAAGAAAGTTTCATTTGTACAAAGCAAAATAGTGCCCTAATTGGCTAAAAAGATGGTGGAGCATTCATTATAGAAGGTAGTAGCTTAGTTGTCATGTCTCAAATAGGATCCTCTCTTCCTTTCTCTCTCCCTCTTTTCTCTCATCTCTTTCTACTATATATAGAGGCTTTTGATTCTAAAAAAGGATCCCTCAACTGGTGATAGAGTTACTCTGTCAAAATCATCTTGTAAACACTCTCTTGAAGCAATAAGATAAAAAAAATTAATTCTAGTTTGAAGTCAAGTATACATTATTAGAGTTTAACTTGTAAATGTATGTCCCTTTTCATCATCTATAGATTCTCTACGTATATTGATTTAATTCTTTTGGTTTCTTGCAGGTTGTGTGAAGTGTTAGACATTGGTGCCTTTCTTGAAGTGTCACAAGTTCATAGTGTCTCATACAGACCTATTTATTTTTGTCCTTTAAAGTGCAAGATTTTCCTCTGACCTCCACACAAAATATTTATGCTTGTGGTCTTGAGGTAGGATTAGATTAGTATGTGTCTTGGTTAGGTTCATTAGTAGTTGTTAAGGTTTCTAGGCTGAAAGTGTATCATTTCATCTTTGGTGCATCACCATCCTTAGCTTATATTTCCCTTTCATGTTATCCTTCTCTCCCTTTTCCTTAGTCAACATCATATTTTATTGTGGGAAACAAGTTAAAGTGAAGCATCTGAGGAGATAGCCTCATTAAAAATCCTAGAGGTTTAACCTCATTACAGGATACCCACAACCTGAGGTTATTCCAATATTGTAGCTAGAAGTGAGAGAGCCTAAAAAACTCTCCCACAAGGGTGAAATTTAAACCTATAATAGTTTTTGGCATGCCTGAAGGGACTAATTTCAAGGAATATTGGTCAATTTTGATGCTGGTTTGATCAATTTGCATTGGTTATAGCTTTCATCTTTTAGTATCTGGCAACTCCGAAGACCACTTAGTAATCTGGTGGTAGAACAATAACTATCTTCCATGCCAATGATGACTATAAGATAAGATTCTAGAGGTATTCCTTTTGATTTTTTTGAATTCCCCTTAAATTTGGCCAAAATGTTAAGGTTCACCCATACTCACCCATATGTAGGAAACTATTTTCCTAAACTAGTCATGAGGTGTACCTACGTAAGAAGACCCTTGTTAGCCCCTTTTTTTACCATGATTCCCCAAAGATATTTTTTAGGCTTCGATGTCCAAAGTCCTTTGAATCTACCAAAATATGATCATATGCCAATAGTAGCTCTCAAAATCATCCCATATTTTAATAGATACCAAGCCATAACCCTTGCTGAACATGTAAATGACAGCCAATTTTTGTGATATCCATAATGTCATTACAGAAAATATAGTTATTAGACTATTAGATGCATCCCTTAAGGGAAAATCTTTAGATCAGTATAGAGGCTTAGCTCCTAATTATATTCAATCATGGAATTAGCTAGGAGACGCCTTGTGTAAATTATTTACAAACAAGAGTGATCATTTATCACTAGTAAAATAGCTTACCACAATTAAGAGAGCCCCCAATGAAGTCATGCAATATTTCAACACAAGATTCCAAAATGTTTGGGATAAAATTCTAGCCTCTGTTAGACCGTCCCCTAACTTGACATTCCTATACTACTTGAAGGCTCTAAATAGTGATATAACTGTAATGATCCAATCCATGGGAGGGGACATATTTTCATATGCTTATGAGGTGGCTATTAAAGTAAAAAAAAATCCTAGTTCAGGCTGGTAAGCTTTCTCCTAGGTCCCCAATGCCTCTTTTTCTTGAAATCAGACCACCCCCTATGGTTATTCCCCAACTTTATTTTATTCTTCCAACTCCCACAACTGTTCATATACCTTCACCTAAGCAGGAAAAGGCCTCCACTAGTAGATCAAGTGATTCCCAAGACAAGAAAAACTACCTAAAACTTAAGAACATGCTCCAATCCTTGGGAAATGATGTGGTAAATGTTAAAAGGTAGCAAGCTCAATTTAATAAACCTTATCAAGTTCCATATTAGCCTCAACAACAATCTTATCAAGGGCATAGACCACCCTTCAAGGGAAATTTCCAAAGATAAGGTCAAGGACAGGGCTAGCGTAACTATGCTATATAGAGTAACTACAATCCATATGCCATAGGCTCTTCCAACTCCTTAGTTCCTATTCAAAACAATATGGCTAAAGAGGCTGAAGGGACCATACCTTGGGATCAATATTTTGGTCAATCCATTGTCCTAACTAATGGTTTTAACTAGGCATTCAATGACCAATGGAAGCAAGTTATTACTTATGGATATAATCTAGCCTTAATGGCTCAAAACACAAAGATCCCCATGATGACAAAACCAGGATAGTCTTCAAAAGACCAAGGATCTAATGAAGAACCAAACCAGCTGGGTGATATAATGGTCATCAGTGACCAAGAACATTGTTATGCACTCAATCAATAAGGTATTTATAGCCAAGCATACATTCTAGTGGCAGTTAATACAAGGTTCAAAATAAGGAATATCGATGCCAATCAAGGTTGGTCAAAGATCCCCCTACTATTAATCCATTACTATCAAAGTTAGGTAGACTTACTACTACTCCAAAGGTTCTAATAGATCTAAAAAACCAGAATCAAGGGGCCCATTTTGATCCAATAAACTTGCAAATTTAACAAATAATAATAGTGGTTCCCAAAGCACAGGTGAAGGTTGGTGGTCCACCAATCAACAATGTTGAGAAAATGAATAAATCTAGTGTGAGTGTACCAATGTAAGACATGATTTCCATGCTCAATCAATTATATATCATTCAAGAAGGTTTATCCAAGATAGGTGTTACAATAATTGTAGGCAAACAACCAAGCAAAGAAATTGAGCTCCTCACCAATGCAACCCAAGGTCTTATGGGAGAAGGATCAAGTAAGATAGTCAAACCTCCTCTGTTATACATTTCATTAATCATTGATGATTCCTTGGTGCATAATTTCTTGGTAGATAGTGGAGCTATCACTTCAGTAATGCCAAAGTCTATAGCTAATAAGTTGAACCTCAAATATGAGCCACATACTAAGGGAGTTCTGTAACTTGATGGTTCTTCTATAAAGTCATTTGGTATCATCAAGGAATTGAGCTTGACCCTACATTCTTATCTTAATGTTTAGATGGTTTAGGACATGTTGATCCTTGATGTAACTCCTCACTTTGTCATATGCCTCTCTAGAGAATTCACAACCAAAATTAGGGTTTATCTAGCATCAGATTGGTCCTACATGGATTTTAGGACAAGGTATGTGACCAAGGTATCAATCAAGGTTGATCATATGGCACAATTTTTTATCCAAAACTTAGAAGTTCTGGTTGATAAATATTTCAATAGCATAGAAATAACACAATAACAATGAATTCTTTGAGAAGAGATGTATTACTCAAGATCGCAATACAAATATATGCTTATCTCTGGGAAGAGATGTTTGTCTTCACATTTTAGGTTACCTCTTCATTTATACACATTTTGAAAGCATGGGGAGGATGTAGAAGGTCACCAATCTCGAGGGAGATGAAGTGGTTTGACTTCCAAGATTTAAAACAATACAAAATTCAAGGAATTACTATTTTTAGAAACTTACTATTTTTAGACTGCACTACTAAAATTGAAATTTGGGGAACTTATGTTGGGTTTTTAGGGGAAAACTTCATTGATAAAATATCTATTCCATCTCACTATTTTCTCCTCATTCTTAGCTTTCCAACGGTTCAAACGGCGAGTCAATTGGAGCTATGGTGCAAAAGTTATGGCTCCCAGAAGTTCCGTCATCAATTGGGGTGGAACTGTCACCCGAATTGTCACCTAAATTGTTGCCCAGATCAATTTCACATTGAGCCCCATCAACCAGATAACATAAACCTAAATTTTACTATCCTTGATGAGGATGAATTTACAATTGGTTAAGAACAGAATACTTATCCTGACGAGATTCTAGACTTATTCTTGGATGAGCTATGGGAGAATAATCAATTTCTCAACCCTTTGGAATGTGTTGAATAAAGAGACATGGGTGTTTATTTCCTACATTAAGAAAATAAACTCATGCCTTCCCTCATTAGAGCTAAATAAAACCTCAATGGTATGTGGAAGTTGTTATTTGATGGTTTAAGGAGCAAAAATGGAGTAAATGCAGGGACAATGTTGGTTTCCCCTTCAGAAGCTAAGTATTTCTCTTCTTATAGGTTCCATTTCAGTTTCTACACCAATGCAAAATAATATGAAGGCTTAATCCATGGCCTCTAATGGGCCAGTAAGAGGGGAATCAAGCAGTTGTGAGAATATGGAGATAGGGAGCTTATATTGAACCAAGTTAGAGGCTTGAACATTAAAAAGAATCCCTTGATGAGGTCCTAAAAAAATAGAGTATGGGACATAATTGAAGATTTTGAAGCCTTTAACATTCAAGCTATGCCAAGGAACCAGAATCAGCATGCTAACAATTTGGTAGCTATGGAAGCCTAGTTTGATATTCCAAGTAATCTAAAAGAGGCCAAGGTTCATCCACATGTCAAGGTGGTGGTGAGGCCATCAGTACCAGATAATGAAACCCACTATCAGGTCTTCAAAAATGACAAACAAATCGCTTGTTTCTTGCAATAGGAAGCAGAGTTTTCCTTAATGAACCAAGGTAAATTTCAACATCAATATGGGGAAAAAATTATCCAACTAAAGTCTAACAAACTTCCTAAAGGGCTGGTCACCCTTGAAATTATTTTCCATGAGGAAGACCATATGAGGAACGATAAGGCAATGATGTCAAATGATGATAATATCTATGATAGAGTCCTCATTTTTAAGGACAAGCTCCTCAAGCTTGGGAAGGTAAACAACGAGGTAAAAAGCCATGCTTTCATCAAAATTTATAAGGAATATTCAGATATTTTTGCTTGGGAATATAGTGACCTGAAAGGTTTTGATCTAAAGTTATCCCAACATACTATAGAACTAGAGGCTAATGCTAAGCTTGTGAGGCAAAAACAAAGGCATGTTAACCCCAAAGTAGAAGAGCTTATGAGGATAGAGATGACCAAGTTAATTGAATCCAAGATCATCTTTCCCATCAAGCACTCATCATGGGTAGCCAATTTGGTGCCTATGAGGAAAAAGGGTCTCCTTGAAGGACCATTACCCTCTACCATCCATGGAGCAGCTTCTTCAATGAGTTGTAGGTTTAAAATAATTTCTATTTTGGATGTATATTTAGGTTACAACCAAGTATTAGTAAAGAAAGAAGATCAGTATGAGACTACCTTCACCACCAAATGGGGCATGTATGCATATCAAAATATGTCTTATAGCTTATCAAATGCTAGGTCAACTTTTTAAAGAGACATGGACATGGCTTTCCAAGGGATACTAAATCAAATGGTGTTGGTATACTTGGGTGACATCATAGTTTTCTCCAAGGATGCCAACGAACACATGGACCACCTGAGGATTATCTTTGAGAGATGTAGAGAGTATGAGATCTCTTTGAATCCCAAGAAGTGTATGTTTACCATGAATGAAGGTAAGTTGTTGGGTCACATTATTTCAAATCAAGGATTAGCTATTGATCATGATAGAATAAGTGCCATCTTGGCCTTATCTTTACCTAAGCATAAGAAGGGACTCCAAAGTTTCCTTGAGAAAATAAACTTTATGAGAAGGTTTATACCTAGTTTTGAAAACTTGGTCAAGCCCATCACTGCCATGTTTAAGAAGAACCAAGTGTTCACTTGGTCAAAGGAAGGTAAATCAGCATTTGAGGCTATCAAGCAAGCCATTTCCCAAGCACCCACACTCATGAATCCTATTTTCTCAAGATATTTCATATTGTATGCCTTTGCCAATATTGATAATATATCGGTTATGTTGATGCAAAAGAATGGTGAAGGACTTGAGCAGCTAATATCATTTTTTAGTTAGGGGCTTGAGGGGTATGAGGTGAGGTATACTTTCATAGAGAAGCAAGTCCTTATAGCATTATTAATCCTTAAAAAATTTAGGCCAATGCTCTCCAATAGAAAAATCTATCTTATGGTGTTGTTGTAGACTAGAATGACACCCTTTATGGGAGAGTTTCTTAGACTCTCACTCCTAACTACAAGCATTGGGACAACCTCAGTCTATGGGTATCCTGTAGTGAGATTGAACCTCTAGAGAAGGTTGACTTACTCTTTGATGCTCACCTAAACTAATGCTAAACTAATGATTCATAGGGAAATGGGTAGAAAGGGGATAAGGGATCCTAAAAAAGCTAACCATGCAATGCACCAAAGTAAAATGGACACTCATCTATGCTTGAACCCAAAATAGATTAGTCATAAGACAATTATGACTTACATAATCTCAAGATCAAGTTAACACACTAGAAGAGGTTCAGGTAGAACACTAATCTAGACCTACAAGAGCTTGAAAATACATTAAAGAGGCAAGTAGAACGTTGATAGACTAGGAAGAATCTCTTTCATGAATTCACCAAGCACAAACATACTAAGGCACTGATCAATGACAAGAGATAGGCAAAGAAATCATCTTAATACATCAAGAGTTAGTTCTTACAATAGACTTGACAAGGTCGAGCCTAATCAAGTAGAGCATACTTTGTAGTATCTCAATGAATGTCTATCTCCTATAAAGATGAAAAAAGGTCTAAAAACTAGGAACCCCTCCAAATGGAAAGCATCCAATATATATAGAAAAATAAAAGAGAAAGAAAGGGCTTGCAGGAGCAAGGAGAACTAAGACAAGAGGTCATCAATGATTGGGCCCCCTACTATTTTACTCAAGCTCCCTTGCATTCAAAGCATGCAACTACCTTGACCATGAAATGAACCATCCAAGATCACCACAAATCTCATCGAGCCCCTCATGCATTCAAGTCCCTTCTTTTTGAACTGACAGGGCCATATCATGGGTAGTTGCATGTCCCCTCCAAGTGTACATGATTTGATATCTTGAATTTAAAACCTAGCATGCTCCTTACTACTATTTTGGACTTATATGATCCTTCTATAGATTAAAATTGACATCGTCCTTGATTTTTTACATGTCCATTGATCTCTAATGTAATATTGATATGCACCATTGGATCTAGCTCCTAAAATGCTACCATATGTTGTCTCTGCATTTGGCCAGAGACCCCTTTGATGGATTTTGAATGCCAATGAATATTTACAGGGTTTAGATTTTGAAATTTGCGTGAAAGTCAATTCCTTGAGTTATTTCCTTTGGAAATTTCCTTTAAGGTAATTTTTGTGGACTTTTTATTTATAACTTTCCCATGGGCAATTTGTCTGAAGGAATTCATGTCTTTAGACTTTATTAAAATGCCCTTCAATATTTTTTCTAGGTACCCTTCAAAATTTTGAAATTATCCCTTTCTGAAGGGAAGTTACCCTTGGGATTTCTTAAAATGGTCAGTTGCCCTTTGGGTTTCTTGAAATGGACTTTCCCGAAGGGAAAGAGTCCTTCAAAAATTCTGAAAGGATCATCATTTTTGTAAATAAACTTTTCTAAAGGGAAATTGACCCTTCAAAAAAATTGAAGTGGTCCTTCAACATATAAAAATGACCTTTGCCTTTAGAAAAATACATTCATAAATTTTGTAAAGGACCCTTTTATTAAAGAGTTAAGACAGTTTTCCTGAAGGAAAAGGTCTTTTCATTTTGCTTCAGACATTTTGACGAAAGAATTATCCCTTCAAAAAACTTTTTATTGGATAAATTATCTAAAATAATTCAAAATTTAGCTAAAAAGAGTCCCAAAAGAAAAGAACATTTAGTCCATGCAAAATTTGAAAGAAAGTACTAGTAAAGACTTTGTTGAATAAAATATTTTGCACTTAGCTTTTCCAAGGTCCGTATGTTCTTTTGATGGAGTCCATATATTTTATGATGAATTTCATAGTTTTTTTGAACTCATACTTGAAATTCTTGAACTGCTTAGTTTCACCATGAAAACTGCTCAAGAACCTTTTTCTTTGCTCTACAAACCTATCCCTTAGAATTTGACAAAATACACTTTAAGTAATCTTAAATTGTTTCAAAAGCTTTGTGATAAATATAAGATCTCTCTAGTCCACTCATATCATATGAAACATCTATTCATTTGCTCATCCATTATCAACTTGATCCATCGAGATGTATCTTAGTATGTGGGCCAAATTTTAGCCAACATTTATGGTGATTCGTAGGGAATCATGCCTGGTATGCTTGAAAACCCAGACCAATTTGCCTTAACTAGTCCATTGGGCATGGAGTGATTAGCCTCTACAACTGAGCTGGTCTAAAACTAGATACAAGGCTGACCCTTTCTGGAAATTCCTTTGAAGCAACAAGGATAAAACAAAACAAAGTGCCCAAGGCACTTGGGAAAGGAAAAATAGAACAAAAAGGAAATGTACACAAGGCACTTGGAAGAAAGCATGAAATCTATCCTAATATATACAAGGTTACAATTTACAACTATCTCTCTTCTAGATCAAATGGGAAAATATGAATATCATTCCCTTGTCAATTTGCCTTAACTAGTCCATTGGGCATGGAGTGATTAGCCTCTACAACTGAGCTGGTCTAAAACTAGATACAAGGCTGACCCTTTCTGGAAATTCCTTTGAAGCAACAAGGATAAAACAAAACAAAGTGCCCAAGGCACTTGGGAAAGGAAAAATAGAACAAAAAGGAAATGTACACAAGGCACTTGGAAGAAAGCATGAAATCTATCCTAATATATACAAGGTTACAATTTACAACTATCTCTCTTCTAGATCAAATGGGAAAATATGAATATCATTCCCTTGTAACAATACAAGATGAGAAATACCTTACTTTGGAGGTACCAAAATTGTTAAACCAAGCAGCTTTATGGTCAATCTTTTTGATGTACTATCTAATAGATGGAATGGAACAAAAATGTCTCGCTGTAGATATATTGATTCATGTCCTCCAAACTTGGCTCATGTTGGACTGTAGGGGATTTTTCAATCTTCTCTTTTGATGGCTCAATTTTGTGCTTTGAATCAAGCACAACATGTGATGGCTCCTTTGAACTGGTGCTTGGTTTACTATCTAGACTTAAGCAGAAAAGCTCTAAGTCATCCCAAAAAGTAGCTTCCTCTTGGTCATCTGAGAGAATGTCAACTTCAACACCATCTTTTCTGTAATTTCTTTGAAAAGATCCATATGGTAATTCATTAATCCATCTAAGACCCAAAATGTCATGTTCTTATGGCTCTAGATCTGACCATTCCCCCTCATTCTTGAAGACATCAGTACTACCTTCAAAGGATAATTCATCTTGAGATTGGTCAGCTTCTTCAACTTGATTGGTGAGTTCATCTTTATACTCTAAGGAGGCATAGGTTGGTTTATAACCTCTACATGATCCATGCAATCATGATACAACTACTTCCATACTTCATCTTAATCTTCTTGCTCATTCATGACCTCTCCAACATGGTCAACTAACTAATTGACTATGTTAATTTTTGCACCTTAGTCATCTTCATCTATAGCCACACCAAATGGAATATCTTGTTACCAAAAAAAATCCTCTTTGTTCTTAGCTACATCATGATTATACACCTATTTAAGTATGAAGGCATCAGTATTGCTTTCAAGCTCTAATTCATCAATTTCAAAGCCATGCCACAATATCTAGTCCAAACATGATTTTTCCTTCCTTTTCTGGAGTGGAATACCTATCATGATATCCTTATCATAGACACTTGTGTCATCTTCTCGAGACTCAAATTTTACTCTAAGCTCCTCCTCTATTCCTTACAAAATAAGCTCTTCCTCCAAGAGGGAGATGGTGGGAGGGTGAAGAAGTTCATTTTGTTTGTAGCTTAAGAGAGTGTCTTTCCAACTAGGTACTTTTTGTGGTCTCTTTAGTGGTTCTTGAGGGAGGGAGAAAGAGTTTTGGAGCTCTTGTAGGACAAGCTCATTGAGCTAAGCTAACACCTCTTTTTTATACTCTTTAACCGCTAACTCCTCCTTCTCTTGAATTGGTTCTTAGATTACCATAACTAACACTTCTTCCTTCTTCTTTGTGCCTTTTTGAACTAATTTTCATGATGTAAATTATTAGGTAATAGGCACCTTTTATTCCTTTTGAATGAGTATAGGAGAGGGTGGTTTATCAAGAGAGGGAATGACATAACCAGGGTCAAAAGTTATCGAGAAGATCCAGGATGAAAGGGATTCATGCTCTTGAGTGGGAATGGGTGTTGGGGTAGGAGAGGTAAAAATGATTAGCTCTTGGAAAGGAGAGGACACATAAGATTGATCACACTGAGTTTGTTAATCTTCATAAAACATCAACACACTTTCCAAATTTTGGACAATGCTTCTCATCCACACCTTATTCTCCCTCTCAGAAACTGGTGATTGTTTAATATCAAAAAGTGACCATCTATCCTTGACCAGTTGAAAAGCATTCCTTTCCTCTTATAGGACATGAATAGGGATGACTAAATAAATTTATGAACCCCTACTAATCTCCCTTATCAACTTAATATAATTTGATAATGCTTGATTGAATCCTAACAAGGATGTAATAGGATAAACATAGTATTGACAAGGGGAATTAGAGGACTAATTTAAATGTGTAGGAGGCTGATCTTGGTCATTTGTAAGGGGGAAAGGGGGGAAAAGGCCATGATAGAGCTGATAGTTTTTTTTAGGGCCCCTTGGGGGGGACACATAAACATTATTATCTTGATAAGTGTGATGCTAAGGCAGAGAATAAGCATACTGGTCAAAAGATGGTTACTTATACATACCAAATAATAGTGATTAGGCACTTAGACTATTCAAACTAGCTAATAGATCTCTAGAGTTTCCATTAATGTTTGTTAAATGCCTCTAAAGGCTGATATGCATAATCACAACACCAAAAATCCTTCTATTTTGGACCTTAGTCCCATTGAGCATGCCAAAAACTATTGTAGGCTAAAATTTCATCTGTTATGAGAGAGTTTCTCAGGCTATCTCACTCCTAGCTACAAGTTTTGGGAAAACCTTGGGCTATGGGTATCCTATAGTGAGGTTGAACCTCTGGAGAAAGGCAACTTCCTATTTGATGCTTACCTAAACTAATGATAAACTAATGATTCATAGGGAAAGGGTTAGAAAGGGGATAAGGGCTCCTAAAAAGCTAACCAGGTGATGCACAAAAGTAAAAGGGGCATTCATCTTTGCTTTAACCCACACTAGATCAGTCATAAGACAACTATGGCTTACACAATCTTGAGATCAAGTTAACACACTGGAAGAGGTTCAATTAAAACACTAATCTAGACTTGCAAGAGCTTGAAAATACATTAAAGAGGTAAGTAGAAGGTTGATAGACTAGGAATAATCTCCTTCACAAATCCACCAAGCACAAACATACTAAGGCACTGATCAATGACAAGAGATAGGCAAAGAAATCATCTTATTACATCAAGAGGTATTTCTTACAATAGACTTGATAGGGTCAAGCCTAATCAAGTGAAGCATACTTTGCAGTATCTCAATGAATGTCCATCTCCTAGAAAGATGAAAAAAAAGTCTAAAATTTGGAAACCCCTCCAAAATGGAAAACATCCAATATATATAAAAAAGGAAAAGAGAAATAAAGGGCTTACGAGAGAAAGGAGAACTAAGAGAAGAGGTCATCAATGATTGGGACCCCTACTATTATACTTGAGCTCCCTTATATTCAAAGCATGCAACTACCTTGACCATGAAATGAACTATCCAAGATCACCATAAATCTCCTCGAGCCCCTCATGCATTAAAGTCCCTTCCTTTTGAACTAACAAGGCCATGTCATGGGTAGCTACATGTCCCCACCAAGTGTACATGATTTGATCTCTTTCATTTAAAATTTGGTGTGTTCCTTACTACTATTTTGGACTTATATGGTCCTCGTGTAGATTAAAATTGACACCATCCTTGATTTTTTGAATGTTCATTGATCTTTAATGTAATATTGATATGCATCATTGGATCTAGCTCCCGAAATGCTACCACACGTTATCTCTACATTTGTCCAGAGACCCCTTTGATGCATTTTGAATGACAATGGCTATTTACATGGTTCAAATTTTTACTTTTACTTGCAAGTTAATTCTTTGAGTTATTTCCTTCGAACATTTCCTTTTGGGTAATTTTTGTGGAGTTTTTATTTATCACTTTCCCATGGATAATTTGTCCAAAGGAATTCATGTCTTTGGACTTTATAAAAATGCCTTTCAATATTTTGGCAAGGTACCCTTTAGAATTTTGAAATGGTCCCTTTCTAAAGGGAAGGTACCCTTTGAATTTCTTGAAATGGTCAGTTGCCCTTCGGGTTTCTTGAAATGGACTTTCTTGAAGGGAAAGAGCCCTTTGGAAATTCTAAAAAGATCCTTTGGCATTTTTACAAACAAACTTTTTTGAAGGGAAAGTGACCCTTCAGAAAAATTGAAATGGTCCTTCGACATCTGAAAATGACCTTTTCCTTTAGAAACATACCTTCAAAATTTTTGCAAAGGTTTTATTAAAAGTTACCCTTTGGGAAAATTATCCCAGACATTTTTCTTGAAGGAAAAGGTCTTTTCATTTTGCTTCAAACATTTTTTCTGAGAGAATTATCCCTTCAAAAAATTGTCTTAGATAAATTGTCTGAAAGAATTCAACATTTAGCCAAAAAGAGTCCTGAAAGAAAAGAGCACTTAGTCCGCGCAAAATCCTAAAGAAAGAACTAGTAAAGACTTTGTTGAATAAAATATTTTGCACTTAGATTTTCCAAGGTCCATATGTTCTTCTGATGGAGTCTATAGCTTTTCTAATGGAGTCCATAGATTTTTTAAACTCATGCTTAAAATGCTTGAGCTACTTGGTTTCACCATGAAAACTACTCAAGAACCTTTTTCTTTGCTCTACAGACATGCCCCTTAGAATTAGACAAAATACACTTTAATCAATCTTAAAGTGTTTCAAAAGCTTTATGAGAATTGTAAGATCTCTCTAGTCCACTCATTTCATCTGAAACATCTATTCATTTGTTCATACATTAGCAACTTGATCCACCTAGGTGCAAATTGGTATGTGGGACAAATTTTGGCCAATAGGTGTTTCATCCTAGAGTGAGAGACTTCCTTCTTAACAAAGACTTGAATGAAAAGAGGGCTAGTTAGATTACCAAGGTCATGAGGTATGACATGGAGATCAAGGTCACTAAGCTAGTAATGGGTAAAGGCTTGTGTGTTCATATGGTCGATGACTTTCATGAAGATAAAGAGGTTATCTTGGTAACAAAAGATAAACCACAAACAGATGCACCTCCACCTCACACTAGTTGGTTGTAGGATATGACACATTTCTTGATAATAGGTAAGTGCCCACAAGGTATGGATAGGGCAAAAAGAAGGTATTTTAGACTTAAATGCATACCTTATGCTTTGGTTGATGGGATTTTATTCAAAAAGGACCTCAATGGAGTGATCTTAAGGTGCATAGATGATGACCAAGTGACAAGGCTCTTGGAGCAATTCCATGATGGACTTGTAGGAGGTCATTTTGCACCTAGAAACATAGTGGCAAAGATAATGAGAGCTATTTATTATTGGCCCAACCTCTTCAAATATGCTCATGCATGAGTTAGAAAGTGTCAAAAGTGTGTTTTATTTGTGGGTAAGCAAAGATTGGCAGCCCTTCCTCTCAATCTAGTTCAGGTAGAGTAGTGCTTCATGCAATGGGGGATAGTTTTCATAGGAATGATCAACCCTCTATCAAGTGTAGGACATATATGGGTGCTTATTGCAACTAAATACTTCAGCAAGTGGGTGGAATCCATTATGTTGAAAGAAGCTAATGAAGGTGCAGTCCTAGACTTCTATGACAACATTGTGACTAGGTCTGGTGTTCTATCCACTATCATTTCTGATAATCCATTAGCATTCCTCAGTCTAAAAACAAGTGATTGGGCTCTCAAGATGGATATCTACCTCAGCACCTCTTCCAACTATTATCTTCAAGGAAATGGACTGGTTGAGTCCACAAATAAAAATTTGCTAAGAATCATCAGGAGAACTATGGAAGAGAATTAGAGGACTTGGCACATTAAAATAAAGATAGCCTTGTAGGTTGATAGGGTGACTCCTAAAGCTACCATTAGTAATTCTCCATATGTCTTAGTATATGTAAAGGAGGCTAAGTTTCCCATTTCTCTTGAGCTACTTGCATTAGAACTAGCCCATTAGTTGTAGTTGATAAAAGATGAACCCATGAATGTGAGATTCACAAAACTCATGGAGCTTGAAGAAACAAGAGACCTTACAATGAAAACACCAGAGTCACATCAAGATCAAGTCAAGAAAGCCTTTGACAAGAGATCCATGAGAAGGAAATTCAAGGAAGGGGATCTAGTCTGCAAGTGGGATTTAATTAAGGCCAAGCCAGACAACCATACCAAATTTGATAGCTTGTGGAGTGGTCCTTATTTAATCCACGGATGCAAACAACATAATGCTTTTCAAATGGGCCAACTAGATGGAGAGATACTACCCATCCCAGTCAATGGGATTCATCTAAATCCTTTTTATTAGAAGAGTTTTTATCCATTGTATATATTTTACATTTTGTATAGTTTTTTATATTTTCTCCTAAGTGCCTTGTGCACATCTTTTTAGTTGTGTGTTTCCCTCCCCTAAGTGCCTTGGGAATAATGTTTGTTTTGTTCTTGTTATCCTTATTACTTCAATAAGAAGTTATAGAAAGGGTCAGTGTTGTATCTAGTTTTAGATCAACTCAGTTGCAGAGGCTAATGACTCCATGCCCAATAGACTAGACAAGGCAACATGGTCTATGTTCTCTTGCATCGACAGGCATGCAACCCCTATGATCCATCAAATATGTTTACCATTTTTGGCCCACATATAAATCTCTTGCATAGTTTGATGAATCAGAGGATCAAAGGTTTAAGAATGGATCCAACATTTGCAAATAGAAAGGATCCAAGCAAGGTTTTCTAAGGATCCAGCAACAGTGTTCAAGAATAAACCTACAAGCCAAAAGCTGAGTGCAAACCTTTTATTCATCTTAGTCTTTACTTTTTCATTCTTTTAGAATTTATGGGTACTAAGTGTTTCTTTTCATTTGGGACCCTTTTTGGCCAAGTGTTGAATTCTATTGGACAAATTATTTGAGACAAATATTTTGAAGGGATAATTCTTTTAGACAAAATTTCCAAAGCAAAAAACAAAGACCTTTTCTTTCAAAAAAATCATTTCCTAAAGGGTAACTCTTCAATAAAATGGTCCTTTTTATAATTCCTGAAGGAATTCTTCTACAACAAAGTGTCCTAAACACTTTTCCTGAAGGGTACTTTTCTTTCAGATAGGGCACTTTTCAAAAAAATTGAAAGATACCTTTTCCAAAGAAATGGTCTTTTTTAGCAAGCCAAAGGGCACTTTCAAAAGCCAAAGGACCACTTACATTTTTTCAAAGGGCACTTAGCAAGAAGTCTGAAGGTACCTTTCAAAAAAGTGCTTGAGGACAAAAGGCCGAAGGAAAAAATTCTGAAGGAATTCCTTCAAAAAAAGTGGCTGAAAAGACTTTTCCTTTGAAAAAGAAAATCTTGAAGAAAAGGTGAAGGAAATTGCTTCAGGAAAATTATTCAAAGAAAAGGGTCTGAAGGAATTCCTTTGAGAGAAATAGGCACAAGGCAAAAGTCCACAATTTTTTTTGAACAAACTACCCAAAAGAAAGTAGCCGAGGAACATTAAGGTCAAATGATCAGTAAATCTGAGGGGCTAATCAATCAAGGACAAATGGCTCAAGGGCATCCAACAAGCAAGGAGATCAATGGTTCATAAAGGTCCAAGTTCAAGGAGATCAATGGATGAGAAAAGGTCAAATTTTCAAAGGATCTTAGTGGGACTTAGATCAGCCAATCAGTAAAAGACAATAATGACTCCTCTTTTCAAACTCCAATGATGTGGTCTACATCTCACATTCAGAACATGTAAAGTGGTCAAACTAAGAATAGATGCATCTAGGTGGAGCATTAGACATGCAAAGTGAAGGAACATGCCATGTTTTAAATCCAAAATATCAAATCATTTAAACTTGGTGGGAACATACAGCTACCCTTTGACATGTTTTTTGTTAGTTTTAAAAAAAGGACTTGAATGCTAAGTAAACTTGAGTTAGACCAGATGCATTAAAAGGAGCTAGTGTATGCAATTAATGGAGAGGCTCTCATCCTTCGGCATGGCTATCATCTCCAACAAACAACTACTTAACATAAAAGCAACATGGCTCAATCTAGATTTAAAGTTATGGGGATTTTGTCCCTATACGTGCAGGATAAGTGAAAGATGGTGTGGGGTGAAAGATAAAAGATTAGGTGATTAGAAAAGGTAGTTCAAGCATTAAAGACATTATTGGAGAGGTTATTGTCTTCTATCATGTTTATTGATCAATGAGGAAGCTTGAGGTCATTAGAAAAAAGAAAGTTTAATTTGTACAAATCAAAATTGTGCCCTAATTGGCCAAAAAGTCAGTGGAGTATTTATTACAAAAAGGTAGCATATTAGCTATTCTCGAACATGCTCCACTCTTCCTTTCTCTCTCCCTCTTTTCTCTAATCCCTTTCTACTATATATACAAGATTTTGAGTCTAAAAAGGTATCCCTCAACTAGTGATAGAGTTACTTTATCAAAATCACCTTGTAAACACTCTCTTGAAGCAATAAGATAAACTTTTATAATTCTGGTTTGAAGTCAAGTATACATTATTGGAGTTTAACTTGTAGATGTATGTCCCTTTTCATCATATGTAGATTCTCTATATATCTTTATTTAATTCTTTTGGTTCCTTCTAGGTTGTGTGAAGTGTTAGACATTGGTGCCTTTCTTGAAGTGTCACAAGTTCATAGTGTCTCATAAAAACCTATTTCTTTCTATCCTTCAAATTATAGGGTTTCCTTTGACCTCCACAAAAAATACTTATGATTTTGGCCTTGAGGTAGGGTTAGATTAGTCTGTGTCTTGGTTAGGTTCATTAGTAGTTGTTAAGGTTTTCAGGCTGAAAGTGGATCATTTCATCTTTGGTGCATCACCATCCTTAGCTTAGATTTCCCTTTCAAGTTATCCTTCTCTCCCTTTTCCTTAGTCAACATCAGATTTTATTATGGGAAACAAGTTGAGGTGAAGCATCTGAGAAGCTAGCCTCATTAAAAATCCTAGAGGTTTAACCTCATTATAGGATACCCACAACCTGAGGTTGTTCCAATATTGTATCTGGAAGTGAGAGAACTTTAAAAACTCTCCCACAAGGGTGCAATTTTAGCCTACAATAGTAAGATTGATCTAACAAGTGGGATAGGTGCATAGATGTCAAATTATAGCCCCTTCAATTAGTCATTTGAATTTGAAAATATTTAGACATTCATGCAGATGTCAAATTTGGGCCTCATGAAATAACCGTTTGCATTCAAAAACTGTTAGAGTGTCCCCGACTAAACACGAGCCTGACAAGTGTCCAAATCTCAAGTGCCTAGACCAACTCTAATCGTGAATAGGTATAGATAGGTAAGTGGGTCTAAGAAGATATAACAGAGCACGTTTGGGCATACAAAGGTAGATCAATGGTGTAAATGATGTTGTAAAGTCAAAGGGGCTCAAATTAAGCATGAGGCCACCACATGGTGCAAACATGGAAGCAACATAATGACAAAAGGATCCTGAGATCAATGCATCATTGACAAGTGGCAAGAGCACATCCAAGATGATAGAATATTGATGAAGTGCATTTAATTAGGAAAGTATATCAATGGTGAGTGGGAGTCAGAAAGGTTAAGACGCTGATGAGGCTTAAACTAAGTGCAATGCTACCAAGTGCCTTAATTTCGTAAAGCCCAAATCAATAGATGATAACCAATAAATGAAGGACAAGTCCAACACTTTCAATGAAGGTCAAAGGGACATATTTTCAAATAAGGAAAATGCAAAAGAATTGAGTTGGAATAAGGTCTGAGTTGAGCCAAAATGAACCAACAGAATCGAGCATTGCCCTTGGAAAGCCATAGAGATAAAATAGCCCTATTTTGACCTAAAATAATTTGATGTTGTGCAGCTTGTGGATCTTCATTAATATAAAAACTATATAAATACCAATAAATAAGATTGGTTTTCAATCTATAGTAAATCTATAATGGAACTATGTTTGAATATTTCAAAGTGGGGTAGATACATGCAATTAATGGAGGAGCATCATGTCCTTGAACGTAGCCATACTATTGACAAATAATTGCTAAAATCAGACATGAGTATGGCCCTGAATACAAAGACCTTGCCCTGCAAGGAAGGACATTAATATAGAAGGACTTAAGGAGGATTGTGAGATGGTTGTTTTGAATGAGATTGGGCTCATTAATGCCCCTTTCAATGTTAATTTTCTCTCTCCCACCTTTTCTCTTCCTATATATACCGGCTTGGAGATCTTGATTGGTATTCCCTTGGCTAGAGATAGCGAAGCTCTACCAAAATCACTTTTTAACACTCTCTTGAAGCAATATAAGACAGTTTTTAGATTTAGTTGAATGCTAAGTATGATTTATTGAAGTTTAATATGCAAATTGTGTGTTTATATTCATCATGTGAGTATTATTCATGTACCTTGCTTTAATTATATAGGTTTCTTATAGGTTGTGTGAAGTGTTAGCTAATGATTTCCCTCTTGAAGTGTCATAATTCCATAATGTCTTATATAAACCTATCTCTTCCAATCCTTCAAGTTGTAAGTCTCTTTTTAGCCTTCATACAAAACACTCATGTTTTCAACCTTGTCATAGAATCTGACCAGTCCTTGTCTTGATTGAATTCATTAGTAGTCATAAAAGTGTCAAAGCTGATAGTGGATCATTGAAAATTTGGTGTATCACCACATTTAGGATAGGTTTTATTTTCTACATTTCTCTCCCTTTTCTTCCCAATAGTGTAAGCTTAGTAAAAGGAATATATGGTTACATCTGAGGAGTTAGCCTCATAAAAAATCCTAGAGATTTGGCCTAAACTTAGATAACCCATAACCTAGGTCCATTCCCATGTTGGACCAAATTTGAAAGTAGGACTTAAATGCTTCTAATTTTAGATAGGGTGTAATCTAAGTCCATAACAAGAACTTCAACAGGCACAGGCCAAGAGGGTCTTTAACAAAAAGGCCGATAAGAGAAGTTTATAGATGGGAGACTTAGTGCTCAAATGGGATGTAGATAGAGTGAAAGTAGGAAGGAAATCCAAGTTTGACGTAATATGGAGTGGTCCATATACCATCACTAGTTGCAATCCATCCAATGCCTTCTATCTTGATAGAATGAATGGAGAAGAGCTGCCTATCCCAATCAATGGGATTCATCTCAAGCATTATTTCTATTAATTCTTGTATAAATTGTAAATAAGTAGAGTATATAATTTTTCATTTCCTTAAATCATGCTTTGCACGCCCTTGTTTTAGATTAGTTTTAATTCATCTAAGCATGTGTGCACAATGTTTTCTTATCTTAGGTCATTTCCTCTAAGTGCCTATGGTGCAGTTCTTATCTTTTTAGGTGAATCTCAACTTATTTCAAAGATGAAAATGTGTAGCTAGTGCATTCATGAGAGAAAGAATCAGAAGTCCCAAAGACTTCATTCCCAATGTATTGCTCAAAGGCTACTAGGTTCTCACTTGGTAGGTAAGCAGCCTGTAAAGGTCACCAAAAGTGTTGACTTTCTAAGTCACCCATCAATTAGCACAAGGCCACCCAAGGCTTGCAAATAAAGGAAGCCCCTGTGAGGTCCCAAGCATTTCAAGTAGAAAGTGCACAGATGCTTCCTATCTACACCCAAGCCCAAGATAGAGTCACAGGTTTACACAATAGAGCCTTAATGATTTACACTTGTATAAGGTTCTTGACGCACATCCATGTATAGGATTTTTAAGCACACAAGTTAAAAGGTGCATGAACTCCAAAGTTTAGGTCCTCAAGTTCTAGAATGGTTAAGTGAAGGTCAAATATAACAAGCAATATGAATTATGAAGAATGTGCTCAGGATTCCCAATCCTCATACATGCCCTTATTAAAAATCTTTCTCATACTTAATAGATGCAGTTTCACACCCCATACAGGATCATACATCTTCACCTATGAATTGTGTAGTATACAACTCTCCTTCCACCATTACCACATGGCATCTCGATGCTCATTTAACAAAATAAATCTTGTGGTCATCTCAATAAAATCACCATCTCTACATGTGTCATGACCTCACTAATTCCATCAAAGAACCCTCTAAGAGCCTACCAAAGTGACATGTATCATCTTCATGGAGCTATACTCAAGACCAATCAATAAAGCACCATTTTCTAAGTGGTAACTAGGCATAAAAAGGTTCATTGGAAGTAGTTAAGAAGGAATCAAGGCATGATCAGAGTGAGTGAATACAATAGCATCTATCAAGCATCGAGACTTGAGTACATGTCACTCTCTTACTTTTTCAGGGAAACTTTCCACTTCCTGATGCACGTGTATTTATAAGTGACCCTACCACCAACTTCAGATCCAATCACCAAAAAAACTTCAAGAAACATGGCCACAGTGCCATAAAAGGATTAAATGCTACATCTACCACCCCCAAGTGGTAGATTAATTATAAAATAGGCTTGATCACTATAAAATCTTGGTTCCTTCATTGTAAAAGGGTCAACACTTTTAACAACTCATGCTACTAAAATTTACCCTCCATGAGCACTTATATTGGCTAAATCTTATAGATCAATGAGAATTAAATTCACCTCTTTTTATTCTTCTGATGTTCTATGTGTTGTTTTTTTAATCCTTGACTATGGGTAATGTTCACCCCTCTCGTCATTGTCTATCCTTCCATCTCCACATTAAATGTAAAACTCAATTATAGGTCACATCATGTGTGTACTCAAGTTTATGTTGATGTTATATGTGGATTATTTGTCATCCCTCTCAATGTTGCATTACATTGTCATCCATCTATGCAAAATACTTATTCATTTAGAGTGGTCTGGTAGAAACTATGTGATATTATCTTATTCTCAAGATTCTTTATTGTGTTTTTGGTAGTAGGAGCACTCACTCTATTCTAGGTGCATCACTTTTATATTTTTCAACATCTCTTACCTTTTCCCTCCCCTTTTCCTCAAAGATTTTAGGTTTAGATTAGTGGTAGTTTACCTTTCTACTCTTTAGGTTTGTGCGATGGTATTAAACTAGGTGTGCTTAGAATATAAGGAATTTGGCCTACTCTGAAGGCTCATCCAAGGAGAGCAAGAGTCCCACGCCTTGAGGACAATCCAACCATTGTGACAAGATAACCAATGCTTATGCACATAGATGCATGACAATAATTCCATGCCTAGTGTATTTGAATCTTGCACCCTGCACAAGGGCTTTATACTTTAAACCCCACTACAAAGCTTCCCACATTGTAGAGCATCCATAGGTGCATGTTTTTAATGACAACATCCCCTAAAAGAGCAAGCTACCAAGAAAACATCTCAAGGTGATAAGGATGGAATAGGCTATAGATCCATTTCCAAGTAGATTAGGCCTATGGGAAAAACCAAAAGAGGTGCTTGAATAACTCAAGTTATTGGTAGGTAAGACACTTAGGTGAAACAATGCTAATGTTAGAGAGCCACTCCTTGAGTAGGAGACCTTGATAAATTAGGCATCATAGGAAGTGGGTGAGCTTAGGCTCCATCCTGGCATTCTAAATTTTTTCAATTCTGGTAATCCAAGTTTTGGGGAAGGAGTTAAGCCCCCAATGCCTATTGAACTTACAGAGAGTAAGGGAAAAGGGGATCATGATGTGATACATAAGGCCTAGAGAATAATTTTTAAAATGGGTGTCACAATTTCATCACTAGTCCTTCCACCATGATCGATGTTGTTGTAAGCCTATCTTGTGAAGCATAACATTAGGAAGAAGTTCTTGGATGCAGAGAATAGAAGGTAAGTTAGCATTATTTAATTAAAATTTAATTCTCAAATTTGGCCAAGGAATCTACTCCCTAGCAGCAACTAAATCTTGAATGGTAAGAATACATTTCTGAAAGAGTCTAAGGGCTTTATTTTATGGCCATTCAACTAATACAACATTAGTGCCTATCATAGTAGGATACCACCAGATGTTATGATCATTGAAAGATAAACTTATATGAAAACCATCCTCAATCTATTTCATGTGTGGCTTGACAACTTTAAAAGTTTTCCATATAATTTTGGCAACAAAAGAGCCTTCAACTTTGACAGGAGCCATAGTGATGAGAAGGGAGTGGAAAACCTATATTCCTAAAATTGGGTTTATCATAGGGCACCCCGTAGGAAATACAATTCCTTAACAATATTATCCATACCTTATTACCTACAATGATGTGAACAACCCATTTGGCACATAAGGATGCACATGTTTGTAATGGTCAACAATTCCCATGCCTCCTTTATCCCAAGGAAGGTAGCAAATATCCTAGGCCACACGATGGAAACCCTTATTATGCTTGGAATTAAACCAAAGAAAGTCCCTGAGAATTTTAGTTAAGCTACCATAAGATGATTTTGAGGGAACCCAACAAGAGGAATAATAAAAGTGGGTGTGACAACTAGAATTTTGGTGCAAATTTAGAATTTGCCTGTTAAGGATAACAACATGGTAATCCATTATTCAACTTTCTTATCCACTCTACTAATGACAAACTACCATAGGTCAATTGGAGAGCAATGAAAGGCAAAAGGAATGCCAATAAATATTAAATTGTTCTCCATGTGTAATCTATTTCCAATTAAATTAGAGAATCCAATCAAGAATAGGCATCATACTTTGTTTGAAACACTGAGTCTTATTCCTTTGCAAACTAGACCCAGATGCCAAAAACAAATTAAGACACTTCATAGCTTCTAGGAAGGTTCATTCTTATTTTTTGAGTGTAATTAATGTGTCATCCAAAACATTCCCATTAATGATCTGAGAAGAATGGCTAGGATAAAAGATACCTCAAACCAAGCCTTGCTTAGTCTTAGAGGCAAGAAGATATCCTAAAGCTTATGCAGAGAGAACATATACTATCAGAGTGAGAGGGCAACCGTTCCTGATGGAGCGTTGTAGGCAAATGCTATTAGATTTGAAGCCATTAATGGTGAGGCATGTTGAATCATCTAAAATAAAAGTTTGGACTGTCGAAATAAAGTATTGGCCAAAATACAAATTCTTTAGCATATCTAAGATAAATGGCCATTCAATTCTATCATAAGCTTTTTCAAATTCAAATTTGAGAAAAATTGTTTGCTGAAAAGAAAATCTAGCCCATTCCATGCACTCCCAAACAACAATAAGATTATCAATAATATACATCCCTCTAATGAAACTAGTTTGTCCAAGTCTAATAATTATAGGAAGAATAAAATGAAGATGGTTGGCAAGAGATTTGGTGAGAAATTTGTAAGAGACATTCAACAAAGTGATGGGCCACCAACTAGTAATGAGATTTGGAACACCCACTTTGGGTATAAATTTAATATTACCTTGACTCATAAAATAATCCAAAGAATGGTTTTACAAGGCTTCTTTATAGACCTAAAGCAATTTTGGCCCAAAAAACTCCCATGTAGATTTATAAAATTCATATGGGAAGTCATTGAGGCCAAAGATTTGTCATTATTCATGTATTGGAGAGCCTCTATGAGTTCTTGGAGGGTCAAGGGTGAGTCACATATTTTCTAGTTAGTCACTTTATCTTTATGAGGAACCACATCGAGGCATCCCTGCAATGTTCAAGATCTTTCTTTTGTGAACTCCTAGGCTTAGATCACTAGTTGGTAGTGATTCGTGAAGGCTGAGGAGATGTTTGGGAGGGAGGTGAGCCTAATTTGGGATGACTTGATGTACTTGATCTGATCATGAGTCTATTTAGACCTGAGGGACTTTTAAATTTATTTAGAAGCTTTTTATCCAACCTTGAACCAATGTAGTTGAGTGCACAATTGCACCCCTTTGACAACATGGCTATCCACCACCTTAATGTGGTGTTTGAGGGAGGCAACAAGATTTTGTAGAAGATTATAAAAATGGATTAAGCTCAATAACAGAGGATATCTTATACAAGCCATTAAGCGTAACCTCCTCACATCATTTCCTAATGTGCACATCTTACTTTCCATAGTGGCGAAGGAAGGTGATGGTGTGTATAATGGCCTCATTCCACCACTCAATTTAGTTGGTAGCATAAGGAAAGTGGGAGGAAAAGTTAAAAAGTTATACAATTAGATAGATGGTGTCAACATGGCCTAAGAGATAAGTATTGAGGATAAATTGAGTATGTGTCACCTTGTATAACCCTATGACCCATTCCACTTTGCATGAGATAGGAATATGATCGGAGAGAACCAAGTCTAAATGGATAGTGACATGCTAGCCATTAATGTTTTAAATGGAGAAAATATTTTGTTTTGATAACATATAATATTTTAGCATTTTTAGCATGCGAGTATCCCTAGCATGATAGTTAGACCACATAAACCAAGACATGGTGTTAAATAAGTATGTTTAGAAGAGAAGGTTGACAAGACCCCATTTATTATTAAAATAATACCATGCTTCATGTTCTCTGAAGCACCACCTCATAGTAAAGGCACCAACTTTGTCTTTGGAATGCTTAATCATATTAAAATCCCTACAAACTAGCCATGTCGTAGTGGGGAGGTTGTCAACTAATTGGTGTCAAAGCAAAGATCTAGTAGGACCATCATTAGGGGTGTATATGTTAAGAATGCCTAATCAATTTCCATCAATATCTAAGAGCAACCAAATATCCCAATGTGATGGGTCCTCCCCCATGGTAATAATGAAGGGGAAAAACTTATACGAAACTAATATGTTGGCACTGCCATGTCCATCTTCATGCAGAGTGTAAAAAATGGGTGGTATCATGCTAAATACAATGCATAAAAGTCTACAAAAGCATAAAAATAAAATATAGAGAACTTATCTATTGACAAGAAACATGCACAAAGTATTTTTAATAAGACTCTGTAAGACCTCAAACATTTTAGGATCACAAGTTCATTGTAAAATATCATCCATGTGGAGATCCCCTATTCATCCTCAAAATCCTCTAACACTGGAAAACTATTGTGCTAGTCTAGACAAGAATATCCTCTCCCCATAATGGAGTGGCATTTATCCCCATGCTCATCTCGAGGAGATCCGCCACCACCATGGGGTAGGTTGCATGACCATATAGAGAATGAGCCAATAGTTAAGGATATCACAATAGAAGGGTCCATATAATCATGAGATTTGTTAGAAACCAGGCTCTACTAGGTTTGGGTAATTAGAACAACAAGGGGAGGCAAGGTGGGCATCTCTTGAGAAGGTTTATTTACTAGAGAAGTGTTAAGCATGAAATATACTAAGAGGGTGGGTGAATTAATATATTATATATCTTTTACTTAATCTGATTTCTTTTCTCTAACCACTTAATCACATATTCAAGATATGCAATAAAACTGAAACAATAATATGCACCATACAAGAAAGAGAGAGAGAGAGAGAGAGAGAGAGACCGGATTTTTACATGGAAACCCAAAGTGGGAAAAACCATAGATAACAGTCTCAAGTATATGAATGAGCACCAACTCAAATTACAAAGTTCGTAAGAACCAACTTGTAGGAGTACCAAACCCTTTATCGAACACCAACATAGCAACTATTTGTGAGCACCAACCCACAGGAGCACCAACCCCTCTTGTGTATAAAACACAACTATCTTTCAATGTTGCTTACTCAATAAATGATAGAACTTTACAATATCTCCTGCTTTCCTATCTTCAAAAATAAATACAAACAATGCACACTCTTGCATATTACAAATGGTTTCTCAAGCCTTTATTTATAGCTTTCCAAATGACCTTTAGAATTCACCCTTTATGACCCTTCAATCCTCATATAAAATGGTGCCAAACTTGCATGACACTTCGTGACCTTGCATTTGAAAAGTCATATGGTGACCCTTCATAAGCAAATGCATCCTTTCCTTTTTTATCTTTATCTTGGTGACTTTTCATATTCCTCAAAGTGTCCCTTCATGGAAAAATGCACAATACCCTCTTTTGTCTTCACATGGTGACTCTTAGAATTCCTCAAGATGAATCTTCATGAGAAAATGCATCCCATTCCTCTTCTATCTTTACCCCATGACTCTTTGACTTCTCCATCAGACCTCTTTTGACTTATATGCAACCAAAAATATATTCAATAATATTAAATAAATATTAACATATATTAACCAAGATATGAATATTAAAAATACCATTAAATGCAATGGGACCTTTATCACCAATAATGCTAGACCTTTGACATCAATGACAATATTTTCAGCAATCTTCCCCTTTGTCATTGATGGTAACCTCAAACTAAAACTATCATATCCTAAAACCTGCACATACTACCATCTAAAAAACATACAATAGCTCCCCCTTACTCTAGAAACCTGTACCTATTCCCTATTCTTCTCCCCCTTTGACATCAATGACAAAGGGCCTACTTGGAGCCAACACTTAGCTTCTCCTCAACTAATGTTGAACCTCAATGGCAGGAAGTAAAATAAATTACTCCCAACTTCTCCCGTAGATACTTAAATGTGTCTTTTGGTAGTGTCTTTGTGAAAATATCTACAATCTACTCTGTAGTACTGATATATTCCATCTTAACTTGTTGATCTGCAACTTGCTCTCTCAAGAAGTGATATCTAATAGGAATATGTTTCGTTCTTGAATGCATCACTGAATTCTTCAAAATATTAACTGCACTTATGTTGTCACAAAAAATATAAATAGGTTCATCATATTTTACCTTGATATCTTCCAAAGTTGCTTCATCCAAAGCACTTGAGTACAACACAAAACCACTACAATATATTATACTTCAGTTGTAAAAAGTGATACTTAATTTTGCTTTTTGCTTAGCCATGATACTAAGCTATCACCAAAGAATAAATCTCTTCCACTTGTCCTTTTTTTGTCATCCAAGCAACCTACCCAATATAAATATGTCTAAGAAACTAAAGTGAAATCTCTACCTGTGGGATACCACAATCCATAATCCAATGTCCCCTTGATACATCTAAATATTCTCTTTAACAACTAAACATGACTATCTTTTAGAGCTGACTAATATCTTGCAACCATACCTACTGCATGCATGATGTCTGGCCTCGATACTATCAAATATAAAAGACTACCAATCATAGATCTATACAAAGATTGATCTACAAAAAGTGAATCTTCATCCTTTCTCACCTTATTTCCTTTACACATTGGTGTGCCAACTGGTGCACAATCCTCAAAACTAAATTTATTCAATATTTCCTTGGCATGTTTACTTTGAGATATGAAAATTCCTTTATCTGATTGAAATATTTGCAATCCTAATAAAAATAACAATTCTCCGAGCACAGACATCTCAAATTCTTTTTGCATATTATCAAAAAATTCTTTTGTCATCTTTTCAATGTTTCCTCCAAAAATAATGTCATCAACATATACCACAACAATTAATTGATGTTCACCTTCTATTTTGATATAGAGAATATCATTAGCAAATCCTCTCTTGAAACCTTGATCCTATAGGTACTTATCAAGTCTTGCATACCAAGCTCTGGGAGCTTGTTTCAATCCATACAGTGCTTTATTCAATATGTATACATGGATACTAATATTTGAGAGAATAAATCCCTTAGGCTGCTCGATGTAGACCTCTTCTTCTAGATTCCCATTTAGGAAGGTAGATTTGACATCCATCTGAAATAGTTTGAAAATTTTAAACACTGCATATGCAAGAAACATTCTAATAACCTCTAGCCTTGTCACTGGTGCAAAAGTTTCTTCAAAATCTATTCCCTCAATCTGAGCATATCCTTTACATACTAATCTTTCTTTATTCCTAGTCACTTCTCCATTTTTATTCAACTTATTTTTATGAACCCATTTTGTTCCTATCACATTATGATATTTTGGTCTAGGCACTAATTCCCAAGTATCATTTTTTCTATCTGATTTAATTCTTCATCCATTGCCTTAACCCAATGCTTAACATGTCTAGCTTCTGAAAAAGCTTTAGGCTGAATTTTGGATAACAAAGAAAAATTAACTTGCTCATATTCACTTACTATCATTCTTCTAGTGTGAATTCCTTCATTTATATTCTTGATGATGTCACTTTCATTATGATTTCTCTAAACATATTTGGATGGAGTTTTGGTGTCCTTTTTCTCTTTCTCATCTTCATTTGATTATTCAAAATCTTCCTCTTCAATGATTTCAAGAATGTCTACTAGATCATTGATTCTTTATGTTCCATCTTCTTCTATCCTGACACTTACACTTTCAATAATTTTCTTGATTCTTTTGTTATAACATTTATAAGCTTTAATTTTGCAATAATAACCAAGAAATATACCTTCATCTGCTCTGGATTCAAACCTACCAAGTTTTTCATCGATTCTCTTTATGAAGCATTTACTGTCAAAAACTCTAAAATAATCAACTATTTCTGGTTTGTCTTTCCATAGCTCATAAGGAGTCTTGTCACTATTGACTCTCAACAATGCTCTATTTTGAATATGCATTGTTGTATCAACTACCTCTCTCCAATATTTATATGGTATTTTGGATTCATTTAGCTTTATCCTTGCCAACTCCTGAACTATTTTGTTTCTTCATTTAAATATTCTATTTTGTTGTGGAGTTATGGCTACTAAATAATGTCTTTTTATTCCATGGTCTTCACAAAACTCAATAAACTTATCTAACATGAATTCTCCTCCTCGATATGATCTTAGACACTCAATATTCAAATTGGTTTCATTCTCAACTAGTGCTTTGAATGCTTTGATATATCTAAAATCTTTTGATTTTTCATATAAAAACATTACCCAAGTCATACGTGAAAAATCATCAATAATCAACAAGAAATATTTCTCACCTTGAGTACTTTGAGTTCTCATAGGTCCACATAGATCAGTGTGAACAAGCTCTAATAAGTGAGTGGTCGAGTACTCTCTTGTTTTGATTCACCTTCTAGCCTGATTCCCATGCTGACAAGATTCACAAAGCGTGTCAGATGGCTTTATAATCTTTAGAATATTTTTGACTGCTTGCTTCTTGCTGAAGTTGACGAGATTGTCAAAATTTGTGTCCCATTCCCCTGTACTATAGCCAATTTTCTTCAATCTGACTCAAACAACATCTATCTTTTCTCATAATTTCATAACCTTCTACATAAAATTTTAGTGTGTTCTCCTGATCACATATTTGACTTAGACTCAAAATATTATGTTTAAGCCCTTCTACATACAAAATATTTTCAGTTTTAGTTCTACCATTATCCAAACTTAGTGTACTTTTTCCCAAAAATTTGGCAATACTATTATCTCCAAATTTCACTGTGCCACCGTTGATCTTCTTCAAGGTTATGAACTTGTTTTCATCTCCTTTCATGTGCCTCAAACATCCACTACCAATGAACCATGGTTTTTCTTCATTTCTTACATGCAAAGTTGTCTATACCAACATAGATTTTTTAGGTTGTTTTTTCTGCCATGAACCTGTCTGAACTTTCTTCTTGATGAATGGAGCCTTGAAACTCTGGTCCTTCTTGACTAACTCAAACACACTTCTCCAGTACCAAGATATGTGTCCAAAGTTGTTGCACTTGTAACATATTATGGCCTCTTCAATAAAGCCTGCTAGAGGAACAAAAGAGTTGTGGCTTCTACTTGACTCTGCATGACTTTCCTTCTCCTTATTTCTGAAATTGTTAGCCCTTTTTTAACATTCTATTTTCTTATGACCATATTCATTACAATAAAAATACTAACCATAAAAATAAGACCTATTTGTGTATCTCTGACCTAATTGCCTTTCATAGCTCTGTTCCCTCTAGCCTTCTTTATTTGAGATGTCCTTTGTATTCTTAACTTCTTGCCTTTTTATTTCCTCTTTTGTAAGAGCTTCAACATAACTCTTTCATTTTTCCTTGTCTATGAAATTATTGACCTCCCTTTTCTCTTTTTCAAATCTGATACCTGTCTAATCTGACATTGATCTTTGATATTCTAATATTTTACTCAACATATTAGTGATATTCTCAAATTTTGAATCATTAGCTACTCTATCATTGATTGCTTTATTTGTTTTCTCAAGATCTGATTTTAAAGAAGCAATTTTAATAAAAATACCTTTCACATTCTTTACTTACTTTTTGCAACTGTCTCATTAGATATTCTTCATTCTTCTTGGCTTCTTTAAAGTGTGATTGTAGATCTTCAATTATTTCCTTTAACTCTTTTTCATTTTTCTCGATCTGGAGCTTTAATCTTCGATTCTTCTTTTCAAGAGCTTTTAACTCTTCTAAGGCATAAACAAGTTCTCCTTCTAGATTTACTTTGGCTTCATCATGAATTCTTCTTGATCATCTATACTTTTGCTTATAGAGGCATCTTCATGTATGGCCATGAATAAATACTCTTCTTCTTTTGAATCACTGACTCCACTATCTTCAGCTGAGCTAGGATCTTTAGAATACAAACTCTTCTTAAATTCCTTCTTGAATTTTCCTTTGAAATTCTTTTTGTATGTAGACTTTCCTTTTTCATTGTCACCATTGCCCTTATCTGGGCTCTTAGCTACAAAATGCCCAATTTTTACATAATTAAAATATTTAAAAGAAAATTTTTCTTGATATTTACCTATGCCCTTTTTCAGCTTGTGAATGAATAGAGCTCCGTTGTCATCTTCATCATCATTAGAACTATCACTTGATTCTTGAATCTTATCCTTCTCTTTTTTTGATGTCTTGAAATCAGAGTCTTTCTTGAGTGTTTCTCTTATTCGGTTTGCATTTCATATGCCATAAGAATACCATATAGCTCATCCATCTTTAGCTTGGCTAAATTCTTCATCTCTTTAGTTGCTGAAACTTTTACATCATATCTCAATGGTAGAGATCTCAAAAAAAATTGTATCACAATTGATTCTTCTAACTTTTCTCTAAGACCTTGAATCTAATTAACTATTTGATCAACCCACAAAAGATAACTCGCTATATTTTCTTCTTCTTCCATCTTCAAACTCTTAAACTATCTTATGAAAGTCTAAAGTTTAGCTTGATGAACCTTTCCATCACCTTTATAAATATTCTCAAGTTTTACCCAAGTTTCATGATCAAATTTACATTACATAACTTTAACAAATTCTGATTCACATAAACCACATAAAATAGCATTTAAAGCTTTAGCATTATTTTCACTTGCCTTCTTTTCTGTCGGAGTAGTTACAAGTGTCTGTGGCTCTTCATATTCCTCCACCACTACTTGCCAAATGTCAAATCCAAAGGCCATCAAATAAGTCTTCATCTTTATGCTCCAAAAAGCATAATTTATCCCATGAAATAAAGGTGCCTTATTTGTATAAAAACCTTTATGTGATCCAGCCATCATGTTTTCCCGATCTACCTTCAAGTTGTAAAACTTTTTTCAAAGGAACCTGCTCTAATACCAATTATTAAGCATGAAATATACTGAGAGATTTGAATCAATATATTATATATCTTTTACTTAATCTGATTTCTTTTCTTTAACCATTTAATTATACATTCAAGATATGCAATAAAACTAAAACAATAATATGCACCACACAAGAGAGAGAGACACACACACCAAATTTTTACATGGAAACCCAAAGTGGGAAAAACCATGGAGAATAATCTCAAGTATATGAACGAGCACCAACTCAAATTACAAAGTTATCAAGCACCAACTTGTAGGAGAACTAACCCCTTTGTCGAGCACCAACACAACAACTATTTGTGAGCACCAACCCATAGGAGCGCCAACCTCTCTTGTGTATAAAACCCAACTATTTCTCAATGTTGCTTACTCAACAAATGATAGAACTCTACAATATCTCCTATTTTTCTCTTTTCAAAAATAAATAAAAACCATGCACGCTTTTGCATATTACAAATGGCTTCTCAAGCCTTTATTTATAGCTTTTCAAATGACCTTTAACATTCACCTTTTGTGACCCTTTAATCCTCATGGAAAATGGCACCAAACTTGCATGACCCTTCATATCCTTACATTTGAAAAGTCATATGGTGACCCTTCATAAGCAAATATGTCTTTTTCTCTTTTTTCTTTATCTTGGTGATTTTTCATATTCCTCAAAGTGTCCCTTCATATAAAAATGTGTCATACCCTCCGTTATCTTCAGATGGTGACTCTTGGAATTCATCAAGATGACTCTTCATGAGAAAATGCATCCCATTCCTCTTTTGTCTTTACCTCATGACTCTTTGACTACTCCATGGGCCCTCTTTTGACTTATATGTAACCAAAAATATATTCATTAATATTATATAAATATTAACACACATTAGCCAAGATATGAATATTAAAAACACCATTAAATGCAATGGGGATTTTATCACTAATAATGCTAAACCTTTGACATCAATGATAATATTTACAATAAAAAGTTGCTAGAAAGGAGGGTTTTAACCCTAGTTGTGATTTATAAGAGTTAAATATTGTCCAACCATCCCCACTTTCTACCACCTTGGGCTTATCAGGGTGCAGAGGGGCTGAGGAAGCTTCGAATGTCCCATAATGGGACAATATTTGATACGATGGTCGAATGCCCAACAATGAAGGCAAGTGTTAGGTAGGTCAAAGTATATAAATTTTATGACCAGTAGTCATCACCTACCTGGATATCAATGAACTCCTTCGGGTCTTTAGATAGGTCCACCTTGACACAAACCTTTTTTTGGGGGTAGGAGGAGAACCACATGGGTTGTTCCTAGCAAAAAATACACCCAATGGGTGTAATAGTTTTCTCTATAAAAGACCAATGGTGCATCGATAGGTCAAGAAGCTTAACCTAAATGAGAACTCTAAGAGAGGATTGGTCTACAGTTTTGAAATCTTGGGTCCAATTGGATAAAATCAAGAGCATGTTTTGAAGAAATTAGTAACTTGATTTGGTAATGATGGTTTAGAATTCATATGGCTCTTTAAAATTAAATAGGAAAAACCCTTTGATGAGCCTCTAAACATAGACCATATAGATGCTCATAAGTTCTCAGTGGTATCGAAACCAATTTTGGAGAGACTCCTCCAAGGGGACTTGGCCAACAAAGTAAGCAATAAGTGAGAAGTTTTCATACCATTTACATGAATTTTCAATAGCATCACCAACAAGACATACCTCTAGATGAGAGGGAAGGGTAGAGGGAGTACCTCTTTATAAACCTTAGGGATAAATTCCAAGCCCTTTTGGGTACCATTCCTCTCATCCTATATAATAAAAGTTATAATTGAGAGTTGGGAAGCCATTATATAGGGATAGACAGCCCATAAGGGGAGCACTGAGGGAAATTAGTGTGCATTATCCCTACAAAGTCCCATAAAATTAGTATCCAAGGTTGGCAAGAGAGTACATAAGGAAATGAAGTTAATAATGGGAAACCCTAGTAGAGCTAGTGTTGGCCATTTTTGGCCCACATATGAAGTTCTTCCATGGTTTAATGAAGCAATGGACCAAAGGCTTATAAATGGGTCCTATAATGTAAATAAAGGGATCTAAGTAGGTTCTCATATATTTCAAGCATTTAGAAGCATAGATCAAGCCCATTAGAACCTTGAAGGATTGATCAAAAGATAAGTTGTACAAGTTTTTGAGCCAGACCGTCACCAGGATGTCATGCAAGAGCAAACGGACTAGTAAACTTGTACAATTTTTATCTTCACTCAAGAAGACCCCATGAGCCAATGGATCATGAACAATTATATTTCTACATGCCAAAAACATGCTCTAAAGGTTTCAATTCTGTGCAATTTTTCTAGTTCAAGTTATAAGCTTCTAAAATTGGACCTACAATATAAGATGTTTGTGCTAACATCAAGTTTAAGATTGAGCAAAACAAATATTTTTCAACTTAGATTTCACAGTCATGAGAATGTCAATGACAGTCACATAAACATTATTTTATGGGAGCATGAGTGTCAAACTTAAACTCATGGAGTAGTCATTGGATTTCAAATAATGGGTCTCAGTTGATCTAACAGTCTACATTGCATCGACCATCTTGATCTAATGATGTGAGATGGGTCAAATAGTCAAGGATATCAAGAAGTTGACATGTGGCATAAGCTAGAACAAATTTTGATAAGTCACGGGCAAGATTGATGGTTGGTGTTTGATCATATAGATCAAGATTAATGGAGCGAGATTAGTCAAGGGGTCAATGAGTTAAGTTAGTATCAATGACCAATTAGAACAAAGGTCAAAGTTGAGAAGCCATTTTTGATAGAAGTAAATAGGTCCTAAAGGATCATCTTGGTGATATCGAAGCTTGATCCAATTCCATTAAAAGGACACACTGATGCAGTAAGATATAAGGAACATAAGAGACTTCCATTGGAGCTAAATATTGACTTTGAGTTTGATGAGTTATATCATGTAGGGGCATCTCTACAACTATTTTCACCATTATTAAAGGTGGACCTATGTATATAATGAACTCTTGGTTCCTGAAAAGACTGAATGGGTCTTTTTGGACCTAATGGGAGTCCAGAAAGAACTATATAGTCTATAAATTTGTACTAATATAAAGACTATAGGAAAACCAATAATCTTATATTGGTTTTCCATCTATAGTGGACCTATGATTATGGGGTAGATATGGTTGATTAATGTATAGGATATCATCTATCGATGTAGCTCCATCCTTGACAAATCAGGTACTTCATCGCTTAAGGCATGGCATGATTATCAGTTTCAAGATTCAAGAATTTGATCCTCATGAATAGGTCAAGTGGGCTTAGGTCCCAAGGTGGTGAACTGGTGGTTGGAGAAGTAGTTAAGAGCATTGATTCTACTTAAATAGACTTTGTCATCATAAAAAACTAACCTTTGTCTCTAACAGGATATCTCAGCTAATGAGAGGAGCTTAGGGACTATTGGGACAAAGGGAAATCCATTTGATCAAAGCATGCATACAAAAAAACAATCAATAAGTTACCACCACATTTCTTGATGACTTAGACCCTTTCTCCACTCTCTCATGCATGTTTTATCTCTCTCTCTCTTTCCCTTTTCTATTATATATAGAGGCTTTTGAGACCAAAATTGGATCCTCTCTATAATTTCTTGATTCCCTCTCTTGGGAATGACTAAACTCTACCAAGATAGAGATTGTAACCTATTAAAATGAATACAAGATTTTTTTTTGTTTTTCATTGTTATGGTATAATGTGTACATGTCAGATTTGCATATGTGGTAGAGTTATTCTCTCTTGCAAAGTCAAGATCTCACCTAGTTAGTATTTAATCTTGTCATGCAAGTCATGTTTAGTGTTCTACATCTCTTGATTGAAGCCTGCATGTGGATATGGTGAATTTTTAGTGTCTTGCATTAGATCTCTCCATCATTTCCCTCAACTTGTGATCATTTTGTGAACCTCTTCATGAAACACTAATGTATGATAGATATTTGGGATCCTAGATTTGATATTTTACTTGTTTCATTAGTGTTTTAGAGGCAATCAGGGTGGATCAACCATAATATAGGTGTATCACCATCTTTAGCTTAGGTTTCCATTTCATGTTTTCTTTCTCTATCCCTTTTCCCTAGTCATTAGTAGGTTTAATAGTATAAATGAGCTAAAATGAGGCATCATAGGAGCTACCATCATTTAAAAATCCTATAGGTCTAACTCCATTATAAGATACCCATAGTTTGGGGTCATTCTCATGTTGGAATAGATTTTGAGTAAGAGGACCTGAACAATCCCCTTCTCAGCTAGGGTGAAAATCTAGGCCTCAATAGTTTTGGCACACCTGGTGGGACTAGGTCTAAAAGAGTAGAAATATCTTGGTGTGTCTTTCATCTAATTAGATTTTGAAATCAAACACATTAGCACCAATGGTGACTTCAAATTAAACTCTTGGTTATGATTAGACTAGGTATGTCTCAATGAAGTTTATAATAAGTTTTTGCATCTCATTTGACTTATGAATTTGCTATGGACAACTATGGTGAAAATCCCTATTATCCACCTCCTTATCAATACTCTTAATATGGTCCACATGATCCATATGATCTTAATTATCTTTGTCAAGAATCCTATCAAAGCTATGAAGAACTTCATCAAGTTCCTCATATATGCAAGAATATTGTCCTAATCATTCTTATGGACAACAAACCCATCATAATATCACTCCTCATCAACCCTATCATGAGCCATCCATACCATCACTTAGGTAGACTTTAATAAGCCTTGACAATCATGCACTATAATTATGCTCATGAAAGTATTATGGCCAAAATTTCCTGACTCACCTGGCTCATCATGTGAGAGAGTCATTGTAACAAATAAAATAAGAATGGGCACCTATTGAGAGAAAAAATTGGAACAATATCACAGGTGAGATGATGGATGTAGGTGGTTACATTCAAAGTATTGAGGACAAGCTAGGAGGCCTTAAGGAATAATAGGTCCAACCTTGCCAATCTTATGTGCCTTCATATACACCACCTCAACCTTATTATGTGCTACCCATTCCTCCCTAAGAGACAATTCCAAGTGGTCCTTTGAGTATGCCAAGTTCTTCATGTGTTCCTTAGACCTTTCCTTCTTGGAGATCTATCCAATATAGATATCAAAGAAAGAAGGATATTTTTGTGGAACAGCCTATCATTGAGATTCAAGACTCCATCCTACCTCAAGAACAACTTATGAAGTCCTTCAAGGTTACAAGTTAGAACCAAGTGGTGAAGTCAAGGGGTAAACAAAGTGAGGAAAATTTATATTTGAAAGCCCAAGATAAACTAGGATCTGAACCTATACAAACCCCTCTCATCCCTCCTCAAGAGTCTTCTTGTGTTCCTTATCTTCATGAATCTATTCACCATTTTAAAGAGAAGTTATTCCCAGAGAATATTGATAAATAGATCAGAGAGTTAGAGTTGAAGACAAGGAAAGAGGAGGAGAATCATAATCAAAAGGGTAAAGAAGAACCTCTATCTTTCTCATCTTGGAACCAAATCATGCAGTCAATTAAACCTAAAGCTACTCAGCCTTCACCCCTTCCTCCTCAAAATCCTATATCCTTTCCTTCATGGAAATGAATTCAAGAATAATTGCATCAAGTAGAATCTACTCCATTGACAAATCCCCATTTCATGGCTTCCTCCCATAAAGAGCAATCTATAGAGGTACCGAGTTTCACACCAATTCCTCTTATGCTCAAGACCCACTCCACCTACCACCCTAGTAAATAACTATCCCTCCACCCACTCCACCTACCATTATTCATGAAACCCATCCACTTCAAACTTGGGGACCTTCATGGGATATACACTTAGATTATGTGATGCCTAGCCTTTGTCTTGAGGATCCTATTGTACCTAGTCCATCTGATCAAGCAAAGGGGGTGGAAGAAGTCAATCAGTCCAAGGTTCCAAGCTTCATGAGTTTCCTCTATGGAGATGTTGCCTAAATAATTTAAGTTAAATCAAAATTGGAGCCATATTTAATTTATACCATTTACACTCAAGAAGAGGAGCATGTCATGTGGGAACTAGAGTAGGAAATTGAAGATTCAAAAGAACTTCAAAGAGAATGCGTTGAGCAGGATGCAAGCATTTATGAGGAGGAATTTTTTATTAGTACCCCTCTTGGATGTGAAAGAGGCAAACCTAACTTATATAATGAGGATGATGATATGCCATGTTTGTATATGATGAGGAAATAAATGAAATAATTGATTAAACTGACAAACTTGTGGGGCATCCAGAGGCTACCAATCAGTGAAAAGGCTCATTTGAGGATTTATTCAAGATCTTGAGAGCAAGATATGTTCCTCTACAAGGAGAATATGGTCTGGTTGCAACCAAGGAGAGTAACCTTGTCAAGCAGTTGAAAGGGGATGGAGTGAGTAGTCTTTCAACTTTTTCACCTCGATAGTTCATTGTAGACATGGACTTGCTTCAGATCTTTATAATAGGCTATCATTTCCTTGATGGGCCTGAAGAACTTGAAACAAAGAAGAAGCCTAGTCTTATTGAGGACACCATGGAAATCAGAGAGGTATGCATTGTTGAACCACCATTGGAGGTTTTAGTTAAGGAGTCATATGAATAAATTAACACTATCTTGATTCACATATCTGACCTATTTAGAGTTGTTTGGTTCTCACTGATCATCATGCCAATGAAGTTGGTAGATACATCAAAGAAGTAGGAGGCATAAAGACCAAGGTTCAAAAAGCCACATGCCTCATTCAATTCCTCATCCCATAATGCAAGAAGGTTATCAAACTTTAATTTTGATCCAGGAGGAAAGGTACACATAGTTTAAGTTGTATATATTAGGATGGTTTTGTTCAATTCGTCTAAGTGTTGGTTTAACACTTTTATTTGTTGTTCCTATTTTGTTTTAGGTTAGTTTCCCTTTTAATAAGTGCCTTGGGAACTATATTCTCTTTTGGTATTTGTGTTTGTTTCAAATAGAGGTTAGAGCAAGATTGACATTAGGCCAATATTTTGGACCCAAGTAAGAGACTCCATGCCCAATGGACTATACTAGGTAACATGGTCTGGGTTCCATTGTATAGATAGGTGTGAAACCCCTATGAGTCACCAAAGATGTTGGCCTTTTTTGGCCCACATATAAAGCTCTTGCATGGTTTAATGAAGTAGTGGACTAAAGGCTTAGAAATGGGTCCTACAATAGAAATAGAAGGATTAGATCAAGTTCTCATATATTATAAGCATGGACCAGGTTACCAAAACCTTACGAATCCATCAAAACCTTGAAAGATTGATCAAAAGATGAGTTGTGCAAGTTTTTGAGCCCGACCATCATCAGGACGTCACTCAAGAGCAAACGGACTAGTCCACTTACGAATTTTTTATCTTTGCTCAAGAAGACCCACTAGCCAATGGATCATGTGCAATTTTAGTTCTACATGTTAAAAACATGCTCTTAATGTTTCAAGTCCGTGTAAGTTTTTTGGCTCAAGTTATAAGATTATAAATTTTGGACCTGCAACATAAGACATTCATGCAACGTTAAGTTTAAGATTGAGTAAAACAAATCCTTTTAAAATTAAATTTGATGGTCACACAAATGTCAATGATGATCATACAAATTTCATTTGATGGGAGCATGAATGTCAAACTTAAACTCATAGAGTAACCATTGGATTTTAAATAATAGGTCATAGTTGATCTAATAATCTGTGTTGCATCAAACATCTTGATCTAATGGTACCAAATGGGTCAAAAGTCAAGGAGATCGAGAGGTTGACATGTGGCATAAGCTAGAACAAAGTTTGACAAGTCAAGGGCAAGATTGATGGCTGACACTTGATCATATAGATCAATATCAAGAGAGTGAGATTGGTCAAGGGGTCAACAAGCTAAGCTAGTATCGATTACCAATTAAAATAAAGGTTGAAATTGAGAAGCCATTTTTGACAGAAGTAAATAAGTCCTACAAGATCATCCTATCACCATTTAATTTTTATCCAATTCTATTAAAAGGAAACACCAGTGTAGTAAGATATAAGGAACATAAGAGACCACCATTGGAGCTAAATATTGACTTCTGGTTCAATGAGTTGTAGCATGTAGGGGCATCTTTGTAACTATGTTCACGATTCTTAAAGGAGAACCTATGTATACAAAGAGCTCTTAGTTCCTAAAAGGATTGAATGGGTCTTTTTAGACCTAATGGGAGTCAAGAAGGAACTATATAGTCTATAGATCTATATTAATATAAAGACTATAGGAAAACCAATAATCTTATATTGGTTTTCTATCTATAGTGTACCTATGATCATGGGGAAGATATGGGTGATTAATGCAAAGGGTCTCATGTATTGATGTGGTTCCATCCTCAACAAAGTAGGTACTTTGTCGCTCAAGGCATGGCATGATTATCAGTTTCAAGATTCAAGGATTTGATCTTCATGAAAAGGTCAAGTGGGATTAGGGTCCCAAGGTGGTGAACCGGTGGTTGGAGAAGCAATTAAGAGCATTTATTCCACTCAAATAGACTTTATCATCATAAAAAACCAACCTTTGTCTCTAGCAGGATCTCTTAGCTAATGGGAGGAGCTTGGGGACTATTGGGACAAAGGGAAATTTGTTTGATAAAAGCACATATATAGAAAAGCAATCAATAAGTTGCCACCACATTTTTTGATGACTTGGACAATTTCTCCACTCTCCTACACATGGTTCCCATCTCTATCTTTCCCTTTTTTGCTATATATAGAGGTTTTTGAGCTAAAAAATGGATCCTCTGTGTATTTTATTAATTCCCTCTCTTGGGCATGATTAAAATCTCCCAAGATGGAGCTTGTAACCTCTTGAAATGAATACAAAAATATTTTTTAGATTTCATTTTTTTGGTATAGTGTGTACATGTCAAATTTGCATATGTGGTAGATTTGTTCTCTATTATCAAGTCATGATCTCACATAGTTACTAGTTCATCTTGTCATGTAGGTCATGTTTAGTATTCTATGTCTCTTGATTAAAGGTTACATGTGGATACAATGGCTGGTTAGTGTCTTGCATTAAACCTCTCCATCATTTCCCTCAGCTTGTGATCATTTGGTGAACCTCTTCATGAAACAGTGATGTATGACAGATATTTGGGATATGGATTTGATCTATACTTGTTTCATTAGTGTTTTAGATTAAATCAGGGTGGATCAACCATAATCTAGGTGTATCACCATCTTTAGCTTAGGTTTCGCTTTCATGTTCTCTTTCTCTCTCCCTTTTCCCTGGTCATTAGTCGGTTTAGTAGTGGAAATGAGCTAAAATGAGGCATCAAAGGAACTAGCCTCATTAAAAAATACTAGAGGTCTGACCCCATTATAAGATACCCATAGCCTGGGGTCATTCCCATGTTGGACTACATTTTGAGCAAGAGGATCTAAACAATCCCCTTCTTAGCTAGGGTGCAAATCTAGGCCTCAATAGCTAGTTCACTCAATCACAATGTTAGAAATATAATATTTGGTTTTTTTTTAACTTATGTTTCATTAATGATGTAATAATAATATGTTTAAATTTGAAATTTCATTTTTCCATCTAATTGGTAGTAATGAAACTAGTTCAACAAAAAACATAATGTAGTGTAATGTTTTTAATTCTTACTAGTTGGAGGAGTTGACTATGGTGGATGATAGCAAAGCAGAGACTAAGGTGGAGTTGACTATAGTTTTCATTATGGTAGATATGGTAACAGGCATCATGTGAAGGATCTACAATAATAACAAGCATCACATGAAGGAGCTCCACCCCCTACTATAGATTTTCCATCTCCCTTGACATCTTTCCCGATTTCAACTACACTGCACTACATTAATCTATTTTTCCCCATGTTTTCATAAAAGAGATACAAATAAGATGACAACAAAACCAAAAAACTAGGAAAATATGTAAAATATATATATTCAAAAGCCCAAAAACTAGTATAATCTCAAAATGAAACCCTAAATTTGCACAAAATGTTGAAACCCCAACCTTCTAAAATTCTGAAATTTGAGAGACCAAATTTATTTTCCCTAATCTTCAATTATTCTAAAAAAAATAAAAAATAGAAAAATAAAATCAAAATATGTTATATTGAACTTCATAGGAAACTTCCAAATTTACTTGTTTGAAGATGGTATGACAATTCAATTCCGTGTTCGTGTTTTCTAGTCAATCAAGTGGGAGAGAGAGTGGAAACCAGGTGGTTTTATAAGAAATTTCCATATTCATATAATCTAAGGCAAGGCAAGTCAAGACAAAGGAAGTGTTATTTTTATGAGATTAATATTAATGCCACATGTGAATAAAAAGAGTGAAACGTGCTTTTAGTTGAATTGCATGACTCATGGAGCATGGATGAAGATTTGTGAGAGAGGTGGAAGAATAGAAGGGATAAAAATGCACAACAACATGCAAATTTTTAGATCATCTAGGGACTTATTCAATTTCAACTAATATTTATAGTCAACGTTTCCTTCTCTATTTTTATAGAAAAAATAAAATTATAAGGAAGTCTTCTATCAAATAATCTTAATATTATAAATAATATAAATATATTAATACTATATATATTATAATATTATATATAATTAATAGTGTATAATAATATAATAATAAAAGTGTGTGTGTGTGTGTGTGTGTGTGTGTGTGTGTGTGTGTGTAGTTTTATAATAAAATATAATTTATTATCTTATATATTATATTTTTTACTAGGTAACAACTTTTGACTGAATCAGGGCCCAGATCCCCATGTGATTTGATAACCGCTTAAATACCACTTATATACCAAATGTTACCAGATGTATACCAACTATTGCCAATAATGGCCACCATCGGCCTTGAGAATAACCAATAGTCATTAACATCCCCAAGAATAAAACCAATGGCCTCATATGCCTTTCCAAAGATTTGAACTTGGGTGGGGCTTGGAGTATCCAAGCCACTTAACCAACTCACCCACATCTTATTGGCATTTTCATATATATATATATATAATAATACAATAGTAGCTAATGAGATGTGGGTGAGTTGGCTAAGTGGCTTGGTTGTTTCAAGCCCCACCCAGGTTCAAATCTCAGGAAAGGCATCTGAGGCTAGTTGTGGCCATTAGTTATACTCTCAGGGTTGTTAATGGTCGTTGGTTATTCTAGTGGATAGTGGTGACCATTGTTGGAAATAGTTGGAATTATCAAGCTTGTTGTGGCTATTGTTGTTATATCTGGTATATGTGGTAGATGATCACTTGGGTATCTGGGCCCCCGATCGTGCCCCAGAGGAGTTTGAGCTCTGATCAAAAGTGAATACCTATTTAAAAAATAATAATAATATAATAGTAAATTGGGTATTTAAAAAGTTAAAGAGTGTAAACTAGCAGTCGCATCACACTCAAAACATATGACCACTAACCTCGTCTCACATTTTCTTCACAAAGCATTAAAAAGTAAAAATATGATATTTTTTGTGAAAGTGATAATGAAAAATGAGGTTGTATGTTTATTCATATGGTGTGGCATTTCACTATGTAAAGAGGAAACATTTTATTTGACGATGAACTTGAGTAATGGAAAATTAGTGGGGAAGTTCAAGCCATACAAAAAATGCAAATGGTTAAAGATATTAAGGTGAGTTGGGTGGTGATGATGAGGGGTAATGATAGAGTATTTCAATGAGAGACTCAAAGAAGCCCAGTAAAATACATGTACAAATTTGAATGACATGTCACATCTGACAATGCAATTTGTAACTTCCATCGAACTATTTTAATTACCCAATACATTATTGAAATAGGTGTCAGATATTCATTAGCTCTTTTAAAAACATATAGAATGCACCATGTGTCAATTTAGACAAGTCTAAAACTGAATTGACAAAAATTCTAACTGTGTTAACTATATAGAACCTAATTAGATGACTCTAATAATAATTAGACAAAAAATAGAAAAGGCTTCTTCAATGAAAGGTGCCTCTTGTATAATCTAATTATGTGATGGATGATTCCATATGTAAATAGATATGGATATGATATTTACAAACTTTTCTATTCTCATTATCAGTAACACTAATAATAACTATTGTATTCATAACAATAGTACTTATCTTTAAATTTGGTGAATGAAAGAAAGGTACAATTTTAGTGAGGACCACAAGTACAACCAATTTTGGGTAATTTTTTGGATGATGGTTTGAATCCCAACCAATTTATACATGCTCTCTCCAAGCACTATGATAGGTTGATCCCTCGTAGCATAATCTTGCACAATCTGAACAAAAATGATTTTGAAAGGACTTTAATAAAATCTTTGACCCATTAAAGCACTCTCAGACATATGGTCATCATGACAATATATGGATGAAAAATAACTCAAAGAGACATATGTATTCATTGATATGACGCTTGTTTCAATCATGTATTGAGTAACTTAAATAGTTTGGTAGAAGTTGCATATTGCATTCACATATGTGACACATCACTGAACTTTGCATGTGTCTGGTTGGGATTTTTCAAGTCCATCACTTGAAATAACCTATCATTGCCCATCACCATCACCACCCACCTCATCTTGAAATGTTTCATCTATTTCATGTTCTATATGGCTTTTCCCTTCCCCTCCAAATAGGGTCAATAGTCATGGTTTTCGCATGAGACGCAACTATCAATTTACACTCTTTTGTGTAATCATTAGAAAAAAATTTACATGTAATCCTCAGAGTGTTCACTTGAGCTATGAGTTTGAAATGACCAGTCAAGAGGAGAAGGTGGATTTAGTAATGACCGTATTAGAGGAGGAAATTTAAATGGAAAATATAATAGTTTATGTAAATAAGGACACAATTGGGAGATGAACAAATAAGGATATGTTCTAAGAGACTTTTCTTTCACACATGAGTATGAACTTGAAAATGTGCAATGAAAGATACAAGGTAGAGGCATAAAATCATATCTAGAGGTGTTATTATTGTCGATTCAAAAAATGACAGTAATCAAATCTCATGTCACCTTCATCCACCCTTGACATTAGTAAACAACCAATCAAAGATGTTTTAAAATTTGTGCAAGCTAAGAACTTGTCTGCAATGGGTGAAGGGTATATAAAGTCTTGAATTTGTTTATTGCTACTAATATTAATGCACTTACGAAAGGTTCTATTTTATGATTTATTTTTTTCAATTAAAGGAAAATTCAAGTATCAATGGACTTGGATGACTCTAAAATATAATTGATAATGATAGACAAATATTGCCTAAGAGCATGGGAGATCGCAAAAGGGTTTCTAGGTCTTAGGTCTATCAATATGTGATTTGAGAGTAGCTTGTTGGTAGTGAATCATGTTGTAAGTAATCTAGATCAGATTATGTAAGTAATTTAAGGTTTGATGTTTTGGGCTTAGAGCGGAATAAGGCCTCACAATGGAAAACATTAAATTTAGTTTATCCAAATTCAAAATTGTTTGCTACCTATGTAACTCTAAAATAATATGTCTCACTCATGAGATTTTGATGTGCAAAACTTGAAAGCTTTAATGCATGAAGATGAACCCCAAACTCCACATGATTAATGACGTGGTGATGGTCTTCCCTATGAGAGTCTTGACGAAGATGAATCCACAGTCTATTTTGATTGACATCAAAATTTCCAACTTATTGGTAATGATGTATTTGTATTGCTACAAAAAATAAGCATATGACTATTAACAAGGTGAGTGAAACCATCAACAGGTGGAAGATTAAATTTTTTCACCATATGAACGAGTGAAAACACCACTTTGTAGAGAAATGCATATTTATCAAATGTTTAGGCTTCAGGTGGAATATTGCCTCACAATAAAATACACTAAATTAAGTTTCTCTGACTATGACATTATTTGTTACCTACATAATTTTTAAATATTACATCCCATCAATGAGCTTTAACATTGTATAAAATCAAATTACATATAATAAAAATAATTTACTCTATAACTTCACGTTACAAAACCCTGATTTGTAAAAACAAAAACTTACATCCCTTACATCGTATAAATAAAACTATATTATAGTAACTAATAATATAATAGCATATAATTCATATTAATAATCAAGTTATATTTATGATATTAATATATATTATAAATAATAATATAATATTATAACCATATTTAACAAGGGCACCATGCGCTAAATCCTTGCGGGGTGCAATTTAGTATGATGTCATGTTCGAGAATAAGTAGGTACATATAAGCCAAAAAAAAAAAAAAAAATAGTTTTAAAAAACATATGCATAAACTTCACATAACAAAATTATCTAAAGAATTTGATGGTTGACCTGACATGCCTTGTAAAATTTAGATGACAATTTATAACTGTCAATCCAATAGAGTTTAAAATAAATTTGATTATTTTTTAAAATAACAAAACAATGTTTAAACATTTATATATATACGTTGACAAGTATGTTATTCAATAATAAAAATTTGGGCTCTAAAAAATTGTAAAGAAATGCCAGGATGTGATTTTAGAATGTAACACATCTTAATATCAAAGAAAAAACCATGGAGTTGATACCAACTATTTGAGAGTAGACTAAGAGTTAAGTGATGTCACTTTTATTATGTATTGATTTATATGTAATAAAAACAAACATAATCACAATTGAGTTGAAGTTAAATAAATTATGGAAAGTAAATTTAAGGCATTATTGTAATAGTATGTAACTGCAAGTAAATAAAACTCTGTAGAATAAATAACATTTAAAAGAAAATAAGAAAATAATTAAAGTTTAGATAAAATATTATGAATAACAACATATTTGTGTAAAAGCAATAGAGGCCACATTAGAAGGCAGGTAGTAAGCCAAACAATTCCTTTGTAACTTTAACTTCAATATCATTCAACACTCCAACAAACTATAACCAAACTCTTACATTGGCTAGTTGACAAAGCCGTTGTTATCATATCTTAGTTAGCATACATGTATGTAAAATATTATTTATATTTCCATATCTATGAACACTCAAGTATTGAATGCATTATTTGCTACTTTGTCGGCGATATCATATGTCACTATGTTAAAATTATAAAATAGAGCATAATTTAATATTTACTGAAATATAATATAATTTAATATTATTATGTTACAAGAGAAAATACAAGGATAAAAGTTCACGTTTTACACTCTTTGAATAGGGATGTATCATTTTTTCTTATTTTGAAAAACACATAGTGAAAATAATAAAAATACACCATATTGAAAATAACACATCACACAAGTCACCAAAACATTGGTGTGACCCCATCATTGGTGATTGATGAGAGGTCGTTGAAAGACCTCCATCTTCTATGTATACTCCAGCCTTTAGTGACGCTACTTAGTACATAAAATCTTTAGAATTGTACCCACTATCTTCAGCTATTAATTGATTCTTTTCCTTAGATTCTTCTTCAGTGATTACATTATCTTCATTAAGCTTTATTTTGAGCAAATCATTAGCTCAGGTTTTACAATCTAAGGCTCTATGTCCTTTTTTAGTACAATAGTAACATTCAATTTCACCTTTTTTAGAAAAAAATTTATAGTTCTTTTTCAGGTACAATGTTGTTTCTTTTTCCACATCTTCTGTAATTATTTTCTCTTCTACCAAGAGTGATGAAATCATGGCTTCTAGGGACTGTGAAGGCATTTGTCCAAGAGTAAATACAACATTGTTATATTTGGTAGACAAACTATTCAACAAAATTGCCTTGGCATCTTCATCATCAACTGGGAACTTGATTTCTGCTAACTACCTCATGAGAGATCTAAATTCATTTATGTGACTTGAAATTGTGCTTCCTTCATTCATTTTCAATTTGAATAAGTGAAATTTTAAATAAAACTTAGCATTAATAGTTTTGGTACCAAACAACTTATTCAAATTTTTCTAAATTTTAGTAGATGGTTTTTCTAAATCCACATAATGCAGTTTTGAATCAAAAAGTGCAAGGCCAATGATGGCTTTGGCCATATAATCTCTGATACTCTATTCTAACAATTTATTTGCATATGTGGGTTGTGTTTCTTTGCTAATGACTATTCCCCTCAATTTTTTATTCATCAACTACATTTGAATTTTTACCTTCCATGTGTAAAAATTAAGACCTTTAAATTTCTCTAGTGGGATCCCCATGACCTGGACATCAGTTACCCTGAAAATGCGTCCAATTACAAAGCATGACTAACTTGACTATAACAACTCAAAAAATATTTAATTAACCTAATAAAAAGACTTTGACTCTTTTTCTTTTTTTTCCAATATTGACATGTTTTTTAAAATTTTTGATTTTTGACTCCTTTACAAGACATTTAAATGATGTAATTCAAGACTACATAATCTTAACTTTTCATCTCTAAAAATTGGACACTTTGACTTGCATACTACTAAACTATTAAATTAAACTAAAACCATCTACTAGACTTGCTCATATATCGAGCCTATATATTGGCGATTATCTTTAACAAATTTATATCCTAAAACTATAAAATATTAGATTCAAAACTTGAAAATTGACTATGAAAATTCATTTGATCGACTATTGTACTGAGAATAAATAAAACAAGAGTTACTAATATAAAAGATTGGATTCAAAACTTAAAACTACAAATTATTCAAACCATGGGTTGATGTAATGTGACAGCTATGAACCAGATATGTACATGGTTTTACTAGTAAAGCAGGTTGCATGGCACAATGGACTCTGAGCTTTGTTAGATGCATGCAAATTAGATCGCTATTCTCCAAGTAGAATGCAAAAATCATATCATGCAGATCACGTCACTTTTTTTTAGGATATGTTTCACAAAAATATTCACATCAATTCGTCTGAATCATACAATCCATAACTGGCATATTACATTGATCTAAGATGAGCAGAAATTTGATTTAACTTAAGTAGTTCATCAAGCTTGATGAGATTTATGACATGAGCACAAAGAGAATAATCTACTGAGTGTATGTCACTTTTGATGCCAGATTTGTATACATTAATGAATTCTACCAATCAAAGCATAAAACTATAATTCACTTGACCTCCACTATGGATTAGACATAGCTTTGAGACCATATGTGAGAAGTGCACAATATCATTATTGATTAATCATGGAGCTGAAGACAACAAAATAAAACATTGAACTTATATCATATTATTCAACATATCATGAGAACAATGCAATGGCTAATATATAGCCATTGAGATAGCCAAACAACCTCCTAAAATATAAAAAGGTCAAATAACAAATAACCCATTAATAGAATTACAGGTATAACAAACTAACCATTAACATAGATAATACAACAAACTAATAAGTGTTATTTACCATATGGTAAATAACCAACCAATATAAATAGTATTCTACTTAATGGTAACTCACCACGTAAATACTATCCTTAACATTCTTATGCTTAAACCTTACAAGAAACCCTAACACCCACAAATTTATGAAATTGCTGCACTTGTCGGGCTCATTTCTAGCATGGCTTTAGTGGACCGACATAGGTTGCCAGCATAGAGCCATTCTGATCATAGATTCATCGAACCATTAAAGGATCATGCGATCATTACTTTGTCTTACAATTTTTCATAAAGTCACTGTTTTTATTTCTATTCCAACATTCGAGGTGCCACTAATGGTTAATATTGAACTCAACAAACGTATGGGAAGATAATGGAAGGATAGTTTATTTTCTTTGACACATTTTACCTTTACCTCACATTGATGTCAAATTCAATTACTTACAAAAATGCACCATTGAAATTTACTGCCATGCTTTTCCATGTATTGGAATGATAAATAGAGCCAAAGCATGCCATCCCGCCACCCCTACCAGCCTTGTCGGGTCTAGTGTTTCCTTCAACGTCAGCTTATCTGCACGCCATTCAAATTCTAAATAAGTACAGAAACAAATCCGTAAATCAAAAAATATGAAGTACATAAAGAGTGCACAAGCCATAGGTTATGGCGGACCTGATGCCACCAAAGATGAAGAAAAGAGTGGAAATAAACTCAGCCAGATAAGCCTTGAAGGCCTTGAAGTAGAAGGTATAGTCGAACCTATCGAACACTATTTTAATAGACCAGACATCATGCTTGTCCTACCATACAAATGAGTGTAGGTGTATAATTACTTAGTGGGGTGCATGCTTGTCCTACTCTACAGATTGTATTAATAGACTAGACTATTTACATAGAATATCAGATCGCAACTGGTCTTGAGCTTGGAATATCAAAAGCTGGGTGAAAGTTGGCAAAGATTATGCAGTTTGGATTTAAATCTCAAAAAACCTTCGCGTAACATGAAAGAGTTCCAAATCCCAGTACGTAATCAAAGGCCACCAATGGAAAACATTTAAAATAACCATCATAGCAGCTCCCAGAAAAATTTGTATGCTCAATTTACTTCCTTACGCTTAATTTTTTATTTTTCTTTAAAATTTAGGATTTTAAGCACTAGACAAAAAGTGCATTAAATTGTGTGTAAAGATGGCATCGACACCTACAATTTTGTTGCCACATAAATCAGATAAAATTTTGAAACCCTACGCCTCTTTAAAATATAGAGCAGAGAAGAAAAGATGCAGCAAAACTGAGCAGACTTAATCTGATTCTTCTTCATTAAGATGAACAATGGACAAAATAGTAGCGCAACAGAGATTAAAGTTCAAATAGATGCTTGGACCAAAAAAATAGTGAAATGAAAATTTATGCAATCAATACTTACGATAGTTGAGGTGTCAAGAGGAAATGCAAAACCCGAATGAAGCGCAACAAGAAGTCACTAATTAATTGAAATGGCGACGCATTTTCAGGGACTATGCAGCTCCTTAATTGAAGTTAGCATTACATGTAACTAGTAGGCCTCATTAATCATATCACCATCAGCCACTTGTAACGTCACTATTTTTCTCTCTCTTCTCACATTTGAGGTGCCACCAATGATTAGAGAATAAAACTTTAATGTATATTTAATATTTTTATGTGTATTTTAATAATCTAGCAAGATAAAGTTTAGTGGTGAAGGTATCAAATTATATTAATATTAAGGTGATAAGATATTGAGGTCCTAAAGTCTTATCTTGTTGCTTCCATTCATCCATATTGTCAATAAATTACCTCTTAAAAATAAAAAATTACATCTCTTTTGACATTCTTTACACCATCCGGACAAATATGAGTTATATCTGTTAGATATATGACAACAAAATTATTTGTTAAATCTTTTTGTAATGTGATTTGAACCTCTCTTCTTGAGAGGAAGGTGTGAAGGGGAAACATTAAAAATCAAGGAGTCAAATCCCTGTTTCTAAAAAGAATTCCACCATGTTCTATTTTTAAGAAGGAAAATTCTAATAGTGTTTTTCCACTCTATTTTTAAGAAGAATCTTTAATAGTACTATGTTAATTAGGTGTATTTATCAAAATTAATTAAAACATTATAATAACAAGAGCCACATAACGGTTAGTCCTTGTCATTTTAGTTGAGAAGCAACTTTATAAAATTACAATATAGTATAAATACTAAATTTTAATTAGAATTATCCTAATACAATTTAAGGATGTTTTGTATAATTAAAATATGCTACAATATAGTGTTAATCTAATCTAAAAAAAATAATAAAAATATTATTGAATGTTCTACTATGAATTTGTACATTGGATGATATTTTTAATAGCTATGTTTGTTATTGTTGTATAAATTGCTCTTGAGTTTAAGAACATAGTAACTACCATCTTGTATTTGAATCATTTTAATATTTATATAAACTTCATAATCTAATTAATTTCATTGGGTAGTTAAATTAGAAGAACAATTATATTAATATAAAATTCATAGTTTAAAATTGTGATCTCATTTTTCATATCTAAATATTGAGATATTAGTTATTGATCTTGATTCTTGTATTTTTGATATATATATATATATATATATATATATATATATATATATATATATATATATATAATTATGTAATTATGTCATTATACACATAAATATATCTATATTACATATATTTAAATTTATTTATGATAAAGCACGATAAAAATTATAAATAAACTAAGTATAAATACGTTGAAGTATATATTTTAAATCGAAATAAATATTTATATATATAAATAATCGATCTTCCATTTTTGTAAAGTTTATAATGAAAATATGAAAAATAAAAAATAAAATTAAGTAAATCCAAAAATAAAATTATATTGAAATTATATTTGATTGATCAAGTTTAAACAAAATATATTACTTTAAAAATTTTAAATCAAAAATAAAATATCTAAATTAATATTATTAAAAATATTTATAAAATAATTATAATTATTATAATTTATTTAAATTTAACTTAGTGTCAATATTTTTAAATTAAAATTAAAATTCATACATAAATATTATAATTGATTTGAACATACACTTGCATATTAATTATGTCTAGAAATATCACATGATTAATATGTAAGACGCATATTTATGTGCCAATGTTAACAACATTTCCATTGTTTTCCTTTGTTTTGCTACATATTATTTGTTTGTTAAAGGATTAGTTAACAAAAACTAGCCAAATAAACTCTAATACAGGATTTTGGTATATTTTATTTAACACTCTTGGTTAGAAATAATAAACTATATATTTCCATTGACTTACTGTAGATCCCAACAGCCACTGCAGTTTTGTGCTCCCCTGCTAAGGTTTTCAGTCACTCCATCTTTTCAAATCAAAATCGATTCACCTTATTCACGATATATATCTTTCACGTTTGATGTCCTTTCAAAATCCCTTATGTCTGGTAGAATGGTATTTGTGAAAACTAATTCCTAGCTAGTTTGTAAACAATTGAAAGAAAGACTTCAACTGTCTTTAATGAGATGTTGAATTCTGTGGGAAAACAGGGTTGCTTAAGGAGAAATTCGTCAAAATTAAAATTATATTTAGCTACCATGTGGATGATGTGAAGTGGAGGAAAAATTCAAACATTGGAAGTGTAAACCATGGCATTCAAAAAGAATTTTTGATATATGTTTCTAAATTTAGTTGTTCAAAGAAAAAACAATTTTCTACCATGTATCCACATCAACAAGCTTCCTTTGTCCCAGACTGAAATTGAGTTAGTTAAAGGAAAAAAATTTGACAGAATAAAGTGTGGTCCACTTTAAGGGTATATATAGATGCTTAATAGGATTTCTATTTTCTTTTGAAAGTGTTGTTCCCAAAATCAACTACGCTCATTTTTGGAACAATCCCTACGGAATTCGTCTATTTCATGTTTTCTCTTTAAGTTTGTTTTTCGAGGTAAGTTTTTGTTGTTCTCGTGTTTGCTCCACTAGCCTCATTCAAAGTTCGTGACATTCCCTTAATTGCATTTTCTCAAAAACGTGAAAATCGTTACAATCTCGATGCGATCAGAGGACAAAGTTTTCATTTCCCAAAGTGAGTGTTTTATGGCGTTTCCATGCAACAGTGGCATTTTTTGCTGCCACTGCATTTGTTTTGCATCTTTTGGTCTCTTCCATGTAGGAGCGGCAAATTTTGCCACCCATGCATCCTCGTTTCCTCTCTTCCAGGTGCAAGGGTGATGATTTTTGCCGCCCTTACACGTTCTTCTTCTTCAAACATGCGTCGACGGTAATTTTTGCCGCCTATGCACAAGAACTTCTCTAATATGCAAGGGCGGCAATTTTTTTCGCCCCTACATACCTTCTCCTTGTTTTTCCAAACTCTGTGAAATTTTCATTTTTCTTATTTTTTGCACCCGCTCCCCTTTTCTTTCATTTTTTGATCTGCTCTCGCCTCAGCATTTTCAAGCACATTTCCATAATCATGATCATCAAATGTGCAGTTTTTCCAGATTGCTAATTTTTTTCCTAATTGCACAATCATGATTCTTACTGCAATTTTTCTAAAGGATCCCTCTTCATCAACGTCTTTTCAACAAAAGTTCTTCCAGATCACAGAAGTTTCTCTGAAGAAGTCGAAGATAATGAAGAAGACTGGGAATAAAGATTGAAGCTGTTCTTCCATGCTTTATTGAAAATGCACTTTGTAATTGACTTGGGACATTTTCACGTGTACTTTTGTAATATGTAATTACATGTGAAAAATTCAAAAAATATTTCAAAGTCAACGCTGACTCATCTTTGACTAGGTTTTCAATATTTTAATCTTTTTAATTTTGAAGGTTTCTCCCTATATATAGAGGGAACCTCTTTTGTAAATATATATCTCTGGATAATTGAGAGCAAAAACTTTGCTGAAATTGAGACACTTCTTAAGACTTTGTGCTCAACTTGTAAATCATATTTTATCGAATGAATGAGAAACAAGTTTATTTCAGACTTTGTGTTGAAGTAATTTGTGTTATTTAGGAAATAGTTCTTATGTCATTTTACTTGATAATCTCTTATGTGTTCGATTTAATAAGCAAAGTGTGTGTGTTGACATTATCTGAAGACGTTTCTAAAAGGTAAAAGAAAGACTTTGAGCTACTTTTATCTTGGTGATCTTTTTATCTATTGTAGTTTTAGGCAAAGACTTTGTGCTTTGTTTCACTCTATGATTATGCGTATACCGAATCAGTGAAGGAGGCAACAGAAGACTTTGTGCTTACGTGGGTTTCCTTGTGAACTTTGTTACCTACTTCAGGGGATTTTCTGCTCTATACTGGATATCATTCCTGAAAGAGGAGGAATGTTCCTAGCCAACGACCAGGTCTCTCTCTTTTGTTCCTTGGACATCACCTCTGAAAAAAGAGAGGTGGATGTTGTTATACTACCCTGAGTATTATTTTCTACTTACTTATATATACATATAGCGTATAAATATTCATAGGGAACCTCCCCTTGATGAGAGGAGAGATTTACCTCGTTTAGATGTGGTAAACCCACACTTTTTGTGGTGTAAATCTCCTTGTGTTGTGGCTGATATACCCATTTTGTCATCAATTAGTTGACGACAAAATATTCACCCAACAAAAAGCATGTTTACATTTAAAAAACAAAATAGGTATACACAGAAGGCCAAACAGTTTTGAAACTATTCGATCCTGAGCGAGGGAGCTATCTGAACCAATACCTAACAGAGTTATCCTAAGACTTGCAAAGCTCTCTCCTTTTACTCTGAGCATTCGATAGTAGTGAATGAACCCCAAACTCTTCTTGAATAAATAATTGGGAGAGATTTTCCACCAATTCAAGGAGTAACCAGTTATAAATAACAGGAAACCTAGGGTTCTTGGATGACAGCACCATCCAACTAGGCAAAGTGACAAAAGCAAAGATGCTTTGATCGTGTCACGTCAAAAGGGGCACTGTCTAGGGAGCATCGCATAACAGCTAAGAGGCCGACAGGCCACCCCCACCACAAGTGTTACTACCTGCTTTATTGGATTCCCTACTCAAATCATCAAGTACTACGAGCACATGCCCCTGTCGAATCAAAACTTTTATAAAAAACAAATAGCATTTCGCAGTTGTAAACGGTAGAGGATAGGCCCACTCTACTAGCCAAGACAAGCCCTTTCCATGGGTCACATGGTGTGATTTGTTGGATCACATTCCAAGATTTGCTTTTGCAGTTAAATCATCTACATCACCGTATTAAAGGGACAACGAACAACCCTTGAAAGGGCCCATCCATGCTTCCTGCTAGGGACTCCCATAAGGGCTTTCAATGGACATGTCAATGCTTATGCCATCTGAATCTTCATACCTATGATAAGTGTCATGGACATAGTCATCCCATGAGTATGCATGTGATTCATGAAGGTCAGGGATCAATCTTTCAATTTTATCAAGGTGCCTGGGATTTACCGCAAGAAATTCATTGCTTAATATGGTATCAGCATCTTTTGAAAGTTCACAAAACTTTATTTGAAATGTATATCTAACTTTTTTGTTCTTGTGGTTATATATACAATCTTTGAAACAAAACTTAAATTCTATTTCATCATACAGGGGACCACCGGTAAATTTGAACAACATATTAGTATCATAAACATCTAATTATTCATGGATGACAAGAATCTTGAACCAGGGACTTAAAGTTGTTGGTGCATATTCTTCAAGCCATTGATCGCATGTTAACTTTTCCCATTGATCATATGACATATCAACTGGTCTGTCATGAAAGCTTCTTGTAAGCAGATTGGTGCTCATATAGATATAGATTTCTCCATAGAAAATTGCCTTTGCTTTGATCAGTATGAACTCTGCAAGTGATAATTATTCCTCAAGTATCTTGATATTTTTGTGATCCATATCACAGAATCTAGTCCATCTACTTCCATTAGCATCAAGAAAGTTCCTTTAGGCATTAACTAAGAAATATTTTGACAAAAAAATTCAATAGCAAGCCCAGGGAGTTCTTTGATTTGAGTTTCTGCATGGATAAGAAGCCATTCTTTCATTCTTTCTTTTTCTTGTTGAGTAAGATCTTTTGGAACAGTATCGTAATCAAAATTATCAGGGCCTTCATTACCCTGAAACATCAAAACATGATTAATACAAAACTTATGAGAATACCATTTCAATCCTTCTATAAACATCAAATCAGCTAAACAATTAGCAGTTCCTTTCTTGTATTGAACATCAAACTTAAAGTTAGAAAACCATATTGCCCATCTAGTCATTATCTGGTTCCCAACTTGTTGGGTGTGGGGTTTTCTAATGATAGATTCAAATCGTAACAAATATGTCCTCAAGAGAAATTTCTTTGGGAGCAAAAAGATCCTTAGTTTGAACATGCATAGCTTGGCTGATAATAGTTCTTTTTTAGTGGAATGGTAATTCTTTTACGCTGGGTTCCATGTTCCACTGCAGTAATAGCAGACTTCTTCTATGTCATCTTTAGTTTTTTTAGAAGTAATATGCCATATTCTTCATCTAAAGCATATGTTTTCAAAATCATTAAACCTTCTCCTGACAGTTTAAAATTTGGTAGTTCTTTGACTTTTTTCTTGATTCCCTGTGTCATTTCAGTAATCCATGGGCTTGAGTCTTTTCTTAACCTTTTTTGTAATATTTTCTTATCTTTGGTCTGATCTTTATAGAACAGAGAGCAGTGATTCAGAGATCCAAGGAATCTCTGTAATTGGGTTTTGTCTTTTATTTCATTTTGGAATCTTTCTAAAGACTGAAAAATATGAGGTTGTAATGCAATCTTATTTTGACATATATTTAACCCAAGAAATTCAATCTCTGTCTTGCCTATCTCCATTTTCTTATCACTTAAGACCAACCCATTTTGGTTACAAAAATCAGCATTTTTTTCAAATGTATAAGATGACTATTTAAATCTTTTGAAAGAACTAATATATCATCAATATAGACAACAAAATGCTTAGCATGGCCAAATATTCCATCCATCCTTTTTGAAATTCAAAGGGAGCATTTTTCAGGCGAAAGGTATAACCTTCCACTCATAAATGCCTATCTAAGACTGGCAAGACAAATGCAATTTTATAAGTATCTTTAGGTTCCATTGCAATTTACCAAAATCCGCTTTTCAAGTCAAACTTAGGAAAAATGCAACATTCCTTCAGCTTATGAACAGTCTTGTTAGGAATTGGATGTCTGACAAGGATAAGCCAATCATTGATCTTTTTATAATTTATTACTAGTCTCATTTTCCCTCTTTTTTGTTCTGAGTGTTTATTCACATCGAATGCAGGGGAAGGCCATTCACTATGGCTTTTCTATATCAAATCCTTCTTCAACAATTCTTTGATCTCTTCTTCTCCTATTTTAATTTGAGAAGGGGAGAAAGGAATAGTGTTAGATTTGATACCTCGGGTATGATCAATGCTAGGTTTTAGATCAAGAGAAACAGTATGTTTACACTTATCCCAAAACCTTATGGGATCATCATCACAAAATATTTTGATCTTTGTTATGACAGTATTCATGATATCTCTTCTCTTTTCAAAATCTTATAATGTCCTGTAAATCTTCATCTGCAATTTCATGTCTTCTTCTTCATAGGGTCTTGTGGCAATTCTTACAATTGCATGGGTTTTTCTAGGAATTTGGTGTTCATTACCAAAGAAGCTTAAAGACAAGTATTTGTTGTGAACAGTATAAAGCATAAATTGATTCGGGAAGTTCATTCCTAAAATAATATTTGTCGACATCTTATCGAACATCCATAATTTTACATATGCCTTAATGCCATTTGCTTCAAAGAGTACTCTAGGAGCAACTTTATTTATAGTAGTCCTTGACCCATTGATAGCAATAAAATCTAACGAAGCATCTTGCCACAAGTACTTTGGGATAGCGCCATGCTTTAAAATACTCATATTTGCTCCAGTATTGATTAAACAATCTCGGATCAATAAGCCATTGTTTGGATCAATGATGTTTACTGAGATAATGATTTCTTTTTGTTCTTCAGCGTAGAAACATCCTTGGTTAGGAGGAACTTCTTCAGGGTTGTTTTCCTCTATAGAATCCTCAGAAAATTTTATTAATTCAACAAATTCTATTTTTGATTTTATAGCTTTGAGGATTTCAACAGGGGGCTTTTGGTATCTTATCAGGGTCTTTGTGCTTGGATTCTTAGGCTTAGCTTTTTGTTTTCTATTCCATTCGTATTGTGCATATAACATTGGGTTGTCATGAAAGTCACCTTATTGCAATGTTTCACCATACGTGTTGCGTAATTGGGTAAGTTCATCTTGATAGATAAAGATGAGATGAAGAGAGAGCTTACAATTCTGGAATAGATATTTTAGATGTTGCATCCATAAAAATAATTAAAATATTATATTTTTTTAAAGATTTTCATTAGTCACAATAAGCAAATTAATTTGTTCAAACAATTTCTACCTTAGAAAATAAAAATTAATAATAATAACAAAACTATATTTCATTTAAAACTATTTAAAATCTAAAGAATTTAAAAAACTATGGTATTCACAAAATAGAGATGCATTCCAAATTCTTATAATAAAGAGCTTTTTGAGTCGAAGAATTATCCCGACATCCATTAAATAAATTATTTTAAAAAAAACACCCAAAATTCAATAAAATATGAAATATAGACAGGTGCCACGCAAACAGATAGGGTTACATTCACCAATTTATTCCATACGGAAGTTTCTGACATTACGCTCCTATCCAATTGTAAGTCTACTGCGGACTTTAATGGAATATCATTATATTTTTCTGACATAATGAGAGAGCGTCTTTTTCACTCTTCTTCTTCACTCGCTTTAGGATTGAATGTTTTATTCTGCGATTATTCAGTACAAAACACATTCTTCTCTTCAACGTATATCATTATCGAATTTAATTTAGTAGATTTAGTTGTCATTGATAAAATCAAAGCATTTGGTTTTGTCATGTTTTTTTATTTTTATATTGAATAAATAAATAGTTAAATAAAATTAATTATTAAAAATGAATATTATGTTTTCTAACATTAAACTTAGTATATATCGAGTATTAAATTTTGAAAATAAAATATTTTCTTTGTATTATATATATATCTTATAAAATTATTTTTTTCATTTATATAAAATTATAAAAATAATTTAAAAGGAGGTTAAGTACTAAAAGACAAGACTTGAATGCAAATAATATGTGAAGGAGACATAAATATATTAAAAAATACCAAACATGTTTTTAGAGTGTTGCATGCATGTTTTTACTTTTGTTGTATTGTGAGTAGATAGTTTTCTAGCAATTATATCTATTAGATAGTTAAGGTAGAATACAAAGTGTTTGATGTTATATGTGGGTCCTATGTTAGTGGATAGTATTAGATTATATTTTACTAATTGTTAAATTCCTAATTTTAGTCATACATTTATAAATTAATAATATGCATTTTAAATTTTTTATTCGCTGAACAAAAATAAGTTATGTGAAGTGTCGCACATGATGTGCACTTATCTTTTAGTTACATAAATTCATAAATGCATATACACATGTCTATGTTAAAAAAATTGTTTTATTTTCTTTAAATTATATTAAACATATCCATTTCAATTAGCAATTATTTTTAAGAGATTTGTTTGCCAATTTTAATGTTGTAATGCTATTTTTTGTGGTAGTATATTGTAACGTGTCAGTATTTAAATAATTTTTTACTTATAATATTAATATAATTAAAATATTCCATAAAAACATGTAAACGAATATTTTATGATTTTTAATGTTAAACTTAGACTTAATAAGATATTATATTTTTTTGAAAAGTTTTGATTAACTAAAATAAAATATATATTTGTTCAACTGATTTTTAAGGTACCCTGCACGATAGGGATTAATAACAAACAAGCCTCACACGTCACGAATTTTTTTAATAATAAATATTACGACTGCAAATAAGGAGTACACGTGTCTAAAAAGATAACGTGAAAGAAAAACTCAACTTACCAGTGACCACCTGACAACCAAATTATTGCGCAGCAAAGAGATTCCACTGTCCAGTCAAAAAAAATGATGTTACAGAAACAAGAGGACAAAAGCAATGCCTTATGCAACAGAAACATATTGTGTTAATTCTTGTAAGTTGAATTATGAAAAGTTGAAGAGTTGTTAATTTTATATAATCTTAATGTGACATCGATAATTTAAGCCTAGTTATTTGATCAATAGCCAATTACAAAGGGTTGAGTTCTTTTAAATCAAGAAAATCATAATAGCTTCAAGGCAGTATTAGAGCAATAATGTGAAAAGGGGACAACTAGCTCACAACCCCTCAACAGTCATGAGTTAACCACTACAATCCAAGGAGCGCTTGAGACGTGCAAAAGGGCAAAGAACAAAAAGTCGGCAAAAAACTATTTTTTGGTAAATATTTGGTTTGATGAAGATTGTAAAATTGTAAAATTGCAAGGAAATCTTTGAAAAAACCAGGCAAGGAGAAGATGAGCATTAAGTGATACAAGCATATTATAAAAACAAAAATAACAGAGTTTATGAGCATAAGGCGAGAAGAGTTAATCTACCTAGGTAAGAATAACCCTAAGCTATTTTGGAAGGAACTTCAACCAAAGAAGAAACAGACAGAGAATAACATCACTGCTAGTTAATGGTTTGATTATGCAAAATAGTTGTATGAGCAGGAAATAGAGACTGAGCCTCCTCCCTTGATCAACGTGACATCTAAGCTTTTCACTATACACGAGGTCAAGGTTGGTATAGGGAAGTTGGGGGTTCGAAAAGCTAAGGACTTGGTTGAACTTCAAGCAAAATACCTTAATTGGAGAGTGGATATTATTGCACCCCATATTACGAGAATTTTCAACAACATTATTCAATATGGCTTCCCTCAAAATTAGATCACTAGCCTATCGATTCCTCTTTTCAAGAGTGGAGACATTAACAATCCTTCCAACCATAGAACTATCATGATCAATCCATTTTTTGCAAAGTTATTTGGGAGCATGGTTGAGAGAAGAATCAACAAGTGGGCAGAGAAGAAAGGTAAGAGAGCAAAAGGGCAAGCAAGGTTTAGGTCTAAGCACTCTACTTTAGATCATGGAGTTACATTGAGACACATCATTGAAAAAAATTGGGATGAAAAGGAAGAGGCTTATTGTTGTTTTGTTGACTTTAAAAGGGCTTTTGGACACGGTCCCTAGAGATAAGTTATGGTGCAGGATGAAGGAACTTGGCATTAAAAAGCATCTTAGAGCGATTGTCCATAGACTCTATGAAGAGGTTCAATTTAAAATTAGAAATTTAGCAAGAAACTCTAAAATTTTTAGGAGAGACATCGGAGTTAAGCAAGGATGCCCTTTATCACCCACTCTTTTTGGCTTATACATTGACAAACTTGAAGAGTGCTTAAATTTGCAAGGTGGGGATGGTGTTCACCTAGGGGAATATGTGATAAGGCTCCTTTTATATGTTGATGACCTTATTTTGATTGCTAATTCCCCTCATGGATTGCAAGAGCACCTTGATGCCCTTTAGCTTTTTTGCAGAGATGTTGGTATACAAGTCAATACCAGCAGGACCAAAATCATGATTTTTTCTAACAAAAGTAAAAAGATCCACCACACATTTCTCTTTTAGGGAAATATTCTTGAAGAGTTAAATGAATACAAGTACCTTGGATTTGACTTTAATAACAGGTTTAGCTAGGAGACTTGCAGAAAGAAAATAACTTTGGGAGCTTAGAAAACATGGTATGCCCTTCAAAATAGATGCAGAAAAGCTGAATTATGGGATTGAAAAACCATTCAGACTCTTTTTAGACTATTGGTAAGCCCAGTGATGATTTATGGGTGTGAGCTTTGGGCTAGCAGCATGTTAGAGTCTAAGCAGAAGCAAATAGAGAGAATCCAAAAGCACATGATCATCAACAAGTTCAGGGTAAAAGTTTGAACTTCATATGAGATCTTGTTAGCTGAAACATGGATTGTTTCGATGGAAGCCAATGTGGTGCATCTCTTAAGATATCTCAAAAGAATTGAGCAGCTGGAAATAAGTAGGTGGCCTAAGGTAGTTTTCAATGAAGTGTCCAGCAAAAGAAAGAAGTCTTGGATGAAGCAAAACAAGTGGATGATCAAGTGGAATATCTATTTGAACGCTTGTCCTACTGATAACAAAGATATATAAGCTTTTGTCATAAATAAATTTTGCAAGTCTATGTGGGGTGGTATTCTAGGGAGAAAGAGGAATTATTACCTTGAGGTGTTCAACTCCACATGTGATCATCAACAAAAAGCTTACATTGGGGTGGATATCCCTTAGAGAGCTAAGATTTTGATTGCTCAGCTTAGAACTAATTCCCATCAACTTTGATGTGAAATGAGAAGGTGGAAAAGGCCTAAAGAAACTTCGAAAGAGAGAGTATGTGAATTCTGTAATGTGGGGGTAGTTGACTCTGAAAAACACTTTATTTTAGATTGTGACACTTACACGGACATCAGGGCAAAATATGTAGACTTCTTGACAACAACTTCTTGGCACGGTTTGTTTATAGAGGGATATTTGGAGAAAGTTGGAGAGCTTGTTCTATCTTTGAATAAAAGAAGAAATACAAGAAAGAAGCAAATATGATTGGGTTAGTTGTCTCATAGGCTATTTATTTAGCCTCGTGGACATTAAAAAATCTTCTTCTTCTTCTATAAAAGCTCCCTCGCTTAATGGGAACTAGTAAGTGGTCTACAATGAGACTGATTCATAATAGGACAAGTTTACATTTAGTATAACAACTAAAAAATGATTTACCAGCGTGCTTGCAGTATATTTTTCCGTGTGATAAGTTATTGTGGTCTGTTGTGGCATTATATTTTTTGAAGAGATAAAACCATTTTTTTGCAGTAACAAGGCCATCGAAATAGTTAAATAGCATCTTGATTTATTGTGGGACGCGTATATTTTTTTAATCTTATAATTTTCATGAAATATTATAAATTTAATTATTGAAAGAGTATTAATGTCGACACTTAAATTTAATTTTTATTACTATTAAAATTTCAAATCATTTTATACGGTTCCAAAAAAATTAATATATGGGTTAAGTATACTACATCATATATGTTTTCATGTAAGTTGTAATATTTTTAAAATGTTAAATTATTATAATTATTAATTTAAATTAATTATTATTTTTGTATTTGTATTGTTAATAAAAATACATTTTTTTCATGTTAATTTTTAATAAACAATTGTTTATTTAATATTATTATTCAAATGTTAAAAAAACTAATAAAATATAGAATTTATATTTATTGCAGCTTGCTCAAAATATCAACTTATATTTTATAGAGTGTAAAAAAAAGGTCCCTCTTACATTTCACAACAATGACGTTATAATGCCCTTTTAGTAGCAAGCCGTGTAGGGACTAAATTTGATGGTCTATCATATATGTTTTAGAAAAATGTTATTGAATTACTACATTACCTTTTTATTTAATTATATTCATGTATGTTACTATACTTGGCTAAAACAATTTGCATTTCTATATTCCAACTATTATATTCATTTAATTTATAATCATTCTTTTTTACATTAACTTTATTAAATTATTATGTTGTTTTGTTTAGTTATAACACTCCTTTATATCTAGTAACAAGGATTGCCCTTGTTAATATACAACCTTTGTTCTACTCACCTAAAACTTAGCTTCCAATATGTCTTAGGTAAACTCAATATAATTAGCATTACAAATTCTATTGTAATTAACACAATTGAAGTAGGGACTAGCCCCGATGCTTGTTAATTATGTTGAGGATTTTTAAAAGTTGAAAAGATTCTTTATATTATTTTATAAATGTTATTAATATGATTTGATTCAAAAATATTAAAAATTAAAAATATATATATATATATTAAAAAATTATCATATCAATTTTATTTAATAAATAGAATGATAAATAAATAATTTTTATTTTTGTCTAAAAATTATGTATTTGAATTAAAAAATTTAAAATTTATATATTAAATAAAAATTCTTATATTTTATTGGTTTGTTGTTAAAATTATTATTTCAAATAATTCTTATAGTTATGCCATAATTAAGATTAAAAATTATATCACTAGATGTCTTACATATCTTTATCTTATTTTATATTCTTGTTATATATATTTTTTTATTATTGAAGAATAAATAAGGTGTGTTGCGGTTCTTTTTTCGAAATTTAATAAATTTTAACTCGTAAATGTGTTAACTAAATAGTAGGTTGATTAACCATTGATTATTGATATTAAATCAAACGTGTCGACAACATAGTATTCTTCGAAAGAAACAATTCGCTAAGTACACAAAAATTTGGAAACAAATATTTAACTAAGTATTAGCGAATATCAAACATCTCTTGAAGTTAATTAACGGAAGATTTTAATAACGTTTATGAGCCCAGGAGTGTTTCTTTCAAAAAACCACCACTTAAGATAAGTGTTGTCCCCTTAATTTTACATTCCCTTTTTGATGTTGTATATTCTACTATGGATTTTGATAGAAAAAAATATTGTTTTATTAAGTATAGCCTCTTCTAACAAGGTGATCAAACTGCCCACTTTCAAGTTATTGGCATGTTTGAATTGAATTTCACTATAAGTCAAGTACTCCATGATGTAGTATTGTTGTCTCTACCATCCCCAAAGTACGAATTAGGCATGTTTTTTTTTCACACTCTTCTTTAGATGTTTTCCCCTTGTGAATTTTACACCTAAGATGATATGAGCTAGTCCTTGGATGAGTCATCAATATTTTAATCATGATTGTAAGTGAGATTAAACTCTTTGACAATGTATTCTTTTTTGCATCAAATCACTTTGTCCACATGGTTACCTTATTTTTTTCTCACCTACATTTTTATTTCTTCATTGTTGTTTTTTCATGTCAATGCTCCATTTATTCATCCATCTATTGTTTTCAAAGAAACTTTTAAGGAACTCACTCAAAAACATTATAGAACGGATGGTGAATCTTACTAGAATGTGATTTGCAGGGATGATGAATCTTATGAAAATGACAATTGTGATAATGGAAAAAAACTTAAAAACCTAGAATTTTGTTTAGATGAAAAGATAGATTTTGAAAAATCTTTATAATTTAGTGAAAAAATTGGCATATTTAGTACCAAGATCTGCAAAAGAAAGAAAAATATCGATAAGATCCCCTGCAAAATCATAGGCTTTTTTTTTTTTGTGTGTGCCTAACAAAACAATGCAAGCCTAGAAAAATATTAGAGGCCTAAAAAATGATCATAGTGCATGAAAAACATCATATGCTTGGAAAAACATCATATGCTTGGAAAAACATCATATGCTTGGAAAAGCATCACAAGCCTAGAAAAACATCACAACCTTGGAAATGTATCACATGCTTGGAAAAACATCTCTATTTCAAAAAAAAACATTACAAAACTCAAAAAACATCATAAACTTGGAAAAATATCACATGAATGAAAAGGATTCACAAACTTAGAAATACATCACAAATCTAGAAAAGCATTGTGAGCCTATAAAAACATACACAAACATGAAAAAACACCTCCAACATGGAAAAACATCATGAGCTTGTAAAAACATCACATAAATGGAAAATCATCATAGGTCTAAAAAAATTGTTGTAGACTTGAAAAACCATCACAATCAAAGGAAAGTATCAGAAGCCTAGAAAAGTATCATAGAGATAAAAAAACATTGCATGCCTAGAAACACATCACATGCCTAGAAAAGCATCATAGGGTTGGAAAAACATTTCAATATACTAAAAGTTCATAAATGTTAAAAAAATATGAAAATTATCACAAACATGTTATATCAGGTGAAATCATGAAGAATAATTATAAAATTGAGTCATAACAAAAAAAAAAGTTACAAACAATAACATTGTAAATGTTTTGATTTAGATCAATAGATTTTTTGATTCAAATACATAAATGTTTGATTTATTTTTTTGTGAAATCATCGATTTATTCGATTGTTTTATACTTGTTGAACAATGTTGAGGTCATAAGATGGAAAAATAGTTAATAGCAAGTACATATATAAATACATATAATGCATTGTAAGGTTACATATAATTGATTAATATAATTGAATGTCAAAATGCCCCTCTAAATTTTTGGTGATTGTGATTGAACAGCCTATAGAATGTTGGAGATCTTGTAGTCACTCAAATTTGGTCTTGAATACTTGATAATGTTAGTTTTGGCTTTATTTCATTTTAAATGACTTGAGCACTTAATCTTGACTTATTTCACCACCGAATTTAATCCTAAGCACCTATATGGACTTATTCCTTTATAAATTACTATCTTACACCTACATAAATATTTTAAATTATTAAAATTCCCTTTAAACATTTTTACAAACATACCAAGACCCAAAATTCACATATTTCCCTTATAGACAAAAATGTCTAATTGCAGAAAATAGTGGCAGACTTTATTGTCTCTTACGGGTCGATCTTAATCTTAGCTCTTCTAATGGTCACTTTTTAAATTTGGACCCCTTATTACAATATGGTCCATATTTTTAGGATAGGTAGCATGAGTTTTTCGCCTTTCGGATCGTTATAAAGGCACACTTAAGTCACTTATTCTACCACTTCATAATTTTCAATACAAAGACACACTATTCCACATTGAGAAAAACTTTGTCTATTCTTCCCAATCATGATTCTAATCATTTGAAGTAGTCATCAGTGAAGTCTACATCCCATTTTATCCTAGCCAAATTAAACCATGATCAAGTATTCAATCCATCTCTAGATGCATTTATATAATCAAAGGAACACAATTACACAAAATATTATATTGTTGTAAAATTTTACATTTCATAACACACCCAATTTCAATCCTAAAATCAATTGGAGGTGTTTCAAAGATATGAATGGTAAATTTAAAAATAAATATACTGACCCCATAGCTTGATGGACAAAACTAGGTGAACCCATTCATAATTATGCTCACACACAAATCTACAGGGGAAATTTTGTATAATGAATTTTTAAGAATTGGTGTGCATCATGTTTGGTGTTCATTATATTTAGTGTTCTTTCAATTTAGTGCTCATTGGATTCAGGCTTATTCTATTTTATTTGGAACTTGTTCATTAGGCTCTCATTTGACCATATTAGCACCATGGTGAAAGTTAAGGTAAAATCAAACTTCCTAGAAAACTCATATTTTGTATGCTATTATAGAGACCAAACCTGAGAGATGAAATTTGACTATAAACACTTGGTATAAAAAATTAATCTCAAGCTTCAAAAATTATAGTTGTAAAAGCAAGTTAGGGAACTTGACAGATACAATTTAGCAAGTTAGGGAACCTGGCATATTCAAAAGTAGGTTAGGGAACCTAATAGCTATAAAAGATATATCTAGAACCCAATAGTTGTAAAAGTAGGTTAGGTAACCTGGTAGATGCAAAAATAGGTCAAGTACCTTGACAGTTACAAAAGCAGGTTAGGGAAATTGATAAATGCAAAAGTAGGTCAAAGAACATGATAGCTATAAAAGAAGGACAGGGAACCTGATGACTACAAATGCATGTTAGGGAACTTGAAAACTATAAAAGCAAGGTCCAAATTCCTTCTTTTCATAAATTTTTCATTCAAACTCTAATTTGGCTCCCATTTGATGCATTGGAAATATATTTTGATGATGACCAATTTATATTAAGGAATCAATGTATAAAAACTTCATATTGAATTTAAAAAATCAATGGGGAGAATTACAATTGTAAAGCAAGTCAAGAAACCCCACATCTGCTCAATAGGGTCTGAGCTCCATATATTCATAAATTTTACATCCAAACTCCATTACAGTTCCTATTCGATGCATTAGTAAGATATTTGATGGGGAACATTTTATTTCAAGGACTCATGGTCCCAAACCTAATATATTTTCTTTGAGAAATTTCAAGTCCAAAAGTATGCAAAAGATATAGCTACAAAAATAGGTCAAAAATCTAACACCTATAACAAAGAGTCCAAGTTATCTTTTCTACTCAACAGAACAACATTTTGATGATGTCATTTTTGTAACATTTAAGTTTTGCATTTTAGCCATATCACTTTTGTAACTTTTAAGTTGTGCATTTTGAAAATGTCATTTTTACAATTTTCAATTGTGTTTTTGTTAAGACACTTTTACAACTGCTCAAAATGTCATAAAATGTGGTTATCTCCCATAACCACCACCTTATGAGCTATAAATAAAACCATAGAATCATTCAATGGGGTCATAATTTCTTTCTCTTGGTTCATAGGAAAGGGTTGTTGCATCTTTATACCAAGTTGTTTAGTTTCAAGAAATCCTATAAATACAATACAAATAAGCCAATAAGATGACTAAATTATTTATAGGTTTTTATTATTTCTTATTCATGAAATCTACATTATAATTTATGAATACAGAAATCGATAAAAAAGTATGTAGTTTCTTGATTAAGTGTAAACCCTTTTGGCTTTGTAAACTTTGTATTGAAAATCTTAGCGGATGGATTTTGTGTTGTATACACATAACCCAGTTCAAAAGAAGACTGTGAGCTTTTGAGTAATCATTCATATTGTTTTCTATGTGTTGTCATTTACAATGTTGAAAGGAAGATTCTAATCAGGACTGTTTGATGCCAAATGAAACCATATTTGAAAAGAGGTAATATAAATTTTGTGTTTATTTTTAACTATAAATATGAAGATGTTATTGTAGAACTTTGTGTCTTGAATCCCTTTTGATGATGCACTTCATTCGTCTATTTGAAGTATGTCTTTCTTGCCTTTCTAAAAATATAGGCTTCCATTGTTGAACTATCCAACCTATTTTGTTAAATATGAGTCATCTACATAGTTTTTTGTGTTTATACTATTGATGATCTCATACTTTCTCTTAAATTTCTCTTTATTCGATCTCTATTCTTAATTTTATCCTTTCTCCCATTTTTGTTGGTTTTTCTTATTTTCTAGTTAAAACTACTAGAAACCCTAAAATATCCATCACATGAGGAAATTTCCCCTCTCAAACACAGAACAAAATCATGCTTAAACTTCTAATTTATCTAATGTTGTGAGTTTCATGTTGCATTTAGTTGTACAAGTCACAAAAATAATATAAAAAACAAAGTGACAAAAAATATTGCCAATAATTTTGAAAACTCTGATAGGGATCGAGGTGCCTTATACACTCAATTTTTCAAACATTTCAAGGAACCTCTTATGGAATGGAGGTTGGTGACTTTTTTTAAGGAAATTACCTAGTGCCTACATCTTTTTTATTAGAAAAATGGTGTTGGTTCACCCCAACCCTAATGTTCTATGTGTTTGTCCAATGGGGAAATTTTTTTGGGTCATTGGCTTTGACCCAATACAATGAGTTACCTTCGAGCTCAAGTAATATATTTCCCAAGTTTTTTAGATAAAATTCTCAAGATGCAAATAACTATATCATTGTTTTCACAATGTCTTATAAAATCTTGAGAGTTATGCATGAAGATGTTTATGTGAGACTTTTTGTTGAAATTCTAACCAAACCTATTGTTAAATGGTTATAATGCTTAGAATATGGATGCATTATGAATTGGGACTCCTTGAAGAATAAGTTATTGAATAGATTGAAACTAATTATGGATGTATGTGCTTTATTTTATATTTCTTACAAATCCAAAAGAAATAAAAAGAGTAGATGAGAGAAATTGTAACACGGTTCAACAAATTATTAAGAATGATTCCTCGGGATGATCAACCAAGTCCCAACAATCAAATTTGCATTTTCATTGGTTCTCTTTATATGAAAATTAACTTTATCTTGATGATGAACAAATTGAATGATATAGAAGTTGCACATCAAGAAGTTATTGAAATCTAATATGACATGAGTTTGTTTGGGATGTTGAAAAACAAAGATTCAAAATATGCCACAAATGCCTTAAGTGAGGGAAAAGCAATGGAAGCTGATATAATCAAGAACCTCAATATTCAAATCAAATATTCCAAAAGCAAATCCTTGATTAAATATGTCTAAACTTCAATAAAGAAATTGAGAAATTTCTTCCTACCATACATGATTGTTTCAGTTTCACAATCATGGAAGAAAGTGAATTATTAGAAGAACAAATGATTGATCATAAAACAAATGAAGAATTCAGCTTCCCTCTTATCAAAAAAAAGATGGTTCTATTTGTTTCACAACATAGCGTAAACCTCACAATCTTGGGAGAAAAAGAGTTATCTAAGGATCAACTAATTAAACCACTTCAATATAAAGGGACAATAATGCATAGTGTGATCTTTCACTTTCTAAAAGAGATGATAATATTTAACTATTTTTCTTTAAAGAAGAAGTTCCATTATGTATCAAGACGAAATACTTAGTAGTCAAAAGAGAATATTTTATTGGTATTTCCCTTTCATGTTCCAATGAGAATGATTTTTTTTGAAGATCTAAGTTTGAGGAAAGCAAGCTTACACACTCATCCTGAAGAATTTACAGACTTATTCTTGGATGAGCTATGAGGAGATAACCAATTTTTCAACCCTTTGAAAGGTGTTGAGGAAAGCGACATGGGTGTCGATCTGCTGCATGACGAGAATCAACCCATGCCTTCCCCCACTAGACCTAAAGAAGACTCCAATGGTTTATGGAGGTTGTTATTTGATGTCTCAAGGGGAAAAAATGGTGTAGGTGCTAGGGAAATATTGATTTCACCCTCATGTAATAAGCTTTTCTCTTCTTACAGGTTTTATTTTAGCTTCTCTTCAAATGCAGAAGAATACGAAGGCTTGATCCATGGTCTTCAATGGGCCACCAAAAGAGGAATCAAAATGTTGCAAGTTAATGGGGATAATGAGCTCATAGTTAGCCAAGTTAGAGGCTTGAACATCTCAAAAAACTCTTTGATGATTTCGTACAAAAATAGAGTATGGGACCTGATTAAATATTTTGAGGATTTTGACATTCTAACTGTCCCAAGAAATCAAAACCAACACACTGACAGGCTGGCAGCCATGGGAGCTCAGTTTGACATTTAAAGTGAGCTAAAGGAAACTAAGGTTTAGCCACATGTAAAGGTGGTGGTGAGGCCATCAGTGCCAGATAATGAAGCCCATCGGTAGGTTATTGAGGGTGACAAGCAAATTGCTTGCTTCTTATAGTAGGAAGCTAAGTTCTCCTCCTCCAACCAAGCTAAATTGCAGCATCAATATGAGGATCAAATTGTTCAACTAAATTCAAACAAACTTCCTAAGGTTTTGGTTAGACTTGAGGGCCTTTTTCATGAAGGAGACCATATGAGGAAAGAAAATCTAGTAATGTCTACTAACGAAGAGAACTATGAAAGAATCCTCGTCTTCAATGACAAAATTCTCAAGCTTGGAAAGGTAAGCATTAAGGCTGAGAGGCATGCTTTCATAACACTTTTCCAAGAGTATGCAGACATTTTTGCTTGGGAGTATAGTGACCTAAAGGGATTTTGTCCTAAGTTAGCTCAGCATACCATAGAGTTGGAGGCCAATGCCAAGCACGCAAGGTAGAAGCAAAGGCCAACCAACCCCAAGATAGAGGAGTTCATGAGGAAAGAGTTAACCAAATTGATCAAGTCTAAGATCATCTTTCCCATCAAACACTCACCATGGGTAGCCAACTTGGTGCCTATAAGAAAAAAGAGTGGGGAGATTAGGCTTTGTGTGGACTTCAAATATTTGAAAAAAGTCTCCTTGAAAGATCACTACCCTCTACCATCCATGGAGCAACTTCTCCAAGTAGTTGCAGGATCAAAACACTTCTCTCTATTGGATGGATTTTTTGGCTACAACTTAGTCTAAGTGAAAGATGAAGATTAGTACAAGACTACCTTCACCACCAAATGGGGCATATATGCGTACCAATATATGCCCTTTTATCTATCAAATAATGGTGCAACTTTCCAAAGATCCATGGACATGGCTTTCCAGGGGCTGCTAAACCAAATGGTGATGGTATACTTGGATGACATCGCAAGTTTCTCCAAGAATGCCATTGAGCATATGGACTACCTAAGGCTGATTTTTGAAAGGTGTAGAGAGTATGGGATTTCATTGAATCCTAAGAAGTGTGTGTTTGTCATGCATGAAGGCAAGCTATTGGGCCACACCATCTCAAAGTAAGGGCTATCCATTGATCTTGGGAGAATAAGTGCCATCTTGGCCTTATCCTTACCCAAACATAAAAAGGGAATCCAAAGTTTCCTTGGAAAGATAAACTTTGTGAGAAGATTTATCCTCAATTTTGTAAGTTTGGTCAAGCCCATCATTGCTATGTTGAAGAAGAACCAAGTGTTCACTTGGTTAAATGAAGGTAAGTTAGCATTTGAGGCTATCAAGCAAGACATTGCTCAAGAACCCACACTTACGAATCCTGATTTCTCAAGGGATTTCATATTGTACGCTTTTACCAACATCGATAATATATCAGTTATGCTGATGCAAAGAAATGGTGAAGGACTTGAACAACCATTAGCATTTTTCAGTCAGGGGCTTAAGGAGTATGAGGTGAGGTATGCCTTTGTAAAAAATCAAGTCCTTGCAATAGTAAGGAGCCTCAAGAAGTTCAAGATAATGCTATCCAACAGCAAAATCCACCTTATGGTGTCTCATCTTGGAGTAAGAGACTTCCTTCTTAACAAAGATTTGGGAAAAAAAAATGCTGGTTGGATTACTAAAGTCATGGAGTATGACATGGAGATCAAGGTCACTAAGCTAGTAAGAGGTAAAGGATTATGTGAGCATATGGTTGATGAATTTCATGAAGATAGAGAGGTCATCTTGGTAACACAAGATAACATACAAGCAGATGTACCTCCACCTCACACTAGTTGGCTCCATGATATGATTCACTTTCTGCTAACAGGTTAGTGCCCTCAAGGTATGGACAAAACAAAAAGAAGGTATTTCAAACTTCAGTCCATACCTTATGCTTTAGTTGATGGGGTTTTGTTCAAAAGAGACCTCAATGGAGTGATTTTGAAGTACATAGATGATGTTCAGGTAGCCAAGATTTTAGAGCATTTCCATGATGGGCCTGTAGGAGGTCATTTTACTCTAAAGACTACTATAGTAAAGATCATGATGGTTGGTTACTACTAGCCTAGCCTCTTCAATGACACTTATGCATGGGTGAGGAAGTGTCAGGAATGTGCTCTCTTCAAGGGTATGTAAAGGTTAATGGATTTCCCTCTCAACCCAAGTCAAGTAGAGCAACCATTCATGCAGTGGGGTTTGGATTTCATTGGTGTGATCAACCCCCATCAAGTGCAGGGCATAAGTGGGTGCTTACTGTAACTAATTTCTTCACCAAGTGGGTGGAAGCCATTGTATTGAAGGAAGCCAATGAAATTGTAATCTTAGATTTCTATGATAGCATTGTGACCAGCTTTAGTGTTCCATCCACTATCAAATCTGATAATGCATTGGCTTTCCTTGGTTTGAAAACAAGTGATTGGGCCGTTAGGATGGGCATCTATCTCAACACTTTCTCAAATTATTATCCTCAAGAAAATAGACTGGCTAAGTCCACAAATAAAAATTTGACGAGGATTATCAAGAGGACCATGGAGGAGAATCAAAGGATGTGGCACACCAAGTTAAAGACAGCCTTGTGGGCTGACTAGGTAACTCCTAAAGCTATTGTTGGCAATTATCTATATGTTCTAGTATATGGAATGGAGGCTAAGTTATTGATTTCTATTGATCTATCTGCATTAAAATTATCCCATCAGCTAGAGCTGCTAGAAGATGAACCCATGAATGTGAGATTGGCAAAACTCACAGAGCTTGAGGGGATAAGGGACCTTGTAATGAAGACACTAGAGGCACATCAAGCTTAGGTCAAAAAGGCTTTTGACAAGAGAGCTAAAACAAGGCCTTTCAAGGAGGGAGACCTGGTTCTCAAATGGGATTCAAAAAATTCCAACCCAAGCAACCATACCAAGTTTGACAGCTTGTGGAGTGGCCCTTAGATAATCCATATAACCAAACAACGTGATGCTTTTCATTATTACCTATCCCAGTCAATGGGATTCATCTAAAGACTTGATATTAAAGGAGTTTACAGTCATTGTATATATTGTACCTTTTGTATAGTCTTTCATGTTTTCTTCTAAGTGCCTTGTACACATCTGTTTCAGTTGTGTTTTTTCCCTTCCCTAAGTGCCTTGGGCACAGTTTGTTTCTTTTCAATTATTCTTGTTTCTTCAAGGGAAATTTATAGATAGAGCTAAATTTGTACAAAATTAGTGACTCCATGCCCAATGGATTGAATGAAGCAAATGAGTTGGGTTCTCAAGCATAGCAGGCATGCTTCCCTATGAGTCACTAGAAATGTTGGCCATTTTTGGCCTAAGTATCAAAATTTGCCTAAGTATGAAAAAAGGATATTTTAAGTAAGAAAATGGCAAGTCTTTAGGAGGAAGTTGGGTTTTCCAACAATAATAGCTTCAAGTTTCTAGGGGCACAGTGCAAATTGGGTTTTCAACAGTGCTTGACTTCTAAATGTTTTATAAGTAGAAGTAATTGGGGTTTACAAACCTGAATTACTCATGCATAGTGTATTTTGGGTTCTCCAAGGAGCACTACTTGATTACTTCATAATTTGTGAGTAGTCAAAAACTTGAAATAAGTAAAAGGGCTTGACAAACCCGATTTGGTCTCGAAAAATAGTGCTTCTCAAGTTTTTCAAGGGACAAGTATTCTCAAAAAACCAAAGGTCCTTTTCACTTTTTTGAAGGGTCGTTCAAAAAACCTGAAGGTACACTTCAAAAATCTGAAGGGCATTTTCAAAATGCCAAAGGGCCTTTTTTAAGCAAAAGGGATCTTTTCAACATTTCCAAAAGACCAATCAAGTTTTCTAGAAGGTCACATTCAAATTTTCGAAGGGCACTTTCTTCTCAAAAGTGGACCATTGCGATCTTCTTGAAGGTTATCTTTCCCTTTGAAAGGACCTTTTTTCAAATTATGAAGGGCACTTTCTTTAATAAAAAATAGGGCAAGTCTTAAAGGAAAGGATCATTTGCAAAAGCCTGAAGGGTGTCTGGCCCTTCAAAAAAGTCTTTGACAAGAAGCCTGAGGAAATTTTTTTGAATGAATTCCTTTGGAAGGAATTCTGAGCCAAAGTGAATTTTTGAAGATAGACACAGACAAATTGTTTGAAGAAATTCCTTCGAGAGATTTGCCCAAAAGAAAAGGCTGAAGAAATTCCTCCAAAAGAATTCCTTCGAAAGAAAAGCTGAGCAGGAGCTGTGGAGAAAAAAAGCTTGAAACCAATTGTCAAAAGGAAATGATGGGCCAATGGATGTAAAAATTAGAATAGGTGAGTAACTATTGGAAGTAATCGGGTTTGAAAACCCTGAAGTCTTAAGGCTTGAAAACAATAAAGTGAGAAGACTTCAAGATGGACAAGTTCAAAGTAAGTAAGCTTAGAGAACCCGAATTACTTTGCATAGAGTAAATCGAGTTTCTCCAAATACTTTAATTAAAAATATTTACAAGTAAAGGATCTAGGAAATTCCAAAGTTGGAGAGATCAAAGAACCCGAATTACTCTGCATAGAGTAAATCAAGATTCTTCAAGTGCTTGACTTAAGCTTGGTCTAGCAATGCGAGAATCATGATGCAACAAATAAAAGGCTACCATGTGGCATAAATTAGAGCAAAAAGGGCCAATAAGTAAAGGAAAAGTGGCACAAGGATGGCCAATGAGCATGGGAGAGTCCGAGTAGCTATTAGTTGTAAATTATAAAGGCTCTCATCTGCCATAGTTCACTCCCCACAATCATCATTCGATGCTTAAATGCAGCATGGCTAAAATACATGGAGACCCATGTCCTTATAATAGGGTACATAAAGAGAAATAATATACGTCAATATTGAAGGCAAATATTAAATGCATCATGCCAAGAAGAGACATTCCAGCTACTCACAACATGGCTTCTCAGATGCACCAAAAAAAACTTAAAGACAGGACGGGCTTGAGAGGATTTAGTGATCCTGAGCAACGAAATTAGGGACAACAAAGAAGTACAACATCAAATTTCTAGCCATCAGTGACTTATTCTTTCTTCCCCTTCTCTCTCCCCCCTTTTATATATAAATAGAGTCCTTGGAGCCAAGCAAATCATCCCTAGATTGGCGATAGAACTACTCTATAGAAATCGCTTTGTAAAAGACTCTTTTGAAGCAATACAAGGAATACATTTTTGTTTCATGTTAAAACAAGTGTGCACATTTAGTTTCATTTGTAGAATGTATGATTGTCATTCATCACCTATAATTTTTTCCAGCACCTTGCTTTTGATCCTTTCAATTTTTTGCAAGATTACGTGAAGTGTCTATGTGTTTAACTCTCCTTGAAGTGTTACCAATTCATAATATCTCTTGTAGACCTATTTTTTTTATCCTTCAAAGTGCAAGGGTTCCCTTCAACTTCCGTACAAAAGCTCCATGCCTATGGCCTTGAGATAGAACCAAAATAGCCTGTGTCCTATTTGGGTTCATCAGTAGTTGGCTCTTTTTCCAGACCAAGTGGATCACTTATTTTTGGTGCATTAACTCCCTTAGCTTAGATTTCCTTTTTAGTCATCCTCTTACCCCTTTTCCTTAGCTAATAGTAGATTTTAGTGTGAGATCAAGATCTGAAGTAAAGCACCTAAGTAACTAGCCTCATAAAAAATCCTAAAGGTTCAACCTCACCATAGGATACCCACATCCTGAGGTTGTCCCCATGATTGTAGATGGAAGTGAGGGAACCTGAAGAACTCTCTCACAAGGGTGCAATTCCAAGCTATAATAGTTCCTTATACATCAGATGGACATGTAAATTTTTTCATGAGTATCTTCAAATAAACAATCAAATATGTAGAATTTTTAGAACAAGTGATCTAGACTGGCAATGCATGTTCATTTATCATAAGATTGAGATTAATTGGTCAAATTGAGACATGTAAATATCTACTACACACTGTTTACATGAATCTACAACAATAAAGCACCAATCACAATATATTCTAGAGTTCTCCTACATTCTAAAAGGAATGCAATCCCATAGTCAGAACCAATTATTGTCGTAAAAAAATTCATAACACCCCCAATTGCACTCCTATGTAGGTGATTAGAGGTGTTTTAAAGACATGAATGGTAAAATTTTAGAATAAATATAATAGCCCCATAACCTAATGGACAAGGTCTGGGTAACCCATTCATAATTTTGCTTATAGATAAATCTACATGGGAAATTTTGCATAATGAATTTTCAATAATTGATGTTCATTATGTTTAGTGTTCATTTCATCCAATGTTCATTACATTTAATGCTTTTTTAATTTAGTGCTCATTAGATTCAGGCTTGTTTTATTTTGTTTGAAACTTGTTTATCAGTCACCCTTTTGACCTTATCAACATCAATGTGAAATTTATCATGAAGACCAAATTTGAGAGATGAATTTTGACTATAAACACTTGGTATAAAAAAAATCATCTTGAGATTCAAAAATCAAGGGGGGAGAATCACAACAGCAAAAGCAGGGTAACCCACCAGCTACAAAAGTAGGGTATGGAACCCGATAACTACAAAAGTAGTCTAGGGAACCTAATAGATGCAAAAATAGGTCAGGGAACTTGACAACTACAAAATTAGGATAGGGAATTTGATGGCTGCAAAAGCAAGACAAGGAATTTGATAGTTGCAAAAGCATGTTGAAAGGAACTTGATAGATGCAAAATCAAGGTCCAAGTTCTCCCTATTCATAACTTTCACATTTGAACTATGTTTTCACTTTTCTTTGATGCATTGAAAATATATTTTGATGAGGAACAATTTATCTTAAGGACTCATAGTATAAAAACTTCATATTGACCTTCAAAAATCAATGGGCATAATTACAATTACAAAAATAGGTCAAGGAATTCCATAATTGCTCAACAGGGTCCAAGTTCTCTTTGATCATAAATTTCTCATCCAAAATTCATTTTAGCTCCAATTCAATGCATTAGGAAGATATTTTGATGGGAAACATTTTATCTGAGGGATTCGTGGTACCAAACTCAAAATATTTTCTTTGTGAAATTTCAAGTCCAAAACAATGCAAAAAAGGTAGCTACAAAAATAGATTGAAGTTATGACCATTGCGAAGAAGGATCCAAGTTACCTTTGCTACTCAATAGGTCTGTATTTTGACATTGTCATTTTTATATCTTTTAAGTTGTGTATTTCATAAATTTCACTTTTACAACTTTTAAGTTGTGCATTTTGGCAATGTCACTGTTGTCATCAAATTGTGCACCCTATGACACTCTATGAAGCTCCTACAATTTGATGCAACATTGAATCATCTCTCAAGTTTGTAAGAACTTGTAAGAGAGATGAATCTCTATTATTGTGAAGGCTAGCTCCAGCTGGCCATTTTTGACCCATATATAAAGCTCTTGCATGGTTTGATGAGGTAGTGGATCAAAGGCATAGAAATGGATCCAACATTTGCAAATAGAGAGGGTCCAAGCAAGGTTTTCTAAGGATCCAACGATAGTGTTCAAGGATAAGCCTACAAGCTAAAAAAGCGAAGTGCAAAGTCTCTTTTTTGGTTAAGCCTTTCTTGTTCATTCTTTTAGACTTTGTATGGGACTAAGTTTTTCTCTTCTCTCAGGAATTTTGTTTTCAACTAAGTGGTGGAATTCTTTTGAACAATTTGTTTGAAAGAAAGGTTCCAAAGACTCTTTTCTTGAGGAAAGGGTATTTTTTGAAGATCCAAAGGGACAAAATATTTTTTTGAAGGGCACTTTTCAAAATAAATGGCACTAAACATTTTTTCTGAAAGATTTCCTCTTCCTTCGAAAAAAGAACTTTGTAAAAAAAACCGAAGGGTATTTTTAGAAGTCTCGAAGGATATCTTACATTCTTCCAAAGGGAATTTTCAAAAAAACAAAAATTCAAAGGCATTTTCAAATTCCAACGGTCCATTAAAAAAATGCAAAGGGTACTTTCCCTTTGCAAAGAGCCAAACACTTTTTTCGAAAGACCATTTCAAAAGTTCCAAAAGGAGCTTTTCAAGAATTCTAAAGGGTATTTTCAAAGTGAAAGGAGCTTTTCAAGAATTTTGAAGGGTCCATTTCATTTAATCAAAAAGATCCTTGGCAAAAAATTTGAAGACATGATTTATTTGAGAAAAATTATCCGCAGGAAGGGTTTAATCAAATTGGGAGAGAAGTCCAAAAAAAATCCTCCAAAGGAATAGCTCAAAAGAAAAGTCAATGAATTATTTCAAAAAAAAGGCTGAAACAAATAGCCTAAAGAAATTATTGTGAAGGAATTGTTCAAATAAAATGGCTGAAACATGTTATCCAAAGGAATTGATGATGGGCCCACAAACATCAAAATTTGAACCCCTACAATTAGCCATTGGTATTTAAAAATATCAAAATAAGTTATGAAATATATAGACTTGTATCGACATAAATGGATACATGAAAACCAATGTCCTTAGATTGGTTTTCCATCTATAGAAAAGATTTGACCCAGGTTTCAAAGCAAGAGCTAGTGTATGCAATTAATGGAGAGGCTCTCATCCTTCGACATGGCCATCATCTTTGACAAAAAGCTGCTCAACTTAGAGGTAGCATGGCTCAATCCAAATTCAAAGTTATGGGGATTTTTTCCTTATACGTGCAAGACAAGTAAAGGTTGGCATGGAAGTGAAAGATGAAGATTAGGTGATTAGAAAAAGTAGCTCAAGCATTAAAGACGTTCCTGGACTTTTCTTTTGTTAGTGGATCATGACATCATCATCCTCAAAAAGTTTTTGTCTTCTAGTGTGTTTCCCAACCAATGAGAGGACTTGAAGACTATTGGAGCTAATGATGGTTAATTTTTTGAAGAAGGATTAGTTCTAATTAACCCAAATGTGGGTGAGAATTCATGGAAGGTGGTTGGATCTCACTTATTGAATTTTGTTTGCTTGCCTCTTCTCTTTTCTTCTTCCCTTTTTTCATATATCTCCATTGGCTCCCCCATAAGAAATATATATATCCTCATTTGACAAGGAGAAACCCTATAAAATTTTGTAAGAAAGACCTTTTGAAGCAATACTAGGTAAATTTTTACCTATCTCTTGCATGAATATTGTGCTTAGCAAGCTTGTGCATGATGGCCTTGTGAATAAGTGTTCTTCCATGTCCATTATCCTTCTTTTTTGCCTATTTTTAGTTTTTTTCAAGTTAGTTTCAAGTCTGAACTTGAGCTTTTTCTACCATTAATGGATGCTTGGTGTGGATTTTGAAATTCCTCTTTGCTTCATCTATTGTTTGGTGAGCCTAGTTTATGAAACACTTATGCAAATTAACTAGTTTGTGAGGTTGTGTGAGCAAGAATTATCTTATGCTAAATTAGTGTTTATTTCATGCTTATGTGAGTATCAATCAATTTGGTGTATCACCCATTTAACTCTCCTAGTTACCCTATACCCCTCTCTACCTCTTTTCCAAGTAGAAGCATTAGTTTAGGTGATCTACCAAGAGGAAGCTGGCCTCCTCCAGAGGTTCAACCTCATTACAAGATTCCCACAGCCTGAGGTTGCTCCAATATTGTAACTAGGAGTGAGAGAGCTGAAAAAACTCTCCCATAAGGGTGAAATTCTATACTATAATAGATTTTGGCAAGCTTGATGGGACTAATTTCAAGGAAGATTGATCAAGTTTGATGTTGGTTTGATCAATTTGTAGCGGTTATAGTTTCCATTTTTTAGTATCTGGTGAATCTGAAGAACACTCAACAATTCGATGGTAGAAAAACAACTATATTTCATGCCAAAGGTGACTATAAGATCAACTTCTAGAGGTATTACTTTTGATTTTGTTGAAATCCCCTTAAATTCAGTCAAAAGGTTTAGGTTCACCCATACATAGGAAACCATTTTCATAAACCAATCATAAGGTATACCTATGCAAGAAGACCTTTGTTAGCCCCTTATATGACCATGATTCCCCAAAGAGATTTTGTAGGCTTTAGTGGCCAAAGTCTTTTGAATCTATCACAATACGATCCTATGCCAATAGCAGCTCTCAAAAGCATCCCATATTTTATAGGAGACCAAGCCACAACCCCTGCTAAACACATCAATGACATAGTTAATTTTTGCAATATCCATAAAGTCATTGTAGAAAAGATAGCTATTAGACTATTAGTTGTATCCCTTAAGGGAAAAGCTTTAGATTGGTATAGAGGCTTAACTCCTAATTTTATTCAATCATGAAATCAATTAGGAGAGGCCTTATGTAAAATATTTGCAGATAAGAGTGACCATTTTTCACTAGAAGAACAACTTACTACAATCAAGAGAGCCCCCCATGAATTCATGCAAGACTTCAACACAAGACTTCAAAAATCTTGGGATAGAATTCTAGCCTTTGTGAGACCATCCCCTAACTTTATGTTCTTATACTACTTAAAGGATATAAATAGTGATATAGTTGTAATGGTCCAATCCATGAGAGGGTACATATTGCCACAAGTTTATGAGGTGGGTATTAAAGCAAAAAAATTCCTAGTTCAAGTCGGCAAGCTTGCTCTTAGACCCCCAATGCCTCTTTTCCTTGATATCAAACCACCCCCTATGGTTATTCCCCCACTTGATGTTATTCTTTGAACTCCAATAATTACTTATATACCTTCACCTAAGAAGGAAAAGGCCTCCACTAGCGGATCAAGTGATTCTCAAGAGCAGAAAAGCTACCTAAAACTTAAGAGCATACTCCAATCCTTAGGAAATGATGTAGTAAATGTTGTAGCAAGCTCAGTTTAATAAACCTTATCAGGCTCCAAATCAACCTAAACAGTAGTCTTATCAATAAAATAGGCCACCCTTCAAGGGAAATTTCTAAAACTAGAACTGTGAGCAAGGGCAAGGACAACCTAACTACAATAAGTAGGGCAGCTATAACCCAAATGTCATAGGCTCTTCCAACTCCTTCGTTCCTATTCAAAACAATATGGCTCAAGAAAATGAAGGGACCATACTTTGGGATCAATATTTTGGACAATCCATTGTCCCAACTAATGGTTTTAACTAGGCTTTCAATGACCAATGATAACAAGTTGTTGCTTGTGGATACAATCAAACCTTTATGGCTCAAAACATAGAGATCCCTATGATGACAAAATCAAGATATTTTCTACAAGACCAAGGATCTGATTAGGTATTAAACCAACCAAATGTTATAATGGTCATTAGTGAGCAAGAAGAGTGCTATGCACTCGATCAACACGCTAGTTCTAACCAAGCATGCATTCCAGTGGCAGCTAATATAAGATTCAAAAGAAGGAATATGGATGGTAATCAAGAGGCAATCAAAGAACCTGCTATCATTACTCCTTCATTGTCTAAGCCTAATGAGCCTTTTATCACTCCAAAGGTCTTGGCACCTCCTAAAAATTAGATTTAAGAGAAAGGTTTTGATCCACAAAAATTGCAAATTCAACAAACAATAGTAGTGGCTCCCAAAGCTCAGGCAAAGGTTGGTGGTCCACTAAACAACATTGTTGAACAAAGAAAAAAGTCCAATGTAAGTGTGCCAATGTGGGACATGCTTTCTATGCCCAGTCAAGGGGATATCCTTCAAGAAGGTTTATCCAAGATAGGTGTTACAACAACTACAAGTAAATAACCAAGCCAAGAAACTGAGGTCCTCACCAATGCAACCCAAGGTCCTATAGGAGAAGGATCAAGTAAGGAGGTCAAACCTCCTCCATTATATATTTCATTAATCATTGGTGATTCATTGATGCAAAATTGATTGGTAGATATTGGAGCTAGTTATTTAGTAATGCTAAAGTCTATAGTTGATCAACTAAACCTCAAATATGAGCCATATACTAAGGAAGTTCTACAGCTTGACTGTTCTTCCATAAAACCATCTGGTATTATCAAAGGTCTCAGATTGACCCTACAGGCTTGTCTTAGTGTTTTAGTGGCTTAAGATGTGTTGATCTTTGATGTAATTCCTCACTTTACATTATGCCTATCTAGAGAATTCATAACAAAAATTGGGGGTTATCTAGAACCAGATTGGTCCTACATGACATTCAAAACAAGGTATGGGACTAAGGTTTCAATCAAAGTTGATCCCATGGCACAATTTCACATTGAACCCCATCATCCAGATAGCATAAACCTCAATTTTACTTTCATGAGGATGAATTTAAAAATTGATCAAGAACTAAATACTTATCTTGAGGAGACTCCAGATTTGTTCTTAAATTAGCTATGGGGGGATAATTAATTTTTCAACCCTTTACAAGGTGTTGAAGAAAGAGACATGGGTTTATATTTGCTACATGAAGAAAATCAACTCATGCCTTCCCTCATTGGACCTAAAGAAGACCTCAATGGTATGCATAAGTTGTTCTTTGATGGTTTAAGGAGCAAAAATGGAGTAGGTGCAGGGGTAATGCTGGTTTTCCCTTTAGATGAGAAGTATTTCTCTTCTTATAGGTTCTCTTTCAGTTGTTCCTCTAATGTAGTAGAATATGAAGGCCTAATCCATGGCCTCCGATGGGCTAATAAGAGAGGAATCAGAAGATTGAAAGCATATGGAGACAGTGAGCTTATAGTGAAACAAGTTAGGGACCTGAACATTACAAAGAATCCTTTGATGAGGTCCTACAAAAATAGAGTATGGGACCTAATTGAATATTTTAAACCCTTTAGCATTCAAGCAATGCCAAGTAACTGATGAGTGTCATTTAACTCCTCATTTAATAAATGTTCAATTGATGTCTTATCAACCAAGGCTGGTGTCCAAAGCTGTTTGCAATAAGGTGTAGGATGGTAGATCTAGAAGTCTGCTTGTGGGGGTGTTTGATGGTCCTATTCTAACTTTGACTAAAGAAAGAAATGTGTCTTAAACTACTTGATTCACTCTTTTTCTAAAAATGAAAAGATGTAACTATTTAATCAAATGAATCCACTCTTTTGATTGAAAGTAAAATCACACTCCTATTTACGCTTGCGTGGAAATGGAGATGTTTAACTTAAAAAGGAAATTTTGTTCACACATTTGTTGTAAAAGAAAACACACTTTGCTTAAAAAGGAAATGACTTTGGAATAAGGAAATGCCTTTTTAACTGTGAATTTGTTTTGATGTTTTATGAATGAATGCAAACATTACCAAGATTCTAATTAGTTATAACAAAGAGTTAATATAACATAACATAAGTATCGTACATAATTCTTGGTTCCAAGGAGAGTGGGACCTTACTCCTCTCAGACTTAGAAACAAAGATTAATCAATGATGGAAATTGAAGTGATAATTCATAAAACTAAAATGATTACAATCTATCTAAAACCTATAATATGCTTGTACCTATCTTTCATCGATCATCCTTTTAATAACAAAAGTCTCACATTTTATGCTAATACAATCAACTCAAAATAGAATGCAAAGAGATAGGATTCCTTCGTCAATCCACTCATCCAAAGATAGGAGATGGGATTTCCAAGAGATCCAATTATGTCAATGAAATAGATATACTATCTTATAATAGTCCTAAGATCCAAATATATACAACTTTATCAAAAGCAAATCCTACAAAACAGAAGGCAAGTATTTTCCTCATTTGACTCTAGCTGGAATGATTCTCTTTCATCTTATCTAGTCACCAACTTCCTCATTTTTAGCTTTATCTTTACAAAATCCATGGAATTGACCCTATAAAGTTGGCAAGAATAATCCTACAGAGTCCATAAAAACAAGCCTGCTGAGTTTGTAGAGATAAAACTGTGGAGTCCATAGAAACAAGCCTGTGGAGTCCGTAGAAACAAGCCTGTGGAGTCTGTAGAAACAATCCTGCACCATCCTTTGAACTAATGTCGTTCATGATGATTTATTACTATTTTGTGTTGGTCCTCCCATGTACTCATATGAATACACGTGTCTCAAAAGCATGAAAAAATGGACCTACAGAGTCCATAGATTCATTATGTGTGAGTTTGTAGTTCTACTGGATGGAGATCAAAATTGAACTTTCACTATACATCATATGTGTCTTCTTCCTAAGCATTCTTCACAACAAAAATCATTAAAACATGCTATGTATTAGACATTAATGACAAAGTAAATGTTTAATCTTTGATTCAATATAAACAAGACAAGTATCTACTTTCAATGTAATAGTCATCTAATAATCTATGATTTGCATTAGATAATATCCTTAGAGAGATGAATTGAGGGAAATAACATGTCAATAATGAGCTATATTCTAAGCTCATCATCTCCCTCAGGTTTTACCTTTTGCAAGTCCCATTATAAGCATTCATTTGTGTTCATAGCTCTTACATCTGCTTCCCAAACTCTAACTCAAATCATAGTCATCAAATTCATCTATTATATGCTTATCTAAATTTCTTGTAAACCCATGATGTTCTTAAATCATTTGTTTCCATATATTGAATTGTTCCTCTGATTGTGGAGCCCAACTCTGCCATCTTGGAATATGTATGATCAATAAAGGGGGTCTATATCTCATGCCAATCCATTTCTTTTCTCGCCAGACTTTATTACCTCTATTAAGATTTCTAAAATTGAGGTAGCTCGCCTCATACTCCATCTTAAATTATTTGGAGACATGGCCTCTCATCTTCTAAGAGGCACTGAAAGTTGGTCCCACCTTTTCACACTTGCAGTCACCACTGAATTAAAATTATGTCTTGAAAACAAGTCAAAATAAACAACACAATCATATAAATCTTGTAAATAATGAGTTTTAACTTCATCACTTAAACAAACATAGTTAAAATTCTTTCTGATCAATCTAGGAATAGAAAAGGCTGGTCTGATACATAATCCTATAGTCTTAGCATGATTTGTATACTCCTCAAATCTAATTTTTCATGCTAATTGATTTTTGAATATATAATGCAATGCCTTCAGTTGAACTTCTCTTACATTAAGGTTTATCCAGAACTTATTGTGCTCATGGTCTCCTATGATCAAATCATGTAAATAAAACTCACAAAGTGAATCCTGTGGATCAGGTTCAGTACTATAGAAAATTTTCAAAAATGTTGTTGGCTATAAAATCTTGTAAGGAAGATGACAAGAGATCCTCAGAAGCTACCATTTGTAAAATAGTTTAAATAAACCAAACTATATGCAAGAGAAAGATTCCTACATGCCAAAAGAGATTCCCCTAATTTGCATGCATCTTGCAAATTTTCTTCTAAATCTTGGACCTTAGCTTCTAATTTTTTCTTTTCATTTTCCAATATTTTGTTTGAAGAAGTTAAAACTTTGTTTTTCTATTTGAGTATAGAATATTTTTCTTCAATTTGATTTAGCATTTGCAAGGTAAGAATACCTAGACAACTTATTTGATAACTTTGGTCAACAAATACCTTAGGAGGAAAAGGTGCAACATTAGAAGGTGCTTTGGGAAAGTTTACCAAACTCTGCAATCTCCTATTATTATTATTCAGATGTTCTACATATATCTAGAGGTCTATTTGTTCACTTTCATTTTTCTTTATTATTTCCTCTAATCTGTGAACTTGTGCTTCATGATTGGTAGATGTTGTGTCCAATTTTTGCACCAATGAGATGATTCTTATTTTGTAATTGACTGGTCAAGTCAGCAATGTCATTTGTTTGTTGTTGCTCTAGATATTGAGCTTGAGAAAGCTTCAAGATTAACCACATAACAAGATCATTTAGATTAGATGACTCTCCTTTCTCATTTGTGCATACAATTTTTCCTTTATTCATTGCAATTTCAACTGAAACTTGTGGTTGTCCTACCATACTTGATTTCTCTGTCATGATTGGCTCCTCTATTATGATTGGAGAGTTCCTTTCGAAAGGAGTTTCTTCAACATCTATAATTTCAAGGATACTTTGATGTATGGGGGAATGAGATAACTTTTTAAGACTAACCAGAATGTCTGTAGCCTCTTGTTGATCTTCGTCTATTAGAATTAGCCTTCTCCTTCTTTTGGTCACTCTCTGAGCTACACTCAGTTGTCTTTCCTTTTCAATCATCAAACCCTCAATCTTCTCAAGTTCTGTAGCAACATTTCATTTCAATTTTCTTCTTTCTGACATCTTAAAGAAGAAGAAGGGATTTCTTTTGAGACTACAGTCTGTGATTTCTTCTTTGGAGTTGTTTCCTCAATTGATACAATAGATGGAGATGAATGTTCCTATGATGAATTTGAGGTTTTTTGTAAAGGTAGATTTAGAATTTTTTGTGTTACATTGTTCTTAAATTCCTTCCAGACCTCTTATCCTTGCTGAAGGAAGTGATGTTGGATAATTAGGTGAATAAGGCCATGGTGCCTAAGAGCAGCATTACGAGTTATAGTCATAATTTGAAGGGTACCATATAAGAAGGATGGGAGGTTAATCTTGTAATGAGGGTTTTGCCTCCCATACTTAAGGTGTATTAATATTTTCATGGCGTCTCCTCCTAAAAGAGTGTTTTTCCCCTCACAAATGATATATTTGAGTACCCACTTGGCTATAGATTTCCAAGGTTCAAGAAGTGAATTTCTATGAATCCCTTTTGATTTTCTCTTAGAACCTATTAGACATGAAGTCCTAGTTTTCTCATTACCATTAAATTGAATAATTAAATAACTAAATATAATTTTGCCTGTCACTCTCATTCCCTCTTCTGGAACTTGTATAATTTGACTTATAATTTGAGTTGAAACAGGAATAACAATGCCTTTAACAACTGAAAACTTAGGGGTGAGATTAGTGATGAATTCTCTTACCATTGTTTCATGAAAACCTTAGAACTTTTCAATGAAAGGCAGCTGGTGATTTTCTCTAAACACTATCATAGAAGCTTTGTCTTTGTAAAGCTTTGTTACATTCTTCAACTTTGATCTCATTTTTTTCCCATTTCTACTCAGATTTATAGACAACTCTATTTCTTTAACTCAGATTAGGGTTTAAACTAGTTTTTATTGAAATCTATAGGCAACAATCACTGAGGATCTATAAAAATGAAATATTTTGTATGAAACTCCATAGCTTCATAAGTCTATAGTTTGACTTGATTACTTTATATAGTTCAACACCTCACATTTCTACAGAGTGTGCAAGCCATTTTGTCAAATTATTATAAATTGGATGAAATGATGATGTGGCACTATGATGGTGATAGTTATTTATCATTTCATTTAGAACCCCTTTTTGATGTCCCATCATTATAATTATTGATGACATAATTGATTGTACCAAAGCTGCATAGGTCATCATGACGTAGACATACACCTTTGCCATCTTGTTTGCATTCTCATCCATTATGGTAGGTGTCATGTCATTCTGCTTTGGAAGGCTCAAGTTTGGGTCATCTCCATAGAATAAATCTTAATTAAATCAAAGATAATTAGCTAACTAACTTTTGACCTTAGATTTACCTTTTGCTCACCATTTGTCCTGTACAAATAAGTTTCCATGGATTAGTCGACAGGTGTTAAAAGAACAACTTTTATTGCATGGAAAAGATTAATCATAGTGACATGATGAGATTCTCTTTTTTTCTCTTGTATATTTTGGTTTTGCCCTTTGACCAGTCATTACTGGTTTTCTAGTCAAAGCCTTTTTTGCAATGCATAGCCAGCCAACAAGCTAGTTTTCTGGGCATGCATTATCAATAGTGTCCCTAACAAGATTTTCACTATTGATTTTTTTATTTTTTATTTTTTATTTATTTATATATATGTATGTATGTATGTATGTATGTATATATATATATATGCATGATCATCAAGGATCAGGTTCTCTAAAATAAGTAGAGTCCTCCAGAACAGCTACTTGATTTGAAGCAATTTCCCTAGAAGAAGCAAAGTCTTTCAGAAAGGCTACTTGATATTTTACCTTTTAAACAAATTCTTCTTTATTGAGAGGTTTCTGATAAAGCTTCAACATATGTCTATTGACTAATAGAGCTCTTATGTTGTCATCAATAGGTATTAGTTCAATAGAACCATTTTTAAAGACCTCTTCAATCTGATAAGGTCCCAACCACCTCGTTTGTAGTTTTTCTTTAAACTATTGAAATTTGGAATCAAATAACAGTGCCCAATCTCCTTTCTGAATCTTTTGTTGCTTGATCTTTGAATCATGCTAAAATTTTCTTTGCTATTGTACCAATTCAATTCTTTGTAGTGCTTCCATCCTCATCTCATCAAGTTGATTAAGCTATAAGAATCTTTTTTTCTTTATTACTTCTAATTCAAGCCCTACTTCTACAGCTATTTTCAAAGTTTGTAATTCAAATTCAACAGAGAATAAGGGCTTCTTACCATAAACCAATTCATAAGGTGAAAATCTAGTTGTTATTTTCCAGGTAGTATTATAGGCCCAAACAACTTCTGGTACCTTATTTGCCCAATCCTTTCTGCTGGAATTAACAACCTTGATTAAAATGGTTTTCAATTCTCTGTTGGTGACTTCAACTTGACCATTAGCCTATGGATGGTATTAATATGTTTTTATATGTTGAATTTGATATACTTGCATGAAGTGATTTATCATGTTTGACATGAACTATGATCTTTGATCTGAGACTATCTCCCTTAGAGCACCAAATCTTTGCATGATTTTGAAATATAATAAATCAGCTACCATCTCTTCTCTTGCATGAGTTAATACTTCCACTTCCAGCCATGTGGTCACATAGTCTGTACATACTAGGAGATATTCTTTTCTTCTAGAAGGATGATCCACAAGACCTATAAAATATATTCTCTATTTCTCAAATGGTTCTAAAACCAATTGAGGATGAGGGTGCAAAGGCATCTCTATTGAAAGAGTAGGCTGTCTAATTCTCTAACAAGCATCACATTGTCTGACATATCTTTTTACTTACTGATGAAGGTGAGGCCAATATGGTCTTGCTCCTAGGATTTTGTGTATGGTTCTTTGAGCTAAGTAATGAACTCCTCTAGGTTCATCATGATAAGCTCTAATGATATCATAAGCTTCAACATTTGTCACACACCTGTGAAACACATGGTCAGGTCTTAGTTTGAATAGCATTTCATTAATCCATTTAAAAGAAGAACTTTCTTTGATTAAACATTTCTTTTCTTTTTGTGAAAATTGTAGAGAAAACTTCTCTGTGGCAAGGTAATTGGCTATATTAACAAACCATAGAGATTTTGATGAAATAACAAATAGTTGTTCATCTAAAAAGTCATCTTCCACTAGTTCTTCCTCACCTGTAGTGTTCATTCTTGATAAGAAATCAGCAACCACATTAGACTTCCCTAGTTTATCTCTAATAGTAACATCAAATTCTTGTAAGATCAACAATCGTCTAATAATCCTACCTTCCACAATTGGTTTGTTGGTAAGATATCTAATAGTTGAATGGTCTATATAGACAAATACTTTGTAACTTGTTATGCAGTGTTTGAATTTGTTAATTGCATAGACTATAGCTAGAAATTCCCTTTCAGTTATGGTGTAGTTTCTTTCAGTAAGTGTCATGTTTTTGTTAATATAATATATAGCCTACATGTTATCATTTTCATCCTTTTGTCCAAGGACTGCTCCTATTGTTGTATTGGAAGCATCTGTGTATATATGGAATGGTTGAGTCCAATCTGGTCCTCTCAATATTGGAGCAGTAATGAGTTTAGTTTTGATGGTCTCAAAGTTCTGTTGGCAACTATCACTCCATTCGAATATACTGTCTTTTGTAAGCAAGGCAAATATAGGGGCAGCTATTTGACTAAAATTATCTATGAAGCATTTGTAGTAACCAGCATATCCCAAAAACTTCTTAATTTCAGTTTGTGTTTGTGGGATGAGTAAGTTGGAGATTATTTCAACCTTCTTTGGATCTACTTGAATGTCTTTTGCAAAAATATGGTGTCTCAACACTGTTCCTTCATCCATCATCAATAAACATTTCTCATGTCTCAAAGATAATTGATGTTCTTCACATCTAATTTATACTCTTTCCAAGTTGGTAAGAGCCTCTTCATAAGTTTTACCATGAACAGTGAAATCATCCATATATATTTCAACATAATTATTTGTAAGGTCAGAGAATATTGCTAGAATTGCTCTTTAGAAGGTTGTTGGAGCATTACAGAGTCCAAATGGAAGTACTCAATAAGCAAAAGCTCCTCAAGGGTAGGTAAATGTGGTTTTATCTTGATCTTTAGCTGCCACCGTTATTTGGTTATACCCACTAAACCCATCTAGGAAAGAAAAATATCTTTTTCCTGCCAAGTTGTCAAGAACTTGATCAATGAAAGGTAGAGAAAAATAATCTCTTAGTGTTGCTTTGTTCAATTCTCTATAATCTACACATACCCTTAATTTTCTATTTTTCTTAGGCATAATTACTAGGGGTGAAACCCACTGGCTATCTGAGATGGGGTAAATAAACCCAACTTCTAACAATTTTTGGATCTCTGTTTTGACTATCTCCTTTAATGTTGGGTTTATTCTCCTTTATGGTTGTCTGACCAGTTTGACATATTCTGTGTAAATGTGATGAGTGCATATGCTAGGATGAATTCCCGTCATGTTGTTATAATCCCAAGAAAAAGCCTTGGTATGTATTTCTAGTACTTCAAAGAGTTGATCTTCTTCTTCATTTGTTAACCAACTATTGATGTTCAAAATCTTTTCAGGTGATATCATAATTGATTTTGTGCTTGGGTAGTTGGATTCTATTTACTTGAATTCACTAATCAATGAGTTCAAAGGACATGGATGAAGAATTAGCTTATGAAACATGGTTACATTATCAACAAACTCTTCTTCAAGAGGAATTAGTCTTACTAAAGAACAATGAAATGCATCTAAGAAATGAGTTTGCTGTTGTTTTGCCAATTTATACATACTTTTCTGAATAAATCTATGATCATATGGTGAGAAAACAATAGAAGTAGAAGTGTAGGTTTCATAATATTCTCTCTGACCCAATAATCCTAAATTGAGGTAGTTTGTAGTTTTTGGATTGACAGAGTCCATAGATTCCAAACTGGCAAAGTTCGTAGCTTTCAGATTGGTAAAGTCCATAGCTTTTGGACTGACAGAGTCCATAGATTTTGGGTATATGTCTCCATTCAATTCTTCCAAGTATTTTTTAACTATGATCATAGCTAAGGAGGAAATTTTGTTTAATGTGTTGTCTGATTCGTCCATCCAAAGTCCTTGTATGTGATTTGTTGATGGTTTTGCAGGGGAATACAAAGAGATGCATTTGGATTTTAACCCATTAGAAATGGTCATGTCTCTTGACCTATAATCAATTAATGTTGCTACAGTAGCCAACCATGGTCTACCTAGGATTATGAGATATCCTAGATTCTTTGTTTTAAGTTGCAAGACCATGAAATCTACTGGATTCCCAAGACTCTAATAGTACTTCAACATTTTTCATAGTCCCTTTTGATTTAGTTACAAATTAGTCTATCATTTGAAGAATGGTAGTTGTGGGTTGCATTCTCATAAGAGATAATGTATGGAGAGTATCAGTTGTCATAACATTAATTGTTGCTCCTAAATCTACCAAGATGTTAGGAAGTTCTTTACCTCTGATTGTGATTATGATCACTGAGCTTCCTGGATCTGCATATTTTAAAACTAATAGTTTTCCTGCTAATAAATCAGCAACTTTTTTGTCAACATGAATAGTTCTTGGATATTTTACTTTCCTCTCAGGGGTCTTGATACAAAGGTTTTTGATGATCTGATTCAATTCAGGTATATCCCTAATAGCTTGTAGTAGGGGTACCTCAATATTGATCTTTTGTAACTCATGGACCAAGTTTGATTCTAGTTTAATATCATTTTCTTTTAATCTTTTAGGAAAAGAAATTACTGGTCTAGTAGTGTTTTCTTTGTTTGCTTCAGGGCTCATTTTGATTTTGACTTCTCTAGTGTTTAATTGAGATGATTATATTTTTTCTTTTTCATCAGGTATCTCAGAAATGAGAACCAAAGATTTTTATATAGTTTTCCCTAATCTTAAATGTATGTCCAAACAATCAATAGCTCCAACATTCATTGTCTCTTCTTGTTCATTAACATAAATAGGTGCTGGTTGTTTATTTTTTAGATTTGCTATTGGTTGTGTAGACATTGAGGGTTGATTGATTTGTCCTTGTTGTTGAATAACTGGGGGTAGCATTATAGTTTGATATTGAAGTGGTCTTGTTGGTTGGGTGAATTATTGATGTGAGTTCCACTATGGATTCCATTATTGATATTGTTGTGGCATCCATTGTTGTTGTGGTACCCATTGTTGATGTGGCTGTGGCACCATCCATGGGGGTGTTGGCATCCAATCTTGACCTGCCCATGGATTTTGGATTGATGGAATTTGGGGTTGATTTCAAAAAGGTGAAGGAACTAAAACATTCCATGGTGCCATCTATAGATTAACTAGGTTTCTTGCATTAAACTGTCCTTGAGCCTAGTTTTGTGGGGCAAAGTTTTGTCTCTGGATATAATTTACTTCTTCAATGGACTAGACTTGTGTTTTCATTTGATTTTTTAAAACATGTAGAAGGGTGTAATGTTTGGTATCATGATCTGTTGCATCACAGATTCCACATGATAAAACATTGGTTATATATAGGGGGTAGTCTCTAAGGGCATGTTTCTATCTGCACTTAGGATAGTAGATTGTTAAGGGTTCTATTTCATTTGCCTTAGCTTGAAGGCCATCCAAATTACTGTTTAGTGTAACCAGAATATCTATCTTTATATTGGCAAATTCTTCCATTAGCTTACCCACTTCATTAAATTTATCAAACCTTCCTCTCCTAAATCTAGGTTTTATTCTAGAGTAGTTGGTACAAAGCTCAGAAATCTGATTGAAAGACACCTTATTTATATCTCCACCTCCCATTAGATTTAAGACATCTCTAGTATCTTCATCCAACCCTTTTAAGAAAACTAATTTCTAAACTTTTTCAGTGAGTGGATAATTGTTTCTTCTATGAGTGAACATGAATCCATCCAAATAATTTCCTAAAGATTCATCCTTATTCTATTTGATTTTGAAGAAATCCTCTTTTCTTTCTCACACTTAGCAGTAATCTTGATACTTGTTTAAGAATTATGTCTCTATGTCATCCCATGTTCTAATAGAATCGCCAGATAAACCCATGAACCATCTCATAGCTACATCTTTAAGTGTAGAGGGAAATAGTTTTAATTTCTGGCTATCTATTGTGTAATCATAGGTTTGACATAACACCCTAAACTCAAATAGGAATTGATTATGATCTTCTGTAGATCTTCCCCAAAATTTTGGCAAGTTAGCTGGTGAAATATTTTTCATGGGGGTTTGATCATTAGGATCTGCAACAATAGGAAAGGAAAAAGTCGTTCCTAGTTGTGCAAGTTATTAATTTTGTGGATTTTGTTAGAAAGCCATATTTTCTTCCTCTGATGATGTTTCAAAGCTGGAATGATCTTCCCACTGAATATTTGTGGTATCAGTTATGGGTTGTTCAAAGTTCTCAAAATTTTCTTTAGCTATGGATTTTTGAAATGCTTCTTCTAAGTCCTTGGCAATTTCTAAATAATGTCTTCATACAAGAGATTGATCCTAAATAATTTGTCCTATGGGGCTTGTTTGTGGTAATGGCCTAGTTTCTATCCAATTTTTTGAAGATTCTTGTAGATAGGTTTCACTTGTAACTTATGGTTCACTACTTAGAGATGTTGAAGGAGTTTCAACTTGTGTTCTTGGTGGGAATTTTGGGATGAATCATCTTTTAAAGTCTCTAGGATGGTACATCAATTTATTGAATTTTTTTTTTTGGATTTTATGGTTTTTACAAAAAAAATTATTTTTCACTCTAGACCAATAATTATTACCTTACTAACACCCTGATCCCCGGCAACGGTGCCAAAAATTATGAGTGTCATTCAACTCCTCATTTAATCAATGTTCAATTGATGTCTTATCAACCAGGGCTAGTGTCCAAAGTTGTCTACAGTAAGGTGTAGGATGGTAGATCTAAAAGTCTACTTGTGGGGGTGTTTGATGGTCCTAGTCTAACTTTGACTAATGAAAGAAATGTGTCTTAAACTACTTGATTCAATCTTTTCATGAAAAGAAAAAGATGTAACTATTTAATCAAATGAATCCACTCTTTTGCTTGAAATTAAAATCACACTTCTATTTACGCTTGCATGGAAATGGAGATGTTTAACTTAAAAAAGAAATTTGCTTCACACGTTTGTTGTAAAAGAAAACACACTTTGCTTAGAAAGAAAATGACTTTGGAATAAGGAAATGCCTTTTTAACTGTGAATTTGTTTTGATATTTTATGAATGAATGCAAATATTAGCAAGATTCTAATTAGTTATAACAAAGAGTTAATATAACATAACATAAATACCGTACACAATTCCTAGTTCCAAGGAGAGTGGGCCCTTACTCATCTCAGTGGGCCCTTACTCCTCTCAGACTCAGGAACAAAGATTAATTAATGCTAGAAACTAAAGTGATAATTCATAAAATTGAAATGATTACAATCTTTCTAAACCCTATAATATGCTTGTACCTATCTTTAATCTATCATCCTTTTAATAACAAAAGTCTCACATTTTATGCTAATACAATCAACTTAAAATAGAATGCAAAGAGATAGGATTCCTTGGTCGATCCACTCATCCAAAGATAGGAGATTGGATTTTCAAGAGATCTAATTATTCTGATTAAATAAATATACTATCTTATAATAGTCATAAGATCCAAATATATACAAATTTATCAAAAACAAATCTTATAAAATAGTAGGTGAGTATTTTCCTCATTTGACTCCAGCTGCAATGATTCTCTCTCATCTTATCTGATCGCCAGCTTCCACATTTTTAGCTTTGTCTTTACAAAATCAATGGAATTGACCCTACAGAGTTGGTAGGAATGAGGCTATGGAGTCTATAGAAATAACCCTGTGGAGTCCATAGAGACAAGCCTACGGAGTTCGTAGAAATAAGCCTGTGGAGTTTGTAGAAACAAGCCTATGGAGTTCGTAGAAACAAGCCTACACCATCCTTTGAACTAATGACATTCATGATAATTTATTGCTATTTCATGTTGGTCCTCTCATGTACTCATATGAACACATGTGTCTCAAAAGCATGAAAAAATGGACCTGCAGAGTTCGTAGATTCATTTTGTGTGAGTTCATAATTTTATTGGATGGAGCTCAAAATTGAACTTTCACTATACATCACCTATGTCTTCTGCATGAGCATTCTTCACAACAAAAATCACTAAAACATGCTATGTATTAGACATTAATGACAAACTAAAATTTTAGTCTTTACTTCAATATAAATCAGACAAGTATCTACTTTCCATGTAACTAGAATCAGCATGCTGAAAAGTTGGTAATTATGGGAGAATAGTTTGATATTCTAAGTAATCTAAAAGAGACTAAGGTTTAGCCACATGTCAAGGTGATGGTGAGGCCATTTGTACCAGATAATGAATCACACTGGTAGGTTTTCAAAAATGACAAACAAATTACTTATTTCTTATAGTAAGAATTAAAGTTCTCCTCTACCAACCAATGTAAATTTCAACCTCAGTATGGGGAGAAAATTGTCCAACTAAGGTCTAACAAGCTTCCTAAGGGATTGGTTACACTTAAGGGTCTTTTCCATGAGGGAGACCATATAGACAAAGACAAGGCAGTGATGTCAATTGATGAGGAGAACTATGAAAGAATATTTATTTTCAAAGACAAGCTCCTCAAGCTTGGGAAGGTATATAATGAGGCAAAAAGGCATGCTTTCATTGAACTTTGTAAGGAATATTTAGACATCTTTGATTAGAATATAGTGACTTGAAAAGTTTTGATCTGAAGTTAGCCCAATATACTATAGAACTGGAGGCTAAAGCCTGTGAGGCAAAAATAAAGGCTCATTAACCCCAAAATAGATGAGCTTATGAGAAAAGAGTTGACCAAGTTAATTGAATCCAAGATCATCTTTCCTATCAAGCACTCATCATGGGTAGCCAATTTGGTGCCTGTGAGGAAAAAGAGTGGGGAGATTAGGCTATGTGTTGAATTTAGAAATATGAATAGGGTCTCCTTGAAGGACCATTACCCTCTACCATCCATGAACCAGCTTCTTTAAATAGTTACAGGTTCAGAATGTATTTCTCTTTTGGATGGATACTCAGGATACAACCATGTGTTAGTAAAGAAAGAATATCAGTCTAAGACTACCTTCACCACCAAATAGGGCATGTTTGCATACCAAAAGATACCTTTTGGCTTAACAAATGTTGGGGCCAATTTTCAAAGAGCAATGGACATGGCTTTCCAAGGACTACTAAATCAAATGGTGCTAGTTTACTTGGATGACATCACAATTTTCTCTAAGGATGCCAACCAACACATGGACCACATGAGGTTAATCTTTGAGAGATGCAGAGAGTATGGGATCTCTTTGAATCCTAATAAATGTGGGTTTGTTGTGCATGAAGGTAATTTTTTGGGTCATGTTGTTTCAAAAGAAGGGTTGTATATTGATCCTAATAGAATAAGTGTCATCTTGGCCTTGTCCTTGCCCAAGCATAAGAAGGGACTCCAAATTTTCATTTGGAAAATAAACTTTATGAGAAGGTTTATACCTAGTTTTGCAAACCTGGTCAAACCCATCACTACCATGACAAAGAAGAACCAAGTGTTCACTTGGTCAAGTGAAGGTAAATCAACATTTGAGGCTATCAAGCAGGCCATTGTCCAAGCACCCACACTCATGAACCCTGATTTCTCAAGAGATTTCATATTATATGCCTTTGCCAATATTGATAATATATTAGCTATGTTGATGCAAAATAATGGTGAAGGACTTGAGCATCCAATAGCATTTTTCAGTTGAGGGCTTGAGGGGTATGAGGTGAGGTATACTTTTGTATGAAATTAAGTCCGTGTAGTAGTAGGAAGCCTTAAAAAGTTTAGGCTAATGCTCTCCAATAGCAAAATATATCTTATGGTGTCTCATCCTGGAGTGAGAGACTTTCTTCTTAAAAAAGACTTGAATGAAAAGAGAGCTAGTTGAATTACCAAGGTCATGGAGTATGACATGGAGATCAAGGTCACTAAGCTAGTAAGAGGTAAAGGCTTGTGTGAGCATATGGTTAATGACCTTCATGAAGATAAAGAGGTTATCTTGGTAACACAAGATAACACACAAACAAATGCACCTCCACCTCACACTAGTTGGCTCCATGATATTGTTATAGCATAGAATTGCACCCTTGTGAGAGAGTTCTTTAGGCTCTCCCACTTCCATCTATAAGCATGGGAACAACCTCAAGATGTGGGTGTCCGATGGTGAGTTTGAGACTCTAAGATGTTTAAAGAGGCTAGTTCCTCTTCGTGGATCACCTAAAACTAATGATGAAATGAAAATTCATAGGGAAAAGGGTTAGAAGGGAGATAAGGACTCTCAATAAGGCAAACCAAGTTTGTCATATGGTCTACAGTCTTTTCCTTCTTGGAAATCCGTGTAAGGGGGCTGTTAAAAAAATGAAGTGCCTATTATTGAATAGCCTGTTGTTTGGGTCCAAAACTTCATCCCTCTTTAAGAGCCTTCTTTTGTTCCTGATTAGCTTAAGGAGGATCTATTTTAAGAGAACATAGCAAAGCAAATCAAAAAGTTGGAATTGAAGGCAAGGAGAGAAGAAGAAAGGTAGAATCAGCAAATGAAAGTAAAACCACTACCTTTCCCATCTTAGATCTAAGTCACGTAGTCAGATAAATTCAAGGTCATTCAACCCCCATACCTCCATCCTCAAGAGCCTCTATCTTTTCCATCTTGGAAATCCATTCAGAGTAATGAGCCGAAGGAAGAGGCAGTGTTTCCTAAAATTAGACAAGAAGCCTTGTAGCCTCCATTCCTTTTCCCTCAAAAGCCTAGAGCCTTTCTTTCATGGAGAGCCATTCAAGAAACAAAGATTCAATAAGAGGAGTTGGGGTTGATCCAAGTAGATCAGCTTTAGGAACAAAATTAGGAACCTATGGTAGCTTCCCAGAACCTTTCTCACCTTGTTGAGCATTTTCAAGAGCCTATTATGCCATTCTTTGAGAAAAAGCCTCTCCTCTGTGAGGAAAACCAAAGAGATGCATCCAAAGAGGTTGATGAGGAAGATATCATGAACAACTATGAGGAAAAAATCACCATAAGGTCCCCCCTTAAATATCAAATCAGCCTTATTGAATGAAAGAGGGCATATTAAAGACTCTTTTATAGTAGTGCATGAAGTAGACTGCACTATTGAGGATGCAAAGCTACCACCTTATGTTAAGAATGAGGAGGTGAAGGCTATCACTTCCTTGAATGAGCTACCACATGATGAAGAGGATGAGGAAATGAATGAATTAGCTGATCAAATTAATGAACTTATGGAGTGGCTAGAGGCTCATTTGAGGAATTGTTTGAGATCTTGGGAGCTAGTTATATTCCTTTCCAAGGCAACTATGGTCTAATTGTAGCCAAGGAGAGCATCTTTATCAAGCAGATCGAAGGGGATGGATTGGGAAGTCTTCCAACTCTACCACCTCAAGAATTCATTACAAATATGGACTTGTTTTATATCTTCAAAATACACTATCAGCTCCTTGATGAGCCTAAAAAACATAAAATAAAAGAGAAGTCCAGTCTTTTTGAGGAGGCCATAGAAATCAAAGAGGTCTACCTTTGTGAACCACCATTGGAGGTTGCAGTTAAGGAGCCGTTTAAAGAGCTTAAGACCCTCTAGATTCACATAGCTGACCTTTTTAGAGCTTCCTAGTTCTCATTGAACATGGTGACAGAGAAGTTGATAGTTACAATAAAGAAGAAGCATGCATCTAAGCTAAGGGTCAAGAAGCTACATTCCTTATTCAATCCTTTGTGTCATAAGACAAGGTAAGTATCAATCTTTCCTTTTGATCTAGGAGGAAAGGGGTACATAGTTTTAGGATGTATATATTAGGATTAGTTTTCTTCTAATTCTTCTAAGTGTTGTTTCAAGCACATTTGTTTGTTGTCTTTGATTTGTTCTAGGTTAGTTTTTTTTCTTCAAGTGCCTTGGGTACTTTGTTTTGTTTTTTTTGGTACTATCCTCATTGATTCAAGAGGAAGTTCCATCAAGGGTTAGCTTTGTATCCAATTTCAGACTAGCACAGTTACAGAAGTAGTGACTCTATGCCCAATAGACTAGGTAAGGAAAGTGAGTTGGGTTCTGAAAGCATAGTAGACATGCTTTGTTGTGAGTCACCAAAAATGTTGGTCATTTTTTGGCCCACATACCAATTTTTTCTTAATTTTGAGAAGATATAATTTCAAGTAGGAAATGGCAAGTCTTTAGAAGACTTCAAACTTTCGACAACCCATGACTTAAATGGTTTTATAAGTTAAAGAGTTATAAAGCTCCTAAGTAGTAAGTAAGAAGGTGTTAAAGACCTAAAATGGTCTTGAACAAATAGCTTTGGGTTATCTCATTGGGCAGTCTTTAGTTTTTCCAAAGGAGACAACTTCAGGTTTCCTAAGTAGCACAATTTATTTCACTTCATGAGTAATCAGTAATGATAAATTTGAATTAAGTAGTGGGGTTTGGAAAGCCCAATTTGGTCTAGGTAGTGTATTTCAGGTTCTCCAAGGAGAAAACTTAATTACTTCATAAATTTTTAGTAGTCAAAAACTCAAAATAAGTATTGAGACATCAAAAGCCCAATTTGGTCTTAGAAGTGCTTCTCGGGTTCTCAAAAAGACAAGGCAAGGCAAAAAGTTTAAAGCAAGTAAACTTGGAGAACCCGAATTACTTTGAATAGAGTAAATCAGATTTCTCCAAGTACTTAAAAATCTCGATAAGTAAAGGATATGGGAAATTTTGAGGTTGGAGAGATCAAAGAACCCCAATTACTCTGCATAGAGTAAATCAGGATTCTTTGAATGCTTGACTTACGCTTGGTCCAGCAACATGAGAGTCATGACCAAGAAAATAAAAGGCTATCACATGGCATAAACAAAAGTAGAAAGGGCCAATCAATAAAGGACAAGTGGCACAAGGATGACCAATGAGCATGAGAGAGTCTAAGTCGTTGGTAGCTAGAAATTTATGAAGGCTCTCATCCTTCAATATGGTTTGCTCTTGACAAACAACCACCTAAACATAGGAACAACATGGGTCGATTTGAACTCCTACGCATGGAGGTTCACATCCTTCTTCAGATAGGACATGTAAAAGTGAAAGATGCCATGTCATTTAAATGCAAAGATAAATGCAATCATACTAGGAAGAAATGTCTTGCTGCTCGCAACACGACTTCTCTCAGCTCCACTAAAAGAGACTTGAATGTGGGAGTGGCTCAAGGAGGTTGTGAAATGATCTTAGGTGACACGTTTCATGATAAATAAGGATGAAAATAGTGATAATCAATGACTTCTTCTCTCTTTCCATGCAACTCTCTCTCTCTCTTCCCATTTTTTATATATATCATGTGACTTGCCTTTGTAATGGTTCCTAGTTTTTAGACATTTTTTATCTTCTGGGGAGATGAGAGGCTCCTAGAGATATCACAAGATATGTTTAGTTGGTTAGGCTCAACTCTACCAAGAATTTGTAAGAACCACCTCTTATGCAATAAAGTATCTTTATTTAACTGTCTCTTACCTTGGACTTGTGTTTGTTGAGCTGTGTACTACGGCATCATGTGAAGGAGAGTCTTCCTCATCCATGGTCCTCCTCTTTGACCTTGTTTAAGAATGTTTTGATGCTATTTATAGGTCTGGTTGAGTGTTCTTTCTACCATTAATGTGAACCTCTAGTGATTCTTAGAACTCCTCTCTATTTTCATTCATCGCTTCCCTAAACCTCCTCTATGAAATATTTATGCAACTAGCTTGATCTTGAGGTTGTGTAATCCAATATGTCCTATGCATAATTAGTGTGGGTTAAGGATTATAGGAATCACTTGATCACTTGGTTAGCCTTCTTAAGAGCCCTTATCTCCCTTCTAACCCTTTTCCCCATGAAGTTTCATTTCAGCATTAGTTTTAGGTGATTCACCAAGAAAAACTAGCCTCTTTAAAAATCCTAGAGGCTCAACCTCACCAAAGGAAACCCACATCCTAAGGTTGTTTCCATGCTTATATTCAGCAGTGGGAGAGCTTAAAAAACTCTCCCACAGGGGTACAATTCTATACTATTACATTTCTGACATGCCCAGTGGAACTAAGGTCTAAAGCAGTGGAAGGATTTTTGGTGTCGTATTTCTACTTATCAACATTTAAAGGCATTCAGTAAACATCAATGGTGAATCCAAGCATCTATCAACTAGTTTAAGCATTCCAAGTGCCTTATCATCATTATTTTATTTTGAAATCAAATATTAGTTCCATTGGTGACTCCAAATCAAGCGTATAGTTATGAGCAGACCAAGTTTGTCTCTTTGAATTTTTAATCAGCTCCTACTTTTCACTTATAAGGCTAACATGAATAGCTATGGTGAATATGCCTATTATTCACCTCCTTATCAACAATCCCAATATGATCCCTAGTATGATCCCCAATATGATCCATATGATCTTAATGATCCATATGAGCTTAATCATCCCTACCAAGATTTCTATCAAGGCTATGATGAACCTCGATAGGTTCCTCATGATCCATATATGCAAGAATATTGCCATGATCCCCCTTATGAATAAGTCCATCAAAATATTGTTCCTCATCAACCCTACCATGAGCCATCTATACTAATACTTAGGCAAACTTTAGTGAACCTTGACAAACATGCACTAGAGTTGTGTTTACAAAAGTGTTATGGCCAAAATGCTCCCCCTCAACAAATCCATTATGTGAGGGATTCATTGTATCAAATCAAAGTAGAATAGGCACTTGTTGAGTGAGAAAATTAGATCAACCTCACTGGTGACATGATGGATATATGTGGTTATATTCATAGCATTGAGGACAAGCTGGAGAGACTTAAAGAACAACAACACCAACCCTACCAACCTTTTGTGCCTATATATGCACATCTGTAGCTTTATTATGTGTCACCCATTCCTCCTCAAGTGACCATTTCAAGTGTTCCTTCAAATGTTCCAAGTTCTTCATATGTTTCATAGTCTTATCCTTCTTGTAAATCCATCCAAGGGGGTTATAAAAAAATGAAGTGTCTGTTGTGGAATAGCCTGCTACTTGGGTCCAAAAATTCATCCCTCTTCAAGAGCCTTCTTTTGTTCGTGATCACCTTAAGGAGGAGTTATTTCAACAGAATATAGCAAAGCAAATCAGAGAGTTATAATTGAAGGTAAGGAGAGAAGAAGAAAGGTAGAATGAACAAATGAAAGCAAAACTGCTACCTTTCCCATTTTGAAGCCAAGTCACGCAACCAGGTAAATCCAAGGTCATTCAACCCCCATCCCTTCCTCCTCAAGAGGCTCTGTCTTTTCCATATTGGAAATCTATTCAAAGTAGTGGGCCAAAGGAGGAGGTGGTGTTTCCTAAAATCAGATAAGAAGCCTTGTAGCCTCCATTCCTTTCCCCTCAAAAACCTAGAGTCTTTCCTTCATGGAAAGCCATTCAAGAAACAAAGAATTAGGAAGAAGAGGTGGGGGTGCTCCAAGTAGAGTAGCTTTAAGAAAAAAATCAAGAACCTATGGTAGCTTCTCTAAACCTTTCTCACCTTGTTGAGCATTTTTAAGAGCCTATTATGCCATTCTTTAAGAAAGAGCCTCTCCTATGTGAGGAAAACCAAAGAGATGCATCCAAAGAAGCTGAGGAGAAGGATATCATGAGTAACTACGAGGAAAAAATTACCATAGTGTCCCCCCTTGGTATGCAAAAGATCAAATTATCCTTCTTGAATGAAGGATAACATATTGAAAACTCTTTTGCAAGAGTGCATGAAGTAGACTACACTATTTAGGATGTATAGTTACCACCTTATGTTAAGAATGAGGGGGTCGAGGCTGCCATTTCCTTGAAAGAGCTACCACGTGATGAAGAAGATGAGGAAATGAATAAGTAGCTAATCAAACTGATGAACTTATGGAGTAGCTAAATGTTCCTAATCAGTTGAGAGGCTCATTTGAGGACTTGTTTGAGATCTTGGGAGCTAGATATGTTCTTATCCAAGGCAACTATGGTCTAGTTGCAGCCAAGGAGAGCATATTTGTCAAGTGGGTCGAAGGGGATGGAGTGGGAATTCTTCCAAATTTTCCACCTCAAGAATTCATTGCAAATATGGACTTGTTTCAAATCTTCAAAATAGGCTATCAGCTTCTTGATGAGCCTAAAATACATGAAATAAAAGACAAGTCCAATATTTTTGAGTTGGCCATAGAAATCAAAGAGGTTTGCCTTGTTGAACCACCATTGGATGTTGTAATTAAGGAGCCATTCAAAGAGCTTGAGACCCTCTAGATTCACATAGCTGACCTTTTTGGAGCTACCTGGTTCTCATTGAACATGGTGATGGAGAAGCTGATAGTTGCAATAAAGAAGAAGTGGGTGTCAAGGACAAGGGCCAAGAAGTTGTATGCCTTGTTCAATCCTTTGTCTCGTAATACAAGGGAAGTATCAATCTTTCCTTTTGATCCAGGAGGATAGGGGTACATAGTTTTAAGATGTATATATTAAGATTAGTTTTGTTTTAATTCCTCCAAGTGTTGTTTCAGGCACATCTGCTTGTTGTATTTGCTTTGTTCTAGGTTAGTTTATTTTCTTCAAGTACCTTAGGTACTTTGTTTTGTTTTTTATTGTCCTCATTGCTTTAAGAGGAGGTTCCAACAAAAGTTAGATTTGTATCCAATTTTAGACCAACACAATTGTAAAAGTAGTGGCTCCATGCCCAATGGACTAGGTAAGGCAAGTGAGATGGGTTCTACAAGCATAGTAGGCATGCTTCCCTATGAGTTGCTAGAAATGTTGGACATTTTTTGGCCCACATACCAATATTTTCCTAAGTATGAGAAGATAGACTTTCAAGCAAGAAATGGCAAGTCTATAGAAGACTTCAGACTTTTGACAACCCATGACTTAAATGGTTTTATAAGTTTCAGAGTTATGAAGCTCTAAATTAGTAAGTAACAAGGTGTTAAAGACCCAAAATGGTCTTTAATAGAGGGCTTCAAGTTATCTCATTGGGAAGTCTTCAGGTTTTCTAAAGGAGACAACTTTAGGTTTCCTGGGTAGCATAACTTATTTCACTTCATGAGTAATTAGTAAAGATAAGTCCGAAGTAAGTAGTCGGGCTTGGAAAGTCCAATTTGGTCTAGGTAGTGTATTTTGGGTTCTCCAAGGAGCATTACTTAATTAATTCATAAGTTTAAGTAGTCAAAAACCTGAAATAAGTAATGAGACATCAAAAGCCCAATTTGGTCTTAGAAGTGCTTCTCGGGTTCTCAAAAAGATAAGCCAAGGCAAAAAGTCTGAAGTAAGTAAACTTGGAGAAATCAAATTACTCTACATAGAGTAAATCAAGTTTCTCCAAGTACTTTACTTTAAAATATTGATAAGTAAAGGATTTGAGAAAGTTTGACGTTGGAGAGATCAAAGAACCCAAATTACTCTGCAGAGAGTAAATTAAGTTTTTTTCAGTGCTTGATTTAAGCTTGGTCCAGCAACATGAGAGTCATGATTAGGGGAATAAAAATCTTCCACATGGTGTAAGATAGAGAAAAAAGGGCCAATCAACAAAGGAAAAGGGGTACAAGGATAACCAATGAGCATGGGAGAGTCCAAGCGGCTGGTAGCTGGGAATTTATGAAGGCTCTCATCTTTTAATATGGTTTTCTCCTGATAAACAACCATCCAAATGCAAGAATAACATGGGTTAGTTTGAACTCCCAAGCATAGAGGCCCACATCCTTCTTCAAACAAGACATGCAAAAGTGAAGGATGCCATGTTGTTTAAATGCAAAGATAAATGCAGTCATGCTAGGAAGAGATGTCTAGCTGTCTGTAATGTGACTTCTCTCAAATCCACCAAAAGAGACTTGAATGCAAGAGTGTCTCAAGGAGTTTATGCAATGATCTCGAGAGATGTATTTCATGGTATATAAGGATGACAACTCTTATAGATATCATAAGATATGCTTAACTGGTTAAGCTTGACATTGCCAAGCATTTGTAAGAACCACCTCTTATGCAATAAACGATCTTTCTTTGCATGTCTCTTACCTTGGACTTGTGTCTATTGAGTTATGCACCATGGCATCGCATGAAGGAGAGTCTTCCTCATCCATGGTCCTCCTTTCTGAGCTTGATTAAGGATTTTATGATGCTATTTGTAGGTCTGGTTGAGTGTTCTTTCTGCCATTAATGTGAACTTCCAGTGAGTCCTCTATGAAATATTTATGCAACCAAATTGATCTTGAGGTTGTGTAATCTAGTATTGTCCTCCGCAAAATTAGTGTGGGTTTAAGCTTATAGGAGTTTCCCATTTTAAATTGGTGCATCACCTAGTTAGCCTTCTTAGGAGCCCTTATCTCCCTTCTAACCCTTTTCCCCATGAAGTTTCATTTTAGCATTAGTTTTAGGTGATCCACCAAGAGGAACTAGCCTCTTTAAATATCCTAGAGGCTCAACCTCACCATAGGATACCCACATCCTGAGGTTGTTCCCATGCTTATAGCTAGAAGTGGGAGAGCCTGAGAAACTCTCCCATAGAGGTGCAATTCCATGCTATAATAGATATGACACATTTCTTGATAACAGGTGAGTGCCCTCAGGGTATGGACAGGGCAAAAAGAAAGTATTTTAGACATGAATACATACCTTATGCATTGGTTGATGGGGTTTTATTCAGAAAGGACCTCAATGGAGTGCTCTTAAGCTGCATAGATAATGATCAAGTGACCAAGATTTTGGAACAATTCTATGATGGACCTATAGGAGGTCATTTTGCACCTAAAACCATAACAACCCTTCCTCTCAACGCATTGAGGTAGAGAAACCCTTCATGCAATGGGGGATAGATTTCATAGGAATGATCAACCCTCCATCAAGTGTAGGACATAGATGGGTGCTTACTATAACCAACTACTTCACCAGGTGGGTGGGAGCCATTGCATTGAAAGAAGCTAATGAAGGTGTAGTCCTACACTTTTATGACAACATTATGACTAGGTTTGGTGTTCCATCCACTACAATCTCTGATAATGCATTAGCATTTCTCAGTCTGAAAATGAGTGAATGGGCTCTAAAGATGGACATCTACCTCAACACCTCTTCCAACTATTATCCTTAAGGAAATGGACTAGCTGAGTCCACAAATAAAAATTTGATAAGAATCATCAAGGGAACTATGGAAGAGAATCAGAGGACATGGCACACCAAACTAAAGACAACCTTGTGGGCTGACAGGGTGACTCCTAAAGCTTCCATTGGGAATTATCCATATGTCTTATTATATGGAAGGGAGGCCACACTACCCATTTCTCTTGAGCTTCCTACATTATAACTAGCCCATCAATTGGAGTTGATGGAAAATGATCCCATACACATGAGACTAACAAAACTCATGGAGCTTGAAGAAATGAGAGACCTTGTAATGAAAACAATGGAGTCACATCGTGCTCAAGTCAAGAAAGCTTTTGACAAGAGAGCCATAGTAAGGGACTTCAAGGAAGCAGACCTAGTCCTCAAGTGGGATTCAAATAAGGGCAAGTTAGACAACCATACCAAATTTGACATCTTTTGGAGTGGTCTTTATTTGATCCACAAATGCAAACAACATAATGTTTTTTAGTTGGCCCTACTAGATGGAGAGGTACTACCCATACCAGTCAATAGGATTCATCTAAAGCCTTGTTATTAGAAGAGTTTGTAGCCATTATATATATTTCACTTCTTGTATAGTTCTTATTGTTTTCTCCTAAGTGCCTTGTGCACATCTTTTTAGTTGTGTGTTTCTTTTTCCTAAGTGCCTAGGCTACAGTGTTTGTTTTGTTCTTGTTGTCCCTGTTGCTTCAATAAGAGGTTCCAAACAGGTTTAACCTTGTATCCAATTTCAGATCAGCTCAATTGTAGAGGCTAATGACTCCATGCCTAATGGACTAGATAAGGCAACATGGTCTAGGTTCTCTTACATTGATAGGCATGCAACCCCTATGAGCCACCAAAGATGTTGGCCATTTTTGGCCCACATATAAAGATCTTGCATGGTTTGATGAGGTAGTGGATTAGGCATTGAAATGGATCCAACATTTGTAAATAGAGAGGGTCTAAGGAAGGTTTTCTAAGGATCCAACGTTAGTGTTCAAGGATAAGATTCCAAGCTAAAAAAGCTAAGTGCAAAGTCTCTTTTTTGGTTAAGTCTTTCTTGTTCATTCTTCTAGACTTTGTATGGGACTAAGTTTTTCTCTTCTCTTGATAATTTTGTTTCTGACTAAGTTTTGGAATTCTTTCAGACAATTTGTTTGAAAGAAAGGTTTCAAAGACTCTTTTCTCAGGGAAAGGGTATTTTTCAAAGATCTGAAGGGAAAAAGCATTTTTTCAAAGGGTACTTTTCAAAATAAATGACACTAAACACTTTTTTTGAAAGACATCCTTTCCCTTTAGAAAAAGAACTTTGCAAAAGAAACCGAAGGGCATTTTTCAAAGTCTCAAAGGGTATCTTGCAATATTTAGAAGGGACTTTTCAAACAAGCAAGAAGCCTAAGGCATTTTCAAATTCTAACAGTTCATTCAAAAAATATGAAGGGTACTTTCCCTTCACAAAGAGCCAAACACTTTTTTTGAAAGACCATTTCAAAAGTTTTGAAAGGAGCTTTTCAAGAATTTTGAAGGGTATTTTCAAAGCGAAAGGAGCTTTTCAAGAATTTTGAAGGGTTCATTTCATTTAATCTGAAAGATCCTTGGCAAAAACTTTGAAGACATGATTTCTTTCGGACAAGTTGTCTGCGGGAAGGGTCTAAGCAAATTGTTCGAAAGAAAGGTTCACCTCAAAGTGCTGAAAAAATCCCTTCGGGAGAGAAGTCCAAAAAATTTCCTTCGAATGAATAGCCCGAAGAAAATTCAATGAATTCTTTCAAAAAAAAATGTTGAAACAAATGCCCCAAAGAAATTCTTTCAAAGGAATTATCCGAAGAAAATGGCTGAAACAAGTTGTCTGAAGGAATTGATGACAGGCCCATAAACATCAAAATTTGAACCCCTGCAAGTAGCCATTCGCATTTAGAAAGATCAAAAGAAGATATGTAATCTATATACTTGTATCGACATAAATGGATATAGGAAAACCAATGTCCTTAGATTGGTTTTCCATCTATAAAAAAGATTTGGCCCAAGTTTCAAAGTAGGAGTTAGTGTATGCAATTAATGGAGAGACTCTCATCCTTTGACATGGCCATCATCTCTGACAAACAACCGCTCAACTCAGAGGTAGCATGGATCAGTCCAGATTCAAAGTTATGGGAATTTTGTCTTTATACGTGAAAGACAAGTGAGGATAGCATGGACATGAAAGATGAAGATCAAGTGATTAGAAAAAGTAGTTCAAGCATTAAAAATGTTTCTGGACTTTTCCCTTTTTAGTGGATCATGACATCATCATCATCAACAAGTTCTTGTCTTCTAGTGTGTTTCCCAACCAATGAAAAGGCTTGAAGACTATTGTAGCTAATGGTGGTTAATGTTTTGAAGAAGGATTAGTTCTAATTAACCCAAATGTGGATGAGAATTCATGGAGGGTGGTTGGATCTCATTTATTGAATTATGTTTGCTTGCCTCTTCTCTTTTCTTCTTCCCTTTTTTCATATATCTCCATTGGCTACCCCATGAAAAATAGATATCCTCATTTGACAAGGAGAAACCCTGTCAAAATTTGTAAGAAAGACCTTTTGAATCAATAAAGATCAAGTTTTACCTATCTCTTGCCCGAAAATTGTGCTTAGCAAGCTTGTGCATGATGGCCTTGTGAAGAAGTGTTCTTCCGTGTCCATTGTCCTTCTTTCTTGCCTATTTTTAGGTGTTTTAAAGTTAGTTATAGGTCTGAACTTGAGCTCTTTCCACCATTAATGGATGATTGGTGTGGATTTTTAAATTCCTCTTTGCTTCATGTATTGTTTTCTGAGCCTAGTTTATGAAACACTTATGCAAATTAACTAGTTTGTGAGGTTGTGAGCAAGAATTATCTTATGCTGAATTAGTATTTATTTCATGCTTATGTGAGTGTCAATAAATTTGTTGTATCACCCATTTATCTCTCTTAGTTACCCTATACCCCTCTCTACCTCTTTTCTAAGCATAAGCATTAGTTTAGGTGATCTACTAAGAGGAAGTCAGCCTTCTCCGAAGGTTTAACCTCATTATAGGATACCCACAACCTGAGGTTGATCTAATATTGTAGCTAGGAGTGAGAGATTCTAAAAAAATCTCTCACAAGGGTGAAATTCTAGCCTACAACAGCTCCCTAGATATGAGTTGATGTGCCTATGATACTAAAACTACCTATTATTGGTGAAAAGGAAGAGAAAGATACATAAATCAAACCTAAACTAGGAGGTGATACATGAAGAGTTACTTCTATTCATACACTTGGAATTTTCATAATGAACTAAGACAACCAAACTAGCCTCAACACCATTAATATATCTCCCTAGCATTATTGTTTCTCATGAAGGCACATAACAACTCAACATATGAAGGCAAGTGAAGGGATGGTCAAATATGACACTACGAAACTCATAAACACTTCAAGAGTCTATTGCAATAGCATACACTTCATGGAACCTATTAAGAGAGAAGTCATTTGTGGCAACACATTCAAGGATTGCAAGAAAACATGATGTACTCAATCTATACTTGACATTCAAGATGGATCACTTCAACACATAGTGCAAATGGACTTAGAGTATAACCAACTTACTTCTCATTAGCTTAAGTGTAAATCAAGTTACAATTTTGGTAGGGCTTTGCCATACCAAGAGTTGGAATTAGTCTAAAATGGCCAAAAGGGTCCATACTTATAGTAATTGGAAAGAAAGAGAGGTAAAATAAGTCCAAGAGGCACAAGGACATGTGTCCAAAGGTGGGAACCAGTTACAATACATGTAGGTGAAGTGTAAGAGGAGTTAGAAGCTGATTTGCATGTGTCCTTTACAAACAATCATCCTCTTATAAAATTGGTGTAACATCTCTTCAAGAACCTTACATAAAACTGCCTTCATCATTGGCCTTCCTTGGGCATTCCAAAGCTGACTAGGGGCAAGTGTCTCTTTTACACTGATAAGAGAAAGTTACAAGGAATCCTCTACCTATATTGGAAGTTTTCCAATCATTTGTATTATCTTTCACAAGAAGAATCATCATATATCACTGTGATCACTCCTTTTTAGATCTTCCTTGACACTTGGCCTTAACATCTCCTTATTGTCCCTAACTGATACCTACTCTCTAGCTAGACTGATGGAGTCCGTAGTTTTGCTGTAAGAGTTTGAATTTGGACTAATGGAGTCCATAGTTTTGTTGTAGGCTTCAACATCTCTTCACTAGGCCTAGTGGTTTTATATCCTCTTACAATGTTTTATAGATTGGAATGGACGTAAGATAGCTCATGAATTTTTTTAAAAAGGTCTCCACACTTCCTGGTTCATATTTTAGTTCATTCCTCAAGACTTGCAAAGTTTTGTTCACTTAAAATTGTCTTACCTCTGAGACAAAATAGAGGCATCTTGTCCTCTTATCTTAGAAAATATAAGTGTTTGGGGAGGTTCCTAGGTCCCAATGATGATATAGACCAATTTTTAGCTTTTGAATACATCATTTAACCCTCCAAATCCTCAAATTCTTAAGATAAACTTATAGGAAAGCACTGTTTTTAGGGTGTGATATGATGACTATATTTTATTTGCTTGGGGACATTTAATTTGTCATATGCTTGTTGTCAAAGGCTTATTCCTATTTTATGATCATGTTTTGAATGGATTCAATATCATTCTATCTTTTTGATCTCACAAACATCACATATGCCCTTTAGAAACTAGGATTGAGCTTACTCTGTCGTGACTATGACTGTGTCTGCCCTATTTGTAGGTGGTTTTGGCTTTGTTATAGGTTTGGAGGAGGTGGATGTATCCCTCCTTGAGTCTTTATTACCATGAATCTCTACTCATTCATGAACCACACCAAGAATATCACTTTTAACTCACTACCTATTGACAATTCACAAGGTTGGTTGTGTGTGATGATTTATGTTTTTAGGCCTTAGAAATAGTGTATAGGATATCCTAAAATTTTCCAATACCTATTCCATATTCTTCATGGGCATGATTCATGTTTTAGGCTCATTGTTCACCTTGAAATCTCATCACAAGGTTAGAACCTCAACCTTCCACATCACTAGTTGGAACCCCTATTGTACATGTCACTTCCTAGGCTTGTGTACGGATAGGGGAGAGTGCTTAGGGGTCAAAACATCAAATTCCACCTTTTATCTATCATCTTAGCTAATGAGTGTCTTTTAGATCATTTGTAATCACTCCCTTATGGAAAATAGACCTAGCTTGCAACTTTATTTCAAAGAAGCTACTTTTGATTTCAGACTTGTAGAAATTATTGAGGTCTTTCAGTATGTTTGAGCATGGTTTTGAGTTGTTCAAACACCATACTTCTCAATTGTTTCATTCTCTTTCTCTTACCAACGGCTAGCCTCATGGTGAGACTCTCCAAAACTCACAACTTATCTTCCCCAAACACACTCTTGGATTCTCAAACCAAAGACACAAAAGATGCAAGCTCTCTATTTTATCTATTTAGGGAAAAGGTCCTTGTAGATGTGCATGTGACTATGATATGCATGAAAAACATGAAAGAATGTGAAAATTCAAGGTTAAGAATCTCCCTCCACTTCAATTTCAAACTTAAATTCTTAAAATGAATAAATCCAATCAAGAACACCCAGAAATCCATTTCACAACACCTTCAAAGGCACCTGTAGATGAAGATATCTCTATGAGGGCTAACAGTCATGGAAGGACTATGCATTTGAGCCTTGTTTTGACATTATATGAGTTTAAAACTTGTTCCAACACCCTAAAATGCATATTCATGGATTCAAACTCTTGAAGTGACATTGCATACCTCCATCTAATGTGAAAAATCTCCTTCATGTTGCTTGAGACAACTGCAAGTGTGGAAAAGAGTAGTTGTAAGCATACACAAGCCTAAAAGAGGCTTCCTTAGGCATTTGAGCTCTTCAAAACTAATAAAACCATGAAAATGTCTTGGAAATCATGGAGAAACACCTAGAACAAATAAAACCATCAATCCAAATCAAGAAAAACTAAAACAAGTGCAAATAGTGATCCCCACATGGATCGAAGTGCACAAAAAGCTACCTGGAGTGTTAGCAATGGTCATAAAGGAAGAGCCAAAAATATAAGAAGTATTTCTATGAAAGTGAATTGAACTTAGATTAATATCCACCCCCAAGACTCTTTTTACCAACTCCACCTGTACGGTCCTCTCCAAGCATCACAAGTTGACCTTCCTTGGCTTGCCAAGAGAAAATGGAAGGAAAAGAAGTTGCAAATGAACTTTATGACATCCTCCTTGAAAACCAAGAATGTAAATGGGTGTGGGGAGGTGAAGAGTCACTCCACGCACATTTTTAGCTGATGGTGAACTCAAGGAGTCTGTACAAGTGCCCAAAAGGGCCTATTTTTAAGGAAAAATTACCATTTCATGCTCATGACTGATTCTTTAACTGACCTTTGATAGATTTTGACATCATTTGACCCCCTCCACATTGAGATTCACTTTGGTGATAAATATTTCCTCTTTGGAAGTCTGTATAATTGACTTAATAGGCTAGAAATGTGCTTAGTAAATGGCCATTCTATGACTTGTAAACACATTAAAACATGTCAAAGACCACTTTAGGACATATAAAACTTTCTTCAAAATTTCAAAATAGTAGGGGTTGACCCAAATTTGACTTAGGGTCAAATTTGGTCAACACTCACTTTTGCAAATATTAAGTTGCGCATTTTCAAAATTCTATTTTTACAATGTTTAAGTTGTGTGTTTTTATTAAAGTGCTTTTGTAACTACTCAAAATGTTAGAAAAGGTGGTTATGTCTCATAACCACCACCTTGTAAATTATAAATAGGACATTAGAGTTATTCAATGGGGTTAAAATTTATTTCTCTCAGCTCATGGGAAAGGGTTGTTGCGTATTTGTACCAACTTGTTCATTTTCATGGAATTTTATAAATACAATACAAACAATCCAAAAAAATAAATCAATTAATTTATTGGTTTTTATTATTTATTATTCATTAAATCTGCATTATAGTTTATGAATAAAGAAATCAGTTAAAATTTGGTACTTTCTTGATTAAGTATAAACTCTCTTGGCTTTGCAAACTTTGTATTAAAAATATTGAAGGATGGACTTTATGTTATACTCACAAACCCAGTTTGAAATAAGACTTTTTCTGGTAATCATTTATATCATTTGCTTTGTGTTGTCATTTATGTTGAAAGGAAGATTCCAATGATGATTGTTTGATGCCAAACAAAATCTTGCTTGAAAGGAGGAAATAAAAACTTTGTATTTATTTCCAACTAAAAATATAGAGGAGTTTTGTACAAATTTATTTTTTAAAGCCTCTTTGACAATGCACTTCATTCATATGTTTGAAGTTTGCCTTTCTTATCTTTATAAAGATACATGTTTCTATTGTTGAACTATCTAACCTATTCTATTAAATTTGGGTCATCTATGTAATTCTTTATGTTTATCCTACTACGATCTCCCACTCTCTCTTCCATTTCTCTTTATTCTCTCTCTATTCATAATTTTCTACTTTTTCTCATTTTTTATGACTTTCAATACTTTGTGGTTAAAATTATTAAAAACTCAAAAACACCCATCATACGAGGGAACTGTCCCTCTCAAAGGTACAGGAAACTCATGCTTAAATTCATGATTTATCCAATGTTGTAAGTTTTGTGTCACATCTAGTTGGATGAACCAAAAAAAATCTAAAAAGTAAAGCAACATAAAATCTTGCCAACACACTATAAGTGGGATAACTACATCAGGTTGATTTAATTATTCAGAGTATTGAATACGTAGGCAATGTTTAGTAATCACATAGGTGATTGGGGTCAATTCAAAGCATTATACTTCCCCCTTTTTATTTGTAGGCTTTCAGTCATTGTAAGTCCTATTAGGGTTTCAACTATTAAGAAGTCATTTGCAAGTCTTTCATGCACATTCAAATGTTGAATTTTTGTGCATAAGAGTGATTTACACTATTGTAGATAATTGTGACTTGAGTTTTCTAATTTTTAGCAAAGGATAAGATCGACTAACTCAAGGCTCTAGTGCCAATCAATTATTGTAATGTCCCCAAATTGGGACACGCAAGCAATAATGGGATTGGATACGAACCCCCCCACTGCCCCCCGCCGCCCCCATCCAAAAAAAAAATGTTAAAATAAGATAATAGACTAGCCACTCTATGTCTTTAAAACAAGCTATCACACATCACCCAAGTGAACCAAATGCTAAATGCTACTAGAGAATAATTTAATCCATAATTAAAGCCACTAATATCCCCTCTAAGAATTAAAAACACACTCCAAAAGATGATGCAAACTGATGTAATGAATATCTAGAATAGAAGAACACCTTAGTTGAAAGTAAATTTCCAAAATCAACAATTGAAAGCCTTCCTTCCACTCGCCAAGCCTGCTGCAAAATTTCTCTAAAAATAGCTTGCAATGTTATGTATAACCAGTGATTAATCTCAACCAAGTAATATGAAAATTAACCCCCAAACTTGCCACTAAATAAGAGAAAATCAAATCGCTAATCCCAACAAGCAAGCTAGAATTTTACCACATAAATTCACTCTATAATTTTATGGACATTCAATGATTATTAAGGTTCAAACCCTCAACCAACAAGCTAAAAAAATATCATAAAATATTACAAATATGAAGGGTAATATTTATTTCATGATTTAGGGTCAATAAACACCCCAAACCCTTACAACTCCCCTTCAAAATGAGTCACCACACTATTGGGTGTGGATCCTGATTGTCTTCTAGGATCAGAGGTTAAAATTCTGAGGTTTTTCAATCGGGTTTTGGATCCCATTCTTTGTATGCCTTGTAAAATTGTAATTTCATAGTCAATCTAGGCCATTGATTATATGCTTTCAGATTTTATGGTAGAGGTTATGTTTAGGTGTTTTTATACCTTAAAAGTGAATTGAGATATGGATGAGAGGTAAGAGAAGATTATTGTACACAAAGAGAAGGTAGAGAGATGTAACAAGTTTTGTTATAGGATTTGTTTCTCCCTTGTATTGTTGGAAATAATATACTAAACAAGTTTGGTGGATATAGCCCATCTTGGGTGAACCATGTTAAATATGGTGTCTCCTATTTTGTGCATGTTTATGATTATTTTATGTATGTTTGATTGAATTATTTCATAGTTTTTCTTGTATGCGATTTGGGGATAAATCTGGGTTTTATTTTATCCTAACACCCACTTCTGATTTTCTTTGCAATAAATTCTAATATTTATATCTTTATTTTTATCACAAAAATACCTTCAAAACCTTGTGATTTAAATCCTAAAAATTTAGAATTAATATTATTAGTGTACCTTGTTAAATTGGAGTCTAAAAACCCTCTAAAGATGCCCAAAACCTCCTCCAACTAGTTTGCCCTACCTTAAAAAATTATAGAAAAAAATTGTATTATTTTCACTTACCAAAAATATTTAAAATGACTTCCAAAAGGCTCCTAGGACAAGTCACCCAAGATGGAAAATAGTATAAAATATTTTCAATATTTTATACTTTGTGAACACTCTAAATCAACCCTAAAATTCCCAATATCAGCCCTCTAGTTAAGTTACCATAGTTATAAAATCAAGTAAAATATTATGCAACCTTTGTCAACTTTAACAAATCCTTCCAAATAACTCATCCAACTCTCTAAGCAAGTCGCCACACCCTAAAATGGTCTTCAATGCCATGTACACGCTCCCAAGGTAATTCGCCACTCTCTAAGACCTGTAAAATCACCAAAACTAGCTTCGATAGGGTTTGCAATAGTTCTTAGTATATGTGGTGTCCAAAAACACCTTTGTAAATCCACTTGCATGTAAACATGAAATTTTGAAGCTCAATTACAACCCTTGAATAAAGCTACCCAAGTAGTAGGAATGGAGGTTTTTGTCCCCAAACCCTTGACACTTCTTGAAATTTTTTATCTTCAAGATATGGAAATCAATATTGACATATGTGAGGATCCTTCCTGAACAAGTTAGCAAATAATTGTAAATACATGAAATAAACTACAAAAATCATCAATATATTAACTCAAATAAGCATAACATTCAGCCACATGTCAGGGTGGTGGTGAGGCCATCAGTACCAGATAATGAAGCCCACTGACAGGTCTTAGAAAATGATAAACAAATTGCTTGTTTCTTATAGGAGGAAGTGGAGTTTTCCTCAATAAACCAAGGTAAAATTTAGCATTAGTATGAGGATAAAATTGTTCAACTAAAGTCTAAAAAACTTCCTAAAGGGTTAGTCACACTTGAAGGTATTTTCCATGAAAGGGACCATATGAGGAAAGACAAGGTAGTAATGTCAATTGATGAAGAAAATTATGAGAGAGTCCTCTTCTTCAAGGATAAACTTCTCAAGCTTAGTAAGGTAAGCAGCAAGGTTGAAAGGCATGCTTTCATTTAAATTTATAAGGAATTTTTAGACATCTTTGTTTGGGAGTATAGTGATATGAGAGGCTTTGATCCAAACTTAGCCCAACATACTCTAGAACTAGAGGCCAATGCTAAGCCTGTGAGGCAAAAGCAAAGGCCTATCAATCCAAAAATAGAAGAGCTCATGAGGAAAGAGTTTACCAAGTTGATTGAATCCAATATTATCTTTCCCATCAAACATTCATCATAGGTAGCTAATTTGGTGCCTGTAAAGAAGAAAAGTGGGGAGATTAGGCTTTATGTTGACTTAAGAGATTTGAACAAAGTCTCCTTGAAGGATCATTACCCTCTACCATTCATGGAGCAACTTCTTCAAATAGTTTTAGGGTTAGAACATTTTTCTCTTTTGGATGGATATTTAGGTTACAACCAAGTATTGGTAAAAGAAGAAGATCGATACAAAACTACCTTCACAACCAAATGGAGAATGTATGCATACCAAAATATGCCCTTTGGTTTGTCAAATGCTGGGGAAACTTTACAAAGAGCTATGGACATGGATTTCCAAGGATTTTTGAATCAAATGGTGGTGGTCTACTTGGATGACATCACAATTTTCTCTCAAAATGCCAATGAATATATAGACCACCTAAGGCTGATCTTTGAAAGATGCAGGGAGTATGGGATCTCGTTAAATCCCAAAAAGTGTGTGTTTACCATACATGAAGGTACATTATTGGGCCACATCATTTCAAAATAAAGGATATCTATTGACCCTGAAAGGGTAGATGTCATCTTAGCACACTCTCTCCCTAAGTATAAGAAAGGAGTTTAGAACTTCCTTGTCAAAATAAACTTTGTAAGAAGGTTCATACCGAGTTTTGCAAGCTTGGTCAAGCTTATTACTACCATTTTAAAGAAGAGTCAAGCTTTTTATTGGCCAAGAGAAGGAAACGATGCTTTTAAAGCCATCAAATGGGCCATTGCCCAAGCACCCTCGCTCGTAAATCCTTATTTCTCCTAGGATTTCATGTTATACACTTTTGCCAATGTTGATAGCTTGTCAGCTATGCTGATATAAAAGAATGGTGAGGGAATGGAGCAACCAGTTGCCTTTTTTAGTCAAGGGATGGAAGGATATGAGGTGAGGTACAATTTTATAAAGAAGCAAATACTTTTAGTAGTGAGGAGTCTTAAGAAGTTTAGACCAATGCTCTCCAACATCAAGATTTATCTCATGGTACCCCATCTAGGAGTTAGGGATTTCCTCCTTAACAAATATCTGAATGAGAAAAGAGATGGTAGATCACCAAAATCATGGAGTTTGATGTGGAAATCAAAGTGACCAAGTTGGTCAGAGGTAGAGGTTTGTGTGAACACATGGTGGAAGATCTTCAAAAAGATAAAGAAGTTGCAATGGTGATTCAAGACAACTCATAAATAGAGGCACCTCTACTTCATAAGAGTTGGCTCCATGATATGACACATTTTTCGTTAATATGAGAATGCCCCCAAGGTCTAGACAAGGCAAAAAGAAGGTATTTCAGACTTCAGTCCATACCTTATGCATTGGTTGAAGAGGTTTCATTCAGAAAGCACCTCAATGGAGTGCTCTGAAGGTGCATAGATGATGACCAAGTGACAAGGCTTTTGGATCAATTCCATGATGGGCCTGCAAGAGGCCATTTTTCTCTAAGGACTATAGTAGAAAAGATAATGAGGGTTGGTTATTACTAGCCTAGCCTCTTCAAAGATTCTTATGCATGGGTAAGAAAGTGTCAAAAGTGTACTTTCTTTATGGGTAAGCAAAGATTAGCAGCCCTTCCTCTCAATCCAATTCAAGTAGAGCAACCCTTCATGTAATGGGGGTTAGATTTCATAGGAATGATAAACCCTCCATCAAGTGTAGGACATAAATAGGTGCTTACTATAGCCGACTACTTCACCAAGTGGGTGGAAGCCATTGCATTGAAAGAAGCTAATGAAGGTGCAGTCCTAGACTTCTATGACAACATTGTGACCAGGTTTGGTGTTCCATCCACTATCATCTCTGATAATGCATTGGCATTCCTTGGTCTAAAAATAAGTGAATGGACTCTCAAGATGGGCATCTACCTCAGCACCTCTTCCAATTATTATCCTCAAGGAAATGGACTGGCCGAGTCCATAAATATTTTTTTTTTAGAATCATCAAGAGAACTATGGAAGAGAATCAGAGGGCATGGCACACCAAACTAAAGATAGCCTTGTGGGTTGATAGGGTGACTCCTAAGGATGCCATTGGAAATTTTCCACATATTTTAGTATATGAAAGGGAGGCCAAGTTGCCCATTTCTCTTGATCTGCCTGCATTAGAACTAGCCCATCAACTGGAGCTACTAGAAGATGAGCCCATGAATGTGAGGTTGGCAAAACTCATGGAGCTTCAAGAAACAAGAGACCTTGCAATGAAGACACTAGAGTCAAATCAAGCTCAAGTCAAGAATTCCTTTGACAAGAGAGTTGTGTCAAGGGACTTCAAAGAGGGGGATCTAGTCCTCAAATGGGATTCAAATAAGGCCACGTCAAGCAACCATACCAAGTTTGACAGCTTGTGGAGTGGCCTTTATTTGACCCATAGATGCAAACAACATAATGTTTTTTAGCTTTCCCAACTAGATGGATAGGTATTACCCATCCCAGTTAATGGGATTCATCTAAATCCTTGCTATTAAAAGAATTTAAAGCTATTATATATATTGCATATTTTGTATAGTTTTTCATGTTTTCTTCTAAGTGCCTTGTGCACATCCTTTTCACTTGTGTGTTTCCCTTCCCTAAGTGCCTTGGGCATAGTATTGTTTTGTTCTAGTTGTTATTGTTTCTTCAAGGGGAGTTTCTAGATAGAGCCAACCTTTTCAAAGAAAGCAGTAACTTCATACCCAATGGATCAGATGAAGCAATGAGTTGGGTTCTTCAAGAATAGTAGGCATGCTTCCCTGCGAGTCACCAAAAATGTTGGTAGTTTTTTGACCCCACAAGCCATAAATGACACCCTTACCATTTGAATATTTGTACTTCATGCTAACTTTGCCTTGAAGGTTTTTTCCATGTTGCTTAGAGCAGTTTAAAGAAGCAAGAAAAGGGAGATTTTTAGGAAGAAAGTCAGTTTCAAAAAGGCAAAAGGTGCACTTCAAAAAATCTGAAGGGTGCATATCCTTCAGAAGAGGTTCATTTTCAAGATTTCAAAAGGGTACTTTCCCTTCGGAAAGACCATTCCCAAGATTCTCGAAGGATAGTTACCCTTTTAAAAAGTTCATTTGCACAAGTCGAAGGGTCTTTTTCTCAAGAAGTGGTCCTCTTCAAAAAATTGGAAAGGTACTTTTCAACTTTTCCAAAGGGTATGTTCCTTTCAGAAGGGCCATTTTCAAAAGGTTTCGAAGGGCATTTTCACAAAGGAAAGGTGTACTTTTCAAGTTTCCTAAAGGGTATGTTCATTTCAGGAAGGTTTATTTCAAAAAGCTGAAGGATTTTTTTGGAAAATTACCCCAAGCAAAAGTCCATAGAAATTGCTCAAAAGGAAATGTCTGAAGGAAATAACTAAAGGAATTGACTTGCCTACAAACATCAAAATTTGAGCCCTTGCAAGTAGCCATTGGTATTCAAAATATCAAAGGGTTCGTCAAGATTGTTGTAAGCTTGACACTTGTCAAGATATTGCGATAAAATATCGATGGCACGAGTCATATACAAATAGTCAACAAATCTGGAGGGCTAATTAGTCAAGGATAAATGGCATAAGCCCATCCAGCTAGTAGGAGATCAATGACTCACAACCATCCATGCACAAGCAGATTGATAGACATGTAAAAGGCCAAAAGGGTATCAATTTTAATAGAAAATATATAAGTCCAAAATTAAAGTAAGAAGCACACCAGGTTTTAAATGCAAGCGATCAAATCATGTACACTTGGTGGGAACATGCAACTACCCATGACATGGCTCTCTCGATTCCAAAAAGGGAGACTTGAATGCATGAAGGGCTCAAGGATATTTACGAATATCATGTATGGTTCATTTCATGGTCAAGTAGTTACACACTCTAAAGTCAAAAGAGAGTTCAAGGACATAGTGGTGGTTACAACCATTTATGACCCCCTCTCCATCCTCTCACGCAAGTCCCTTCTTCTCTCATCATTTTTTCCTATATATAGAGACCTTTGATCCTTAAAAATTATCCCTTGACTAGTGATAGAGTGACTCTGTCAAAATCAATTTGTAAACACTCTCTTGCAGCAATAAGATGATTTTTTTATTCTAGTTTGAAGTTAAGTGTACATTATTTGAGTTTAACTTACAGATGTATGCCCTTTGTCATCACCTATATATTCTCTACGTATCTTGATTTAATTATTTTGGTTCCTTGTAGGTTGTGTGAAGTGTTAGACATTGGTGCCTTTCTTGAAGTGTCACAAGTTATAGTGTCTCACACAGACCTATTTCTTTTTATCTTTTGAACTGCAAGGTTTCCCTTCGACCTCCACACAAAATAATTATGCTTGTGGCCTTGAGATAGGATCAAATTAGTCTATATCTTGGTTAGTTTCATTAGTATTTGTTAAGGTTTCCAAGCTGAAAGTGGATCATTTCATATTTTGGTGCATCACCATCCTTAGCTTAGATTTTCCTTTCATGATTATCTTTCTCTCCTTTTTCCTTAATCAGTAATAGATTTTAGTGTGGGAAAAAAGGTGAAATGAAGCATCTGAGGAGCTAGCCTCATTAAAAATCCTAGAGGTTCAACCTTATTACAGGATACCCATAACCTGAGGTTGTCCCAATGCTTGTAGCTAGGAGTGAGAGAGCCTAAGAAACTCTCCCACAAAAGGTGTAATTCTATGTTAAAACAGTTACCATAGCTAGAAAATCAAGTAGAATATTATACAACCTTTGTCAACTTCAATGAATCCTTCCAAATAACTCATCCAACTCTCTAAGAAAGTCATCGCACCATGAAATGGTCTTCAATGCCATGTACATGCTCTTAAGGTAATTTGCCACTTTTTAAGACCTGTAAAGTCACCAAAACTAGCTTTGATAGGGTTTGCAATATTTCTTATTATAGGTGGTGTGCAAAAACACCTTTGTAAATCTACTTGCATGTAAACATGCAATTTTGAAGCTCAATTACAGCTCTTAAATAGACCCAAGTAGTAGGAATGGAGGCTTTTGTCCCCAAACCCTTGACACTTCTTAAAAAAATTTATCTTCGAGATGTGGTAATCAATCTTGACATATGTGAGGATCCTTCCTGAACAAGTTAGTATATTATTGTAAATACATGAAATAAATTATGAAAATCATCAATATATTAACTCAAATAAGCATAACTGAATTATAATGGCTGAATCATAGGATTATTGGTCTCTTTGAGGAGGCAACCTCCTTTGAGCAAGCTCAATTTAGTACAATTTGTGTATACCTTCATTGGGACTTAACACTTACTTAAATACTAATTCTATTCTAACAACTATTTCTTTCAATGCATTTAGGATAATACAAATGTGCTCTAGAGATGCCTTACAAAGCATATGCATCTATAGTAACTACTACACTAATAATGCAAAGAGAAGGGTATGACATGAGTTCCTAACATCCCCTCCCTCTTAGAAAAGAGCTTTATACTAAAAGCTTCAAATGTGGGAAGCATTACTGAATTTAGAATAATGGTTCCCATGTGGCATCTTCGGGTTGCATGCCATGTCATTAGATTAAGACTTTTGTGATGGCACAGGAGTGAAGGTGGTGGGTGCATCAAGCCAAAACTACTTCTGGTTTAAGGAGGGAGCCTTCATTATCAAGTTATGGTAAAACTATTTGCACTCTAACATTGGTTCTAAGAATTTTCTTCAAACAGGAGACATGAAAGACTGGGTGAATGCGGGAGGAAGGTTGAAGCTCCAACTTGTAAGCAACAGACCCAATCTGCTAGAGAACCTTATATGGCCCATAAAATTTAGGGACAAGCTTGTGACACTTTTTTTGTTTTAAGGATGAGTGTTTGTATGGCTATAGATGAAGAAAAAACATATTGCTGGGTTGAAAGGTACACTCAAAGCAATATTTATCAGCTTGTTACTTCCTGTGATTCTATGCCAAATGGAGATTGTCCCACAGGGTGTAGAGAATTTGATCCCAATGGTGAAGAGTAGTGTTGACTACCTAAACTAATGAACTGTCAGGTGTATATGAGAGGAGTGATGGGGGCACTTGACCATAAACCACTTCATATATAGTCATTTTAGTAGAGGTGTGGTAGGATGTATTGTACCACCATTCTGCAAGAGGTAACCATTTAACCCACTGACGTGGCTACTTTGTGAAAAAATAATGAAGATAAGTTTCTAGACATTTATTGATGATTTCGGTCTTGCCATCGATCTATGGATGATAGCTTGAACTCATTTTCAAATGTGTACCAAGATGCTTGAAGATTTCTTGCCAAAAATGGCTTGTGAGGGTATAATCACGATCTGAGATAATAGAGGCAGGAACACCATGGAGTTAGATGTGATCAAGAAATGTCTGAGCAATGGTGGAAGTAGTGTAGGGATGGGCCAAAGTGCAAAAATGAGCATATTTACAAAAATGATCCACTATGATGACAATCATTGATTTGTTGCCATATTTGGGAAGGCCTTAGATAAAATCCATGGAAATGTCAGTCCAAATATGTGTGGGAATTGGAAGTGGTTGGAGTAGACCAGGTGGAGCAACTATTAAATGTTCAATAATAAATGTTCTAATATCCTACTTGAGGCCTGCCTAAAATAAATTATGGTGAACCCGCTCATATGTTTTTAGAAACCTTGAATGACCAACAAAAGGGGAAGCATGCATCTCCTATAAAACTAGTTGTTTAAACTTGGATCTTGTTGGTAATAAAAGGTGGCCTTTATATCGCAATGTGTGGCCATTCTACCAATTAGAGCACAATTGATTACTTTCTTATATGCAATTAAACACGGAATTATACCAGAATGATAAAGTAGTTAGAAACTTGAGACAACAAAGAATTTGAGAGACAATACACACTCTTGTATTAAATACTACTAGAAGAAAATACAATAAGGAAGATGCCACTTCTTCCTCCACCTCAAAGGCTTGCCACACCTCAAGAACTTCTTCGCTCTCTCTCTTGCTCAACACAACTCTAAAGCCTGAGTTGCTATCCCTCCTTGAATGCTTCAGCTGATCTCCTTGACCTTACACTTGTAGATCTCCTTGACCTTGCTAGCTTCAATGCTTTTACTTGCCTTAGAAAATAATTACAATACATGCCTTATGGGTCTATAAATAAGATCCCATGCTTACAAAAATAGAACTCTAGTTACAATAATTAGACACGCAGCTCGTGACTATAATTAGTCGCTTGACATGCAAACACTCGCTTCACTTAACTGACTGTTCGTCAACAGCAGTTCCAAAAATACACAGGCGATCGACACCGGTCCCTGCTAGTCTGGTGCTGTCGACGTCGGCTGACTCCCTGCTGTCACCGGTCTCCTTCTCCACTGCATCTGACCGACGTCGGTCATACTGCCGACGCCGGTGGCTCTGGTTCTTTAGCATCCTTCTTTGTGTCTGCAAACAGTTGAAGCTTTTAGCTCCACACCATAACAATCTCCCACTTAGAGATAAATAGATGTAACTTGTACCTGTACCTGTACACCATCTACTTTGTTCCTTAGGCTCTGTATCCCTCTTCAATGTCACTCTTAAAGACCAACCACCACGCAAACCTATGATGCAATCCCTGTCTCTTATGCCACAAGAATTTTGTTGCTCCCAAATTCTCCATGACATACTTCTGAACAAACTCTACCCTTAGCTCAGAAAACTCCCTGTATATGAAACCCTGCAACAAGTAACACAATACAGTAACAGGATAATGTAGCTAATATTATCCAACCTGGTAAAGATAAAATACAATGGTCAAACCTCCATTGTTCTGCAGCATAATCAAGACCATATACCATAGCCTTTTGTCTCAAGTGTCCATCCACTCTCTTCTCTAAAATGGGAATCCATCCCTCTATCCAGTGCTTCCTTCCAGCTGACAACTCTACCAACAAATACCTGTTTGGTTTTCCAAGGACTCACACTCCTCATCCGTGCCAAGCTCCCACTGTTTTTGGATTCTACCTGCATTGCTTCTTCCATCTTCCTAGTTTATGACTATCAGTAAGCAATATAAAGAAGGTGAACAACGAATATGAGGTTCACATACCTTTCATGACCTCCACATGGGTGTTTGAGACTTAGTAGATTCACCCACTATCCGTTCCAGTGACCGATCTCGACCATCTCCCAGTCTGCTCCCGACCGATGTCGGTTCCCTGCACTGACCCTGATTGCCGATGTCATTTCCCTGGCCGACGCCGATGTCCCTCCTGCCGACGTCGGTCCTTATGACCGACGTCAGACTTCTCCTGTCCGACCTACCGACCCTGCTGGTCTGCACATGACCGATGTCGGTATCTGGATGACTGACGTTGGTGCCAAGCTACCGACATCGGTGTCTGTGTGTCCCTGTAAGTGATGAAATTTTCATCCGCGAGCTCTTCTTAGATCAAACCTCTGTCCATGCTGCCCTGCTCAGATTTATTCAACCCCTGTGACTGATCTCTGTCCTTCATCTCCTCCATAAACACCAAGGCTTCTTTGTTCCTGTCAAAAGCATCAAATTTCCTCTTTCTACAATGAACTGTATCTGTGCTTTCCAAATTTGAACACATACCTTTTGAATCAAGAACTTCCATTCCCTTCCTATTCTTGTGACCAAGCCTATTAGGCCACATCTTCGAATCTACACCAGAAGTGGAATCAGTAATACAAGTAGACAAATAAAGAGTATCTACTTTCTTACCTCTTGCTAGAACAAGTGCTCCCTTGGTAACCTTCCAAGAATCCGCTATGAGGGTTATTGTGCATCCCTCATCTCCCAACCTTCCTACAGAAATCAGACTCTGCTTCAGAATTGGAACATGCATGACCTCTTTCAACACCCATGTGTTGTCAATCTGCAATCTCAGCTGCACTTTCCCTTTGCCAACAATCTGACAAGGCGTACCATCCCCGAAATAGAGCACTCCAAAATCTCCCTGTTCATACTCATAGAACAAATCTCTATTTGGGGATGCATGAAAAGATGAACCAGAATCTAAAATCCATGATCCTACCTGACTATCCGAAGAAAGTATGAGAGCATCTTGCATCACAATATTTGCATCCTTTGCTTCTTCAATACCTGCATGTTGATTCTCTTTATCTCTCAACCAACACTCCTTCTTTGTATGTCCTTTCTTTCCACAAAACCAGCAGGTAATACCTTTGGACTCAGATCTCCTTCCCGACCTTGATTTCCCTTGCTCAACCTTCTCCCTTTGCCTTCCCCTACTTTTTGCACTTAGAGCATTCCCTGATGATTCACCTGTGCTTCTCCTACGTATTTCTTCATTCAAGATCACACTCACAACATCATCAACTTTTAAGATTTTAGAAGCAGATGCAGAATTACTTATTGCCATAACCATACCGGCCCAACTTTTAGGCAAAGAACATAAAATCAAGAGAGCCTTTACCTCATCATCAAAAACAATATTGACTGAAGCTAGTTGGTTTACCAAACCATGGAAATCACTGAGATGAGTATGTACCGATCCACCTTTCTGCATTTGCAAAGTAAATAGCTGCTTCATAAGATATACCTTATTAGAGGCAGAGGGCTTTTCGTATAAATTCACCAAGGACTTTATCAACTCTTCCGTTGTCTTGCACTGTGATAAGCTGGAAATCACAGACGATGCAAGGCTCAACCTTATGGAATCGAGAGCCTTTCGATCAAGAACATTCCATTCTTCATCCTTCATATATGTGGGCTTGCATGCAACCCCACCCAACGGTAAGTACAAATCCTTTTGATACAGATAGTCCTCAATCTGCATCCTCCAATGTTGATAATTCTTGCCGTTAAACTTCTCCATTCATAGCCTACTTTCTTCTACCATTGCTGAACTCCCACTTAATCTGAAAACCCTGTGAATGACCTGTAATCAAAAAATAATACCCTGCTTCCTGCAAACTGTAGCTCTGATACCACTTGTCAGGGGATCTACAGCTCTACCAATTAGAGCACAATTGATTACTTTCTTATATGCAATTAAACACGGAATTATACCAGAATGATAAATTAGTTAGAAACTTGAGACAACAAAGAATTTGAGAGACAATACACACTCTTGTATTAAATACTACTAGAAGAAAATACAATAAGGAAGATGCCACTTCTTCCTCCACCTCAAAGGCTTGCCACACCTCAAGAACTTCTTCCCTCTCTCTCTTGCTCAACACAACAACTCTAAAGCCTGAGTTGCTATCTCTCCTTGAATGCTTCAGCTGATCTCCTTGACCTTACACCTATAGATCTCCTTGACCTTGCTAGCTTCAATGCTTTTACTTGCCTTAGAAAATAATTACAATACATGCCTTATGGGTCTATAAATAAGATCCCATGCTTACAAAAATAGAACTCTAGTTACAATAATTAGACACGCAGCTCGTGACTATAATTAGTCGCTTGACATGCAAACACTCGCTTCACTTAACTGACTGTTCGTCAACAGCAATTCCAAAAATACACAGGCGACCGATGTCGGTCCCTGCTAGTATGGTGCTGCCGACGTCAGCCGACTCCCTGTTGTCACCGGTCTCCTTCTCCACTGCATCTGACCGACGTCGGTCATACTGTCGATGCCGGTGGCTCTGGTTCTTCAGCATCCTTCTTTGTGTCTGTAAACAGTTGAAGCTTTTAGCTCCACACCATAACACGCTCATATGTTTTTATAAACCTTGAATGACCAACAAAAGGGGAAGCATGCATCTCCTATAAAACTAGTTGTTTAAACTTGGATCCTGTTGGTAATAAAAGGTGGCCTTTATATCGCAATGTGTGGCCATCCTATCTATATTGAGGTTTAGCAAATGGATCAGCAAATAGTTGAAGAATGAGTTGTTGGGTTGGGTTATCATTATGCCACTTGTTTTGAAGATCACGGAGCCAAGAGGAAATGGGAAGAGAGATTGCACAGAGGTGCACTAGGTCTTCAAACTGGTGAGAGAGAGCATCAACCACCAAATTTTCCTTACTTTTTTTGTAAGTAATTTCATAATCATATCCCATAAGTTTAAAAACCCATTTTTGTTTCTCTAGGGAAGATACCCATTATTTAAAAAAAAAATTGAGGCTTTGATGGTCGATTTTAATGCAGAAGTGTCATCCAATCAAATATGGATGCCATTTATGAACTGCATGGGTAATAGCCATCATCTCCTTTACATATGTGGAACATACCAAATTGCGTCTAGTGAGGGCATTGCTGGTGAAGGTGATGGGGTGGCCTTCTTCCATAAGGACAACATCAATACCCATTCCACACACATCACACTCAAGCACAAATGGCTTAGAAAAATCAGGCATGGCCAAGACTGGCATGGTGCACATGGCATGTTTAAGGTGGGCAAATGCTTGGGAAGATGTGGGTGACCATACAAATGCATCTTTCTTGAGCATAGCTATCAATGGAGCTGTAATTGTGCCATAATCTTTGACAAATTTTTTATAGTACTGTTGGCCAAATTTGTCCCACATACTAAGTTGTGCCTATATGGATCAATTTGCTAATGGATGAGCAGATGAACAAATGTTCTGGATGGAATGAGTGGACCAGAGAGATCTTATAGTGATTATAAATCTTTTGAAACACTTTAAATTTGATTAAAGTGTATTTTGTCAAATTCTAAGGGACATGTCTACAGAGCAAAGAAAAGTGTTCTTGAGCAGGTTTCATGGTGAAACCAAGCATTTCAAGGTCATGGATCAAGTATCATTTCAAGCATGAGTTTGAAAGAACATATAGGCCTTGGAAAAGCTAAATGCAAAACCCTTTTTTTTGGCTAAGTCCTTACTTGGCATAATTGTTTCAGGCTTTTGTTTGGCTAAGTTCAATTCTTGCAGACCTTTTTATTCAACTAAATGTTAATATTTTGGGCCAAGTGCTAATATTTGTTTTGGACAATTGTGTTGAGTTTTTTAACCAAGTTTTGGGGACTTTTTTCTAGAAAATTGTCCAAGGCATGGATCCCATAGGCTTATTTCTTTTGGGCAAAAATTCTGCAACAATTTTCTCGAAGACCTAATTCTTTCAGGGAAAATGTTTGACAAAAGTTTCAAAGGGCAAGTTACTTCATTTGACTAAGTGTCAGGAATTGTTTCGGACATTTTATCTCAAATAATGCCTCGAAAGGGCATCTTCCAAAAGCTAAAGGCACTTACAAAATTTCCAAAGGGTTTTTCTTGGCAAAATGGACCAAACAAAAAAACTGAAGGGTACTTTCCTTTCGAAAAAGGCATTTTCAAGAAAACCGAAGGGATTTTTTCTTAGCAAAAAGTGGGCTTTTCGACAACCCAAAGGGTCCTTTCCCTTCAAAAAAGATACTTTTTCTAGTCGAAGGGTTAATTTCAAAAAGCTCGAAGGGTATTTTTCTTGGGAAATTATCCAAAACAAGATTTCTAAAGAATCCTTTTCCAAGGAAAGTGTCCTATACGATTCCCCTGAAGGGTCATTTCTTCAAGAAAGTGGTCAATAAAAAAAATCCCAAATGGTATTTCTTCAACAAAAAGCCCGTAGATAAAAGTCTGAAAGAAATGTCCCAGGGAATTAGTTTTCCAACAGAGGAATGATAGTTGCACAAATGTCAATTTTAGGCTACAAAAAATAGTCATTTGAATTCAAAAGGTCTAGGATAGTTGCGCGGATGTCAAATATGTTCATGTAGATGTCAAAGTGAAGCCTCATGAAATAGATGTTTGGGTTCAAGAAATAGGATCAATGGCTCATGTTCAATCATAAAAAAAGATCCAACGATGAGTGGTGACTGATAGGTTAATGGGCTTAGATAAATCAATGGCATGTGTTTAATCATGGATTTAGATCAATGATGAGTGAGGGACAGAATAGGTCTTTTAGACCTAGTATAGATCAAAGGTTAGTAATTCATCAATGAAAAAAGACTAGGCATCGAGCAGAGTGTCATCTATTATAACTATAGGAAAACCAATAATTTAGATTGGTTATCAACTGATAAATAATTCAGGTTCAGGTCCCAAAGCATAGATCAGGTATGTGATTAATGAAAAGAGTGGCTCAATCCATGCTTTTGACAAACCTTTGCTTAAAGCACACACGGCATGGCTTTGTCAGTTTTAAGATATGAGGACCTTGTCCTCATAATGAAGCCAAGTGGAAGGTATGGAAAGATTCACGAAGCAAATTTGGGAGATTGGAGAAACAGTTGGAGCATTCAATAATGATCAAAACCTTTGAAGATATTTTCTCCTTGAAAGGATCACGACTCACCATATAAAACAAACTCTTATCCTCTAGTTGATCCAAAACTTAGAAGTTCTAATTGATAAATATCTTAATAACATATAAATAACACAGTAACAATGAATTCTCTGAGAAGAGATGTAGTATTACTCAAGATCGCAATACAAATATATGCTTATCTCTGGGAAGAGATGTCTGGCTTCACATTTCGGGTTACCTCTTCTTTTATACACAATTTGAAAGCATGGGGAGGATGTGGAAGGTCACCAATCTTGAGGGAGATGAAATGGTTTGACTTCCAATATTTAAAACAATACAAAATTCAAGGAATTACTATTTTTAGAAACTTACTATTTTTAGATTGCACTACTAAAATAGAAATTTGAGGCACTTCCATTGGGTTTTCAAGGGTCAAACTTCATTATGTAGATCTCAATGCCATTTCACGATGTTCTCCTCATTCTTAGCTTTCCAACGGTTCAAACGACGAGTCAATTGGAGCTACGGTGCAAAACTTATGGCTCCTGGAAGTTTCGTCATCAATTGGGGTGGAACTGTCACCCGAATTGTCGTCTAAATTGGTGCCTGGATCATTCCTCCCTCATTGAAAAGCAATGGTCCCCATTGCATCAATGCTCCCCATCAGGTGTGGTAGTTGTTTCTTAATTTGATTCTCTATGAGCCACTCACCTTGATGGCTAAGCTGGCCCCTTTTGACCACTCGATAAAGTAGAATAGAGCGTCCTCTTGTTGTCTTCATCCAGGTATCCACAATCTGATCCTCTTCTACTGGAGCAAAACTCTGTGGATCAAGTTCATCAATGTTGAGTTGTTCTACTACAACTGAAGTGTCCAAGAGAGGTGGATGATATGGTTTGAGGAGCTCCACATTAAATATTGGATGCAGACCAAGGTATGCTGGTAGGTTCAACTCGAAAGCATTTTCTCCAACTCTTTTGGTGATGGTGTAGGGACCATATTACAGAGGCCAAATCTTTTTGTGTGGGCCTACAAGTCATTCCTTCTGAAGCCGCAACCAAACCTTGTCACCCACAAAAAAATGGTGTGCAATCTTGTGTTTGTCATGGCGTTGCTTATACTTTTGATTCATCTTCTCCAAGATGTCATGAACTTGTTTTTGGAGGTGTTGCATTTGTTTAATAAACTTTGTAGCTTTTGCTACCTCAGATCTTCCATGAGGTGTGTATTCCATGGTGTAAAATGGAACTACTATATCAACTGGTGCCATGGGTTGGAACCCAAAACATACTTGGAATGGACTGTGCTTGGTCGAGTTGTGTAGTGCCTGATTATATCCATGTTGTATGAAAAGAAGTCCCTCATCCCATGTGTGTAGATGTTTGGAGTGATACATCTGAATCATGTGAACAATCAAGTGATTTACCACCTCTGTTTGACCATCAGTCTATGGGTGGAAGGCTATGGGCTTCATCAGCTTAATATCCATCATCTTTTATAGAGTGGACCAGAAGATGCTCAAGAACCTGCTGTCTCGATCTGAGACAATGGACTTGGGAAGACCAAAATGGAGCCATACATGTCTAAAATATAGTTGAGTAGTTTCCTCAGTAGATATATTTTTCTTACAGCCAATCATGATAGCCATTTTTGAAAAACAATCAACTACCACAAAAATACAGTCCTTACCATGTTTTGAAGTGGGCAAACCTGAGAGAAAATCCATTGAGATGGATTCCAAAGGCCTGGTTGGTTCTGGCAATGGCATGTACAATCCTTGATTCTTATTTGTTGGCTTGGCTATTGCACATGGGGTGCAAGATTTGAGATATCTTTCCACATCCTTTCGCATATGGGGCCAGTAGAAGTGTTTTTGAAGAACTACCAATGTTATCTCAATACCAAAGTGTCCAGCTGTCCTACTGAAGTGTGCTTCCCATATCATCTTTTGTTGCCTTGCAACTAGAACATAGATGTGCCCCATATGGTAGAGGACATTATCTTGCAAATAGAAATCAAAAACATGTGTACCTTTTTGAAGTGCTTGATATGTATCAGCAAAGGTAGGATCTGCTTCATATAGGGCACCCCAAGTGGCAGTCTCATGTCCTCACAGGTCCAGAACTATTATGAGTGCAGTAATTGGTGGGCGACACAAACAATCTATAGCTGTATTTGAGCTCCCCTTTTTGTGTTTGATTATCAGGTGGAATTGCTGAAGATATGTGGCCCACTTTTGATGCCTCTCATTTTAGAGTTTGCTTTGCATCTGGATGAATTTCAATGGTCTGTGGTCAGTGTGGATGACCATTTCTTTCCCCAAGATGTAGTGTTTCCATTGTTTGCAGGCTTGTATAATGGCATAGAGGTCCTTATCATATGTTGGATATTTCCTGACTGTATTAGTGAAAGTTTCACTTTGATATGCAACAAGATGGCCATGTTGCATGATGACAGCTCCCATGGCATATTCAGATGCATCTATCATCAACTCAAAAGGTTTGTGCAAATCTAGCAAGGCAAGAATAAGGGGCTGAGCAGAGTCTGTTCTTCAAATTCTCAAATGCCCTTTGCTATATTTCACCCCACTGAAATGTAGCTTTAGCTCCTCCTTTAGTCACTTGGGTTAGTGACCAAGCAACATGTGAAAATCCAAGAACAAACCTGCGATAGAAATTTGTGAGACCCAAAAAGCTACGAAGCTCTGTGAGGGTCCTTGGTGTGGGCCATTCTTGAATAACCCAAATCTTTTCTAGATCAACATGGACCCCTTCCTCATTCACCACGTACCCGAGGTACTAAATTGTTGTCATCCCAAATGTGCATTTGTCAAGATTTGCATACAACTTGTGCTCCCAAAGAGTTTGAAGCACCTTACGAACATGTTGCAAATGTTCTTCCCATGTTATTCTATATATGAGTATGTCATCTAAGTAGACAACCATAAATGAGTTGGTGAATGGTCATAAGATTCATCCATCATCCTTATGAAGGTTGTAGGTGCATTAGTTAAGCCAAAAGGCATAACCAACCATTCAAAGAGCCCCTCTTTAGATTTGAATGCAGTCTTCTAGACATCAGTGGGATCGATGGGAATTTGGTGATAACCAGATTTGAGATTAATTTTGGTGAAGAACTTCGCACCATGGAGCTGGTCCAGCAGGTCATCAATCCTGGGGAGAGAATAACAATTCTTCGCAGAGATTTTATTCAGGGCTCGATAGTCAATGCAAAGCCTCCATGTTCCATCTTTCTTTAGTGCCAAGACAATTAGGCTACCATAAGGTGAAGAGCTTGGCCTGATGTGACCTTTTTGGATCAATTATTGAATCTATATTTTTATCTCATCATTCTCCAAAACTGATTTGTGATACACAGGACTGTTAGGCAAAGGTGATCCTGGGATCAAATCGATAGAATGTTTTACCTGGCAATGCAGTGGAACTCCTGTGGGTGACTTAAATAAGTCATCATATTCTCTTGTTATTCATCTTATCTGCTTCTATTATTGTGTTGATTGTGTAGTCAAGATTGCAACATCAGCCTTCTTGGATTTCTGTGGCTTGACCACCGTGAGGACAAATTGCTTTGTTTTCTCCACCAATCTCTTGCATTGCTTCGCACTGATCAAGGAGATAGATGTGGGAGGTGGTACCTTTGGTACCCTATAGCACCGTATTCTGAGAGTGAGGGTGATCCTTTAGGTTCGTGATTCATAGATGCCATGTCGCTCATACATGAATGGCTGACCAAAGAGTACATCACAAACATCTAGATTCACCACATCACACAAGACTTCATCTTGGAATGGTTTTATAGCATATGAAAGAAGACACTGATGGGTGACACGAAGGTCTCTCCCTGGGCTTAACCATCCATACTGTAGGGCTTTGGATGAGGCTTCATGGATAGATTTAGACTTTTCACAACTTTAGTAGAGATTAAATTCATTTGTCTCCCACTACCAAGAATGAAATGTAAAGGCTTATCTTTTACCCATAATTTGGAGTGGAACAATATTTCCTTGTCATCTGGTCTTTTCTCACAGTTCTGTGATGAAGCGACAATGGTGTTAGGCTCAGCATCTATATATTTTTCTTCATCCTCTTCGACTGTGGGTTGTGTATGAGGCAGAGTAGTGGACGTCGAGTATTATGACTCAGAAAGTAATGACTTGATGGCTCGACATTCTTCTTTGGAGTGAGTTCCAGTTTTGTGATAATCACACCATTTTCCAACCTTCCCTTTCTGGGATTTCTTATCTTGAAACTCCTTTTGCTTCCAATTCGGGCCTCGTGTTTGACCTTCCTTGTCACTTTTCCATTTTGAGGGTTAAATCTTCGTATTCTTTCTGCCATGCTTCTATTCAATCTTCACTGCAAATTTGTATGCCTCATCGAGGGTTTCCAAATTAAAGAGTTCCATTTCCCCCCGTATGTACCATTGTAGTCCACCACGATATTTGAGAGTCTTATGTTTCTCACTGTCTTGAATGCTCAACCTTGCATACAAAAAATGAAAAGTGTCTGTGTAATCTTAAACAGATTGATCCTTAACTTGGCAAAGTTCTTGTCACTGTATGTAGAGATCATCATATGCTCCGATGGGATAGTATTCTTCTTTCACTACTTCCACAAAATCATCCCAGGTAGGTTCCGCCTCAAGGCCAATGTCATCTATACTAAACCTCTTTTTGCACACTTCCCACCAGTTTTTCACATGCAATGTTGATTTCAAAAGAGTAAAAGTAATCTTTTCTCCATCAGTGAACTTATTTATAGAGAAGTAGGAAGACAATTGATCCAACCAATTTTCTATTGCATCAGCATTGATTTTACCTTCAAATGTAGGAATATCAAAATTTACCTAGACCTTGAAGGGTGTTGGGGCACTGAAAGGACGTTCCTTAGATGAGGAGCCAAGAAGTGGAGCCGCGGAGCCAAGATTTCCCATCAAAAGTGTTTGAAGAATTTGGGCAAATTGTTGCAGCATCTTTGCTTATTGCCGTTAGAGGGCCTCATTCACCATTTCCTTAAAAGGATCAGATGTCTCGGTGTCATCTGCCATTTGAAGTCATTTGGAGCGATCAGGTGGAAAATTTGGAAGCTCTGTTGTTTCCCACCCAAGCTTCTTGTAGCCTGACCTCATCCTCGAGATCATACACTCTCAAGACAAATCGCTATGATACCACTGATCCAAAACTTAGAATTTTTAGTTGATAAATATCTTAATAACATATAAATAACACAGTAATAGTGAATTCTCTGAGAAGAGATGTAGTATTACTCAAGATCGCAATACAAATATATGCTTATCTCTGGGAAGAGATGTCTGTCTTCACATTTTGGGTTACCTCTTCTTTTATACACAATTTGAAAGCATGGGGAGGATGTGGAAGGTCACCAATATTGAGGGAGATGAAATGGTTTGACTTCCAATATTTAAAACAATACAAAATTCGAGGAATTACTATTTTTAGATTGCACTACTTAAATTAAAATTTGAGGCACTTTCATTGGGTTTTTAGGGGTCAAACTTCATTGAGTAGAGATCCATTCCATTTCACGATGTTCTCCTCATTTTTATCTTTCCAACAGTTCAAACGGCGAGTCAATTGGAGCTACGGTGCAAAAGTTATGGCTCCCAGAAGTTTCGTCATCAATTGGGGTGGAACTGTCACCCGAATTGTCGCCTAAATTGGTGCTTGGATCACTAGTGCACTTTTCTCAGCCAATGAGAAGAACTTGAGAACTAACTGGAGATATTGAAGGATAAATGTTGATTATGGACTTGTCTTGATTGGACAAAGGGGTGGTGGTTATTTCTTGAAAGGTGGAGCTCATTCAATAATCATGGACAATGTGCCCCTCTCCTTTCTCTCTATTTCTCTTCCCTAATCTATATATCCCATTCTTTTCATTTTGTAAACGGGTTCTCCAATTTTAAATTTTTAGAGACTAGTTCTCTCTGATTTTGAAATTTTAGAGGAACTGGGATACTCTTTGAGAAATAGCAAAATATGCTCAGCTTGATTAGGCTTGACCCTGCCAAGCATTTTTAAGAACTACCTCTTGATGTAATAGAGGATTTTCTTTGCCTACCTCTTGCCTTGGATTTGTGTCTATTGAGTTGTGCACTATGGCATTATGTCAAGGAGAATCTTCCTCATCCATGGTCCTCCTTTTTGACCTTGGTTAGGGAGTTTTTTAACACTATTTGTAGGTCTAGTTGAGTGCTCTTTCCACCATTGATGTGAAATTTCAATGAGTCTTAAAAATCCTCTTTGTTTGCATTCATTGCTTCTTGAACCTCCTCCATGAAATATTAATGCAACCAACTTGATCTTGAGGTTGTGTAAGTCAGTATTATCTTTTGTAGAACTAGTGTGGGTTCAAACTTATGGAACTTTTCCATTTTATTTTGATGCATCACCTGGTTAGCTTTCTTAGGAGCCCTTATCCCCTTTCTAATCCTTTTCTCCATGTAGCATTAGTTTAGCTTTAGTTTTAGGTGATCTACCAAGAGGAAGATGACCTTCTCCAAAGGTTCAACCTCACTATAGGATACCCACATCATGAGGTTGTTCCAATATTATAGCTGAAAGTGGGAGAGCTTGAAAACTTCTCCCACAAGGGTACAATTCTAGCCTACAACAAGTACCATATCAGATGAAGAAATCCATGTAAGCTTTTGAGGGTCTTTGGTTATGGCCAATTTGTCTTAGCTACAATTTTGGTGGGGTCGACATGAACACCATCAGATGCGATAATATGTTATAGATACTCAACCTCTATTTACCCAAAATAACACTTTTAATGTTTGACACATAAGTTGTTGGCAACAAGAACTCCCAAGGTGGTGTTGAGGTGGTGGAGGTGATCCTCCCATGTAGGACTATAGATGAGAATGTCATCAAAGAAAACCAAGATAAAATTCCATAAGAAGGGGCAGAATACTTGGTTCATCAAAATTTGGAAGGTGGAGGGGGCATTAGTAACCTAAAATGGCATGACAAGGAACTCATAGTTGTCTTAATGTGTGTGAAAGGCTATCTTGAGAATGTCGACATGATGAAGATGAATTTGGTGATACCCAAAGCGCAGGTCTAATTTGGAGAAAAATTATGCACCGTGGAGTTTATCAAGGAGTTAATTGATGATAGGAATGGGAAACTTATCCTTGATGGTTAGTTTGTTTAGATCCTGATAATCAATGTAGAGGTGTCAGGAGCTATCCTTCTTATGAACAAGCAAGACTAGTGAAGAATATGGAATAGTGCTGGGCTAAATGACCCCAGCCTGTAGAAGATCATGGATGATCTTTTCAATATCAATATTTTGATGAAATGGGTACTGTAGAGTAAATTTTCACTCTACGTTGCATTCAAATTTTCAGTCGAGCACTACAATTTTGGTCCCCACATACCTTGGTCGTAGTGACAGAGTTGGAGTAGAGCACGGGTTCATTTTTCATCTAAGTATCAAAGTGCAGTGGAGGCCACCAAGTGTCATTATTTGAGTGTGGGTTCTCTTTCTCCTCTTTTTGTTTCTTTCATTTCATTTTGCCTAAATGTTTGAATTCGAGCAAAAGCTGCCAAATGTCACTTTTTGAAACATGGAGCCAGCCAACTGGCGTCGTCTAAGGCATTTTTTTTAACTTACAGGAGGAAAGCAAAGTGGAAGCTTCCATGGGTCAACATTTGTGTCTCATATCGGTACCCATGTTTCTTCTTTTTGGCAAAGGTTTTCAAAAGGCTAAGGAGCAGGATGCAGTAGAAAGCGCCAAGTGGCAGCTGTGGAAGGCCCTGGACTACTTTTTCAGAAGAAGCAGATGTCACCATGTGTCAACATCCGAGAGACAGTCGGTTCAACACCTGGGTTCATTGTTTTGGTTCAACGTTTTAGTTCAATACCTCAGTTAATGTGTAAATGGTGCACAGTGTTGAATCGTTGAACCATTAAACTATTTTGATTCATCGGACAGTTCAAGGGAGTGTCCCAATAATCAAAGGGATCAAGTACCTTTTTGAAAGGTAGCATGGTGTTTATTCATTTTGTTTAAGTGCTGAAGTGTAGCGGAGGCTACCAAGTGTCACTCTCTAAGCCCCTTTCTACTCCAGCCCCAAGAAAAGTGGAAGCCGCCACATACCCTTAACTAAAGCAGCGGAAGACACTACATATCTTCCCCAAAGCCGAAAGCCTCCACGTGTCAACGCCCGAGGGATCACCTTCAAATTTCATTGCTAAATAAAGATTGTGGTGGGCCTCGGGTGTTACTTCAAAAGTATATGGAAGCTGCCAAGTGTCACCATCCATAAGAGTCTAATACGTGCCTCGAATGTTTCTACAACATAACTAAAAAGAAGCAGGGAGAGCCACATGTCTTTGATGAATCAGGCAGAAATCACCAAGTGTCATTCTCTAGTGCCTTCTAAGTAATAAGAGGATTTTCAAGAAATTGACTAAGTGTCCTCTCCCATTTCAACGTAACAGAGTGTTCTGTGTATCTGTGTCACAAAGCGAAATGGAGGGAAACTCGGTTGAAGTTAATTCGAGTAGATGAAACAGTTCACTGGGTAGATTTTTGGGGCCGACAAACATTAAAAGCGCCATCTATTTATCCCCTGTGAGTTAAGGGCAGAGAAGAATTGTGTGGGAAGGGGGATGATGGAAGGAGATGTCGGAGGCTATAAAAAAAGAATTGTAAAATCAAGAGGGGAGACTTTCTATAGTTTTGGGACTCACTAGAGTTTTTGACAAAATAGTATCATTTGCTTTTGTCTCGTTTTCTTGACTTGTAAAGTTGATGTAACTGTGCATGTTTTTGTGCCTTTTATATGGCTAAATAAATTAAGAAAAATGAATTTTATGCCTTGGTTGATATTATCTGTGTCATTTGCAAAAGTAGTCTAAACTGTGGATTTTTTAAAATTTGTGATTAGGAATGTCATTTGCTTTTGTCTCATTTTCTTGAGTCAGAAGTTCTACATAACTGTTCATGATTTTTGTGCCTCTTATGTGATTAGAAAATTCTTATAAGGAGATTGAACACTATGCCTTTGTTGACATTTCCTGTATCTCAGCAAAAGAAGTCTCTGTTGTGAGCCTCTATTTCTATTATTTCAATCTTTTACATTGATCATGCACTTGTCTGCTCTTAAATGTAATTGAATCTTACATATGGTCTCACTATGCTTAGGTTAGGATTAGGATTACACTCAGGCGCATCGCCATAGTTAGGTTTCATTTCCTGCATTTGTGTTTCTGTCTAATTTTCTATCCCTTTTCCCCAACACTTGATATAAAAGAAGAGACCAGCTTCTCTAAAATATGGAGGTTGTTTCAAGCCGCAATATCCCACAGTTTGAAACTTCCTACTATTGATTGATTAAGATCAAGTGAAATTTTTGTCATCAATAGTTTTTGGCATGCCTGGTGGGACCAGTCTTGAAGTTTCTTTCAAGACCGCATGAACCAGAGAGCTACGAGGAGTTGAATCTATGGACCAGTCACCAGATCGCAATCTATTACAAATCCAGGTATTCTTTTGCCACCTTTGGTAATTAGTCCAAGGAGAAGAGCTAACCAGTTTTCACCAATACTAAATATGGGAGCCCCTGTACCCCCAAGAAATTATGCAAGCTGGAACACTAGTAGTCCCTTAATTCTCCCAACATCACCAATCGTTTGGGATCCTATCCCAGTAAATGCTCTAAAAGCTCTGCCCAAATTCAGTGGGAAAGACTCAAAAATGCCTGTGAAACATCTTCAAGATGTATCGGATGTCTGTGCCATACATGTTATCACACAACAAAATGTGGCCATAAGGTTGTTAGCAGCCTCATTCAAAGGGAAGGCTTTAGAATGGTATCGGTCTTTGGCCTCAAATACTATCTCTACATGGGACCAGCTTGGAGATCTATCCTTTGAAAGATTTGTAGAGAAGGGTGATAAGTCTTCTCTGTTACATCAGTTAATCACCATTCAAAGGGGACCTCAGGAGGCCATGACTGACTTCAACACCAGATTCTAGAAAACTTGGGACAGAATCCCTGATGCAGCTAAGCCACCGCCTGGTATGGCCATAGTGTTTTATCTCAAAGCTTTAAATTCTGATATATATGTTATGATTCAGTCACTGGGAGGACACACTTTGCCAGCAGCTTATGACTATGCGGTCAGCGCTGAGAATCATTTAATAGATGCTAGAAAGTTACCCCCAAGGCCTCCCATGCCTATGTTCTCAAAATTTTCCTTACCCTTACCTCAAGAAGTTTCTAAAGTTGTAAGCCCGCCTGTGTCTGTGTATACTTACCATCCATCCTCTGTGAAGCAAGTGGTCCCTGCTCAGTCATCTGAGATGGATGATATCAAGAATATCTTGAGGACGTTTTCCAATGAGCTGATTAATATGAAGAGGCAGCAGAATACTTTCCTAAGCCCCCTTATCAAGGCTATCAAGGAAATAGGTTTTCATCCCAATCAAACCAATATCAAGGTCCTCCAAGACAAACTAGCCATCAGCCAACAAATCAATTAGTTGCAGTTCCCACACCCTCACAGACCATTCCTCCTAACTCAAATAGAGAGATGGTTCTAGGTCAGAATAATTATGTGGACGATATTAATGCTTGGTGTTTTCCTTGCAATGATGCTCATACACCCAGAGATTGTCCTAGGGGTAATCTACAACAAAGGGTGGCTGAGCAGAGGAGAATGGATGGTCAGTTTGCTAGTACCAATAATAATCAAGCCTATCAATCTCTCGGTATGTAGAATTCAGTTCTAGTGGCTAAGATACAAGGAATGTCCTTGCAACAAGAGGAAGAAATAGCCCTGGAACATGCTTTGTTCTCATGGGTTGAAGATGAAGAAGCAATTTTCTTGAACGAAGAATCTACCTCCCAAAGGCCAGTAGTGCAATCTGATTATTACACCAGATCAAAGAGGAGAATGGTGGAGAAACCCAAGATTGTAAGTGGTCAAGTCAAGAATAATCCTCCATCTCAAGGGCAAAAGAACGTTGTTGTTAAACAAAAAGCACCTCAGCTGGTACAGGATCAAGGAATTCCTACCCAAATTTAGGAAAAAAATGAGGTATCCTTATTACCAAAAAACTCAGTCTTTGGGACCAATCAATATAGTGGACCAATTAAAAAAGACTCCAGTGCAAGTATCTATATGGGATATATTGGCTATTCCTAAGCAAAAGACACTACTACAAGAAGCTCTGCAAAGCCAAGCAATGCCCCAAAGTGCTGTTACCAAAGAAGGACCTACTGGAAAGGAAAAGCTCAAAGGTACAGTGCCTTAACAGACAACAGCCTTAGTGAACGATGCAGCAAAAGTAAGTAAATCCAAGCTAGAGCCTTTCTATTTGACTCTGATAGTTGGAAAGAAACTCTTGCATAATGCATTGATAGATTCAGGGGCTACTACAACTGTGATGCCCAAGCAAATAGCTAATGCCTTGAAAATAAAATATGAACCCCTTGCAAAAAGAGTGATGCAGCTAGATGGAAAAACAGTACAAACCATAGGGAGAATTAAACAGCTCCCATTACAATTATACACATGTCCCAACATAATTGTCAACCAAGATATAGTTGTCATAGATATACCTCCTATTTTTGGTTTATGTTTATCCAGAGACTTTACAGCAAAAATAAGAGGATATATGTCTCTTGACTAGTCTCACCTCATCCTGAGAACCAGATACGATTCAAAAATGAAAATTCTATCTAAACCACTGTCTAAGGACCATATCACCAATGAACCAACAACAAGATTAGAAGTAGATCATGCCATGTTAAATAAAGAAGAAAGAATTTTTGTCGAAGAACTAGGAGACTGGACTGAGCATGATCAAGAAGAAGAAAACAACCAGTTGTTGGCTATGATGCATAGCGACCCGTATGGGAACTATGACTCTATTGGTTTGGGCACGTATGTTATTTTTGATGAGGATCAGGCAATCCCAAATGCTATAAGGGAAGAGGCACTTACCGCTCAAGATTCAAAAATCTAGACTTTGCATTTTGACGGGGCTAGGAGTAAACATGGTGCTGGAGCAGGTATTTGTCTTACTACTCCAAATGGTGATAAAATTTTAAGGGCTATCCAAATCCAATTTTATTGCACTAATAATGATGCTGAGTATGAATCTTTAGTACATGGGCTCTTGTTGGCCAAGAAAAAGGGAATAAAAAACTTAAAAGTAAAAAGAGATTTAGAATTAGTAGTAAAGCAAATACGAGAAAAGACAGCAGCCAAGAATGTGAGAATGAGATCCTACAGGCATAGGATTTGAGATTTGATAGAAGATTTTGAAGCTTTCAATATTGAGATAGTCCCTAGAAGTCAAAACTCTGAGGCTGATAAGATGGCCCAGATTGGCTCACAGTTTAACCCAGCAACTGGCCTATTGGTTAACAATGAGTTAGTAAAAGTTATAGTGAGGCCGACCATCCCAGACAATGATGAAAATTGGCAAGTGTTTGAAAATGATGCTCAGGTAGTCTCTTTCTTACAACAATCAAATGAGTTTGCTGATCAGTTGTAAAACAAAATCGAAGAGGCATATGGTGATCAGATTATACAATTGAGGACTAATAAGCTCCCCAAGGGGTTGATCACATTAGAAAACTTGTTTGACCCAGAGGATGTAAGACTGGAAAAAAAAAGATTCTAGGTAGATAAATCAGACTATTCTGAAGTAGAGGTGAGTGACGGGAAAAGGCTAAAAGTTGGGAATTTTCCAACTCAAGAAGAGAAGGAAAGGCTAATTGAATTGTGCCAGAGATATGATAGAGTCATAGCTTAGAGCTATGAAGACCTTCATGGATACAATAGAGACGTTATCCAGCACATGATAGAATTGACTAAAGGGTCTAAGCCCATCAGACAGAAATAGAGGCCAGTAACTCCAAGGATTGAGCCTCTAATGGTAGATGAGTTGCAGAAGCTTTTAGATTCCAAAATAATATTTCCAATCAAGCACTCAACCTGAGTATCAAATCTAGTCCCGATTAGGAAAAAGAATGGGGATGTAAGACTGTGTGTAGATTTCAGAGATCTAAATAGAGCATCTCTGAAAGACCACTATCCCTTGCCCTCCATGCAATAAATTCTACAAACTATGGCTGGATCATAGAGGTTTTCTTTACTTGATGGTTTCTTTGGATACAATCAGATTTGGCTAGCTGAGGAAGACCAGTACAAAATTGCCTTCACGACCAAATGGGGAACATTTGCCTACGCGAAGATGCCATTCAGCTTATCAAATGCAGGAGCCACCTTTCAACGAGCTATGGATATAGCCTTTGGTGAACTTGTAAATAAGGTCATCTTGGTCTATCTGGACGACCTCACTATTTTTTCAAAAAATGTTGATGATCATTTTGATCATTTAGAATCTATCTTCAAGAGATGTCAGGATTTTGGGATATCATTGAATCCCAAGAAATGTATTTTTGTTGTACCTCAGGGTAAACTGTTGGGGCACATAGTATCTAAAGAAGGAGTTTCTATAGATCCTGAGAGAATCACAGCTATAATGAACCTACCCCTTATAGTAAATAAAAAGGCAGTTCAGTCCTTCTTAGGGAAGATCAATTTTGTCAATAAATTCATATCAGATTTTGCAGGTTTGGTGAGACCAGTGACACTCTTACTAAAAAAAACCCTGGTCTTCAAATGGACTACAGAAGGGAAGCAAGCCTTTGAAGAGGTCAAGAAGGCTATCTCAGCAGCCCCAGTGCTCAAAAACCCAAATTTTTCCAAGCCCTTCATAATGTATGTCTATGGAGGAGAGTCAAGTATTGTTGTTGTCTTGACGCAAAAGGATGAGAGGCTGGAGGGGGAACACCCAATAGCATTTTTCTCAAGAACTCTTAGGGATTATGAAACCAGGTACAATTTTGTGGAAAGACAAGCTTATGCCATGGTAAAAGCTCTCAAGAAATTTAGGCATATGATATTAGGGAACAAAATTTTGATACTTGTAGCTCACCCAAGTGTCAGGAAATACATCCTGGAGGGGGAAATTATTGAGAAAAGAGCCGATTGGATCACTAAGATCCTTGAATATGATGTAGAGGTCAGACCCACCAAGCTAGTCAGAGGCTGGGGCCTGTGCCAATATATAACCCAATACCTTGAAAAAATGTTACCTGAGGAAGCAGATTTAGAAAGAGAGATAGAGACGGTGCTAAAATTACAAGAGGTTAATCAGGAATCCTGGGTCACAAGCAGGATTCAATTTATGAAAAATGGGATTTACCTAAGAGAACTCCCTCGAAGCAAGAGGAGATATTATAGGATATAGGGAGTTGATTTTGTTTTAATTGAACAAGTCCTTTTTAGAAAAAATTCTAATGGAAAATTGTTAAGATGTGTGGAACAGGCTGAAGCTAAGAGAATACTACACGAAATACGTCATGGAATATCAGGGGGGCATTTTTCTGCAAAGACCATAGCCATAAAGATAAGTGAGGCAGTATATTTCTGGCCTACTTTATTTGCAGATTATTATCAGCTGGTTAGAAAATGTCAATCCTGCCAGTATTATATGGGGATGAGGAGGAATGCAGCCATGCCCCTTAGAGCTATAATTGTGGATGAACCTTTTGTTCAATGGGGTCTTGACTTCATTGGAATGATAAATCCAGTGTCCGGTATGGGTCACAAATGGATATTAACTACCATGGACTATTTCACCAGATGGATCGAGGTGGTCCCACTTAAGGAAGCAACAGAGACTGTGATCCTAAATTTTCTAGGGGGTATCACTACTCACTTTGGGACTCCTCGCACCATCATTTGAGATAATGCTAAAGCATTCTTGGGATCTAAAGTATCCGAATTTGCCTTGAGACATGGAATATATCTAAAAGCTTCATCTAACTATTACCCTCAAGGTAATGGTCTGGCATAATCAACCAATAAGACCCTGATAAGACTCATCAAAAGAGTAGGGGTTGATCATCACAAAGAGTGGCATAGAGTGCTTAATCTAGAATTATAGGCTGATCGAATCACGCCTAAGCAGGTGACCAAAATGTCCCCATATGAATTGGTATATGGAAAGTCTATTGTGATTCCCCTAAGCTTAGAAATCTCTACTCTCCAGCTGATCAAATAGATTGAAATTGAAGAAAATGGCCCATGCAGGCCAGACTCACAAAACTTTTGGAAGTTCAAGAAAAGAGGGATATGGCCCATGATTCATTGATCAAGCATCAGGGAATGATTAAGGACTGTTTTGATAAAAGGACTTCAAATCCTAATTTTCAAGTAGGCTCTATTGTTTTGAAATGGGATGAAAGGGCCACCAAGCTGGGTCAGCATACTAAATTTGAAGCATTATGGATTGGCCCGTATAAAATTTGTGCATGTAAGCAGAAGAATTCATTCGATCTAGAGTCGATGGAAGGAGAACTTGAAGAAATTTTTGTAAACAAAATCTATTTGAAACATTTCAATTGACTTGGGTCTCTCATGTATTATAGTTAAATAATTTCCCTTTCTCGCATTATTTTTCCATTGTTTTCTCATTTTTCTTTTAAATAAGTGTTTTGAACACATGTCGACAGCTCTTTTGAAGCTGAGATTTTTGCAATTTTGATCTAGCGAGAGGTGGAGTTTTCTTTTTGAGTAGGCTCAAAAGTCTTGAGGGTCGCCAGTAAATGTAGAGTAAATTTTCACTCTACGTTGCATTCAAATTTTTAGTCGAGCACTGCAGTTTTGGTCCCTACATACCTTGGTCATAGCGACAGAGTTGAGCAGAGCACGAGTTCATTTTCCATCTAAGTATCGAAGTGTAGTGGAGGCCACCACGTGTCACAATTCGAGCACGGATTCTCTTTCTCCTCTTTTTGTTTCTTTCATTTCATTTTGCCTAAATGTTTGAATTCGAGCAGAAGCTGCCAAGTGTCACTTTTCGAAACATGAAGCTAGCCAACTGGCATCATTTGAGGCATTTTTTTAACTTACAGGAAGAAAGCAAAATGTGGCACATATCAGATAGCGGATAAGCAAGAGCTTCCATGGGTCAGCATCTGTGTCTCATATTAGTACCCGTGTTTCTTTTTGTCAGCAAAGATTTTCAAAAGGCTAAGGAGCAGGATGTAGCAGAAAGTGCTAGTGGTAGTTGCAGAAGGCCCTAGACTACTTTTTCAGAAGAAGCAGTAGTCACCGCGTGTCAACATCTGAGAGACAATCGGTTCAGCACCTGGGTTCAATGTTTTGGTTCAATACCTCAATTAATGTGTAAATGGTATGCAGTGTTGAACCATTGAACCATTGAACTATTTTGATTCATCGAGCAATTCAAGGGAGTGTCCCAAAAATCAAAGGGATCAAGTGCTTGTTTCAAAGGCAGCATGGCGTTTGTTTGTTTTGTTTAAGTGTTGAAGTGCAATGGAGGCTGCCAAGTGTCACTCTCTGAGCCCCTTCATACTCCACTCCCAAGAAAATTGAAAGCCATGCCCTTAACTAAAGCAGTGGAAGATGCTACGTATTTTCCCCGAAGCCACAGAAGCCTCCATGTGTCAACGCCTGAGGGATCACCTTCGAATTTCATTACTGAATAAAGATTGTGGTGGACCTCGAGTGTTACTTCAAAAGTCTGTGAAAGTTGCCAAGTGTCACCATCTGTAAGAGTCTAATACATGCCCCGAATGTTTTTACAGCATAACTAAAAAGAAGCAGGGAGAGCCGCGTGTCTTTGATGAATCAGGCGAAAAGTGCCAAGTGTCGTTCTCTGATGCCTTCTAAGTAATAAGAGGATTTTCAGGAAATTGACTAAGTGTCCTCTCCCATTTCAATGTAACAGAGTGTTCTGTGTCACAAAGTGAAATGGAGGGAAACTCGGCTGGAGTTAATTCGAGTAGATGGAACAGTTCACCAGGTAGATTTTTGGGGCCGACAAACATTGAAAGCACCGTCTGTTTGTCCCCTGTGAGTTAAGGGCAGAAAAGAATTGTGCGAGAAGGGGGATGATGGAAGGAGACGTCAGAGGTTATAAAAGAAGAAGAATTGTAAAATTGAGAGGAGAGACTTTATATAGTTTTGGGACTCACTAGAGTTTTTGACAAAATAGTATCATTTGCTTTTGTCTCATTTTCTTGACTTGTAAAGTTGATGTAACTGTGCATGTTTCTGTGCCTTTTATATGGCTAAATAAATTAAGAAGATTGAACTCTATGCCTTGGTTGAAATTAGATGTGTCATTTGCAAAAGTAGTCTAAATTGTGGATTTTCTAAAACTTGTGATTAGGAATTTCATTTGCTTTTGTCTCATTTTCTTGAGTCGAAAGTTCTACATAACTGTACGCGATTTATGTGCCTCTTATGTGATTAAAATATTCTTATAAGGAGAAGGAACAATATGCCTTTGTTGACATTTCTTGTATCTCAGCAAGAGAAGTCTCTTCTATGAGCCTCTGTTTCTATTGTTTCAATCTTTTACATTGATCATGCACTTGTCTGCTCTTAAATGTAATTAAATCCTACATATGGTCTCACTGTGCTCAGGTTAGGATTAGGATTACACTTAGGCACATCACCATAGTTAGGTTTCATTTCCTGCATTTGCGTTTTTGTCTAATTTCCTATCCCTTTTCCCCAACACTTGATACAAAAGAAGAGACCAGCTTCTCTAAAATCTAGAGGTTGTTTCAAGTCGAAATATCCCACAGTTTGAAACTTCCCATTGTTGATTTATTAGGATCAAGCACAATTTTTGTCATCAACAGGTACAAGTAGTGTAATGCAATGGTCCTAAGGTTGGTGTGGTGGCAATCCTATGGGTGCCTCAAAAAATATGGCATGTTTGACCAAAAAGTTGTGCAAGTCGGAAGGTGGGTGATATTTTGGTGGTGAAGTACTATGAAGAGAAAAGAGTTGGGCAATGACACCATGGGATCCCCATTTGATAAGTTTCTCCATACGACGAGCCCTGTTAATATTGGTAGAGCTAGAAAGAATGCCTTGCAGGGTGTATTTATGTCCATTCTATGAGAACTACATCCATAGCTCTAAAAAATCTCAAAAGATGGGTCCAATGGTTTGTAACCATTGGGCACCGAGAACAACATCACATCCACCTAATGATAAAGCAAACATGTCATCCTGAAGGTTATAGTCACCCCCTAAAATATGAACATTATGATACTTGCCCTTGTAGTGTAATGTGCCTCCATTGGAAATCATGACCTCAAAATTGGAATAAGGGTGGATAAAATAATTTGCTTGCTTAGCTACCTAAGGGTCAATGAAGTTGTGAGTGTTGCTCGAGTCAACAAGGATGGTGAGGAGTTGCTTGTTAAAATAACCTTGGATATACATTGTTTGGGGGACAATGACTCTCACCAAAGCATGCATGGAGATTTTAGGAGGGGAATTTGAGTGCATATAATCATCAGCTTCCTGTGTGATCTCCTCGATGGTATCCTCATAATTTTTGGTATCCGGTGAAGAATTGACATCTAGTAGATATAATTTTTACTATATGCATTTGTGCCCTAAAACCCATTTATCATCACAATTATAACAAAGCCCTTTTTCATGGTGTGCACGCATTTTAACTCCTGTGAGATGTTTGATGGGGGTTATCCTGGTGTTGGGCTGCTGGAAAGAGGACTTAGATGGTGCCCAATTACAAGTGCGATGCTGCGAGGTGATTTTGTCTTCAACGAGCTTTGTGAGACCCAAGGCTACTATCATGGTGTGAGGTTGGAATATTTTAACCTCAGAATGGATGGGTTCTTTGAGGCCACTAATAAAATAACTCTTGAAGAAGTCATCTGATAACCCTTCAGTGTGATTAACCAGTTTCTTAAATTCAATTTGATAATCATTAATGGTGCCTGTCTGATGGAGTTTGGTGAGGGCTCTCATAAAATATTTGATTGCTAAGGGACCAAACCTACACAAAAGTAGGGATGTAAAAGCTATCTAATCAGGTTCATCATTTGATTTGAGATACCAACAACACCATTGGAGTGCTTCTTGTTCCAAGTGGAAGAAAGCAATTGGGACTTTGTTGATGGGATAAGTATTGTGAAGGTTGAAATATTGTTCGATGTGATAAAGCCATCCTATAGCATTTATACCATTGAACCTTGAAAATTCTAGTTTGGGCCCATGTGGTGTGTGGGTGGAAGAGAAAGTAAGCTCGAAAGAAGACTACTTCCATAATTTGTTGAGCAAAAGGCCATTTTGTTGATTCGGTCCACACATCATATTAGTTAAGTCAGTGAATTGGGTCTTCAAGGCTATAATTTCTTCCTCCATGATCTTGGTGCTTGCACGGGTGGCTACCATAACATATGTGTGTGTGTGTGTGTGTGTGTGTGTGTGTGTGTGTGTGTTATGGTAGCATATATATATATATATATATATATATATATATATATATATATATATATATATATATTAATTTGGATGAAATTGGAAGGGGTAAAAGTAATTTTACTAGTTTTTTGGCATAGTCTAAGTATGATTGATGAAGGCGAGGGCAATTTCAAAGATGAAATAGAAAAATAAAAAAATTATTGAAGAAAGACAAAGAAGCAAAAAGGGAGATGAACACTGTGAAAAATTTTCAAGGCAAACGGACAAAAATAGAAGTTATGATAAAACCCGAAAAAAAGAAAATTGAGATTTGCAAAAATTAGAAGTGGAATCAGGATATGGGACCTCAAAGAAGATGTGTAGAATGGAATGTCATGTGTCGCAATAAATTTTGATAAGCAACGGGGCTACAAATAGAGAGACATGGCAAAAAAAAATATTTTTTAAGTTTTTGTTGAATATCTGGCTGCAAGTTCTCTGATAGTCTTATGAAACTTATAGGATGGAGTTGGGCCCCAAGTTTGAATGACTACTTAAAGGTTTTTAGAAATCTCTCTAGCCACCAACGCTGTCTAAATGAATATAGCTCTCTAAATTTTTTTTGGCCACAGATATACCCCTAAACAATAGCTCTTGGTTTTTTTCACAGGTGGGAATTAGCCAATCAAGACAAGGTCATTGTCCTTTTCACTAGCAGGTCCTCTTAGTAGGCCATCTACTTCGGGGTTGTTGTGGTACTCTTCATAATGAGTTTTAGGGCTTACACCCAAACACTTCCCACATTTATGCAGACATGTTTTTACTCTGATTTGAAATAGATGATAGGATCTGTAGTAGAAAAAACCACAATGCAATAGAGAAGAAAAACTATTAATACTCGTAGTGGCGATGGCCTGTTACTAAAACAAAACTGTAGATCTAGACTATGGCACAAAAGGGTTGGAAAAAGATCTGTTACCACTTTTTGATCATCAGGGTCCTATTACAACAATGTGAGATCATACAGTGGGTAGCAGAAAAAAATTTCATCCTAGAAAGTGCTCTGATACCAGATGTGAGGATCTTTCCTAAACAAGTTAGTATATAATTGTAAATACATGAAATAATCTACAAAAATTAACAATATATTAATTCAAAAAAGTAGGACTGAATTACAATGGTTGAATTGTAGAATTGTTGGCCTCTTCAAGGGAGCAACCTCCTTTTAGAAAGCTCAATTCAATACAATTCATGGATGTCTTCATTAGGCCTTAACACTTACTTAAATACTAATTCTATTCTAACAACTATTTCTTCCCATACATGTGGGATAATACAAATGTGCTCCAGAGATGACTTACAAAACATATGCATCCATAACAGCTACTACACTAATAATGCGAAGAGAAGGATAGGACATGGGTTCTAACATCATACTTGATCAAAGTTTTTAATTCAATATTCAATATAATCTCTCTAAAAGACTCCTTAATTGCTTTCGTATTCAACCCCCAAGGGTTGTGCCCAAGTTGGAGGGATGTACCTTTTAAAATATAAGCACTCAATATTTTTTAAAGCTCCCTTTATGAGGGTTTAGAATCTTATGACCCCAACTTAAGTGAACATAAGATAAAAAGTATCTTTGTGTAAAACTCAACTAGAACGCTTAAGTACTTTTTACCTTTTTGCTCATAGATTAACCCCCCCTCAATGTTCTCTTCTTTTTCCTTTCCTTAGCCTTGTGGGAACAACCAAGCTAAGGGTCCAACAACAAGCTACGCAAAAAAGGAGGACATTACAATTATTTCCTAGTTTGGAAGATCTTGTTCTTTTCCAATTTTAGTGTCAATCTTTGTGTACTTGCAAAATTTGTTTTTGTTGATATTTTCTAACATCTACCCAGTTTCACATAGTTAGATTATACACAATAAATAACTAAGTCTTTAGTTTTGTTTATAATTAATCTTCTTTCATTTAATGTACCTTGTTGAATTTGATATTTTGTTTTCATTCTATATGTCAAAAATTAATTACTAATATTGTATTAAATTCTATTTAATTTATCTAAATTAAAGTTAATCAACACATTAATTCAATAAAACATATTTAAACATATTTTAAAATCTTAAACTATCAAATTATTAATGATCTAAAATAAAAAATTTATTAAACTTAAAAATCATTTAACTATTCAAAAAAAAAATTACACATATAATTTTAAAAAAAAATTGTACATACAAATGTAAAAAACAAATGTGAATTTGAAAAAACTAAATATACCTAAATTATAAATAATCACTAAAATATTCATTACTAAAATTTTCCATATTTGTTTTGTTTTGTTCCCCTAGCATATGCTTCCAAACTACTATTCTTGACCAACTATGAATAAAATAAACAATCCTCTATGTTTAAAATTATGTGGGAACAAAATCTCTCCCTAAGCTCAAATAAAGATCACACATCTCTTTAAAAAATAGAAAAAGAGGAGTGAGAAAAAGAAAGACCCAACATCTCCTATCAACAACAACAACATAAATTTTAACATCCATGAGACTCAAAATAGCCTATGGGACAACAAGACAACTCAAGCAGATTTAAGTAGCATTGTTCGCTTCTTCTGTAGGCTGATGATGAGCCCCCCCAATTGCTCAATGTACTCTTCGTTGAACAGGTTATGCCAAGAACTGTCACATATAGTATTCACAAATTTATCTCTGCTATCTTTGTAGGCCTTACATTCTAGAATAAAGTGCTGTTCAGTTTCCACTTTCCCAGAATTGCAAAACCTGCAAATTCTCTCTTCCCAAGCCTTCTTCGGCCTCTTCCAATGCCCGGTCTCACAACGAAGTTGGTGAGAGTTGGTTCTCAGCTGAGCAATAAGAAGTTTAGCCCTCCAAGAAATGTTGGCTCCTATGTACGCTTTTTGGAGTTGATCACAAGTGGGGTTGAACTCATTTATATAATATAGTTTCTTCCTCCCGATCTCGCTTCCCCAATTTCTCTTATAGAATTTCTCCATAACAAAGACTTTTATTTCTTTATTATTTGTGGGGCACATATTGAATTGAATATTCCATTTACTCATCCATTTGATGTTTTGTTGCATCCACGTCCTTTTTCGCTTACATAGTGTGTCACTAAAAACAACTTTAGGCCATCTATCCTCTTCCATTTTTTTGATTCTTTTTAAATAGCTTAAAAGGCAAACCATAGCAAGTGCTTCGATGGGAACATCCCCCATTTCACTTAGCATGATGTCATATGGAACAGTGCTTTTGATTTTAAACTTGCTTGTAATCAAGCTCTTTTGGACTCCTTCGATTTGTTTCCATTGTGCTATAGTAGTGCTGCTGGCCCATAATTCGCACCCGTAAAGAACAACTGGCAGCACAAGAAGACTGAACAAGGTTTGAATAGTTTTCCAATCCTACAACTCCGCTTCACGGCACTTATTCTGAAGAGCATAGAAAGCCTTCCACCCACCTAATGTCCTTTTATACCTGTAGCTAGACCAGCTTAGCTTTTTGTTGAAATCAATGCCAAGGTATTTATAATCCGCAACCCCTTCGAGAAGACTTCCATTGTAATAAAATTCATGTTGATGTTGTTTTTTATTATTAGAGAAAATCATATCCTTAGTCTTGCTGATATTGACCTGCATCCCCACCATTCTGCAAAAGCGCTCAAGAGAAGATAGATGGTCTTGCAAACCACAGGCAGATTTGGCAATTAAAATGAGATCGTCCGCATATAAGAGCAGCTTTATAACAAATTCACCTAGCTGAATGCCTTCACCCTTTTGCATGTTTAACCACTCTTCCAGTTTGTCAATATATAAACCAAATAAAGTAGGAGACAAAGGGCAGCCCTGTTTGACCCTGATTTTCACTTTCACCTCTTCGTACATCCTATGAACAACAGCTCTGAGATGCCTAGGAATCCCTAATTCTTCCATCTTGAACCAAAGTTTGTCTCTCGGAACGGTATCAAAAGCCTTTTTGAAGTCAACAAAGCAACAAAAAACCTCTTCCTTTTTCTCCCACTCTTTTTCAATAATGTGTCTCAGAGTGACACAGTGATCCACTGTCGAGTGCTTTGGCCTAAAACCAGCTTGCCCTTTAGCACGTTTATGGTTTTCTTCTGCTCATTTGCTGATCCTAGTTTCTATCATGCTACCAAAAAGTTTAGCAAAGAGGGGATTGATCATTATAGTCTTGTAGTTGGAGGGATTGTTAACATCACCACTCTTAAAAAGTGGTATTGCAAGGCTGATTGTCCAATCTTTCGGAAACCCTTCTTGGCAGATTTTGTTGAAGATTTCAGTGATGTGCGGTGCAAGAGTTTTCATACCCCACTTCAAATATTCGGCTTGAAGTGCAACAATATCTTTTGCTTTACCTCCACCCAACTTCTTAATCCCTGTCTCTATCTCTTGCACAGTGAAAATGTTTGTAGTATCGTTGACCAAAGGTCGCTGTCCCACTCCACCCTCTTGTTCATAAAGTTTTTTAGCATATTCAAACCATTGGGTGGCAGTAATCTTATTTTCAGTTTGCTTTCTCCTTGGTTGGAGTTCTTTCCAAAAACGTTTGGGGTTATTTTTGCCCAAGAAAATTAGCTCCTCTCTCCTTGTGAACATAAAATCAGTTTTTTTCTTCTTTAGGATCTATTTGTAGGCCTTAATGTCAAGGTTAGTTTTATTCGACTCCCTTTGGTTTCTCCTAGCCCTCTTGCATTCCTTGTCAAACCATGCATTGGTTGGAAAACAATTAGTTTCAGATTTTCTATTTTTTGCTCTCTTGCATTTTGAAAGAGCCTCGTGAATCAGATTTGATAAGTCGTGATTGTTAACACCATGCTTATACATAGGGTGTCCCATACAAAGTTCCTCAAGAGTAGTTCTAAAAGTGTTACTATTTTTTGAAGTTAACAAAATTTTGCCCTGAGAAGGTGGGTGTTAAGGGCCTTGGATTTTTGCCCCAAGCCGCCTATCCTTTACCCAATACAAATTTATGTACAACGGTCTATGATCTGATTTTAGATCCCAAATGTGTTTTCCAATTTCAACTTCTTTAATATTTTTATACAAATTCTGCAAACAAATTACATAATCTACCACACTTGCCCCATTGTATGTGTTGCAAGTGAAATTGTTCGACTTAGCCCATCTAGCCAAACCATTACAGATTATTAGATCAAATGTACCACATAGAGTGATCAATTCTTCCCCAAAATGATTGCAACCTTTAGCATATTCGGTTATTCTTTCCCATTGCTGATTTCTCTCTTCTGTGAGCCAAATAGGGTTATCATTGACTTCGGAGCTGAAAATACTTGCTTGCCAATTTGTTGTCCTAGCATTGAAATCTCCAACAAGAAGAACATCCCCACGCTGCGAAAAAACAGCAACATCTTTCTTTAACGCAGCATAGGGGTCATTGTGATCTAAGCCACACTTTTTATAAGTTTTAGATACTTGTGGAGCAAAGTAACAGGCTGCGATCCTGAGAAGAGTGTTAATTTTCCACGATTTTGAACCATATAAATTGTTTATTAGAATCAGTCTTTTCCAGCTGAATGGCACGACCTTCTCTTTCTTTTACTAGAACCATTATACCTCCATGACTTTTACCATTTCCCGTTGCCTCATTCCACACTGCGATCTTCCAGTAGCCTTCAAACAATGAGGTCTTACATCCCTCATGCTCATGTGTCTCTATGAGACAAATAATGTCTTTGCCTTCCGCGATAGGTCCTAACCCAAGCCCACGTCTCCACGGATAACCTCTGCAATTCCAACAAACTAAACTTAAGGACCCCTGGGTTAAGCTTGATTGCTATTTGTTTTGATGTGAAAGACTTGAAGTTGAGTTTTTATCGCTAAGCATGATTGTGGATCTTGTGGTATCGCTGCATGTTAAGGTGTTTGTTGCCGTACCTTTGTTGCCTTCTTGCTGCCCTTCATTGGAGCGGTGGCCAAAATGAGCAATAATTGCTTTTCCCTTGAACATCCAAGCTCTTTTGCCTTCATTTCTAGCTGTTCTGATTTTTTTCATTTCCATCCTTCTTTCTACTTGCTGTCTCATAGTTAAATCCTCCTCTAAAACGAAGCGAGAACCCCTCAAGAGCTATTTTTTGTTAAGTAGATTTTGTTTGTCTCTAATGCTGGGCATAACTACCTTGATTGGCCTATTTCTCTCAACGTATGGTTTGCCAACCCTCCAAGCTTGGTAGATTTGTCCTTGTCACAACAACACATCTTGTAGGAAATCCCTCGTTAAGTCAAGGGTATGTTCGCCTTCCCCATAGTCTTTTATCCCCTTGATAATTATATTGGATGCCCTAAGCTGCCTTTCCTTGACCTCTCCGTCTTGTGTGTTCACACGAATCTTTGCCTCTTCTCTTGCCATATCAAGGTGTTTGCTGTTTTTGTCCCAAGTTTTGGTGACTTCTGCAAAACTTCTCCTCTCCTCTTCAACCTTTGCCTTTCCTAGCAAACTAGTGTGAAGAATCGTTTTCTCCTTATTATGAGATGACGCGGTATTTGCTGTGACCTTGTTTGTTTCCAATGTAACATTCAATTTTTTCCATTCTTCCTTCATGTTCTGCCATTCAAGCTTCCTGGCTGAAAGTGTTTCTTGCAACGTTGAGATTTGAGCTTTTAAAGTGTTGTTATTCGCTGCAAGAGTTTTATTTGCTGCAATCAGCGCCTATATATTGCGGTAACTTTCTTGCTCCTTACCCTCTAGGAGCTCCAACCTCCTCTTGGCCTTCAAAAGTTCTTGCACATAAAGATCTGGGCACCAAGCAAGAGGTGTGGAGGTAGCGCTGTAACTGACAGAATCACCTAATTCGCTGCTACCACACAACTGACTGTCACCACTTAAGTGTGAAGGAGGGCACATTTTGACAGCATCTTTTTGTTTCTTCTCTTGTTTATGCAATCTCTACCTGTGTTTTTGCTTTTCATGTGACCATTTCATGTGAGCAAGTCTACGTTTTAAAATGCTCTTGAACTGTTTAGCATTGACCCAGATATATTTCCCTATCTTGCCAAGTGATTCCATTTTGACTTACCCTAAATGGTTAGTTTCAAAGTGCACCAGAATTTCTTGACCGTTTTTGACCAATGAAATGGTTTGTTTTCCCATAATTTGCATATCCACCGTTTGTTTTCTCATTATTTGTGTATCCACAATTTGTTTTTCCATTGATCAAAAGAAAGAAGGACGAAACAAAAGCTATCAGAAACAAATGTATAAAACAAAACCGGAAAGTGCACCTTGAAACCCCTGGCTTAAAGCCCTGCCACTATCTTGCTGTGGGCTGGGCCCCAGTCTTCGCTTTGCCCTAGGAAACGAGCTGAGAATGCCTGCTGGGCCTGCTGGTTTCCTCGTTTTTAGTCAAACTGCTGTGAAATATATCAAGTCTGGTTCCGTGATATGAAAAGGATGTCCACTGGTCCAAAAAGACATTGATCAGCCCAAAGGCGGCTCACGTCTCGTGAAATATATCATTAGAAGACATAAAAGTCTAGATCAAGTCTGGTTCAATGATAAGAAAAGGATGTCCACTGGTCCAAAAAGACATTGATCAGCCCAGAGGCGGCCCACGTCTCTCTCCCTGCTAGGTACGTTCATTCAGCCCACTGTGAACTAGTAGCCAAACGCGGTACCATGATTGAACAAATCTTTTTTATATGCATTTGCATTTCTGAACCAAAAATTTGCATTCCATAAAAAACAATTGTAAACCCAAATGCGGTAGTCATTGACTTTTTATGTCTACATCATTCCCAGTGTGTTTCACTGAGGCATTCATGTTTCTATTATTATTGTTATCATTGAGACAGAACACTAATTAAGCAGCTCTGCAATCCTCCTCATTCTGCAATGGCTGCCAGTTCTCATGTGGGTCTTAAGCTCACACTAACTGTATACATAAGCCTTTTATACGTTCTGCAGTCAGGAGAATCTGCTGCTAATAAAACAGATCCACAAGAAGGTAATTAGTTCTCTTTAATCCAATTGCGTGTTAAAAATAACTTCGAATTATGATCTTTTTTGGCCCTTCATCCTTATGCTTTCTTGCCTTTGAACAGTTAAAGCACTGGTTATCATAGCAAAGAAGTTGCAATATACAGGGTGGGACTTCGATGAAGATCCTTGCAGTGGGAGGGGAAGTTGGAGTAGGAGCCAGGCAAAAACAACTGCAAACATGGTTAACTGCACCTGCACCTTGGATGGTTGCCATGTTACCCATATGTATGTTGATAATTTTTCTCAGTCAATTGTTTTGTTAGGCTGTTTTTATGGTTCTGTTCAGTGGGATGTTTGATTGCAGATTACTTAAGAGTCAGAACCTCTCTGGAGTGGTTCCACCAGAGTTTGCCAATCTCACATACCTTGAAGAACTGTAAGCATTGGGGACTACTTCATCTAGTATTTTGTTGACAAGCAATTTTGATTACACTAACTGTTTGCTTTCTTTCTCAATCTCTCTCTTTCTTCTTCTTTGTCCTTTTTTATATAATAAAATAGAGCTATATTACTTTAAATAAATATTACAGACTATTAAAAAAAAATTGGATTGTATGAGAGCATGCCTCCAACTCCAACACATTAAGCCATCACAGACAAAAGGACCTAGGAAACCAAAATTAAATACAGAAGTCAAAAGACCCATGGCTAGATCAATTACACATTTTAAAATAGAAAATTAAGCCGCCATGGCAAACAATGTAGTGGCAGGTGGAAGATCCCGGTTTGCTTTCTTTTTTGGTTAAGGATCCATATCTACAAGTGTGAAGTTAAAGTTCCAAGTTCGAATCTTAAGGTGGGTAGGGTATGTGTGTCACTTAGTCTAAGCATAGTCAGGTGTGCCGAGTGGTATACTATGCTATAAGCTATCCTGCAATCTAAGCACAGTTAATTGCACAGGGCATGAGGTATTGTGGAACTTATCAGGGCCCTTCATTTCATTTTGCATTTTCATGAGATTAGCTTAAGAAAATGACAGCTAAATTGCCAATAGTCCAAACTTGGCTACCTGCTGTTCGAATCCCAGGCCCGGGAAGTTGCCTTTTCTTTCCTAATGTTCTATTGCAATGTACCATCAGGGAGACCAATCTGTCAGGCGTTTGATGATTTAGAGGTGTCTAGTGATGGAAAAATATTAATTTCAGATTACATATTCCTAAAAAATGTATGACTCCTTGCTTTGGTATGAAAATGAAACATTTTTATATTAATTGAAGATAATAAAATGCAAAAGGCAGCATGGAAAACAGACCCATATTCCAAAAATGTTGTGTCACCTGTCTAAAGCAGCATCACAAACTGTATCACAACACAGCATGGCCTCACAAGAAATGAGACAATGTATACCCCAGAACAGGACCAGGATGTTAAGTAAGCAAAGGCTTTGGACGTAGGTTATTATGCAACAAATTGCACCAAGCAAGCCAATTGAATGCATCGTTTAGCAAAAGAAAAAGATTTATGATGCGTGATCTCCACGGAGAAGACGGATTTTGAAAATTAGAACCCAAGTAACGAAAGCAGGTCAGTAGGACTGAAATACATGGCCAAGGGTAACAGCATAGTGAAATACCTATTAGAAGGGGAAACTGTGTGAAAAAAAAAAAAAAAAGGCGATGGAAAGACATCAAATACAAATGTACAAAATTAGTAGAAGGGATACAAAGTATATCTCAAGAAGTAGGGAAGTAAAATGTAATATCTTCTAAGTCAACACCAAGTGCCTGTTGGATAATATATCTCGGAGGATGGTCTATGCTAATAGGGCCCTGAGGAGGAATCCTATGTGGCATCAAAATATTACCAGTAGTAACCGTTGAGGAAGCTGATGAAGAAGAAACTGACCAAGAAGCACTCGTAGTGATCCAACGATTTATGTTGGTCATACCAACGCTTAGTTCACTAAAATAGATTTTAACTATGAATTACTAAAATCAAAAGATTAATCTGCTGTGCCTAAGTGCCCTGCTTGTGAAAATCAGCATTAATACACAGATTAATTGTTTCCTATAGTGATAGAAATAAAATGAACATAAGAAATTGAGCAATGAACATGAAAAGAAGTAAACAACAGCATACACATCACCATGAACACAAGTTTACCCTAGAGAAACTTGGGTGGGTGAAAACACAAGCAAAAGATGGGGATATGCCTCCTTTCCAATCACCAATTTGCTTGAATACAAGTCATAGCTCAACTATGAAGCATCACAAGACAATTTTTAGATGATAACGGACTGCTACAATGACCTTCACACATACTCTGCATCAAATTCACTACTCAAGACTGATAATTCAGATTTACGCACTTCCTACACTATGCTGCAACACTACAACAAACTAGATGATTTTCGATGGCCATGCGCCCTTATATATGCTTCAAACTTGTTAACACACCATTTTAGACTTTTTCTGAGAATATGGAACTCAATTGACGGGAAAATGAGTTATTTATCCTTAAATTTCAACAGTTGTATCCTCATTATATCTTATCATGATGGCCTGGACACATGCTGAACCTGTATTTATGCCTGCTAATGAGTTCGGCCCAGGCCAAACGTGTCCATTTTTCCCTGACTAAGTGTCACGAGTTCGCTAGGGGCTGAACTTGTGACAATGTCCTCCTAAACATCTGAAATTGCCATGGGGTTCTTGGGGGTCTAGGCATTCTTGAGGACCTCTTCCTTGGTCCAATTTTATATTTGCATCAAATTGACTCATCCACAATGTCTCATCCATGCTTGTTCTTGTTTTGTCATCTTTCAATAATTGGCATGTCAATTTTGAGTATGAGCACGAAGGCGATAAAATCATGTTCTATAAATCTTACTAATCAATTTTGGATCATACCTCCCAATTCGAGAGATTGTTGGTCCCCAACAACTTAGATACATAGGAGTTAATGGTATAATTCCTCCACTTTCTCCTTGGTCTACCATTTTGCCTTTCTTGGGAGCTGCCTCTTCAAACTAGACATAGGAGATCATGGTATAATTCCTCCACTATCTCCTTGGTGTACCATTTTGCCTTTCTTGGGAGCTGCCTCTTCAAACTAGTCTTCTAATGTTCATGTTCCCCTCTTCTAGTTGTCCTCACTGTATTATTGGAATTTGAATTAATAAGGTGCATTAACCTTCATTTAGATAAATTGAATGGAATATAACAAAATGTTATAAGTCAACTTCTGACAAACAGAGTGTGTAAAATGCTGAATTCAACAAAGTGCAATTGAAAGAAAAAAGATTAACTATGAACCAAATAGAAAACTTAGTTGTTTACTATCTATGTGCTGACTGTGTAAAACTAACAGATGTCTATAAATCATTGATAGAGACTGATTCTGCAAGTGCACAGAGACTGGGACTGAAGCTGATGAAGGTTAGAATCGTCCAACTTGGGTCAAGGTCGACTGCCACTATTGAGCTGAACTGGTCGATCTCGACCTTTGTTGAAAACTAGGAAACTCAGGTTATGATCATTTGCGACAACTTGACTCATGCATGTTTGCGGATATTTGACCTTTAGATATGTGTGAAAGCTCTGTAAATGACTTCTTTAAAGTTGAAACCTTAATAAGGTTGAACTGACCCCGATCACCCCCGTGATAACTAAATGCTATCTACATATCCAATACTTCGAAGATAAATTAAATCTATGTAGTTCTCCCACTTAGAGTGCTTTGTGAAATTGTGCTTCTTTGACTATATGAATGCATCTAGAAATGACTTGAATACTTGATCATGCTTTGCTTTAGCTTGGATAAATCAGGTTCTTGACTTGGCTAAGGACTCCTTCAAATGATTAAAATTAGAATTGGGAACAAAAGGGAAGCTTAGATCAATGTGCAATACTGTAAGTATGTCTCTTATTTGAAATTGCGAAGTGATAGAATAAGTGACTTGAGTGTGCTTTTATAGCAATCCAAAAAGGGAAATTATCGCGCTACCTATTTTAAAAATACGGATCAATCTGTAAGGAATGAATCGAATTTGAAAATCGATTGTTAGAAAGATTAAGGCCAGGTTAGACTCATAGGGGTCAAAAATGTCTGACACTATTGACTCATATTGGTTCATCTTGTCCTACAAAGAAACATGTAAATTTTGAGATCTGGAATGTCCATACAAATGCTTAGAGGGGTTTTTAACAATTATAACATTTATGTATGTGTCAGATAACAATTTAGAAAATAAATAGGTCTATATATGTACTTAGAATAGAGTGAGGTGGTTAAATAGGTCCAAATTAAGTGCCAAAGTCAATTAAAGTAAAATAAGGCAAAACTGACATTATCAAGTATTCATGACCAAACTTAAATGAGTACAATTGCCTCTCTTTAGTCTAAAAATGAAATTACTAGAGTAAATAAAAAATATACCTGAGTGTGCAAGACACACATTGCATTTGAGCAGATATTCCAATCGTGCGGGGCACTTTAACTTAGCAAACCCAACAAAACATGTGAAGTAGTTATTTTGTTCTTTTGAAAACTAAAAATTGAAAAACCTTGATTTGAAAAGTGAAAAAAATTGAATTTTGAACATTTGAAATTGAAAAGAGAGCAAGGGAGGAATACACATGTACATGTAAAATCAATGTTGCTTTTGTAACTTTGCTTATAGAATTTGTTGGTTCCCATGAAACACTTGGAGAAAATTGGTTTCTTAGCTGAACTAATGGAGAATTTAAGGGTGATCAATCCTCAAAATTAATATTCACTTGTATAGAAAATGAAACACATTGAGGGATGCAAAAATCTCAATTTATTTTGTTGGTCTTCGTAAACCCAAGACGTGAAAAGGATTGAAATCCAAAATGGATTTACAGACACAATGTTAAAAAGTGTTGAACTTCTAAGTTATACGTTATGCATTTTAACTGAACCAACTATTGTAGATGGCTTGTAGATTCAATTGTCAATTTGTTTATGAATGCATGATCAATAGAGAATGGAGAACATCTATGCTCCTACCATCCACGCAGATAGCAAATAGTATTGAAAGCATGGCATGAATCTTTATCATGACCCCTGAATTTTGAAAAATAACAGGTACATGAATTTTTATCATGCTGCCATTAGTAAATGTAGAATTTGTAACTGTATGTAAGTGCAAATTTGTAAATTTTGTTTGAAAGTTGTGCATGAATCTATATCATGCACCCAAAATTGTGTAAATTTGTAATTCTTTCTTGCAATATGAGTGTATATGCACCCATAATTTGTGTCAATGATTGAATTTGAATCATTTTGAAACCTTTGAAACTGTAGTTTGTATTGAAAATTGGTTTTTGCTCTTGAATAGGCTTATCTTATGTATGAAAACCCATTGAAATGCCCCCTTTTTAAGGTGATGGAATTGATTTTGAAAATTATCATCTCAAAATAAAAGTTAATTATAACATGAAGATGTAATCATTGAATAATGTAGCATATATGAAAAATATGTTAGCATAATAAAATATGTTGTTTGAATTATGTATATAACATATGAGGTAAGGCCTATAGAAATGTATCAATGAAGCTCATAGTAATAGAATGTAGAGTTAATGCTACAAAAAACACATCCTCTTATGAAATTTGAAACATATTCTTGCATTTTTTTCCAATAGGCATACCTTTGCAAATTTTATAACGTTTTTGCCACCCTAAATTTCAAGCCTTCTTTGGAGATGTGAGATTATCTCTTGAGTTGGATTCTTTCATCCCCTGGCACATAATTTCTTCGACTTGTACAGCATCCCTTCCCTGAGGTGGTAGTCTTCTTTGGCTGAAAAATATACACATTTTGATCCTTGCAAGTTCTGATCTACCTCCCCAAAGTATTAATCTTGGCATGCTCCTCCCCATATGCTTTATGGATGAATGAATCAAGCTGATATATGGTGCCCGAAGTTCAAATCATAGACATGAATCATGTGATCTTAACCATGGGGCCAAGGTTAGCAGCTCGAAGGATAATCCCATAATTTAGCTAGAAAACTATGGGTTGTACAACATGAGATGGGAAATTATAGCAATAGTAAATTAAAACACATTCAAATGCATTATATTTGCATAATAGTACTTGTATTCAATGAAAAGGAATAAAGTACATGGGTGTACAATGTTCAGCCACATTGAGAAGGAGGATTTTTGTGAGTAGAGTGGGGGAGACACTTCCTAAGTGACTTTCTTAGTCTGTCATCAAAGAATATAGAGGATCAATTTGAAGTTAGATACTCGGGGAATGATAAAATTTGTGCTTATTATCTCTAGTGTTGTTGATCCCCTTAGGGTCGAATAGAAATGCAATATATATATATCATTACAAGAAGGAAGTTACAAAAGATGATTATAAAACGGTAAATCTTCGACTCGAGTGATGGTTCATCTTCCTGTAGATGCAGTGTTTGGACTTTCAGTATCGCAGTTTATTGGTAGTTCCTTTGACACGATGCAAACCCAGAAGTGCCAAATAACATGTCGCGAAACAATGAAAAGCTGCTATGTGGTTGTAATGTTTTGAAGGTCTTGTGTGGTGCTGGAGGGCTGCATGGTATGCCAGAAGGCACTGCGCAAGAGTACGCGAGGCTAGGAAGCTCAAATTCCTTAAGAGGAGTGCACGAACGGAAGCCGTTGTGCACAAATCAATATGTTCATTGATTTGTGACTAACACCTTTCTTATATTTAATGAATGAATGAATCTGTTGAAGGAAACCCATCCACTTATATTTCCTTGCTGCAATTTTATTTGTGCTTACATGTTTTGAAGAGGTTAATAATCAGTATAAATAATTGTTGCTTTACCCAACAAGTAATGCTTCCATTTCTTAAATGCTTTTACAAAAGCATACAATTCTTTATCATAAGTGGGATAATTCAAAACATTTATACTTAAGAACTCTAACTGAAGAATTCCCTGTTTATAAAAAAATGAATTGTAGGCTCAATCTGATCAACTTGTAATTCTGCAAGCGCTCTTCTAAGCCGGTTGCTTCAAATGCCCCTTTTACTATTGCACTATATTTTTATTCTATAGAAGAAAGTGAAACTGCATGTTGTTTCTTGTTGATCCAAGAAATTTCCCTTGTTCCTAGACTAAACACATAACATGTTGTAGACTTATTGCCATCCATGGATCCTACCCAATCCGAGTTTAAACAGCCACATAATTGAAGCTCCTTGCTCTTACCATATATAATGTCGAAATCTAATGTTTCCTTCACAAATCGTAGTGCCCTCTTTGCTGCTGTCTAGCATTTTGTTTTTGGTATTGTAATAGTTGGGAGATATAGTTGACTGCATAGCAAAAGTCAAGGCTAGTGTCTATAAGATAGATCAAGCTGCCTTCCTCATTGGAAATCTAGAGGACTAAGTATATATGTACCAAATGAAGGGATTTCAGGTTCTAGGGAAGAAATATATGGTGTGCAAACTAAAGAAAACTCTTTATGGTCTAAAGTAGGGTTCAAGGGCATGGTACTTCAACATTGACAGATATTTGGGAGAATAGGGATTCAAAAGAAGTCCTAACCCCAATTTCTACATCAAAAGCGAGAATGGTGATGTGATGATTCTAGTGGTATATGTTGATGACATCATCATCATAGGCAGTGAGGTTGTAGTTATTGAAAAGATAAAATCAAACTGTTGTTGGAGTTGAAGGAGGGGTTTCCAAGTTGCATCTTGTGGATGCATCCCATGCTATTGGATTAGAAACTCAGAAGTTGACATGGGTGCCTATCAAAATAGCTTCAGGTTCAAGAAGGAGAGAGCCTTTTACACTTGCTCAAGAAGCACTATCTAAGTTGTCACATTATGGTTAAGGACTTTCTTCAAACAAAAGACATGAAAAAGTAAGTGAACAAGCAAAGAGGGTGGAAGTTCCAACTTGTAGATGACAAGACCGATTTGTTGAAGATCCTTATAAGGTCTATAGAACTTGGAAGCAAGTTTTAAATGACCCTTTATCTTGAGAGAGGACTATTTATTAGGTTGTAGTCGGATGAAAACTATATCTCTAGGTTGGAAGGTGCGTTCAAAATGGGCTTGTTCTGTTTGCTGCTTCATGTGATTTTGTGCCATGTGGAGATTGTCCTTGAGAAGGTGACAATATTGTCTCGGGTGTTGAGGATATTGTCGACTACATGCACATGAGAACTGCCTAGAAGATAAGTTAGAAGAGATTGTGGCTTTTGACCATAGACAACTTTATAAGGAGTCATCCTGGTGGTTGTGTTGTACCCCTGTTCTGCGAGTGGTAATCACTTGACCCATTGATGTTGTTGATCAGAGGTAAAACAATGAAGATATGTTTCCATACATTTATTGACAATTTCAGTTTGGTCATCTATTTTTAGGTGGTAGTGTAATGTTCCCCAAAAAAGATGATTAGCTGAAAATTAAGAATATGTATAAACCCCACTTCAAATTAGAAAATTTATAATTTAATTGCAGCAAACCCTAGCTGTCAATAACCTTTCAAATACACCTCAAAATTACTTAAAACTATGCCAAACCCTAAGCAATTAGTGTTTGCTCAAAATATGAAAAAATAACCCTTCAAAATCAGATTTCCTTCTTCAAACCCTAGGCATCCTTGGCTGTAAAATACATCTGAAAATTGTAGATGCTTCTTATGCCAAAAATCTTATCAAACCCTTGGTAAATTGCATAAAATATATTTGCAATAAAAGCATATTTTTTTATGAATTTTATGAATATTTAGATGGCTAAAAAAGCTCAAAACCCAAATTGCCAAGCTAAAAAATATGATAAAATTACAAAATTAAATTCAATATAATTTGTCCTTTGCAAGAGGTCCAAACCTTTTCCAAACAAAATTGCCACTATGCAGAAAATTGTGAATAATATCAGAATTGCCCCTAGGGCACAAAAATCACTAAAAGAGTGAGATTTCACTCCCCAAACAAGTCGCCACTCTCTCAATAGCAAGGCGCCAACCTGAAAATAACCAATTGGTGTCTAAAACACCCTTGGATAACTATTTGATTCCAATGATAATCCCCGAATGGAGTTATTTCAAATAAGAAAGATGGTTTTCGTCCCTTAGTTTTGTTTGCTTGAAGGGTTTTGTCTTTAAAGCAATTGGCTTAGCGTTTGCGTGCTAATAGACCAAATTTTCAATATTCAAAACATGACATGCTCTCACCAAATGATTCCTCTTCACTTTTGTAGCCCTCCAAGTGTGGCACCCAAAAAGAGGAAGGGAGGGTAATATAAAAATTGATTTAAAAGACCTTTCCTTATGATCTTTTCTTAAATTCACTTAAGTTTTTATGACCCTTAAAAGTTCCCTTTTTAAGTGAAACAAGAAACATAAAGTACTTTTCAAAAAGGTTCTTTTACATATTCAAATAAAACATTTAATACTCACTTCTTTTTATACTTGTCCCTTAGCCCTTGGGAAGGGTTTTAAGGTTAAGGGTTTTCCATGATATCCCTATCAAAAGAGGGACATGACAATCCTCCTTGTCCAAAATTGCTTGTCCTCAATAAATAGAAATAGCCAAATTACTATCTTCACTGTAGGTCTTATGCCAAACTCGAACCTAGGCCCTTCCCAAAGGAAAGACCCCTCTTGGTGATGCCTTCTATAGCTGCATATGAAGTTCTTTTGTTGCTTAAGCAAGCTGAAAATGCAAAACCAGCAGAACCTCATGTTGTCATCTCTTAATTTTGAACTCACATGTTCAAGAAATGCCCCTAAAATGCTGAAAGAAAAAAAATCCTCAATTTTGCCATCACAAGGGTGGCTGGAAAATGGTATTCCAGCTAGGTAGTTTTCAAGTGTTAGGGCCTTGATCACCCCTATGTCCTTACCTGCACATGAAGCAAACATGTTAGACAAAATAATCATTTTCCCCTTCTCTTTTGTGTTGTTGACAATGATTTGTTTGGGGAGTATGGTTGCAAATTTATGAATGTCATGAAGGATGCAGCCCCTATCAATCTCCTTATCTCTCCATCTAATGATTTTTCCATTTACCACTTTGCTGCCCCAAGTGTAAACCACTTTATGCAACTCATAAAAGCTGCATATACGCTTGATTTTATCCTTCACATTCCTTCAATGAAGTATCCAAAGCGCTGGAAACTCATGTAAAAGTGTTAATTCTACTCTTGACCCACAAATTCATTTGTATCTTTGTATTGGAGTGAACCAACTCCTTTGCCAACCATCTATCCTGATTTTCCATAATCTTGCAATTCTTTGTTGAGGTTAAACTATTTATCACCAAAGTGTCGTCCAACAACTCCTTAGTGTTTTGGAAGAGTAAAACAATAATTGGATTTGTGCCTTTAGAAGAAAATTTACCTTTCCTTGCAAAATCAGACTTTGTAGAGGGCTGTCCATTGCCCCTTTTTACCTTGTTCCAAGTGCATATATTCAACTGAAGTGGTCAATTTATTTCGTCATTACTATCATCATCAAGGTCCTTTTGGTTTCAAAGCTTGGAGTGTTTTTAACCAACTGAATTGACACATTATTGGGCATGTTTCCAAATCGTATGCTAGGCTGGAATGACATACAATACTCATAATTTTCTGAATGCACTTGAAAATTTCTCCCTATGTCATTTTCAGATTTCTTAATTCTCCTCAAATATGGAATTCTAATTCTCCACAATACCAATTTTATGCACAAATTTTCAAACTTGGCAAAAAAAAGAATTACATAATCATTTCCATACCTTGGAAACCAACTAGCAATGAAACCCTTTCCCACTTTTCTTCCACCCCATATGCCATGTATGAGATTTTTTTCCTCCATGAGAATTATTTGTTCCAACTCAGAAAATTCCATTTGCCTAGCTGCCTCTACATGAATTTCTCTATGTATCATGCTCTCCATTCTTTTGGACATTGCCCCCTTGGATGCCCCATCTTGCAAACCATGTAATATCACTTCCTTCTCATTGGCATCAAATTTGAGCTCCCTTGTTTGGTAGTTTTGGGTGTACTTCTTGTTGTCAACTTGGAGTTGCACCCTGAATCGAAGACATGCTGAAATGGCTAAGCCTCTCTTTAGTTGAAACAATGGGATCTTCTCACGAGGGTGGGTGTCTCAATGGTGAGAAGAACATCCAGAGAAGGCTAGTTCCTGTAAGATGTATCTATGAGGATCTCTACTTTGTGTTGCGGACTACTATGGAAAAGAGAGAGAAACTTGAAGGAAAAATCCTACCTAATGACGGTGATACACCAGAATGTTGATCCACTCTACTTGGAACCTTGAACACTGAATCAAACAAGGAAAAATGAAGACCTTTGATTTCAATTGATCACTATGCATAAGTATTTCATGAGAAGGTTCGATCCAATGACAAAAAACGTGAAGAAAAACGATGGAGAGAGGTCTGATACAAGACACTTTGTAGCCACCTAACATCCATTTACAGCTTCATCAAAAGACATAAAACATTGAACATGACCTGCATAACATGATAAGTTAGCAACTAGGTATGAATTAGAATTTGGGAAGGGAGAGAAATCTACCATATATTCAAATTGCTGAACAAATGTACACTATGTCAGCACTTGAAATCTGAAAGGATAGTCCTATTGATTAAAGAGATTATACAACTCACCAATGACAGAGTCTGGTTTTACCAAGAGAGGGATGGATTTTACAAGGCTGAAAAGCCATTAATATAAAAAATTATAAAAAGCCAAGAGATTGGCGCTGGAAAACAGAGGGAGTAAACTCAAACCAACTTTACAAAAGTCTATTTTGTCTTGCATGAAAATTCCTTGCGTTGAAAAAGAAAAAGAAGAAGACAAGCTTTGGATGCATGAAATCTATGAATAGATGTCTTGACTTGAAAACCAGTCAACTCCAAAACAAGAGTAGTTAAATCCACTCGAACTGTTGAAACGTTTGAAAGTCTTCCCTTTGCATGAAATCAATGCAAATGCCAAATTGAGAATTACGTTTGAACCGTCAGAACGTTCCAAGATTTGAAACAAATGAGAGTGCGTGCATAGAATTTTTCGCTGTTTGAAACGTTCAATGTTTTGCCCGTTCATCATGCAAAACAACTCTATTTTCAGAACTAAAAGCATGCTTGTTTTCTTAAATGTGTTCACTTCGTTGGAGTCACTCACGTTAGTCTGTGCATGATCTTTGTTCATCTTGCCTTTGTCTTTATTCTGTGTTTGTTTTATTCACTGTTCATGCTTATGTCCATGTTCAGTTCTGCTTCAGTCTTTGCTCATGCTTTTCCCGTGTTTTGCTTTAATTCAGGATTCAGACTTTATTTTGGTCGGGCCTCTGTGTTTATATTTTCCTGTGCTTGACATAAAGAATTACGTTTGAACCATCAGAACGTTTCAAGCTTTGAGACAAACAAGAGTGTGTGCATGAAATTTCTCGCTGTTTGAAACGTTCAACGCTTTGCCCATTCATCATGCAAGACAGCTCTATTTTCAGAACTGAAGCATGCTTATTTTTTTAAACGCGTTCATTTCAATGGAGTCACTCACGTTACTCTGTGCATGATCTTTGTTCATCCTAACTTTGTCTTTATTCTGCGTTTGTTTTATTCACTATTCATGCTTATGTCCATGTTCAATTTTGCTTCAGTCTTTGCTTATGCTTTTCTCGTGTTTTGCTTTAATTTGGGATTCGAGCTTTATTTTGGTTGAGCATCTGTGTTTATATTTTTCTGTGCTTGGCATTTTCTTTTCACTTTTTTGGCCTTTGCTTATGCCTTAGCCTTCAAGCTTTTGGTTCTTTGCTTGTGGACTTGTCTTTTCTATCGGGCTTTTTGTCCCTTCCGAATTCCTTCGGAGTCCGAAGGAATTCGTTTCTTTGTGCCTTTGTTTTATCTTTATCGGGCTTTTCCCTGGGTATCTTTCGTTAGGTCTTTTTCTGAAATCCTTTGGACAAAAAGTCCGAAAGAATTTTTTCCTTTGGCTATGTTTCCTCGAAGGGCAAGTGCCCTTCGGGAACTTTGTTTTTGCCCTTCGATTTATAACGTTGCCCTCCGCAAGGCTTTTGCTTCCCAAAAATGCCCTTTGGGCTTTTTTATTTGGTCTTTTTAGTCGCCTGGTTGCGTTTTGCAAGGGTAAGGTTCTTCTAGAAGTGTCCTTCGAAAGAATGGAAAAGGTCCTCTTGTCGCCAAGTGACCTCCGCAAGGGCTATTTGTCCTCAAATGTGCCTTTCGAAACTTTTGAAAGGGCCCTGCCATTGACCAAGTGCCCTCCGTAAGGGCACTTCTTCGGAAAAATTGATTTTGTCATTCGAAACTTTTTCCCAGGTCTTCTTCATGCTTGAAGTGTCCCCCGCAAGGGCACATACCCTTCGGAATTCTTGAAGGGCACCTGGGCTTTTTGAAATTTTCCTTTGGATGAATTGTCTTGACTTGGAAACCATAAAGTGAACCAACCCGAAGGGTTATACCCTTCGGGACTTTTGAATTGGACCTTCCCGAAGGGCAGGTGCCCTTCGGGTCTTTTCAACTGTGCTTTTCCCTTTTCCTTCGGACAAAAAGTCCGAAGAAAATAAACTTTGAACGACTGTCACTTAGTCATTTTTTCGGACTTTTACATAGTCCTTTGAGAGCTCTTTCTCTCGGACAAAATGCCTGAAGAAATAGTCCACCTCTTATAGCCCGAAAAAATCCTTGAGAAGACAAAATAAATAAACTTATAGCTTATATGTCTTGGCTTTTGGCTGTATGTGATGCTTAGAAGAGGAGGAAAACCCTCTCAAACTGCTGTAGATGGCCACTTAGGTGGCTGCAAATGCAAATTTAAGAACCCCAAAACTGATTTACAAGACAAAGTTGGTACCATAGCAAAGTTCCGAATAGTAGGGGTGACAATTTGCCTTGTGGGGGCAAAATTGTCAACTCTCCCCAAGAGAGTGCAACCATTGTATTCCAAGCACAAGGTTAGTTTCTCCAATACCAACCACATAAAAATCATCTTCAATGAGGTGTGTTCCCATCATTATGTTTAGCTTGGGAATTTTAGTGGTACAAGGGATGGTGAAGCCATCCGCCACAGTCACACGAAAACCACTAAATTCAACAGATTGCAATCCACATAAATATAGTAATTTTTTATCAATGAAATTATGTGTGGCTCCACTATCAATAAAAATAGTAACCTCCATACCTTTCAAACTACACTTCAGACGAAAGGGGTAGTACTTAGGGGTTTTTGATAGGGAAGCAAAAGTGCCCTCCAAGTCTTCTCCACCAAAAATTTCCACATGCTCCTCATCATAGGTGGCTGCCTCTACATCCTCATCTTCTCCATCTGAATGCACTTCAATATAGAGCACTTGACCTTTTCCACGACAATGGTGACCTGGTGACCAAGGGTCTTTGCAATCAAAACACATGTCTTCCTCTTCAATTCATTTCTTGTTTCGAAACTCCCTCTTGGCAGCTCTCTTTGCTTCCCCAAAAACTGCTGGTTTGGCCTTCCAAACTGCCCTATACCATGCTGATTGGGCTTATCCAATTGCCCCAAAGGAGCTGATCTAGGTGGCCCAAAAATGTTGTCCCTTGGCTGCCCCTATTTGTTGTCTTTTGGCTGTCCATAAGGCTTAAAAGAATTAGCTTTCTGAAAATTAAAGGACAGAATTTTATCTTGTGGCTTTGAGGACTCAAGATCAAGTGCCTTTTGAATGGCTCCTTGGAGGGTGGAAGGATCAAAAGCCTTGACCAACCCTCTAATCGAATCAGTCAAACCTTCCATGAAAAGAACCAGTAACCTTTTTTCTGAGACATCCGTCATCATAACCGAAAGCCTTTGAAATTCAGTTAGATAACCTTCCATTGTGTCTTTTTGCTTTAGTTGAGCCAATTCTCTAAAATGCAATTCCGGATCAGCCTTATCAAATCGCGCAATAATCCTCTTATTAAATTCCTCATATGACGAAATGATTTGGTGGCCTTGAGTAACCAAACGATGATACCACCATTCATGGGCAGCCCCTTCCAAGTGCAAGGTATCAAACTGAATGGCCTATTTCTCCAACATAGGCCTTAGCAAAAAATATGTATCCACCTTTTGGATCCAAGCCCTAGCTGAAATTTTGGGGGAACCATCAAAATTTGAAAGTGCAAGCTTACCCAAAGCATGGTGGAGTCCTCCTTGGCTGCCCTTGTATTTTTGGCCAGCTCTATTGCCTTCCATTCAACCATGCTTCCAAGAAGTGAAAGTTGAAAAATCCATTTGTTCCCTAAAAGGGACTGGATATGTCACGTATTCATCATAATCTTTCAACAAAGTGTCCCTCAATGAGGGTTGTGTTTGTCCTCTGGGAATGGTTGCTTCATCCTGCAAGAAGGTAGGTTGGTTAGGCCTAGTGAAGCTCCTCCATTACCCTTAGAAGGCTGATCTATGACGTTATGACTTCTTGAAGCACTGCCATCTCTATTGGATGGTTTGTCACCCTTTATCTCCTTCATAGTTCGCACAAATTCTAACATCATGGCCGTCATTTGTTTTTGGGCTTGTGTGTACTTGTCAAGCCTTTGTTTCTGTTGTCAATCAGACTCGCACTCTTGTGAAGGTAATTTCAGGCCTTCACAGTCTGTTGAAACATGGAAACAATCCTAGGTTGTGGGTGACCTAATTAGTGGATTGAATCTCTAGATTCTAAGGGCTATCTCCCTTTGTTGTATCAATCAGGGTCTTACTCTACGCTACAAGCTGCTTGGGAAAAGGGAAAAACAAAACTTGAAAGAAAAACCTATCTAATGATGGTGATACACCTGAATTTTGAGTTGACCCATTCAATCTGAGCTCCTAAAAACACTGATCTAGACAAGAAAAACACTGAACTTTCAAATCCAATTGACCAATATGCATAAGTATTTCATGAAAAGGTTTTATATGGTGATTAAAGCTTGAGGGAAGTGATGGAATAGGCCCGATTTAAGGCACTAACAACCCACTTGCATCCATTATAACTTCTGTCAAAAGACATCAAACACAGAACATGACCTGCATAATCTAATCAACTAGTAACTGGATAAGAATCAGTGCATGTCAATAAAGAAAAATTCTATCACATGTACAAATCGCTAACATAAATACACTATACCAACAGTTAGAAATTGAAAACAGTCCTATTAAAATTGAAAAAGGTTACAACTCAATCTTTGACAGAATTTTTGGTCTTGTTAAAAGAGGGATACAATTAAAGGCTAAAAAGCCAACTTATATAGAAAAGTATACAACAGCCAAGAGATTGGCGCTAAAAATAGAAGAAGAGGTCAACTCAGTCCAATTTGTGTTATTTCAGCCTTCAAATAAAATCTATTTTTGTCTTATGCCTCACATGAAAGCTCTTTGGCGTTGAAAATGGATGGTGGGCTCAAGCTTGAGTCAAAACTTCCAACAGTGATGCTATGCCAATCTTCAACTATAGAACTCTTGAGCTGTTGGAACGTTTAAAAACTTTCCTTTGCATGAAATCAACGCCAAAACTGAATTTAGAACTTCACTTGAACTGCTGAAATGTTTACAAGTTTTTTTTTGCATGAAATCAACGTCAAAACTGAATTTAGAACTTCGTTTGAATTGCTGAAAATGTTTGAAAGGCTTGAGACAAACAAGAGTGCATGCATGAAATTCTATGTTAAGCTCTTCAATGTTAAACTCCTTGAGTCATTCATGCATTTGAGTCTCTGTTTTAGAACTGAAAGAGTCGTGTTTGAAACGACTGCATGTCTTGGACGTGTCTAATCCTGCTTTGGGCCACGTTGCATGTTCTACATATAGAGTGTAGAACGTGTTAATCTGTTTATTGGCTGTTGAAATCCTTTGCCTTTTGTTTCTGTTTCTTCGTTTCTATGCATATATTCCTTCTATTTGTCTACGCTATTTCTTTCGTCTTTTTGAAAATGCCTTTTTTCGAAGGGCAGATACCTTTCGGCCTTTTGAAAATGCCCTTCGAACACCTTGAAGAGCCTCTCGAAATTCTTGAAGTGAACTTTCCTGAAGGGCAGATACCCTTCGGGATTCTTGCCAAGTGTCCTTCAGAGTTTTCAAGTGAACCAGCAAATAATGCCATTCGGCTTTTTTGTAAAGAACTTTTCCGAAGGGGACATAGCCTTCAGGGAACTTGTAAAGGGCCCTGTGGGAGAAATGAAGGTGCCCATCGGATTTCTTGAAGACTGCCCCTTTTCCAAAGGGAAGGAACCCTTCGAACATTTGTTTGGTCCATTTGCCGACAGAAAGAACCCCCCAGAAAGGAAAGAACTGTTGACAATTTTACCCTCACAGGGCAAATTGTCACCCCTACTATTCGGAACTTTGCTAGGGTGCCAAGTTTGTCTTGTGAATCAGTTTTGGGGTCTTAAATGTGCATTTGCAGCCACCCAAGTGGCCCATCTACAGCAGTTTGAAAGGGTTTTCCTCCTCTTCTAAGCATCACATACAGCCAAAAGCCAAGACATACAAGCTGTAAGTTTATTTATTTTGTCTTCCCAAGGATTTTTTCGGGCTATAAGAAGTGGACTATTTCTTTGGACATTTTGTTCGAGAGAAAGAGCTCTCAGAGCACTGTGTAAAAGTCCAAAAAAATGACTAAATGGCGGTCGTTCAAAGTTTATTTTCTTCGGATTTTTGTCCAAAGGAAAAGGAAAAGCACAGTTGAAAAGACCCGAAGGGCACTTGCCCTTTGAGAAGGTCCAATTCAAAAGTTTCGAAGGGTACGTACCCTTCGGGTTGGTTCACTTTATGTTTCTAAAGATGCAGACAATTCATCTGAAGGACAATTTCAAAAAACCCGAGTGCCCTTCAAAAAGTTTGGGTGCCCTTCAAAAAGCCCAAAGGGCAATTGCGCTTGTGGAGGGCACTCAGGGGACGAGAGGACCTTTCTTTTTTATTGAAGGGTCATTTTCAGAAACCCCGAAGGGTATGTGCCCTTGCGGGGGACACTTCAAGCATGAAGAAGACCTTGGCAAAAGTTTTGAAGGACAAAATCAATTTTTTGGAAGGACACCTGCCCTTGTGGAGGGCACTTGGTTGGTGGCAGGTCCTTTTCAAAAGTTTCAAAAGGCACTTTTGAGGACGAATAGCCCTTACGGAGGGCACTATGTAGTAAAGTGGACCTTTTTCATTCTTTCGAAGGGCACTTCTGGAAGAACCTTACCCTTGTGGAAGGCACCCAGGTGACTGAAAGGACTAAATCAAAAAACCCGAAGGGTAGTTTTGCGAAGCAGAAACCCTTGCGGAGGGCACCTTTATAAAGTGAAGGACAAAAACAAAGTTCCCGAAGGGCACTTGCCCTTCAGGGAAAGATAGCCAAAGGAGACAAGTTCCTTCGGAGTTTTTGTTCGAAGGAATTCAAAAAAAGACCCAATGGAGGATATACTCAGGGAAAAACCTGATAGAAATAAAACAAAGGCACAAGGAAACGAATTCCTTCGGACAAAAAGTCCGAAGGAATTCGGACGGAACAAAAAGCCCGAATGTTGAATGAATGCCATAAACAAAAGCAAGAAACAAAGCTCGAAGCCCGGGTAAGAGCGTAAGCAAAGGCCAAGAAAAAAAAAGAGAAAAGAAAATGCCAAGCACGGGAAAGAGAAGAGACAGAGAGTCCTTTGAACAATTTGTCCGAAGGAGGAAAACCAAAAAGCCTGAACTTGACTGCAAAAGCCATAAACAGATAGAACACACAACAAAGGAAGCACAGACCTAGATGGAAATACAAGATGAACATGCGCATGAACAAAGGAAAAACAAAGGGAAGATACGTGAAAAAGACAAATACAGACGGTGAACATACTTAAATAGTCCGAGAATACAAGAGCATGCAACAATGATGAACATGAATAGACACGTCCAAATTTGACTGTTCTAATATGTCACCTTCAGTTCTTAAATAGAGGCTCGCTTTGCATGAGAACTCGAGTAGTGGAACAGCAGAAAACTTAAACAAAAGAAATTCCATGCACGCACTTTCGTTTGTCTCAATGCTTGAGACATTTCGATAGTTCAAACGTAATTCTTAATTTGGCATTTGCATTGATTTCATGCAAAGGAGAGACTTTCAAACGTTCTAGCAGTTCGAGTCGATTTGACTACTCTTATTTTGGAGTTGACTAGTTTTCAAGTCAAGACATCTATTTGTAGATTTCATGTATCAAAAGCTTGTCTTCTTTTTCTTCTTTTTCAACGCAAGGAATTTTCATGCAAAACAAAGTAGACTTTTGTAAAGGCGGAGTTGGTTTGAGTTTACTCCTCTATTTTCCAATGTCAATCTCTTGGCTTTATATAATTTTTTATATTAATGGCTTTTCAGCCTTGTAAAATAGATCCTTCTCTTGGTAAGATCAGACTCTGCCATTGGTGAGTTGTGTAATCTCTTTAATCAATAGAAGCACTGTACTTTTAGATTTCAAGTGCTGGCATAGTGTACATTCATTCAACAATTTGCATACGTGGTAGATTTCTCTCCCTTTCCAAATTTTGATTCGTCTAGTTGCTAGCTTATCATATTATGCAGGTCATGTTCAGTGTTTTATGTCTTTTGTTGAAGCTGTAAGTTGATGTTAAGTGGCTGCATAGTGTCTTGTATCAGACCTCTCTCCATTGTTTTTTCTCATGTTTTTGTCATTAGATCGAACCTTCTCATGAAATACTTATGCATAGTAATCAATTGAAATCGAAGGTTTTTCTTTTCCCTTATTTGTTTAGTGTTCAAGGTTCCAAGTAGGGTGGATCAACATTCTGGTGTATCACCGTCATTAGGTAGGATTTCCCTTTCAAGTTTTTTTCTCTTTTTTCCATGGTAGTCCGCAACGTAGAGTAGAGATCCTCATTGATACATCTTACAGGAACCAGCTTTCTCTGACGGTTTTTCTCACCGTTGAGGCACCCATCTTCGTGAGAAGATTCCATTATTTCAATTGAAGAGAGGATTAGCCATTTCAGCATGTCTTCGATTTAGGGTGCAACTCCAGGTTGACAACAAGAACCCTTCGGCAAAATGAAATGATCCCTTTGGCAAAATGAAATGATCTTTTCAGCACTTTGAAATGATCTTTCCCGAAAGAATAAGGGCCCTCCAGAAAATTGAAACAAGCCCAAATCCTTCGGTCAATTGAAAAGCCTATTTTGCTGATACATGCCCTTTAAGAAAATTGTTGAAATGGACCCTTTTTTGAAAGGAAGGAGCCCTTCAGAAAAACTGCAGAGTTCCTCTCTATTTTCTGCCTCTTCCTTTGATTGATCTGGGTGAGACATGTCTTCTGTGTGCAAAAGTTCCCCCACTTTCTTCTTGCTCTTCAAGTAATATCTTATTTCTCCTTCACCTTCTTGCATGTATCATTGCAAAACCCACAACTAGCCAAGATTTGGCTCTGATACCACTGTAATGTCCCCAAAAAGGACGATTAGCTGAAAATTAAGATTATGTATAAACCCCACTTCAAATTAATTTTTTTTGATTTAATTGCAGCAAACCCTAGCTGCCAATAACCTTTCAAAAACACCTCAAAATTAGCTTTAAAATCATGCCAAACCCTAAGCAATTAGTGGTTGCTCAAAATATGAAAAGATAACCCTTCTAAATCAGATTTCCTTCTTTAAATCCTTGGCGTCCTTGGCTGTAAAATAAATCTGAAAATTGTAGATGCTTCCTATGCCAAAAAATCTTATCAAACCCTCGATAAATTGCATAAAATATGTTTGCAATAAAGACATATTTCTTTATGATTTTTTTGAATATTTAGATGGCTAAAAAAGCCCAAAACCCAAATCGCCAAGCTGAAAAAATATGAGAAAATTATAGAATTAAATTTAATATAATTTGTCCTTTTCAAATGGTTCAAACCTCTCCCAAACAAAATCACCACTATGCAGAAAATTGTGAATAATTTCAAAATTGCCTTTAGGGCAAAAAAATATTCAAAAGAGTGAGATTTCACTCCCCAAACAAGTCACCACTCTCCTAATAGCCAGGCACCAACCTGGAAACAACCAATTGGTGTCTAGAACACCTTTGAATAACTAGTTGACTCCAATGATAACCCCCTATTGGAGTTACCTTAAATAAGGATTGGGGTTTTCGTCCCCTAGCTTTGTTTGCTTGAAGGGTTTCGTCTTCAAAGCAACTGGCTTAGCGTTTTTATGTTAATATACCAAATTTTTAATTTTCAAAACATGACATGCCGTCACCAAATGATTCCTCTTCACTTTTGTAGCCCTCCAAGTGTGGCTCCCAAAAAGAGGAAGGGAGGGTAATGTAAAAATTGTTTTAAAAGACCTTTCCTTATGATCTTTTCTTAAATTCACTTAAGCCTTAATGACCCTTAAAGGCCCCCTTTTTAAGTGAAATAAGAAACATAAAGTACTTTTCAACAAGGTACTTTTACACATATTCAAATAAAAGATTTAATACTCACTTCTCTTTATACTTGTCCCTTAGCCCTCAGGAAGGGTTTTAAGGCTAAGGGTCTTCCACGATGCCCCTATCAAAAGAGGGACATGAGAGGTAGTTAGAGTTCATTTTCAGTTGGGTACCCATGTGCTTGAAGATATCCTTTTAGAAGTGACTTGTGAAAACTGAGTCGTGATCAAATACAATAGAAGTTTGGGCAATGGTAGAAGTAGTGTAAAGATGGGCCAAGGCATAGAAATTGGCACATTTAAAGAGACAATTTAACAACACCAAAATGACTGATTTTACACTAGACTTTGGTAAGCCATCTATAATATCCATGGAGATGTCTGTCCCAATGCATTGCAGAAAAGGTACTAGTTGGGGTAAGCCAGGCATTGCCACTATCTCTCCTTTATGATGTTGACATGCATCCAATCCCTAACAAATATGTTAATATCTTACTTGATGCCTGGCCAAAAGAAACTACGATGAACATGTTCATAAGTTTTTAAAAATCTTAAATAGTTTGCAAAAGATGAGGCTTGTAACTCACACAAAATATTGTGTTAGAACTTGGATCCAGAAGTCAAGACGTGGCCTTTGTATGGTAAGCATTGGCCATCCCAACTATAGTTGGGTTTGGATGTAGTGTCAACAAACAAATTTTTGAATGATTTGTTGTGTGACTGTCATTGTTAGATGCCATGCATCCATTATGAAATGGGGATGGATAAGGAAAACATTCATGCCTATTCTTCATAGTAGTAAGATAGTGCATTGGCAACTAGATTTTCCTTGCTCTTTTTATCAGTGATATCATAATCATACCCCCTCAATCTTGAAACCCATTTTTGTTGAACAGGGGAAGAGACCTATTACTCCAAGAAGTATTTGAGGCTTTGATGATCAGTTTTGATATGAAAATGCCAACCCACCAAGGATGGGTGCCACTTAATGACATGGAGGATAGCCATCATTTCCTTTTCATATATGGATTGCGCCAAATTGTGATCATTGAGGGATTTGCCAGTGAATGCGATTGGATGTCCATCTTGTATGGGGACAACACCAAGACCATTGCCACACACGTCACTTTTAATGACAAATCTCTTTGAGAAATATGGCATGACAAAAACAGTAGTACACAGTTTGTTTGAGTATATCAAAATCTTGTTCAGCTACAATGGACCACAAAAAAGAGTCCTTTTTAGCATGGTTGTCAATGGAGCAACAAGTTTTCCCTAATCTTTGGCAAATTTGCGATAGAACTTAGTGAGGCCAATAAATCCACGAAGGGTTTTGAGTGTCTTGGGTTTAGACTTTTTTTTCATGACCTCAATTTTTGCAGGGTCGACCCGAACGCATGTTGTTGAGACAATGTGGCTTAGGTACTCCATCTCTTGTTGACAAAAGGAACACTTGGACTATTTTTCATAGAGCTAGTGGTATTCAAGAAGTTGTAATGTAGTGTCGAGGTGTTCCTCACAAGTTTTTGTATAAATCATGGTATCATCAAAGAAGACCTGGGTGAATTTTCACAAAAAGGGGTGGAATATTTTGTTCATCAAGCCTTAGAAGGTGAAAGGGGCATTGGTAAGCCTGAAGGCATGACTAAGAATTTATAATGGTTGTTGTGCCTATAGAAAACAGTTTATTGGATATCTTCATCCATAATGTGGATCTTGGGATAGCTAGACCATAGATTTAATTTGGAGAAGAATTGGGCACCATGAAGTTCATTGATCACTGAAATTGAAAATTTATCTTTAATAACGATATTTTAGCTTGCGGGGATAAATGCAGAGCTGCCAAGATCCATATTTTTTGCAGACTAGTAGAATCGGGGAGAAGTATGGGATTGTGCTTGGATGAATTAATCTTGACTGAAGTATTTCTTGCACCATCTTTTCAATTTCTGCCTTCTAAAAAAAAAGATAGCAATAAGGCCAAATATTGGAGGTACACCACTCGGAAGGAGTTGAATACAATGATCTTTTGGTTGACAAGGCAGAAAGCCTTGTGGTTCCTCAAATAACGATGCATGTTTGATGAGAACATTTTATAAGTCAGTATGATAGTGGGAATCGAGAGATGTGTTGAGCTGAATAGAGGAGAGTTGAACAATTAAAACATGTGTCTTTCTTTAGGAGGTTTTCCATGCAGTGGGAACCAATGACATTGACGGATCTTGCTAAGAGGCCCTTTAGTGTATATTGCTGGTTATTTTTGGAGAACTGTATCCAAAGTTTTGAAAAGTCCCACAAGATAGGGCCAAGAGTGTGCAACCATTGGGATTCAAGAACCACATGACATCAGCCTAAGGGCAAGGCAAATATATTTGTTTTGAGGCTATAACCACCCATAGAGATACAAACATTGTGACATTTGTCTTTAAAAGATAATGTTCTTCCATTGGCAATCATTAATGTTATAGCTTGGAATTGCATCCCTGTGGGAGAGTTTTTCAGGGTCTCCCACTTTCAGCCATAAGCATGGAAACAACCTCAGGATGTGGGTGTCCTATGGTGAGGTTGAGCCCTTAGGATTTTTAAAGAGGCTAGTTCCTCTTGGTGGATCACCTAAACTACTGTTGAAATAAAACTTTCACGGAGAAAAGGGTTAGAAGGGGGAAAAGGGCTCTTAAGAAGGCTAACCAGGTGATGCACCAATTTAAAATGGGAAACTCCCATAAGCTTGAACCCACACTAATTTTGCAGAGGACAATACTGGATTACACAACCTCAAGATCAAGTTGGTTGCATAATTATTTGATGGAGGAGGTTCAGGGAAGCAATGAATGCAAACAGAGAGTTCTAAGACTCACTGAAAGTTCACATTAATGGTGGAAAGAACACTCAACCAGACTTGCAAGAAACATCGAAAAATCCTTAAACAAGGTCAGAATGGAAGACCATGGACGAGGAAGACTCTCCTTCATGTGATGCCATAGTACGCAGCTCAATAGACACAAGTCCAAGGCAAGAGACAGGCAAAGAAAAATCCTTTATTGCATAAGAGGTGGTTCTTACAAATGCTTGGTAGGGTCGAGCCTAATCAGTTGAGCATATCTTGCAATATCTTTAATAGCGTCCCGTCTCTCAGGAAGATAAAAAAATGTCTAAAAATTGGGAACCCTTACAATGGCAAGTCGCATGATATTTATAGAGAACGGGGAGAGAGAGAGTTGCGTGGTAGAAAGGAGAGAGGGGAAGTCGTTGAATTGGGACTGCTGCTGTTGCCATTGCCCTTGACCATGAAACGTGCCACCTAGTATCATCTCAATCTCCTTGAGCCATTCCCACATTCAAGTCTCCCTTTGGAGTATTTGAGAAGCCATGTTGCGGGTAGCTGGATGTCGTTGCCAAGTCCGAGTGTTTTGATCTTTGCATTAAAGCTTGGCGAGTTCTTTATTGCAACTTGGACTATCCCAATCGGTCCTTGCATGTTTGTTGCTCCACCTGGATGCGTCCAATCCTTGCTTGACCACTTTGCATGTTCTGGAAGTGAGTTGTATGTACTTGTGCCATTTGTCCTTGATTGATTGGCCCTTTGGATTTACGCTTGAAGAGGACTTGTCTTTTTGAGAACCCGAGAGGCACCTCTGAGACCAAATCAGGCTTTTGATGTCTCATTACTTATTTCGAGTTTCTGACTGCTCACAACTTATGAAGTAATTAAGTAGTGCTCCTTGGAGAACCCGAAATACACTGCCCAGACCAAATCGGGCTTTCCAAGCCTCACTACTTACTTCGGACTTATCATTACTTGCAACTTATAAAGTGAAATAAGTAGTGCACCCCCAGAGACCTGAAATACATTGCCCAGACCAAATCGGGCTTTCCAAGCCTTCTTACTTGCTTTGGGGTTTCGATTGCTGATTACTTATAAGGTTTTTTTAAGTAGTGCTCCTCTAGAAACCTGAAGTTATCTGAACTTGCCACTTTTGTTTGAAAGTCTACCTTCTCACATTTGGGCTAAATTTGGTATGTGGACCAAAAATGGCTAACATTTCTAGCGACTCGCAGGGAAACATGCTTGCTATGCTTGAAGAACCCAACCACTTTGTCTTGCCTAGTCCATTGGGCATGGAGTCACTGTTTCTTCAATTGTGTTGGTTTGAAACTGGATACAAGGCTGACCCTTGCTAGAACTCCCTCTTGAAGCAATGAGGACAACACAAAACAACACAAAACAAAGTGCCCAAGGCACCAAAAGAAAAGAAACTAGCCTAGAACAAAACAAAAAACAACAAACAAATGTGCTTGAAACAACACTTGGAGGAATTTGGACAAAACTAATCTAATATATACATCCTAAAACCATGTGTACCACTTTCCTCCTGGATCAAAAGGAGAGTTTGATTCTTTTGTTGCATTATGAGACAGAGGATTGAACGAGGCATGCAACTTCTTGACCCCTGGCCTTGATGCCTGCCTTTTCTTGGTTGCAGCTATTAGCTTCTTTGTCATCATGCTCAATGAGACCCAGGCAGCTCCAAACAGGTCAGCTATGTGAATCCAGGAAACCTCAAACTCTTCATATGGCTCTTGAACTGCAACCTCCAATGGTGGTTCAACCAGACATACCTCTTTGATTTCTATGGCCTCCTCAAGAAGACTGGACTTCTTTATTTCATGTTTTTTGGGCTTATCAAGGAACTGATAGCCTATTCTGAAGATTTGAAACAAGTCCATATCTGCAATGAACTCTTGAGGTGGCAAAGTTGAAATACTACCCACTCCATCCTCTTTGATCAGCGTGACAAAGCTGCTCTCCTTGGCTGCAACCAGACCATAGTTGCCTTGGAGAAGAACATAACCAGCTCTCAAAATCTCAAACAAGTCCTCAAATGAGCCTCTCACTGATTGAAAACCTCTGGCTGCTCCATAAGTTCATCAGTTTGATCAACTACTTCATTCATTTCCTCATCCTCTTCATCACGTGGCAGCTCATTCAAGGAAATGACAGCCTCAACCCCCTCATTCTCCACATAAAGTGGTAGCTTTGCATCCTCAATAGTGTAGTCCATTTCATGTACAACTGCGAAAGAATCTTCAATATGTTCTTCATTTAAGAAGGCTGCGTTGATCTTTTGCTGACCAAGGGGGGACCCTAAGGTGATTTCTTCCTCGTAGTTGCTCGTGATATCTTCGGCCTCAGCCTCTTTGGATGCATCTCTCTGGTTTTCCTCACGAAGGAGAGGCTCTCTCAAAGAGTGGCATAATAGGCTCTTAAAAATGCTCAACAAAGTGAGAAAGGTTCACTGAAGCTACCATAGGTTCCTGATTTTGTTCCTAAAGTTGCTCTGCTTGGATCACCCTCACCTCCTCTTCCTGATTCTTTGTTTCTTGAATGGCTCTCCATGAAGGAAAGGCTCTAGGCTTTTGAGGGGAAAGGAATGGACGCTGCAAGGTTTCTTGTTTGATTTTAGGAAACACTACCTCCTTCGGCGCACTGCTCTGAATGTATTTCCAAGATGGAAAAGATAGAGGCTCGTGAGGAGGGAGGGATGGGGGTTGAATGACCTTGGATCTACTTGGCTGCGTGACTTGGCTCCAAGATGGGAAAGGTAGAGGTTCTGCCTTCCTCTACTGATGTTGCCTTCTTCTCTCCTTGCCTTCAGTTCCAACTCTCTGATTTGCTTTGCTATATTCTCTTGAAGTAGCTCCTCCTTAAGGTGATCAGGAATAAAAGAAGGCTCTTGAAGAGGGATGAAATTTCGGACCCAAACAACAGGGTGTTCCATGACAGGCACGTCATTTTTTTGACAGCCCCCTTGGATGAATTTCCAAGAAGGAAAAGACTGCAGAACATATGACGAACTTGGAAGATTTGAAGGAGCACTTGAAACGGTCACTTGAGGAGGAATGAGCAACACATAAGAAGGTTGTGGAGGTGCATATGTAGGCACAAAAGGTTGGCGGGGCTGGCCCTGCTGTACCAGCTTGTCCTCAACACTCTGAATGTAACCGCCTATATCCATCATGTCACCAGTGAGGTTGTTCCAATTTGCTCTCTCAACAGGTGCCCATTCTGCTTTCATTTACTGCAATGAATCCCTCACATAATAGATCTGGTGAGTAGGGACATTTTGGCCATAACACTTTTGTGAGCACAACTCTAATGCATGCTTGTCAAGGCTCACCAAAGTTTGCCTAAGTGTTGGTAGAGATGGCTCATGATAGGGCTGATGAGGAGTAGTATTTTGATGGGCTTGTTCATATGGATGATCAGGGCAATACTCCTGCATATATGGATCATGAGGAACTTGCCAAGGTTCATCATAGCCTTGATAGAAATCTTGGTAGGGCTGATTGAGCTCATATGGATCATACTGGGGCTGCTAATAAGGAGGTGAATAATAGGAATATTCACCATAGCTGTTCATGTTAGCCTCATAAGTCAAGTAGGAGCTGATTAAAACTTCAAAGAGACAACCCTGGTCTGTTCATATCGAGGAGCTTTGATTTGGAGTCGCCAATGGCGCTAATACTTGCTTTCAAAAGCAAATAACGATGATCAGGCACTTGGGCTGCTTAAACCAGTTGATAGATGTTCGGAGTCGCCATTGATGTTTTCTGAATGCCTCCAAAGGCTGATATGTAAAAGAACAACATGAAAAATCATTTCATTGCTTTGGACCTTAGTCCCACCGAGCATGCCATAATTGTTATAGCTTGGAATTGCACCCTTGAGGGAGAGTGTTTCAGGCTCTCCTACTTCCAGCCATAAGCATGGGAACAACCTCAGGATGTGGGTGTCCTATGGTGAGGTTGAGCCTCTAGGATTTTTAAAGAGGCTAGTTCCTCTCGGTGGATCACCTAAACTACTGTTGAAATAAAACTTTCAGGAGAAAAGGTTTAGAAGGGGGAAAAGGGCTCTTAAGAAGGCTAACTAGGTGATGCACCAATTTAAAATGGGAAACTCCCATAAGCTTGAACCCACACTAATTTTGCAGAGGACAATACTGGATCACACAACCTCAAGATCAAGTTGGTTGCATAATTATTTCATGGAGGAGGTTCAAGGAAGCAATGAATGCAAATGGAGAGGAGTTCTAAGACTCACTGGAAGTTCACATTAATGGCGAAAAGAACACTCAACTAGACCTGCAAACAATATCGAAAAATCCTTAAACAAGGTCAAAAATGAGGACCATGGACGAGGAAGACTCTCCTTCACGCAATGCCATAGTACGCAGCTCAATAGACACAAGTCCAAGGCAAGAGACAAGCAAAGAAAAATCCTTTATTGCATAAGAGGTGGTTCTTACAAATGCTTGGCAAGGTCGAGCCTAACCAACTGAGCATATCTTGCGATATCTCTAAGAGCGTCCGGTCTCCCAGGAAGATAAAAAAATGTCTAAAAACTGGAAATCCTTATAATGGCAACTCATGTGATTTTTATAAAGAACGGAGAGAGAGAGAGAGAGAGAGAGAGAGAGAGAGAGCTACGTGGTAGAAAGGAGAGAGGGGAAGTCGTTGAACTGGGACCGCTGCTATCGCCACTGCCTTGATCATGAAACGTGCCACCCAGGATCGTTCCAATCTCCTCGAGCCATTCCCGCATTCAAGTCTCCCTTTGGCATAGTTGAGAAGCCATGTCGCAGGTAGCTGGATGTCGCTGCCAAGTCCGAGTGTTTTGATCTTTGCATTAAAGCTTGGTGAGTTCTTTATTGCAACTTGGACTATCCCAATCGGTCCTTGCATGTTCGTTGCTCCACCTAGACACGTCCAATCCTTGTTTGACCACTTTGCATGTTCTGGAAGTGAGCAGTATGTACTTGTGCCACTTGTCCTTGACTGATTGGCCCTTTGGATTTACGTTTGGAGAGGACTTGTCTTTTTGAGAGCCCGAGAGGCACTTCTAAGACCAAATTGGGCTTTTGATGTCTCATTACTTATTTTGGGTTTCTGACTGCTCACAACTTATGAAGTAATTAAGTAGTGTTCCTTGGAAAACCCGAAATACACTACCCAGACCAAATCGGGCTTTCCAAGCCTCACTACTTACTTCGGACTTATCATTACTTGCAACTTATAAAGTGAAATAAGTAGTGCACCCCCAGAAACCTGAAATACATTGCCTAGACCAAATCGGGCTTTTCAAGCCTTTTTACTTGCTTCGGGGTTTCAACTGCTAATTAATTATAAGGTTTCTTAAGTAGTGCTCCTCTAGAAACCCGAAGTTGTTTGAACTTGCCATTTTTGCTTGAAAGTCTACCTTCTCACACTTGGGCAAAATTTGGTATGTGGGCCAAAAATGGCCAACAATTACTTCAAAACTAGAATAGGGGTGCACAAAATAGTCGGCTTGTTTGGCTATCCAAGTATCAATGAAATTATGTGTGCTACTAGAGTCAATGAGAACAGTGAGGGGTTTTTTCTTAAAATACCCATTTACCCTCATAGTTTGAGGAGTGGTTACCTCAGCCAAGGCATGCATCGAAATTTTTGAGTGCGACTTAGTGTTGTTGGGTTCTTTGACTCCAGGGTCTTTATCATGCAAATCTTGAGCATATTCTCATTCTTCCCCATCTAGCGGTGACTCGACAACCATCAAATAAAACTTATGTTCAATGCCCGTGTTTTCTATGGTGAATTTTTCATCACAACCATAACACAACCCTTTTTTTATGACAAATGTGCATTTCTACCTCCGTAAGGTGTTCAATGGAGGTCAATTTTGGAGGAGGGTTTGGGACTGGTTGCTGAGTTGTAGTCTTGAAAGAACCAAAATTGGAAAAGCAAGGCTGGGAGGTGATCTTATCTTCCGCAAGCTTTGCAAATCCTAATGCTTCCATCATGTTATGTGGTTTAAACATTTGATCTTTGTGCGAATATATCATTGATCCCACTGATGAAACAACTCTTAAAAAAATCATCCTTCAACCTTTCAGTTTGACTGGCCAATTTTTCAAATTCATCTTGATATTCATGAAATGTTCCGGTTTGCTATAGTTTTGTTAGCACTCATGTGAAATTATCATAACCATTGGGACCAAAGCAAACTAACAAAAACTTGACAAAATCATCCCAAGTGGGTTCTTCATGAGATTTTTGTTATCATTGGTACCACTTGAGAGCTTCTTTCTCCAAGTGAAATGAGGCAATGCATACCTTGTCTACCTTCATTATATCATGCAAGTTGGACATTGTTTGGTACAGTAAATTTAGCTGGTAGATTATCCAATTTTTAGAAAATCCAATTTGGGGCCACACGACATGGTTTGGGATAAAAAACTATTATTAGAATGTTTGGCCCTATTGAGTTAGTTTGAGAATATGGTATTTTGTGCATTGATGTTGTGTAGTCTCTTGTTCAACTCAATAAGTCAGTTGTCAAGATGAGTTTGTAATTTAGCTCAAAGTTTTGTACGCACCCAAAAATTACAGTGCAATATTTTTGAAACAAATCAGATGATGATGCAATGATCTCTAAAATATGCTCAAGCTTGGTTGTCTTTGCCACCCTACTGCCTTTTTGATCTTTTTCAACCTTGAAATTTGCATTTTTAAGTCATTTTTGGCCTTAGTGATTGAGTTGCCTATTTGGTGATGAAACCGCCGCTCCAGGTAAAAACATCGCTGCCCTAGGTTACAAAATCACCCCTTCATGCCTCAGTCTGCCACGATGATTTTGTTATATTTGCGACGGTTTTGTAAATTGTGAACCACCACGGTGGTTTTGATCTTAGAAGTGGCGGTTCCGTCATTATACACAACGGTTTCGTCTCTACCATTTGCATATTGTGGCAGTTTCATCATAGTTTGTTTGTCTTCCCTTTTTAGTGTCCGGAACTTGAGTTTCCATGCATTTTGCATGCTTCTCTTCACATTTCTTCTTTGATTTTCTTTGTGTTTGCGTTCATGACTATCCAACTCACCCCTACTCTTCTATCAATTGTTGTTCCCCCCAAGTTGATCTTTGAGTTAACCACTAGTTAAATTCAACCTTGTAACCTCCTTTCTTGCTCTAAAAGTATCTCCATTTTTTATGAATTTTGGATTCGAATTTTGCATTGAAGATTAGAGTTTTCAAGCTTAAACACAACCACAACCTGCTTGTCTTTGCTTTGGAGTTATATCTTGGATCATTTTCATGCTAAATTACAAAGTTTTGAAGAAGGAAAGTCACTAGATCAATAATCTGTTCTTTGCTATCAGTAGACCAGCCAACCACAGTTAGCTACTTCCTTGTTTGGGATTGTGTTCCTCTTTATGCTCTTGTTCTTCAATTCTTTTGCTGATGTCCTTTGTCAAGAGAGTTCCAATGGTCACATTTGAGCGAACAAGTTAGCTTACTGAGGACAATCTACAACAACAATTACCATTGCCTTCATATGGGCTCACCTTGCTCATATTGAGGGTTTTTCAATTTTCAGTCTTGTTTAATGTTTATTAAATTTAGAATAGTGTAGATCTCTTTTATGCATTAGATTATCCTCATTTTCAAAAGACAAGGAAAAGAAACAAAACATCTCTCTCTCTCTCACACCAAAAACATAACTTCGATCTCTTATTTGCAAATGCATTGTAGTTTTCTTAGAACAAACATAGGTTTGCATATCATATAGGTAGATCAAATTAAACAACATAATAGTTAAAGCCATCACAAAGTAACTCATTTTCAGTTTTAGAAAACCTTACATTCACAAAACAAACTCTCAATCAAATACCTACAAAACATAAATCAATTAGATAATCAAAATCTTGCATATTATGCTATGAATTTTTTCATTTTGATAGTGAAATAACTCTGTTTTATAACATTAAAATTAGAAACTTAGAACATTAGGTTTTTATAATTTCATCCCCAAGGCATTTTAATTCATAGGCAATCATTTAATAACAATAAAAATTAGTTTCTAGTTTGCATAGAAAAGTTAATTTTTGAATTTCTAGTAAGTATGCTTGCTACGGTTTAGAGTTTTGATTTTCATCTTTGCATGTTAGAAAGGATCACTTGTAGCAGCATCTCATACCATTTACACATAAAAACAAAAAACAAATTCAATTCCTTCATATTGCATTGAAAGAATCGACTCACAAACTAGACAAAAACATAGAAAAAATCAGCAACTACACCTTTATTTCAAAGTTCAGTTTTCAGCCTTGCATTCATTATAAAAGTCATAAAAACAACAAAAACAATAAAAACAACCCTCTTTAATTTATTTACTTTAATTTATTCTTTGCTTCCCTACTTTCCGTATTTCAATTTCAGCAAGTAGTTTAGCTTATTCTTTTTTATCAATACATTGTCAAAACGATAAAAAAGCCTTGGCTAGACGAGCACAATCACAAAAACTTTGCTTCAATCTCCAAAACAAAAAGTACCACATTTTGATAGATTTTCAAGACAAGTTTTTATGCTTATGCACCACCTTACCTTGCTTCTTGGATAACACTCCTTGAGAGTCCACTCATTCCTAGAACATGTCCTTTTCTTAGGGTTGTAGCACCTTTTCCTACCAACTGTTTGCAAAGTGATATCAATATAGAACTTAGAGTAGAGGTTTTTTGATCCGCTCCCATCCCTCATCTTATTTTAAATTCCCTCAACACTATAGAGAAGCAAGAGCGGATTCCTAATCCTCCCATTGTCACATTACCCTAGAACCGAGGCCACTAGTTTAATGCTATCCAAGCCTAGTTATCCACTTCCCCTTTTCCTTTTCTCCCTAGGACTAGCCTTGTCGTATATCATTCACTTCATGTATGACATTGATAGGTTATAGCCAGCTTGATAGAGTTGACCACATTCTTAGAGTCTCCAACCACATCTCGCTCAATTCCCCATTCCTAGCATCAATTAGGGGCTTCACCTCTTTGTCATCACTGAGACCGAAGGACCTTGGAGTTCCGTCTCTGTCCAGTTAGATGCTCTTAATGAGCACCATGACATGGCATAATTCTTTTGGTTCCATCACAATCATCCTTTACGTGTTGCCATTCAAGACCCATTCCACAAAACAACTAGTCTAATCCGTAGATCCATCCATCATCTATTCCTTAATTGACTGTCTTGGCTAGACTTGGATAAGTCGAGTGCACAGGTTAGCGTGTTGTTTTCAGCACGTACAAGTTTCTCAATGTTTTATGCCATGTCTTGGGTACCTGCATGGGTGATGAACATAAACTAGAGGGGTCCAAGGGTGTTGTAAAAAACATTACTAAAAATATATGTTAAAATGATTGGCTTGATGAGATCGCAACAATATAATTTTTAAAAGGGTAAAAAAAGTGCTTTAGAAAATACCGGTGAAAATTGTTTGCAAATTGTTTTCCGAAAAATTGATATCCCTATTAAAATGATCATATTGATGAGAAAATCATAGTGTGCAATCGCCCTGTGGTCTAAAAAAAATTTGTATTTTTTTTATTGAAAATTTACCCGAAAGATAATTGTCACTGATGGAAGATAACTGACCTGATAGATTCTATCACACTAATCTGACACACAATTGGTGATGCTGCAGATTGTTGTTTAGCAAATTGTGATGGTGCAAACTATCACTCTGTAGACTTGAGATTTTGTGAAAACTGATTTTTATTGTCAGCTATGCAAGTTTTGGTAAAATCATTTGGTGGTTGTTTTGGCCAACTTTGGATTACTAGAAGCAAACATAGTCAAGAATAATTTGGGAAGGGTGCTAAATGGTGTGTCTGAGTTGTGGGCTTGCATTTAGACATATCCTGGGGTTTTTAAATAGTGTTGGCTCAATGTTTCAGAGCACTAATTACAGAGATTAATCATACTCGTAGTTCACTATCCCATCTCTAAGGTCAGTTGCGACTAATTTATCGAGTTAACCCTTTATCGGTGCACCACAAGTAATAGACGATCGAGGGTTTCTTATGGCTAGGATGCGAAATCAATTTGATGGTCTTACTATATACCCAAAGGTACGTGGAATCACAAGTTTGTATACAACATTATCTAACGACTTACATGTTGGAGCATAACCCCTCACTCTACGGAATTAGGGAAAACCAATAACTACTTAGATCCAAAGGACAACTTTATTTTATTTTAAAAACTTCTGGAACATAATTTATAACCTAAAAGGAAAGATGAAAGAACAATTTAGGCAGATTTGGGTAAAAAGCTTAGTGCCGCCACCCTATTACCACTTTCTAATCATCAAGATCTCAATTGGGCAAGGTGAGAGCATATGGGGGATAGTAGTAGAGAGCTCTAAACCACTAAAACTACCGCAGAAAAATGGCCCTTGAAAGTGTTGTGATACCAGATGTTAAGACCCTTCTTGTAACAGATTAGAACAATAGTGCAAACACCAAAAAAATACTTGAAATGAACGAAAAAAGACTATATGACATTAAAAATGAAACATAATTGTATTATAATATTGTTGGCGAAATAGATTGCACCCTTTAAAAGAAGGCTCAACTTCTTTCTTCTATGCAGTACAATGGAGACATTCTTCTCGCGGTGAGCTTGGCAATTTTGAGGAATGAATCTCTAGATATGGGCTAGCTCCCCATGATGCATCTTTGAGGTCCTCAACTACTACTGTTAATAATGGGGGGGGGGGTGAAAAGAGAGAAAAATATAACGAAAGTAGAACCTATCTAAAACGGTGATGCACCAAATGATTCGATCTACTCAGCTTATATCAACACTTTACACCAAAAGAGCAAAATCGACACTTCATCTGAGCAAAAGACCGGACTGCATGGGCGCTTTAACAAGGGGCTTAATGAAGATACAAAGAAAAAAAACTTACCATAGGTGCTCCAGAAGCACACTGTCAGATAATTGCTCTTTTGTCTCTATGCTCCAACTTGGGCACTTCCTGTTAACCTGCAGAAATGGTCTTGGATATACTAGATATGCTGGTCTCGATCTATGAAAGCATCAAGATGAAATGACTAAACACAAAGTTGATACACAGACATATTCAAAAGTATAACATATCAGATGGAGGTAAAACACACTCTTTTGATTAAAAAGGTAAAATTTGGCAGGGATTCGCCTTACACAAGTGAGAGATATCTTTTTTCCAGCTGAGAGGTTATAATATATAGTATTAAGAGAAAGACTCTTGGTCCCTCCAAGAACAGGCAGCCCATACTGTATTAAACACCTAGGAAAGAGGAATCCACTCCTGCTACTGTCATCCTTCCATGAACGGCCTGAAAGAACCATGTTGTAGATGTCACAGATATTGACTTTACTGCTCCAACTGTTATTAAATGTTCCTGCTAAAGTATGGGTCGCTTTGTTTTTTGAATGACAAGGCCGCCTCTCTATGAAACTTACGCAATTGTCTGCTCATTAATGCTAAATGAAGAAAAATGGGCAGTTCTATTGAATGCTTGCGCTCCCTTTGATGACTACTTGGTGGAGACTATTTCACCTGCAGCAATAACTTCTGCCGATGCCTCCTGTGCCACTTGGACTATTCTATTTGTTCCTGCGCTACTTCTTGTCTCTTTCTGGTAACTCAGCCCTCGGGGCTATCTTTCGTCTCCCCCTGGCTCCTTTCTTAGTGGGTCGCTGAGTCTATCTTCGGGTCTCTGAGCCTTCGAATTTCCTCGGACAAAACATCCGAAGGAAATCCTTCGGACACTTGTCCGTCTGTCTTCCTTTGAGCTTTACCACCGGCTTCCGGTGATGTTTAAGCATTTTGGAATTCTTTCAGACATCTTGTCCGAAAGAATGTTCTTTAGTTTTTTTTCAACTGTTAACCCATTTCCATGCACAGGTCCGTCCTTAAACATTTGAAAATCAACGGTTACTCATCACCGTAAAATTGACGTTTGCAGGCCCGTCACCATTTGAAAACTAACGACTCTTTTGCTGCCTTGAATTTGACGTTCGCGTGCATGTCACCAAACGTTTGAACCCTCAACGGCTAGTTCACCATGTTGAAGTTGACGTGCTCGGGCCCGTCATCTTTAGTAATTCCTTCGGCCTTTTGCAAAATGAACCTTCTCGAAGGAAAGGTGACCTTTCGGAAAAGAGGAGAGGGTCCTTTTTTGGCAGCCGAGAGCCCTCCGCAAGGGCCCTTGCCTTTCGGGTTCCCTTGTCTTTTAAATTCCTTTGGACAAAATGTCCGAAGGAATTCCTTTGGACATTTTCCCTGAAGGAAATGTGCCTTCAATGTCTCGGCCTTCTCTTGGTAAATTTCTTCGGACAAAAGTCCAAATGAATTCCTTCGGGCATTTTGTTCAAAGGAATTTACCTTTGATTTCTACATGAATTTTTGTCGGAAAAAATGTCCGAAGAAATCCTTGGTTTTGCCTTGTCACTTTTCCGAAAGAAGCTTCCCTTTCGGCTTTTGACCTTGATCTCTTTCAAACATGTTCTTTTCCCTCCGCAAGGGCACCTTGGGCCCAAAGTTGTTTTTTGGAGCTTGATTGAATGGTCCCATTTGTCACCTTCTTGCCTTCCGCAAGGGCACTTGACCTTCGGAGTTTTTGTAAAAGGCTTGCATTTCTTTGAAACTGGCCCATTCTTTTGCCAAAAAGGGCTTGTCCGAGTTAATTTGCTCGAAGCGAAATAAGCCCCAGATCAATTCGAAATACGTGCAAGATTCAAATCACTTGGCTCTTTATAAAAATAGGCCTATTTCAAAGGGAAAACCTACACTTGCAGTAAGGTGAAGACATCAGAGACTGACTAATTAGGACAACACGAAAAGAAAAGGGAGACCGATTTTTGGCCTGCAGGACCAAAATTTGGTCAACAAGTATCATTGGGCTCTTTGAGGGGCAATTTCATATGAGTAAGCTTAATACGATATAATTCATGGATGTTTTTCTTTTAGTCTAGGCGTCTATTTATACTAATTCTATACTAGCTAACTACTACTCATGAATGTGAGATTATTACAATTAGTTCAAGGGACAATTTACAAAGTATATGCATCTATAGCTTTTATTAATGATACTATTTATAAATAAAGAGCTAGGACGAAGGGATCCTAACAATATAATTTAAAATCAGAGATTTTTGTTCCACCTCAAGAGGTTACGATGTAGTTTTGGGAGCACAGTGGCTTTGAACACTAGATTCTATCCTATGGGACATTTTTGAACTATGAATTCAATTCACTGATAAGGGTCATCCAAACACCAGGACTCATCCCTGGATCAATAAGTGTTATTAGCTCTCATTATATGAAGAAGTTGCTGAAAAAGGGCTCTCATGGGATTGTCACCCAACTTTGCGCTATCTAGCTCAATGAATCATCTGATCCCAACCACCCGCCAGATTTACAAGAACTATTGTCTAAGCATATAGTTGTCTTTGAGGAACCTAAAGGGTAACCTCCATAGCAGCCAAAAGATATTTCCATTCAGTTTGTTCCAGGTAGTGTACCTCTAAACATTCATACTTATCGGTACCCATTTCTATAGAAGAATAAAATTGAAAAAATGGCACAACAGTTGTTGATAGATAGAGTCATCAAACACAACATGAGTCCTTACTCTTCCCCCATATCACTAATATGGAAACAAGTTGGGTCTTGGCGCCTTTGTATTGAATTTTGAGCACTGAATAAACTCACAATCAAGGACAACTTTTCCATTCCAGTGATTAATGAGCTATTGGATGAATTGCATGGAGCTTGCTTTTTCTCGATTGTTGACTTGAGCTCAGAGTATTATCAAATTCACATCAAGAAAGATGATTTTCCTAAGACAACCTTCTGAACTCATGATGGTTATTATGAGTTTCTCATCATGCCTTTCAGCCTCACCAATGCTTTGTCAACATTTCAGGGTTTAACGAACAAGATCTTTAGGCCATTTCTTTGCAAATTTATCTTAGTATTCTTTAATGACATCCTAGTCTATAGCCATACCTCAGAGAGGCATCTGATGCATCTAGAACAAACCTTCCAACTCCACTCTAACCAGTGATGTGCCAAATTGTCAAAGTGTGATTTTGGGCAAAAGGAAATTGAGTATCTAGGGCACATCGTCTCTAAAGGAGGAGTTGAAGTGGATCCCAAAAAATTGAGCTTATCAAAAATTGACTTATACTCAAAACTTTCAAGAACCGCCATGAATTTTTGGTCCTCACTGGATATTATATAAAGTTCACCTAGGACTATGGAAAAATTGCAGCTCCATTGATGGCCATGCTGAAAAAAATTGCCTTTTAGAAGTCAGAGGTGGCAGAAAAGTCCTTTAAACTTCTCAAGCAAGTAATGCTTAATACGCTAGTTTTGGCTATCCCTGACTTCTCCAAACCCTTTGTTGTTAAAAGTTATGCCTCACGTAGTGGAAGTGGAGTTGTCTTAATCGTTGCCTCTTCACAATGGTGCGAGATGCAACCATAAGAGACAACGTGGGAATCGCTAATCGAGTTACAACAATAGTTGCCTTATCTCAAGCTTTGAGGACAAATCATTTTTAAGAGAGAGGAGATGTTAGGACCCCTTTGTCCTAACTCTTTTAGTTTGTATTTGGTGTTATTAATAGAAGCTTGAATGCATATGCTTTGTAAGTCGTCCCATTTTTTATTTGTAATTATCCCACATATATGAGTAGTAGTTGGCTTGGGTTGATTAGTTTAAATGGAGATTTTATGTAAGTGGAAGGTTCTTCTATTGAATATTATGTATTGAGTCATGCTCAAAGGATGTTTCCCCCTCGAGACCAATGATACTTTGTAATGTGTTTCTGTTATTTCAATACAATATTGCTATCTTCTTTCGGTTCAATGCATATTTGTTATATTTTTGTCACTAGATTAATCTGTGTGCAAGTAGGTTCCTTACAAAAATTATGCTATGGCATCTCGATAGAACTTGTTCCCTTCCAAAGAAGATGCATCTCATAAGTGTACCTACATTGTGTACAATGCACAAGAGACATGAAGTGGAGACAATAGCCATATCTTCTTGGAAAATAAAATTTTAGGTTAATGGCTTTGGACTAAAAACAGCAGTTTAAATAAAAAAAGGGCAAAATTTGACATTGTTTGTAAAGACGAGCTGTTCAGATTGCAGTTATGGGCCACATTTTCAGGTAAATAAGATAATGGGCTGTACTAAACACTATTTTCATAAATTATAACTCTTGATAATTATATCAAACATAGTTGCACAATAAACACCCAAATTATCTTCCAAACACATTTTCATATTTTGAAGTTAGATCAGCACTGCTTAATACTTATAAAACAATCAATGATTTCCACATGGTATCTTGCTTTTAATAGCAACACTAATTCCCTGTATCTTTTTTTTTTTAATATTGTCTTTTTGTTCGGTGACTTGGTTTAAAAAGCTTTAGAACAGATATGTGAGTTCAAAATTACAAAATATTGTTCATGATCAATGTTAATACTCATGTCAAATTAACTTTATTGTTTCCACAGCGACCTATTTGGGAACTATCTAAATGGTTCAATACCCACAGAACTGGGATCTTTGGTCCATCTGAAAAATCTGTTAAGTACTCTATTTTTATTACACGTTCCTGTTGGAAATTTGTGTTGAATCGTCATTTTTGGGAGTCTGCATCAAAAGTTTTCATTCATAACTAAAGTTCCTTAATGTTAATAAAACCATAGATATTTTCAATCAGCTCTCTCTCTCTTCCAGTTCAAAATTTAAAAATTATATTATCAGTATAAAATTACTACAAACAATATGGAAATAATAATTCTGGTCTTGGACTGAATCTAGTGCGTAGCATAGCTCTTTGAAACATTCTGATTTCTAGTGCAAATAAATGTTGATGATGGGGCGAGGAACCAAAATACTCTCACAAATACAGAGACTGCTTGTATGACTTATCATATTATGTGTGTTTACAATGTTTGACAGGTCGCTTGGCATAAACCGTCTATCTGGTTGTATTCCAAAGGAACTTGGAAACCTTACTAGGTTGACTTTGCTGTAAGATTGCAACCCGATGCATCACACGTGAAGACTTAAGCTCTAAAGATATAAAATAACATGCACTGATTACTAATTTGAGAACTCTATGTGTGGTTAATAGGGGCATTTTTTCAAACAATCTATCTGGACGACTGCCACGACAGCTTGCAAATTTGAGCAATCTTAGAAATCTGTAAGTTGGTGTATATTTTTTCTTCAGCAGGTTTATCCCACTTTTCAAAGTCTATTCTTTAGTTATTTGTGATTGGTTTTGGATAAATATTCCATAGATAAATAGTTAACCTACTAGCAGATTGGAAAGTACTTGAGATCTATGTGATTTAAACCTGATGCACAGATTTAAAGGAGAGTACTAAGGTTGAGCAAAATCCTATAAGTGTAGTGCATAACATTGAGTAGAGTCATAACTATGTTGGGGAGAGCACCCGCCATAGGATGTGCATTGAGTGTAGACTGGATGGTTTCTTGATTCTTCCATAATAACTGCTTGATATAGAAAAGGTAGAGGTGCTAGTGGAAACAATGGACTTCATTTGGATTAAAATCCAATGAGAACTCAATCTTTTGTTTTTATCAAGTGCACGGCATGGTCACATTAGAGGGGCTGAACCACACATATTTGGGAGAAGTTGATCCTATGTTTAAAAGGGAGCTTGATAAGAAGTGGAATCTTTCCGTAACATCATGTCCCTCTTAATAACCTTTTAGTTTGTACATCATAGTTTGTATTCTAAGTTACATCTTTGGCTTGATTTAACTCATTTTTCATGACAGTCCCTTGATGTTTGCATCTTTGCTGCTCTTACACCAAAATGATGCTCTCAAAAGCTATATAACGATGTTCCAGATTTGCACTTTCCTCCCTCACAATGAAAGGAGTGGTGGCCTGCTCTTCCCTTGTTGCTTCTTCCTCCCTCCATGGAAAGCAAGCCAAGGGTCGTTAATGCTGAAATTAATGCATGATGTTCTACACCAACACACTATTACCAAAATGTTTTATCATGCTATAGCTCATTTGTGCCAGTCAATCATGCTACAAAGGCTATCATATATAATTACTTTCAAATCTCTTTCCACAACTCATGCCAAGGAGGCATATGCATGCTACAATCTATTGCATATACAATAGCTGCCATGATTGATTCTTCCTATTACAACACATGCTATAGTTGAATGTTGATGATACAATTACTTTGTTAATGCCCAATTACATGCTTCAACAATTTCCATGTGTAATGCCCTTTTTTTCGAAATAATTAAATCAAGGACTTGAAGCTTATTTTATTTCCCGTAGGCTAAGGGGAAATTAATAAAGGAAAATAATTTAATAATAATGCTTTAAGTTGTCTGTTCACATCATTTAAGAGTTATAACTTAAAAGGGGACCCCTAGACATTATTATTAATTATGTGGGATCGAAAAAGTGCATTAATTATAAGGCTAAGAAAATAAAAAAGTAATTATTAATTATTTTTTGGGGCAAAAAAGATAATATTAAATAAAATTAATTTTTAATTACTTTTAAGGTTTTGAGGGGAAAAGGTAATTATTAAGAGGTTGGAAGGAAAAGGACATCATTATTACTCAATTTTTAGAAACCTTTTTCAAGCTTGAACAACACTTGTTCAACCTCCAATCACAGAGGACAAAAACCCTCCCATGAAAGGGCTTGAGGACGAAACCTCTCACACCCACAAGGTGGCTTTACATGGGGATCAGAACTATGCTTTCAGAGACACGAAAAATCAGATTCTAGGGCTTTTTCTATAGTGAAACAGGTTGCATCAAGTCGCCACACCTACCAGATCAAATTGCTATTAATTTCACGTAGTTTGGGATTTTTTTTAAAGTACAAATCCATACAATGTCTGTACGACGGTAGATTACAGGTTGTATGACCTCTGCAATAGGCTGTACAACTTGGGTTAGCCGTTGGCAGTAGCCGAGGAATTTTTGGATATAAAATAGTGGTAGCCATACAACACAAGGATAAAATAGTCGAGGTTTCATCATAGAATCCCTAGTTTTGCTATGTACTCAGAATTCTCAGGTTAGGGTTTCACTAAAACATTTCAAAGTAATTATTTTGATTTATATACATTGTTGTATTGTGCCAACATTTAACTATATTTCCATTTGTCTCTATTTTTTGAATTTAACACACTATACTGCTGCAAATTCCATCTAGCTTGATTGGGTTAAATTGAAAAAATGAAAAAAAAGGAATTTCAAGGTATAACCTTGTGTGTTAAGGGATCTTTAAGTCGCTGTACACTCATCCTTCCAATTGGGTTATGAAAAATTTCTGGGCGCTGAGTTCTGATTTTTTTTGCATTGCTTAGAATTTATATATATATATATATATATATATATATATATATATATATATATATATATATATATTTGATTGCTAGAATTCAATGCTTTGTTGAGCGGATTATTTTAGTGGTATCAGAGCCAATTTTATTACTAGCTTGTGAAAATAAATAATTTTTCAACTTCATGCAAGGCAGTGACAAAGAAGTCAGGGATTACCAGATAGAGGAAAAATGGTCTAAAACAATTACTGGAAGGGTTAGGACAACAAGATCCAGAATTTGTTGTAGGAAAAGGAAATTAAGTTATGAGTAATGTTGACGCTGTGGATTGCACCCTTGACAGAACGCTGAACTTATGTTTTCCATGCGGCACAATGGAGACTCCTCTCTTGCCTGTGGGGTTGGCAAAACTGAGGGGAGAATCTCTAGATAAGGGCTAGCTCCCTTTGATGCATCTCTGAGTTATTCTAGTATTATTGCTAATATATAAAAAAAGGGGGGGTTGAAAAGAGAGAAGGATATTGAAAACAAAACCTAAACTAAATACGATGATGCACCAAAAAAGTTCGATCTACTCATTTACTCACACTTCAGACCAGAAGAGGACATACATACACTTTATCTGATGAAAAAATAAGACTGTAGGGAGCTTAATAGGGAGGCTTGATGAAGACACAGAAAATGAACTTACCACAGGGGCTGTAGGAAAACACACTGTCTGATAACCCTCTTTAGTCTCTACGCTCCAAATACAACACTTCTTGTTACCTGCAAAAATGGTGATTTGTCTATACTAGGTATGTTGGTGTCAAACTTGTGAAAGCATCATGCATAATGATTGAACACAAGGTTAATACTCAAACACACTCAGAGATATATCCAGCCAGATAGAGGTAAAACACATTCTATTGATTCAAGGTGAAAATTTTGGTAGGGCTTTACCTTACAAAAATGAGAGAGAGGTCCCTCAACTGAGAGGTTACAATATATATAGAGAAAGAGAAAGCAATGGCACCCCTTTTACAAGTGGCCTATGCTGCGTTGAAAACATTGGGAAGAAGAAGTCGCTGAAAGAGCATGCTGTGTCAGTTGTCAGTCTTGACTTTGGCGTTTAAATTATATCAAACATTATTGTGAAAGCATGGGCCACGCCCCTTTGTTTGCAAACAAGACCGCTTCTTAAAGAGAATCACGTGGTTCTCTGCTCATCAATGCGAAATGAGGAAAAACAGGCCGCGCTATTCACTGTTTGTAGTCCTCGGTGACCATTTCATAAGGATTGTTCCAATCACTATAATAAATCTTCTGACGACGCTTCCCTTTTTCCACCTAGGCTGTTTTGTCCATATCTGTGCTGGGCTCCTCGGGCTCCTTTCTCGGCAGGTCGTTGAGTTCACTCTTGACTTTTGTCTTTTCCCAGCTTTTGTATTTTCCTAGCTCTTTCAGCCCTCGGGGCTATCTTCTGTCAATCCTTGGTTCCTTGGGCTCCTTACGGGGCAGTCTCTTCCCTTTGGCCTTAAGGCCTTTGAATTCCTTCAGGTTCGCGTTTAGGCATTTAAAGATCAACGGTTATTTCATTGTCGTAAAGTTGACGTTCGCGCGGGGACGTCATCGGACGTTTGAATCCCAACGGCTAGTTCGCGGTGCTCAATTTGATGTCTTCGGGTTCGTCACCCCTTTTTGTAATTCCTTCGGCTTTTGTCGTTGAACCCTCCCGAAGGGAGGGTGTCCCTTTGGGGCTTGGAAAAGAGGTCCTCCTTTTGGCAGCTGAGAGTCCCCCACAAGGGCAAATTGCCCCTTGGGCTCCTTCGCGCTGCCTTGGTTCTCAATTTCTTCGGACAAAATGTCCGAAGGAAATGTTCCCTTCATGTTTTGCCTCTTGTTTCTTTCAGTCGAGCTTTTCCTTCGGACTTTTTGTCCGAAGGAATTTGCCTTTGCCATTTTGTCGCGAATTTCCTTCCGAAGAGCAATCTTTCGTTTGGCTCCTTGCCTTGTGAATTTCTTTGGACAAAATGTCCGTCCTTCGAGCATTTTGTCCGAAGGAATTCAACCTTTGTTTTCTCCTTGGATTTCCTTCGGACAAAAATCCGAAGGAATATTTTATCTTTTGCTTGTCTTTTTCTGAAGGAAAACTCTGCTTCTTTTCAAGGGTACTTCGGGTCTTGAGAAGCCCCTTTGAAACTTTTGATTTGGTACTGCGGCCGACCAAAGTGCCCTCTGAAGAAAATCTATTGCCCCTTTTTCAAACTGTGTAGGCCATTTCGGGCTTTTAACTATGACTTTGAACCTTTTGATTGAACTTGAACCGTTTTTTGGAGTTCAACGGTTCAATACTTTGTTTTGCAAAGAGTCGAGTTCACTCAGTCTCCTTATGAATTCAATGCATCATTGAACCTACTGCTTAAACCAACCGCTTGAACCAACAATTGTTCAACGGTTCAATATTTCGATATTTCTAAGTTCAAGGTTCAAAGCTCCTAGAAAGATCATGTGACTGTTGGTCGGTCTGTGTAGTTCATTTCATATCATTGAACCCCGACGTTGAACCACCCTTTTCAATTTTTTAGGAAATGCCTTCAAGTTTTGAAATTTTCCCTTGTGAAAACTCACCTCTTTTCTGCCTTGTTCACTTTCCTGAAGGTGCTCGCTGCCTTACGCAGGGGCACTTTGCCTTTGGAGCCTGCTGAAAGACTTGCATCCCTTTAGAAACGGCCCGTTCCTTTGCCGAAAGGCTTGTGCAATTGACAGCCCAAATCGAAATAAGCTTCATATCGAACCGAAACCTACAGGTCTTAGATCTATCAATTCTTTATAAGAACAGGGCTTATTTCAAAGTGAAATTGAGCATTTGCAGAAGGTGGATACATCCAAGACTGACGGTTCAAAACAGTAGGGAAAGAAGGAGACTGACTTTTGGCCTGCAGGACCAAAATGGTCAACAAATTGGCGATTCCCAGGGGAAGCATGCCTGCTATGCTGAGGAAGACTGGTAGCCTCAAAGTCCATTGGGCATGGAGTCAGAATACAGCTTGAAAAAAGTTAGCAACAACTTTTAGATATCCAAGAATCAATCATGAAGTTCTTACCCCAAAAAGGAAACAAAACAGACACAAGATTAAGAAAACTACTAACATGTGCAAAAGCACTTAGGGAAAATGAAAGACACACAACTGAAAACAAACTATTATGTACAACTAACAAGATACATTTGCCTCCCTCCTGGATCAAAGGGAAAACTTCTTAAGTATCCTTCATGGCAAGAAAACTTATGGTGCCAGACAAGTGGCTGAATGGAATGGAGATTTGGTGACTTGCTCTTCTTTCCTACCACCTTGATTGGCTTGTATCCGAGTGGATTAGGGTCAAACATGCTTCCAACATATATGTATTCACCTTGCTCTTAGAAGCTTGCCCAATGCTGGTCCTTCATGCTGGTGTGTTTCATCAAGAAATCAATAGCTGTTAGCTTATCACCATAGGGATCATCTAGCTCATAACCCCCTTGATATGCATCATGGACTGACTTGTCCCCTACTGCTTCATTGAAAACCCGGTCAAATTGATCCTCTACTTCATCATTGCTTTCGTGAAGAAAGGTGATTGTTGTGATGTCTGAAATGAGATCACAAACTGATTGCTCATCCCACAGAACATCACCTTCTTGTTCAAGGCTCTTTTCTTCAAAGCTTTCCTCAAGATGGACAGGCCTCTCCTTTTCTTGCTCAAAAACCAGAGTCTCTAGTTGTTTAAAGACATCCTCCTGATTCTCCTCCAACTCGGGTTCCATGGCATGGTCATATTCTTCATCAAAGCAACAAAGAAGTTCATCAAACAAGGGAGGGGAGAGCTCACCATGCTTACTTTCCTCAACATCCATTGTTGACAGATAAAGTTTGTCAACCTCTTCTTCATATTGTTGGAACATCTACATGTATGCATGATCTGTGTCTTCTCCATTGTTGATGATGTCTTCAAAGGGAGCATCCATGATGATTTCATCTACATTGTCGCTCATGATAGCCTCTTGGGTAGCTGCAAATTGGATTCTCTCTTCTTCACTTGCCTCCTGCAAAATAGGTTCCTTCTCAAAGATGAAGTGGAAGGCTGATGGTTAAACTCATGTGGAAGAGGAGGCAGTCCTTGAGCTAGAATCAAATGATTCTCTTCCTTCCATTTGGCCAGCACTTTATCTATATCAGATGTGGATTGATAGCTCTCTTGGAGGAGTGTAGATGGGGTATGTTCAGACGTAGGATCTTTTGCTTGGCCTGAACCATCCATCACACTTTGGTTGAGGAACCTCATTCTGGACTCCAATTCTGCAATTTGCTCGGCTATATTCTCTTGAAAGAGTCTTTCTTGGAGGTCACAAGCATCATCATGATGAGTAGGAGCAGCTTCATCTTCTTCAAAGCTTCTATCAAAATGAATAGGCCTCTCCTCTTTTTTCCTACTGCATGATTCCATTGTTTGCTTCCAACTCATGACCTTGGGATTGGAACTTTTCCCTTGTGAAGAGGCAGCAACTTTATCCTATTCAAGGTCCTAAGCTGGTTCATGATAAGCACTCCTATGCTGAAAAATTTGAGGAGGTTGAGGGAGACTGGGAAAGGTCTGCTCATGCACAGGAAGAGCTGCTTCAAGAGAGATGTGTTGCTTTCCAAAAGATATAGGGTGATTCCCATCAAAAGAGGGTCCACATTCTAAAGAATTGAGAAGGTTAGTCTCCATGAGAGGTTGCTCTAATGCCCTTTGATGTTGGAAAGCTAGGTGCAAGGGATTAAGAGTAGGAGTGGTTATTGCATCAAATGAGCCAGAGTGAGCAAGTGCTATCTAGTAGAAAGGATTTGGTGCACAAGAGGGGGCTTTCTTTAGAATAGGAGAAGGCACACAAGGCCCATGATGCTGAGCAATGGAATTATACATACCAAAAATGTGATTTCTTGATGGTACCAAGACTGCTTAACCAGCTGATTCAACTCGGAGTTGCCATTGGTGTTGATGAAAAGCCTCCAAAGGCTGGTTGGTTGAAGAACACACCAAAATTCTTCAACTCTTTGGATAAAAACTAGTCCCACCGGGTGTGCCAAAAACTGTTGATGCTGTGGATTGCACTCTTGGCAGAAAGCTGAGTTTATGTCTTCCACGCGGCACAATGGAGACTCCTCTCTTGCCTGTGGGTCTGACAAAACTGAGGGAATAATCTTTAGATAAGGGCTAGCTCCCTTTGATGCATCTTTAAGTTATTCCAGTATTATTGCTAATATATTAAAAAAAGGGGGGGTTGAAAAGAGAGGATACTGAAAATATAACCTAAACTAAATACGGTGATGCAACTCATTTACTCACACTTCAGACCAGAAGAGGACATACATACACTTTATTTGGTGAAAAACCCAGACTGTAGGGAGCTTAACAGGGAGGCTTGATGAAGACACACAGAAAATGAACTTACCACAGGCATTGTAGGAAAATACACTGTCTGGTAACCCTTTTCTGTCTCTGCGCTCCAAATACAACACTTTTTGTTACCTGCAGAAATGGTGATTTGTCTATACTAGGTATGTTGTCAAACTTGTGAAAGCATCATACAAAATGACTGAACACAAGGTTAATACTCAAACACACTCAGAGATATATCCAACTAGATAGAGGTAAAACGCATTTTATTGATTCAAGGTGAAAATTTTGGCAGGGCTTTGCCTTACAAAAATGAGAGAGAGGTCCCTCAATAGAGAGGTTAGATATATATAGAGAAAGAGAAAGCAATGGCGCCCCCTTTTACAAGTGGCCCATGCTGCGTTGAAAAAAACATTGGGAAGAAGAAGTCACTGAAAGAGCATGCTGTCTCAGTCGCCAGTCTTGACTTTGGCATTTAAATTATATCAAACATTATTGTGAAAGCATGGGCCGTGCCCCTTTGTCTGCAAACAAGACCACTTCTTAAAGAGATTCACACGGTTGTCTGCTCATCAATGCGAAATGAGAAAAACAGGCCGTGCCATCTACTGTTTGTGCTCCTCGGTGACCATTTCATAGGGACTGTTCCAACCACTGTAATAACTCTTCTGCCGATGCTTCCCTTTTGCCACCTAGGTTGTTTTGTCCATATCTGTGCTTGGCTCCTCGGGCTCCTTTCTCGGCAAGTTGCTGAGTTCACTTTTGACTTTTGTCTTTTCCCAGCTTGTCTTTTCCTAGCTCTTTCAGCCCTTGGGGCTATCATCTGTCAATCCTTGGCTCCTTGGGCTCCTTGCGGGGTGGTCTCTTCTCTTTGGCCTTAAGGCATTTGAATTCCTTCAGGTTCGCATTTGGGCATTTAAAGATCAACGGTTATTTCATTGCTGTAAAGTTGACATTCGCGCGGGGATGTCATCGGACGTTTGAATCCCAACGGCTAGTTCGCGGTGCTCAATTTGACATCTTCGGGCCCATCATCCCTTTTTGTAATTCCTTCGGCTTTTGTCGTTGAACCCTCCCGAAGGGGAGGTGTCCCTTTGGGGCTTGGAAAAGAGGTCCTCTTTTTGGCAGCGGAGAGTCCCCTGCAAGGGCAAATTGCCCCTAGGGCTCCTTCGGGCTGCCTTGGCTTCTCAATTCCTTCGGACATTTTGTCTGAAGGAAATGTTCCCTTGATGTTTTGCCGCTTGTTTCTTTCGGTCGGGCTTTTCCTTCGGACCAATTCCTTCGGACTTTTTGTCCGAAGGAATTTGCCTTTGCCATTTTGCCGCGGATTTCCTTCCAAAGAGCAATCTTCCGTTTGGCTCCTTGCCTTGTGAATTTCTTCGCACAAAATGTCCGAAGGAATTCCTTTGGGCATTTTGTCTGAAGGAATTCAACCTTTGTTTTCTCCTTGGATTTCCTTCGGACAAAAATCCGAAGGAATATTTTATCTTTTGCCTTGTCTTTCTCCAAAGGAAAACTCTGCTCCTTTTCAAGGGTACTTCGGGTCTTGAGAAGCCCCTTTGGAACTTTTGATTTGGTACTGTTGCCGACCAAAGTGCCCTCTGAAGAAAATCTGTTGCCCCCTTTTCGAACTGTGTAGGCCATTTCGGGCTTTTAGCTATGACTTTGAACCTTTTGATTGAACTTGAACCGTTTTTTGGAGTTCAACGGTTCAATACTCTGTTTTGCAAAGATTCGGGTTCACTCAGTGTCCTTATGAATTCAATGCATCATTGAACCTACTGCTTGAACCAACCGCTTGAACCAACAATGGTTCAACGGTTCAATATTTCGATATTTCTAAGTTCAAGGTTCAAAGCTTCTGGGGAGATCATGTGACTGTTGGTCGGTCTGTGTAGTTCATTTCATATCATTCAACCCCGACGTTGAACCACCCTTTTCAATTTTTTAGGAAATGCCTTCAAGTTTTGAAATTTTCCCTTGTGAAAACTCACCTCTTTTCTGCCTTGTTCACTTTCCTGAAGGTGCTCGCTGCCTTACGCAAGGGCACTTTGCCTTTGGAGCCTGTTGAAAGACTTGCATCCCTTTAGAACCGGCCCGTTCCTTTGCCGAAAGGCTTGTGCAATTGACTACCCAAAGCGAAATAAGCTTCATATCGAACTGAAACCTACAGGTCTTAGATCTATCAATTCTTTATAAGAACAGGACTTATTTCAAAGGGAAATTGAGCATTTGCAGAAGGTGGATACATCCAATACTGACGATTCAGAATAGTAGGGAAAGGAGACCGACTTTTGGCCTGCAGGACCAAAATGGTCAACAGGTAATAGATAAGATAAGATAATATAACTATATTAATGTCCAACGAAAGACCACAAAGGTAGGTCATAGGGACTGTAGATTACAAATGTGTGTCAGGAACAAGTGGGAAACCAAAAAGGTCTCAAAAAATGAGAAGAACAATGCTGAAAGAAATAGTACAAAACAGAGCAAAGAGCAACAATGCTCAGAGCCAAAGAAAGAAGCAGAAGATATGAGCAACCCACGAAAATCCCTAAACATCAGGAAAGCGGGAATGAACCTTGAGAAGGAAGAACCAGGAGGGGGTCCATCAAGAGTTCGATCCATCTCTCCTAGCATCCGAGACTGGCGAGAAGAAGCCCCAGAAAGAAGTATGACCTAAAGAAGAGGAAGTAGGATGTCTGGTTTGTCCTCCATTCCACTGCCTAGAAAGAAAATTCCTCTGCAAAGATCTGGTGGATCTAGTTTGTCCCTTGATGCCAGGTCTGAAATGGATATGTTGGTGAAATCTTGGGGAACTGTGGATAGTCTCTCTGGGTAACACTGATCTGGAATGTGAGGCTGAACTAATGTCAATCTGTCGCTTAGTGCCTCTCCTCGAAGGTACCATTGTGAAGAAGGAAGTGATCCGTTGGGTGGAATCTAGTCTAGTGGGTCTCTGAATAGAATGATCACGAAGCTTAAGAGCTTTTTATATATATAAAATGAAACATCTGTAGTCCTCATATCTGAAGAAGTTAGAAAGAGGCCGTGTCCTCCTAAATAGGCAATGAAATCTCCCCTTGATCTCATAGTATATGGGACAATGGAAGATGAAGTGTTCCTCGAACTCGATCCCCTGGATGTTGCATAACTGACAAATCCTGTCTACCCGATCTATTTGGTGATTTGTCTCAATCTTAAACCTGTGAGATCCCACTTGAAACTATCCTAATGGGATGCAAAGAGAGTGCATCCAGTGGTGGAATGTATACTTTGGATGGATGATAAGCCCGACAGTTAGCTCCAAAAAGTGTTATGCATAAAATGCCATCTTTGGGCGTATCCCCCCAGGAGGGTTTACCCAAGTCGTATGAATAAACTTCCTGTAAATATCCTCCCTAATACTCCGGTTCAGCTCGTTTCTATTGGGTAGAAGATGAGCCGGTGCATCCAAGGAGTATCTGAATGGAGGAAGGTGGTCCATCCTAATTCCCACAGACTCTAATAGATCAAAAACCCATGTATACCAACATCGAACAATGGTCGAGGGAGTTGAGAGGGCAAGAGTCTCTGAATAATAGTAGGCTAAGTATGGATATCTATCATGCCCACTTGCTGAATCAACAAAGCTTTGAATGCGATGCAAGAAAGAAATTAGATCAAATATAGTCTCCAATAGGAAGGGTTGGGCTCCAAACTCTGCAAGGATAATGCGCTGGCAAATTGTTTGCTTACATTTGATAATGCGGCGGAGAAGTGTCTAGACCCTCTCAACAAAAGCCCAATCACCCTCTAGCAAAGAAGGCCCCCAAACTACAGATCCATAAATAACCATGGGCTTGATAAGTGTATCCATGAGGGACATCTTGGATAAGATATCTTGAAAGTGACGTCGAAAACACTGTCGTTCAAGAAGGGCTAAAGAACCATATCCTTTGTTTATCCTAGGCTGAAGGGCCTGCCTCAAGCTGAAACGTGGACCAAAAAATTGAACTCCCAAATAAGTATAGGAAGTGGTGATTGCAACCTCCTTTCCCCTGAAGAAGAAATGGAGATGTGAGGTCTTCAAACCATTAAACACCATGACCTTGGTTTTCATCAAATTAACCATCAACTGCCACAGATCACAAAAGAGAGCCAAGACATCCTACTATCGCTATAAACCCTCGGGGGATGAAGCTAGGAGAACCACATTGTCCACAAACAAGAGGATAGATATCAAAACTTGGTGGAGGCACCCATCACTGTCTTAGATATGCTCCTGAAGAAAAGTCTCTAACTCATCAATGTACATCCCAAATAAAGTGGGGGACAGGGGACAACCCTATTTAACCCCAATGGTACTCCTGATGAAATCAGATGTCCCATGAGTTGTGCAGAGACAACCAAGGACTGTCTCATATAGGCGCATGATGGCGGTCAGAAGGGTCTCGGATATGCCAATGTCTTTGAGCCTCTGGAGTAGGGGCCCTCGTGGAATGGAGTCAAACGCTTTCTGATAGTCCAAAAAGCAGTAGTAGACTTTCAATGAGATGACGTGCCTCCTCAATGATGGCTCAGAGAGTAAAGATACGATCAATGGTCTGATGAGCAGGTCGGAACCCGACTTGTCCCCTAGCTCTGAGGTGTCTTTGCTCCAACTCCCTCGAGAGCTGTATATGGAGATCTGTAGCATACAATTTCGAGAATGTGAGGCCCACCTTGATCATCCTATAGTTTGTGATGTCCCCTTTTCATATAATTTTAATAATTAATGAAATTGCCCAAATAGTGATTTTAATCATTCAAAAATATCTCTGTTGCAAAGATATGCCCCCCGGCCCGACGCCTCCTGTTCGGAGACGCCTCCGGCATGGGGATGTCCCGGGCACTCCCGGAGGCATCTGTGGCCGTGCCAGAAACTTCCGGCGCGGCCACGGACGCCTTCGGGAGTGCTCGAGACATTTTCGGCGCGTGCCCGATAGATTCCGGTGAAAAATGCCGAAAAACATTTAAAAAAAACTCGGAAAATGCGTAAAAAAACCCTAAAAACTAAAAGCAAACCCTAAACGCCCTAAATGCTTATAAAAACAGCGCTTCCCTCTTCCTCAAACCACACCAAGCGAGTCGCGACCATTGTTTGCAGGTGCAGCTGCAGGGTTTGCTGAAGCTTGAAGACAGTGAAGAGAAAAGAGGGAATTTGCCAAGAGAAGAGATAGCGAATTTGCCAAGAGGAGAAGAGTGGACTGTGAAGTGAAGCCGAGCCAGAGTGAAGCACTGCCGCAGCCGGGGAGGAGTTTGCAGGTATGTTAAATTTTTTATTTAGTATTTAGTTTTAATTTTTAAATTTTTAAGTTGTATTTACTATTTAGTTTTAAATTTTTCATTTAGTATAACTATTAAAATAAAATATAATTGTTGACGATGTGGATTGCACCCTTGATAGAAGGCTGAGCTTTTGTCTTCCACGTGGCACAATGGAGACTCCTCTCTTGCTTGTGGGTCTGGCAAAACTGAGGGGAGAATCTCTAGATAAGGGCTAGCTCCCTTTGATGCATCTCTAAGTTATTTCAGTAATATTGCTAATATATATAGTGGGGGGGTTGAAAAGAGAGAAGTGTTGAAGCAGTGGATTGCACCCTGGGCAGGAGGCCGAGCTCCTGCCTTCCACACCAACAATGGAAACTCCCCTCTCGCCTGTGGGATCGGCGAAGCTTGAGGGGAGAGTCTCTAGATAAGGGCTAGCTCCCTTTGATGTATCTTTTAGGCCCTGGACTTCCTATTGCTAACAAATAAATGAAAAAAGGGGGGTGGGATGAGAAGGGAGAAAGATGCTGAAACAGAACCTAAACCTAAACTAAAACAGGTGATACACCAAAAAATTGATCCACTCAGCCCGAACATACACTTTTCACCAAGAAGAAGCGCCCATACACTTCTTCTGATGTGAGAAACTCTTCTGTATCAGTGAGTCAGGGGTTTGTAGAGATACAAGGAGGAAGAACTATCAAAGGTGTTCTGAGACACACTTTGACAACCTGTTCACATGCGCCTATATTCCTGCTGTAGACACTTCTGGCAGATCTACAGAAGAGGAAACTTACAATGCACTAGACATGCTGGAATCGATCTGTGTAAAGCATAAAAGAAAATGACTTAACATAAAAGGAAAACATAGACATATGCGCGAGTGCAAGTCCAAATGGAGGTAAAAATTGCTAAGTCTTGATTCAAGGTAAAATCCGGCAGAGTTCTGCCTTACAAGCCCGAGAGATTTTTGGGCAGAGCTTTGCCTTACGGGCTCAGAGAATGGATCCCCCCTCAAAATGAGAAGTTTACAATATATAGAGAGAGAAGGAAAAGACTTTGGTGCTCTTCTTTCAAGTGGCCCATGTGCGTTTCGAGCCTTGGGAAGAGGAAGCCGTTTGATTGTCGGCTCCTGCTTTGACTTTGGCATTCAAACATTAATGAGAAAGCATGGGCCGCACCTCTTTTCTGCAAACAGACTGCTCCCTTCAAGGCATTCACGCGGATTGTCTGCTCATCAATGCAAAGTGAAGAAAATGGGTCGCGTCGTTCACTGTTTGCGCCTCTTGATGACCAATTCACAGACACTGTGTCAACCACTGGAGTAACTCCTTGAGTCGACACCTTTCTTCGCCACTTGGATTGTTTTGTCCGTTTCTGCACTTGGCTCTTTTCCTGGTTTTGTCTCTTTCTGACTCCTTCGGCCCTCGAGGCTATCTTCGGCTAATTATTCGTGTCATTCCGGCTTGCTTTGGCTGCTTTCCACTGATTTCAACAAGTGACACGTGGCGTGTTCCACTGCTGAAACAGGCAAGACACGTGGCAGCATCCACTGAGTTTATAGAAGCTTTAAACACCTTTTGAGAGTCTTGCGGAAGAGGACACGTGGCGGCTTCCGCTGAGCTTTAGAAACAATACAGAAGTATTTGGGACTCATTCGGATTCACCACGGACGATGACACTTGGCAGCTTCCGCTCTCTTTAGTAGTTCGTTTGGGGCCCACCATAGTCTTTACAGAACCAAAAGGGAGAGACCGCAGATGTTGACACTTGTCGGCTTCCGCTGAGCCTTGCAAGGGACATGTGGCACGTTCCGCTGCTTTTAGAGGCAAATAATCATGTGTCCCGGCATACGACACTTGGCAGCGTCCACTTTTGGGCTTTTCTGGTGTAAAATTGACGTTTGCGGGCCAGTCACTGTTTGAAAACCAACGGCCCTTTCCCGAATTTCTTCGGACTTTATCTTTCTTTCGGCTTCTTGTTTTGAACCCTCCCGAAGGGAAGATGACCCTTCAGCTTTGGAGAAGTCCCCTTCTTTTGGCAGCTAAGGGTCCCCCGCAAGGGCACCTGCCCTTCGGGGTCCTTCGGCGGCCTTTTCTCTTTGGCTATTTTCTCGAATTTCTTCGGACAAAAAGTCCGAAATAAATCGTTCATGTCTTTTGCCTCATCTTTGTTTATTTCCGCAAAACTTTTTCGAAGGATTTCTTCGGACAAAATGTCCGAAGGATTTCCTTCAGACATTTTGTCCGAAGAAATCCTCTTCTTTGCCTTAAACAAAAATCCAAAGGAAACTTAATTTTTCAGCTTTCTCTGTGGGCTCTTTGCAAATGTTCCCTGCCCTCTGCAAGGGCACTTGAGTCCGGAACTGCCCTCCACAAGGGCACTTGGAATGGTCCATTTTGCGCCTAAGTGGAAACTTGTCTCTACTTGCAGAGTCCGTAGGAGCTCTCTACAGAGTCCGTAGAAACTCTCTACAGAGTCCGTAGAAATCCCTGCAGAGTCCGTAGAAATTTTCAGAGTCGAGCAAAATCAAGAAATGAATTGGCTCAGAACAGTAGGGAAAGAAGGGGACCGATTTTTTTGGCCTGTTGGACCAAAAATGGTCAACAAGAAGGATTACTGAAAACAAAACCTAGATTAATACGGTGATGCACCAAAAAGTTTGATCTACTCATTTACTCACACTTTATATTAGAAGAGGACATACATACACTTTATCAGCTGGAAAGACCAGACTGTAGGGAGCTCAACAGGGAGGCTTAATGAAGACACACAGAAAATGAACTTACCCCAGGGGTTGTAAGAAAACACACTGTCTGGTAACCCTCTTTTGCTTCTGCGCTCCAGATACAACACTTCTTGTCGCCTGCAGGAATGGTGCTTTGTCTATACCAGGTATGCTGGTATCAAACTTGTGAAAGCATTATGCAAAATGACTGAACACAAGGTTAATACTCAGGCACACTCAGAGATATATCCATCCAAATAGAGGTAAAAAATGTATTTTATTGATTCAAGGTGAAAAATTGGCAGGGCTTCGCCTTGCAAAAAATGAGAGATCCCTTCTCAAATGAGAGTTTACAATATATATATAGAGAGAGGAAGCAATGGCGCCCTTTTTTACAAGTGACCCATGTTGCGTTGAAAACATTGGGAAGAGGAAGTCGCTGAAAGAACATGCTTGGTCAGTTGCTAGTCTTGACTTTGGCATTTAAAGTTGTATCAAACATTATTGTGAAAGCATGGGCCGCGGTCCTTTGTCTGCTAACAAGACCACTTCTTAAAGACATTCACGTGGTTTGTCTGCTCAAAAATGCAAAATGGAGAAAAAAGGCTTCGCCATTCAATGTTCGCGCTCTTTGATGACCACTTGGCGGAGATTGTTTCAACCACTAGAATAACTCCTTTGCCGATGCTTCCCTTTTTATCACCTGGGTTGTTTTGTCCATATCTGCGCTTGGCTCCTCGGGCTCCTTCCTTAGCGGTCTCTCCCTTTTGGCCTTAAGGCCTTTGAATTCCTTCGGATTCACACTCAATCATTTAAAGACTAACGGTTATTTCATTGCCGCAAAGTTGACTTTCGCGTGCCTATCACCCCTTTAGCAACTCCTTCGGCTTCACTTTCCTTCAGATTTTTCTTTGTTTGGGTCTCTGTCGTTGAACCCTCCCGAAGGGAAGGTGTCCCTTCGGGCTTGGAAAAAGGTCCCTTTTGGTAGCCGAGAGTCCCCCGCAAGGGCACTTGCCCTTCGGGCTCCTTCGGGCTCCTTCGGGCTGCCTTGGCTTTTCAATTCCTTCGGACAAAATGTTCGAAGGAAATGTTCCCTTTATGTTTTGCCACTTGCTTTCTTTCGGTCGGGCTTTCCCTTCGGGCAAATTCCTTCGGACAAAATGTCCGAAGGATTTCCTTCAGACTTTTGTCCGAAAGAATTTGCCCTTTGCCATTTTGTCGCGGATTTCTTTCTGAAGGGTTTTCTTCCGTTTGGTTTTTTGCCTTGTGAATTTCTTCGGACAAAATGTCCGAAGGAATTCCTTCGGGCATTTTTGTCCGAAGGAATTCAATCTTTGTCTACTCGGATTTTCTTCGGACAAAATGTCTGAAGGAATCTTTTGTCTTTTGCCTTGTCTTTCTCCGAAAGGAAACTTTGCCCTTTTTCTGCCTTGTCCACTTTGGTCCCTTTTAAGTGTTTCCTACCCTCCGCAAGGGCACTTAAGCCCTAGGATGTCTTTCGGAACCTGCTTGAACAGCCCCATTTTGCACCTTCCTGCCCTCCGCAAGGGCACTTGCCCTTTGGGCTTTTGAAAATGATCCTTTGGCCTTGTGAACTTGGTCTTTTTGCCGATTAAAAGCCCTTTGAAGCGAATCTGTTGCCCCTTTTGCGAACTGTGTAGGCCGTTTTGGGCTTCCTTTTTAGCTATGACTTTGAACCTTTCGATTGAACTTGAACCATTTTTTAGAGTTAAGCGGTTCAATGGTTCAACGGTTCAATACAGAGTCGGCTTCACTCAGTCTCCTTTTGAATTCGATGCATCGTTGAACCTACTATTTGAACCAACCACTTGAACCAACCGCTTGAACCAACGGTTCAACGGTTCAATATTTCAATATTTCTAAGTTCAAAGTTCAAAGCTCCTGGAAAGATCATGTGACTGTTGGTCGATCTGTGTAGTTCATTTCATACCATTGAACCCTGACGTTGAACCACCCTTTTCAAATTTTTAGGAAATGCCTTCAAGTTTTGAAAATTTTCTTTGTGAAAACTCACCTCTTTTTTGCCTTGTTCACTTTCCTGAAGGTGCTTGTTGCCTTCCGCAAGGGCACTTTGTCTTTGGAGCTTGCTGAAAGACTTGCATCCCTTTAGAACCGGCCCATTCCTTGTTGCCGAAAAGAATTGTGCAAGGCAATCGCTCGGAATGAAATAAGCTCCATATTGAAACAAACCAGGTCTTGGATCTCTCAACTCTTTATAAGACCAGGACTATTGCAAAGGGAAAAAACACGATTGCAGCAAGGTGAAAACATCAAAGACTAGGACAGCAAGGAAACAAAAGGAAGACCGTTTTTTGGCTTGCAGGACCAAAAATGGTCAACAAATTGGCGATTCCCAGGGGAAGCATGCCTGCTATGCTGAAGAAGACTGGTAGCCTCAAAGTCCATTGGGCATGGAGTTAAGATGCAGCTTTGAAAGAGTTAGCAACAGCCTTGAGATATCCAAGAATCAATCATGAAGCTTTTACCCCAAAAGGGAAACAAAACACACACAAGGTTAAGAAAACTAATAACATGTGCAAAAGCACTTAGGGAAAACAGGGAAAAACAAGGAAAATATGTACATAATGGGAGAAGGCCTAGTGATAATGCTTAAGATGTATCCCATTAATTGGGATACGCAGTTCTTCACCATCCAATCTGGAGAGTTGGAACGCATTGTGCTGCTTGCATTGAGTGATGACATATGGACCACTCCATAGGGCGTCGAACTTCGTGTGTTTCCAAGCTTAGCTAGGTCCCCATCCCATTTCAAAACGATGTCTCCCTCAGAGAAACCTTTTGACGAGGATTTCTTGTCAAAGTGCTTCTTCGTCTGCTGTTGATGGCTGGTCATAGGAGCCATACCCTGGTCCCTTGTCTCTTGAAGTTCCATCAGCTCACATAGCCTAACCTCCATGCTGTTGCCTTATTCTAATTGCAACTGGTGAGCAAGGTCCAAGGCTGGCAATTCAAGTGAAAGAGGGAGTCTAGCTTCCCTTCCATACACAAGCGTGTATGGCGAATTGCCAACTGCTCTCTTTGGAGTGACCCTGTCTGCCCACAGGGCTGTTTTCAACTTGGCATGCCAAGTTCTCTGATTCTCCTCCATTATTCTTTTGATAATCCTGATCAGATTTTTGTTGGTGGATTCGGCCAGACCATTCCCCTGTGGGTAGTAGTTGGAAGAAGTGCTAAGATAGATGCCGTATCTCAACGCCCATTCACTCGTTTTGGTTCCCAAAAAAGCTAAAGTGTTATCTGAGATGATGGTAGCTGAAACTCCAAACCTTGTCATCAGGTCTTCGTAAAAATCCAGGACTGCACTTTCGTTGGCCTCCTTCAAAGCAACAGCTTCTACCCATCTTGTGAAGTAGTCTGTAGCGGTCAGGACCCACTTGTGTCCAACACTAGAGGGAGGGTTAATCATCCCTATGAACTCAAGGCCCCATTGCATGAATGGCTGTTCAACTTGAATACGTTGTAGAGGCATTGCAGCCAGCCGTTGTTTCCCATCAAATAGCACACTTTTGGCACTTTCGTACTCAGGCATGGGTGTCTTTGAATAGAGTGGGCTAGAAGTAATCAGCGCTCATTATTCTTGTAGCTGTAGGCTTAGGAGCAAAGTGACCACCAGCTGGCCCATCATGGAACTCGGACAGTACTCTGTCGGCCTGATCTGGGTCTATGCATCTTAAAAGCACCCCTGAGAAATCCCTTCTAACAGCACTCCATCAATCAGGACATAAGGGAGAGATTGGAGTCTGAAATATCTCCTCTTAGTCCTATCAAGGCCCTATGGGCACTCACCAGTGAGAAGGAAACATCTCATGTCTGATGTCCAATCCTTCATGATTGTTGGTTCTTCTGCTGTGGCTTCATCATGAATGAGCAAATTATCCTCTTTTTGTTGTTTAAAGTCTGCAACAAGGTGTTCACACAGTTCTTTTCCTCTTACCAGCTTGGTGGTTTTGATATCCACGTCATATTCCATTACTTTAGTGATCCATCCCGTTCTCTTTTCATTCAAATCACAGCTGATCAAGAAGTCTTTGACGTTGGGATGTGGCACCATGAGGTGAACCTTGCTATTGGACAACATATTTCTGAATTTCTTTAGACTCCGTATGACCGCAAGGACCTGCTTCTCCACATACATATCCCTGACCTCAAAACCCTCTAGACCTTGGCTAAAAAATGAAAGCGGCTGTTCAAGGTTCTCAGCATAGCAAAGATTACCTCTTCATTGCCGAAGGTGTAGAGGTTAAAATCCTTGGTGAAGTCAGGGCTGATCAAGGTAGGAGCCTGGGTGATACCCTGCTTGATCTCCTCAAAACTATCCTTCTTTTGCGCTGTCCATGTGAATTTCTCATCTTTCTTTAGCATAGAGGTCAATGGTTGACTACCTCCGCAAAATTTGGAATAAATCTCTTGATGAAATTTATTTTTCCAAAGAAGCTCTATAGACCTTTTTTATGTTTAGGCAAGGACAGCTCTAGGATGGAGTGAACTCTTTCTGGATCAATGGTTAAGCCTTCTTTAGAATCCACATGGCCAAGGAGTTTACCCTCATGGACAACAAACACGTATTTCTTTGGGTTGAGAGAGATACCGAACTCTCTACACCTCTCAAAGATTTGCCTGAGGTGCTTTATGTGTTGCCCTGCTTCTTTGGAGAATACTGTCACGTCATCAAAATACACCAATGTAATGTTATTTATCAGGCCTTGAAAAGCCATGTCCATAGCTCGCTAAAAAGTGGCACCGGCATTGGACAGTCCCAATGGCATTTTTCGATAAGCAAACGTCCCCCATTTTGTAGTGAAGGTTGTTTTGTATTGGTCACAGTCTTACACCAAAATTTGATTGTATCCCGAATACCTATCCAAGAGGGAGAAACGCTCGCTGCCTGTCACCATTTCGAGGATCTGCTCCATACTTGGGAGAGGATAATGGTCTTTCAAAGAGACTGTATTGAGGTCTCTGAAATCTACGCACAATTTGATCTCCCCATTCTTTTTTCGGACAGGAACAAGATTGGCCAGCCAAGAAGAGTGTTTGATCGGAAATATGATTTTGGACTCAATCAGCTTGGTGAGATCCTTCTGCATGAGAGGCTCAATCTTCGGGTTGACAGGGCTTTGTTTTTGTTTGATGGGCTTGGCGTCTTTCTCCAGCTCAATGGTATGTTGGGCCAAACTTGGGTCAAAACCCTTCAAGTCGCTATACTCCCAAGCGAAGACATTGGCAAACCCCTGGCACAACAAGATGAAGGCCTGCCTTTCATGATCTGTACACACTTTCCCAAGTGCAAGCAGCTTATTCTTGAATATCTCCACTTTTTCATAGTTCTCCTTTGTTGTTATGCTTGCTTTATCATTCTTCAATTGGTCATCCTCGTTGAAGATACTTTTGAGAGTGACCAAGCCTTTGAAAAGTTTATTGTTCTTCAACTGAACAATCTGGCTGCCATACTGCTGCTGTAGCTTAGCTTGGGTTCTAGCAGCAAACTCAGCTTCCTCTTGCAAGAAGAGTGCTATTCGCTGATTGCTGTTAAACACCTGCCAGTTGGTGATGTTGTCAGGCACGGAGGGTCTGATTACCACTTTCAAATGATGCAGATTGCGGTCTTGGCCTATCTCCTTGGGGACATCGAACTGAGCACCAACTGCTGCTAGTCTGTCCACTTGTTTATTCTGCTCTCTTGAAATGGAGGTGACATCGAAATCAAGAAAACTCTTTACTAAGTCCCACACCTTGTGCTTGTAAGACTTAAGTAAGGGATTCTTGGTCAAATTTTGGCTTTTTACTTGATTTATGATCAGCTCGTTGTCCCCAAAAACCTGTAGTTCTCAAATTTATCTTTTCTTCGCCCACTCCAAACCATAGATGAGAAATTCATACTCTGCAACATTGCACGTGCAATAAAATTGGAACCTGAAAGCTGAAAAGTATTTCTCCTGCGAGGGGGAAACTAGCACCACTCCCCCACTAGCTCCCAGTGTACTTCTTGAGCCATTAAAAAAATGCTGCCATAAACCTGAGCTCTCTTGGTTTGTTTTCATCAAATTTGGTACAAAAGTACCCTCTTCATGCATGCAATAAATCCCAAGGCCTGCCTCTTTTATGAATTTGTAAGGATCATGTTCAAAGTTGTCACTTCCCCATTCATCTAAGAGTAGGTCAGCAACTCCTTCAAGGGCAGAGGGCGAAGATTGATCTACTTGGAAATCTTCTTGATCAATAATGACATAGCTGACATTTGTTGCCTTGAGTGAGTACGGCTCCAGATGATTTTTGTGGATTGGCTTCGACTCAATCTTGACCTTAGTCCCATACTTAGTTTTAAAAACTAGGTAGGACCAGTTTGCTGCTAGGTAGCCGCCTATTTTAGATGTGAAATGCTTGGACAAGCAAATGGTAAAGTAAGGAGGAACGTTCGCCACCACCACGTCATGAGGGACCGAGAAAGTTGGACAGGCGTGGAGCGTCAAGTTCAAGCCTCTCACCACTCCTACTGTCTTTGCTGGTGTTCCATCCAGCTGCAGAACTCCCTTAGTCATTTTTTCATATTTGAGCCCCAGTTTATCCGCTATACATTTTGGCATTACTGAGGTGCTTGCCCCACTGTCAATAATGCAATTGTGCATCAGGAAATCTCCTATGACTAAAGACAGATAGAAATGAGGAACTTTTTCTTCGTTTTTTACCTGACCTGTTGTGGAAGGGTGCTCATTCATGATCAGAGCATTATCAACCTTTGCTGGGACAGCTTGTTCATTTAGCCTGTGCAATTCCTTTTGCAGCATGTCCTTTTGTCCTGGCATTGCCAATAAATCCCACAAAGAGATATTCATGTGTAGCTTCTTCATCTGGTCCACCACATTGATTTGAGGATTGCCTCCTTTCAAATTTTCTTTGGGATAGCTTTCAACTTGAGGCGCAGAGGGTGTAATCGGCACCCTGAAATTTGAAAATTTCTGATTCACATGTGATGAAGATGTTGCAGATGTTTGAGCAGCTGCTTGAGCTTCCTCCATAGCTCTTCTTTTGGACCTTGTGTTGGCTGCAACATAATCACCTCTGTTGTCTGCATTGCTCATGTAGTTGACTGCACAGAGTTCACCTTCCAGGTGATTCATGAGAGCGGAATTAGACTGAGCTGGCCTGTTGTCCATGCCATGTTGCAATGACACCTCAAAGCTTGGGAATTGGGCAGCTGCCTGATTGTCTTGTGCATTCGTGTATTGACCTGGCATCTCATTTGTATAAACACCTTGATCTTGACCGTATCCCATGGGTGAGCAATTTCGCTGTTCTTGTACTAGATTATTTTGAACGGGTACCAGAGCCTTGGATGATGAATGAGCACTTGGATTATAGCCTTGATAAGGTCTGGATTGTGCAAACTGACCCTGTCCTTGATTGTAATTCTGAAAAGGGGGTTTATTTGTTTGCCCGAATTGCTGGTATCCCTGATTTGGTCGATTGCTTTGAGCTTGCTGCCTTTTGAGAGCCACTAGTTCATTGGTCACGCTTTGTAACAAATTTTTGACTTCATGAAGGTCATTGGATGGAGTAGCAGCCGGATTTTCTATGCCAGGCAGAAGAGCTAAAGTAGGTGCAGCAGTCTGGACTGGAGGCGGCAATTCAAGGAAGAGCGGCATATGAGGTCTAGGGGCTATCTTTTCCGCTTGCACCAGGCAATTTTCAGCTGCTATGGTTATTTCATAGGCAGCGAGCAACACATGTCCTCCCATGGACTGTATCATGACAACAATGTCGTTGATCAACACTTTCAAATAATAGAGAAAAGCATAGCTTGGAGTTGGCCTTACCAAAATGGGGATTCTGTCCTATGTCTTTTGAAACCGAGTATTGATAATCCTGCATAAATTCGTGTGGAGTTCTCTGCATGGTGGTCAACTGCTTGGCAAGTGAGAGGTGGTCGCTCTTATCCCTGAATCTATTTGTTAAGAGAGCGCCCAATTCATTCCATGTGTTGATTGAATTCATAGGCAGAGTCCCATACCAGTCTAGAACCTTGCGCTTAAAAGACAATGCCATCAATCAGATGACAATGTTTTCTTCAGTTACATTGTGAATATTGCAGAGGTTGGCAATATTTTTGATGTGCTCAATAGCAATAATAGGCCCTTCTCCATTGAAGGGAGGCACACTCTTAAGGGTTGTACCTGAGATTGGGTCATAATGCAAAAGATTCAAAGGACTGACCATGAAAGGCCACAAATGGTAAAGCCATAGCTATGACAGGATTCAATCGAGGCCTTCTTGTATAAGTGTATCTTATAACAAGGCTGGGAAAATGACTTGTTGAATAAATATGAGTCCTTGCAAACCTTAGTCGCCTTGCTGAGTTTAATGGTAGTTCAACGAATTCAAAAGGACACTCTTAGCAGCAGATCGTGTGGTGACCTTAGGCATAAGGTGTCAGATTGATCCCTGGCTAGAGATTGATGCTCTTGATAATGGAGTCGTCAGATGCTGAAAAAATGGTTGATTTTTGCTGTAACAGGTCCAGCACCAATCTTGGAACTTTTCTGTGTTTAAAAATTCGTCCCATCGAGTGTGCCAAAAACTGTTGACGATGTGGATTGCACCCTTGACAGAAGGCTGAGCTTCTGTCTTCCACACGACACAATGAAGACTCCTCTCTTGCCTGTGGGTCTGAAAAAATTGAGGGGAGAATCTCTAGATAAGGGCTTGCTCCTTTTGATGCATCTCTGAGTTATTCCAGTAATATTGCTAATATATATAGTGGGGGGGTTGAAAAGAGAGAAGGATTACTGAAAACATAACTTAGATTAATACGGTGATGCACCAAAAAGTTTGATTTACTCATTTACTCACTTTATATCAGAAGAGGACATATATACACTTTATCTGCTAGAAAGGCTAGACTGTAAGGAGCTCAACAGGGAGGCTTAATGAAGACACACAGAAAATGAACTTACCATAGGCGCTGTAGGAAAACACACTCTGGTAACCCTCTTCTGCTTCTGCGCTCTAGATACAACACTTCTTGTCGCCTGCAGGAATGGTGCTTTGTCTATACCAGGTATGTTGGTATCAAACTTGTGAAAGCATTATAGAAAATGACTGAACACAAGGTTAATACTCAGAGACACTCAGAGATATATCCATCCAAATAGAGGTAAAAAATGTATTCTATTGATTCAAGGTGAAAAATTCGCAGGGCTTCGCCTTACAAAAATGAGAGATCCCTTCTCAAATGAGAGTTTACAATATATGTATAGAGAGGAAGCAATGGCGCATTTTTTTACAAGTGGCCCATTCTGCATTGAAAACATTGGGAAGAGGAAGTCGCTGAAAGAACATGCTTGGTCAGTTGCCAGTCTTGACTTTGGCATTTAAAGTTGTATCAAACATTATTGTGAAGCCATGGGCTGCGCCCCTTTGTCTACTAACAAGATCACTTCTTAAAGACATTCACGCGGTTGGTCTGCTCAAAAATGCAAAATGGGAAAAAACAGGGTGCGCCATTCAATGTTCGCGCTCTTTGATGACCACTTGGTAGAGATTGTTTCAACCACTAAAATAACTCCTCTGTTGACGCTTCCCTTTTTGCCACCTTGGTTGTTTTGTCCATATCTGTGCTTGGCTCCTCGGGCTCCTTCCTTAGCGGTCTCTCCCTTTTGGCCTTAAGGCCTTTGAATTCCTTCGGATTCGCGCTCAATCATTTAAAGACCAACGGTTATTTCATTGGCGCGAAGTTGACTTTCGTGCGCTCGTCACCCCTTTAGCAACTCCTTCGGCTTCACTTTCCTTCAGAGTTTTCTTTGTTCGGGTCTCTGTCGTTGAACCCTCCCGAAGGGAAGTTGTCCCTTCGGGCTTGGAAAAAGGTCCCTTTTGGTAGTCGAGAGTCCCCCGCAAGGGCACTTGGCCTTCGGGCTGCCTTGGCTTTTCAATTCCTTCGGACAAAATGTCTGAAGGAAATGTTCCCTTTATGTTTTGCCGCTTACTTTCTTTCGGTCGGGCTTTCCTCTCGGGCAAATTCCTTCGGACAAAATGTCTGAAGGAATTCCTTTAGACTTTTGTCCGAAAGAATTTGCCCTTTGCCATTTTGCCACGGTTTCTTTTCGAAGGGTTTTCTTCCGTTTGGTTTTTTGCCTTGTGAATTTCTTCGGACAAAATGTCCAAAGGAATTCCTTCGGGCATTTTGTCTGAAGGAATTCAACCTTTGTCTACTGAAGGACAAAATGTCCGAAGGAATCTTTTGTCTTTTGCCTTGTCTTTCTCCGAAAGGAAACTTTGCCCTTTTTCTGCCTTGTCCACTTTGGTCCCTTTTTAAGTGTTTCTTGCCCTCCGCAAGGGCACTTAGGCCCCAAGATGTCCTTCGAAACCTGCTTGAACAGCCCCATTTGGCACCTTCCTGCGCTCTGCAAGGGCACTTGCCATTTGGGCTTTTGAAATTGATCCTTTGGACTTTTGAACTTGGTCTTTTTGTCGATTAAAGGCCCTCTGAAGCAAATCTGTTACCCCTTTTGCGAACTGTGTAGGCCGTTTCGTGCTTCCTTTTTAGCTATGACGTTGAACCTTTCGATTGAACTTAAACCATTTTTTGGAGTTCAACGGGTCAATGGTTCAACGGTTCAATACAGAGTCGGGTTCACTCAGTCTCCTTTTGAATTCGATGCATCGTTGAACCTACTATTTGAACCAACCACTTGAACCAACGGTTCAACGGTTCAATATATCAATATTTCTAAGTTCAAAGTTCAAAGCTCCTGGAAAGATCATGTGATTGTTGGTCAGTCTGTGTAGTTCATTTCATACCATTGAACCCCGACGTTGAACCACACTTTTCAAGTTTTTAGGAAATGCCTTATAGAAAATTTCCTTTGTGAAAACTGACCTCTTTTCCGCCTTGTTCACTTTTCTGAAGGTGCTTGCTGCCTTCTGCAAGGGCACTTTGCCTTTGGAGCCTGCTGAAAGACTTGAATCCCTTTAGAATCGACCCATTCCTTTTTGCCGAAAAGAATTGTGCAAGGCAATCGCTCGAAGTGAAATAAGTTCCATATTGAAACAAAACCTACAGGGCTTGGATCTCTCAACTCTTTATAAGACCAGGGCTATTGCAAAGGGAAAAAACACGATTGCAGTAAGTTGAAAACATCAAAGACTGGGACAACAAGGAACCAAAAGGAAGACCATTTTTTGGCCTGTAGGACCAAAAATGGTCAACAATAATATTAAAAATTTAAAAGTAAATTACTAAATAGTAAATACTATTTAATTTTAAATTTTTAATATTATAATTTATATTTTATTTTAAATTTACTATATACTATATAGTATAGTATTTAAATTTTATTTTAAATATTTTTAATTTAAATTTTTTTTTAAGTTTATTTATTTATTTTCATTTTCTGTAAATTAAAATATATATATATATATATATATATATATCATTTTATTTTAACACTAAAATCTTATTTTAATTTTTTGTAAATATTAAATAATATTAAAATTAAATATTAATTTTTTTCGTAAATAATACTAATTAGTAAATTAGTAATTATTAAAAAAAAATCAAATGTTTATTTTCTTTGTTTAAAATTAAAATTTAAAAATTAAAATTAAAATTTAAAAATTAAAATTAAAAGTTGTAATCGTATTAATTTTTTTTTCTCGTTTCCATAAATATTTATTATTTAAAAAAATCATTATCAAATGTATATTTTTTTTATAAGTTTCTAACTTCTAACCCTAACTTCTGCGTATGCTCTTCTCTCGCTCGTAATTGCGATCTTGAGAATTGGAAACAGAGTTAGCTACAGTACATTTAATTTTTATTTTTTCAAGTTTAAATATTTAAAAAAAATCAAATGTATAATTTTTTTTAAGTTTCTAACCCTAACTTCTACGTATGCTCTTCTCTCGCACGTAATTGCGATCTTGAGAATCAGAAACAGAGTTAGTTGCATTACATTTATTTTTTCAAGTTTAAATATTTAAAAAAATCAAATGTATATTTTTTATGTTTCTAACCCTAACTTCTGCGTATGCTCTTCTCTCGCGCGTAATTGCGATCATGAGAATCGGAAACAGAGTTAGTTATACTTATTAATTTTAACCTTTTATTTTTTTGCTTGGTTCTAGAATCTAATTTGATAATTTGATAATTCATAATTAGGATATCTATGGCATCCAGTTCAATGTCAGGGGCAGGGCATGATGAAGCAAATCGGGCTGAAACCTTGTTTCAAGTGAAATATGACCCTACCTCCCCTCTTTGGAAACATGTGACGATACTTGAGATCATTGCCGGTGGTGGGACTCGTGTGTGGGTATGCAATGATTGTCATGCCACATACAAATTCTTGTATACTCGAGTCAAACTCATTTGACTGGGTATGAGCCGTCGGGTATCAAAAAGTGTGATAAAATTCCCAAGCCAAAAATAGTTGAGTTCATGAAAGAGCAAGAACAAGCAGATGCAACAGTTGCTTCAAAACACCGTTCTAAAACAATACCTCTCCAAAGAAGTAGATCAGGGAGACCACCCATAACACCTGCAGCTGTGAATCATCCTTTCATTGAAAGTCAAACTTGAGCTCATTCAGTTGCAATACCCTCTGATGATGATGCAGATGCCACTTCACGAAAAAAACCAAAAGGACTATTGAAAAAAGCTTTCAATGTCACACAGAGGGATATCGCTGATGAGTTGATTGCTAGATGCATTTATGCATGTGGGCTGCCCTTCAATGTTTTGAGATCACCTTATTGGCAACAAATGTTGAAAGCTGTCAATGAAGCTCCACAAGGTTACAAAAGCCCTAACTATGAGAAAGTTCGCACCACACTCTTGGCCAAAGAAGTAGAACATATTCACACTTCTTTGCAGCCGATTAGAGATTCGTGGAATGATTCAGGGGTGTCCATTATCTCAGATGGATGGAAAGATGCTCAAAATAGGCCTTTGATCAATGTTATTGCAGTATGCCCTAAAGGGGCAATGTTCCTGAAGGCAGTGGATTGTGAGGGCGAAGTGAAAGATGCTCAATTCATTGCAAACATTTTGATAGAAGTTATTGAGTTTGTGGGCCCCCAACATGTTGTCCAAGTCATCACAGACAATGCAAAGAATTGCAGAGCAGCTGGGTTGATTATAGAGGGCAGATATGAGCACATATTTTGGACACTTTGTGTTGTCCACTCCATCAACTTGGTGTTGCAAAAGATTGGTAAAATTCAATGGATAGAGCAAGTTTATGCAGAGGCTAGTGACATTCAAACATTTGTCACAAATCATCACGTCTCAGGATATCTTCAAGAAATTTTCAAAGTTGGAGTTGTTGAAGGTAAAAAATTCGAGAATAAATTCTTAGTCTTACTTTTGAAGTTCTTAATTTTGAAGTTATAACTTTTTAATAATTAATAATTTAATTTTAGTTGTTTATCAACGTTTACAGTTTGGACAATTAAAATTGGTCTTATTTTTTTTTGTAGATTGTTGAAACTAGATTTGCCTCTCACACGCTCGTCTTGAGACGACTTGTGAAGGTGAAAGAGGCACTAAGCAGTATGGTGATAAGCAGTGTTTGGGGTGTGTGAAGGCAAGCAAGCACCACTAGTATTAAAAAAGCCAATAAGATCAAAGCATTGATCCTTGATGATAACTAGTGGACCAAGATTGAATATATGCTCAGTTTTATAGAGCCTATTCTATTTATGATCCGATTTACGGATTCAGATGTAGCTTGCATGGGAGAGGTTTATGATAGAATTGATTCCATGCTTGAAAGTATGAGAGAGATCATACGAAAGAAAGAGCAAGACTCAGAAGAAATGTTTTATAATGAAATTAAGTCTTTGGTCATGAAGAGGTGGAATAAAATGACCACCCCATTACATCTCCTTGCTTATGCTCTCAATCCAAAGTATTATAACAGTGCAATACTTCGGCTACCCAATAGGCAACCACCATATGATGATGTAGAGGTTGCAAATGGAACTAGGCAAGCATTCAGAAGGCTTTTACCTGATCCATCTGTAGCTAGTGCGGTCCGTAATAAAATGGCCATGTTTGTAGTTTTAGAGGGCAGCATGGGAGAAATTGAGGCTCTTTTTGAAAAATCTAGCTTGTCTCCAATCAAGTGGTGGTATGTACATGGCTATGATGCCAAGTACCTACGACCTATTGCAATCAAGATTCTGTCACAGGTATTCAATTTGAATTAAATAAATTTTTTTATTAAGTTATTGACATATTTTTTGTACATTGTTACAAATTTTAAATTCAAAAATTCTAACAATTAACAACCTTTTTTTGTGATAGGTGGCTAGTAATTCTTCAGCAGAGCGGAATTGGAGCACATATGGATTTATCCATTTTGCTAAAAGAAACAAGTTGGCATCCAAGAAAGCTGAGGATTTGGTATTTGTACATTTCAATTTGCGCCTCCTTTCACACAAGTTTGAGGACTATATGCGAGGGCCTAACAAACTTTGGGATATCCTTCCAAAGAATATAGACTTGGATGCCTCCACATCTACATTTGCCCAAGTTTCATTACTTGGTGTGGATGATGTCGATGACAATGAAGAGGATTCAACACCAGGGGTGGAACTGGAGAGTGGAGCTAGTGGGAGTTGTCCAAGTGGAGTTAGTGGGAGTAACATTCATAATTATTAATTATGAATATGAGGACAATCTAGATGAATTATGAATCTATGATTTATTCTACATTTGCATTTTGAAAATTTGAATGTATTTGCAATGTATACTTTGAACATTTTGAAATTTGAAGCAATGAATGAACAAACATTATGTATTTACTATTTTCAAGTGTTTTACAAAAAAATTGAGTAATATGCATATATATATATATTATATATATGTTTTTAAAAAAATATATATATAGAGACGTACCCACGGCATATCCAAATCAAGGTTTTAGAAAAATGGCGTACCCACGTACCCGTACCCGTATCTAAACAACATAGGAAAATATAAGACAATTAATTAATTGTTAAAATAGAACTATCTTGGATAATTATTTGAATTACCGGAAAAGTGGTTTTAACCATTTGGAAAATTAAAGTAATTTTAATGATTATTCTAAGGGGCTTTATAATTAATAAATTGTTTAAAAAATGATTTTTATCACTTTAATTATTAGAGCAATTTAATTAATTATTTAAAGACTTAATTATTTAATTTGCCAAATAGTAATTTTAATTACTAATTTATTAAGGCAAGTTATTTAATTAATTCAAAAAATCTTAAAGTGGAATTAAAAAGAATGTCGGCTTGGGAGCTAAAGCAAAGAAAGGAAAAGATATTCTAAAAACGGCAAGTGAGGCTTATGAGGTATTTAACTCCCTAAAATGGTTCACTCCCTTTTGGAAGGTACAAATATAAGGTGAAGATCACAATTGAAGACGTTGAATTTGATAATTGTTTCTTCATGCTTGAAGAAGCTATTGGGATGCATACCCAATAGGTGTTTGTTGTTTTGGTGTTGATCATTCTACAAAAGGTGTCTTTTGACGCCACCTTTGCTAAGGAGATCTTGTTACTTATCTTAGGGCTTAGAGTGAGGCGATTTGCATTGAGGAGCTATTGTGAGATTTTTGAGGCTTTTGTTTTGCATATTATTTGTGATTAATATTTGCATCATTTTTGCAAGTGGAGCGAACTATTTTGGGAGGCTTGATTGAGGGTTTGGAGGCCCCTTTAGGGTCTTTATGCAAATTAATATTTTGAAATTAATTACTAATTTTTTGCATATTAGCGTGGCATTTTTGAGAAGATTTGTGAAAGATTTGAAGCCCTAAATTGGTAGAAAATTAAATAATAATTTTTAGATTATTATTTAATTATTTTTGATAGGAAACTAGGGTTTTTAAAATTTTAGAGCAATTTTTGGTGACCTTCCCATGGAAAGAAAATTCTTAAATTATTTTTATTTGATAGTCATTATTTTTATGATTAGTTTGAGCTCTTGTTTGCATCATAATTTCAAATATTAAGGGAGTTGATGAATTTTTTAAGTTTTCAACTGTTCGTAGGAAATAATATTTATTGAGGGTAGATTTGCAAGGGTTTTGTTCTTAATTAATTATTGCAGTAGTTTTCTGAGTTTTGGCGATTGGTTTGGACTAAGCTTGAGCAAGGATTAGAGTGGAAAAGGACTTCAATTCAATTAGTGTGGTGCTAGGGTTTGAAGGGTTGAAACATCCATTTCAGGCTCCATTGTGACAAGAGCCATTAGTGGCCAAATTCACAAGGTATTTATTTCAAGGTGAATTGGAGTTAATTTTCAGTTTGGAAGTGTATTTGCAGCAGTTAGGGTTTGCTGATTTTTAATTTTAAAATTTCAGAATTTGTGGATTTTGGGGAAAACCTCTTTTTGGTTAAATCGTCCCATTTCATTACATAGTTGTTGGGGTCTGAAATAAGACCCAATTTGTGAATTAGATGAATAGTGTGATGTGCACCACGTGGTTGAAGAGATCAACCAAGTAACTACCTAGTGCACCAAATCCGTGCTTGAATAAATTTGCTTGGAAACCCTCCTCATCACCTGCCCTGCTACTATTCATCACCCTAACAACCTCTCTGATGTACCTGTATGTGAATAAGTGGCAAGAGGAGGGTGGAGAAGCAACATGGATTTGGAGTTGCCCAGGAATATCATAGAGAGTGGAAGTGTGGGAGATCATGGATTCGAGGTTAAGCTCTAAAGGGAGGGGAGAGTGGTGGGGAAGGATGGTGTGGCAAAAATGTTTGGGAGAGTGGATGAGGGAAGCACATAAGATTCGTCTCCTCTAGAGATAAAGAGGCATTTCTTACAGGATGGGGTAGGAGGAATAGGCATGGATGAAAGCGTGTCAAAGCTGGTGGTAAAGAGTCTTGCATTCATTGTCATACCACTTGTTCATGGGACAAGATCTAATATTATTAGGTTGGTGGGAGGTGGAAGTGGACCGGGTGGAGCTAGGAAAGGACTTGAGGGTCGCTTCCTAAATGATGGAAGAAAGGTCGGTGTACTTGGTAGCAACACAATAAAGTGAAAAGAACTGGGCCTCGAATGGGAGTAGTTGATGGATGTGGGAAGAGATGGTATCAAGGTCCCCTTCATCAAACCGGAAGGTAGTACAAGGTAGGCTATGAGAGGGAACAATAACGGTAGGGGGGTACCAACCTAGAGAGAGAAAGAAAGAAGAACATGGTCTGCAAGGGGGATGGGGGAAACATAGAAGTGATAGATGAGTGACAATAGGTTATGACTAGACATGACATAATCCACCACACTTGCACCCCCACCATGAGGCTGGCATATGAAAAAGTGAGAGTCAGGGAAGCAGGAAAGCCCATTTAGGATCAATAACTCATGAGATTCTGTAATGTCCCCTTCTAGCTAGACATTGTACTTCTAGCATGATTAACCTATCAGTGGCCCTCATAGGCTAATACGACATGGTTAGAGGGTCTTCTCTGCAGTTACCCAAATGGCAGTTGGTTTCTCTGGGAAAGTTTCGACATATTCTGGAGGTTTTCTAATGATTTATTAGAATGTTTCTATTTTTAGAAACCTCATGTTACAAGATGATGTTATATTTGTACTTTATGTTGTAATTCATTATTTTATATTAAAGTGCAAATATAATATATTTAAAGGGAAAAATAATAATAAAATATTATGATGTTTCTAGAAGCTTCCCAAATGAAGGAAAGAAAAAAAAAGTATAAAGGGAGGTGTGGGCTGCCATTATAAATCATCCAGATATGATGTTGTTTTTGTTGTGGTATGCTGGTGGAGCCTAGAGTTTTCTGCAGTGAATCAATGTCTTTGGGAATGATAACTCCCATTGATAGCATAACTGAGGGAGTGAAATATCTCTTGAAGGGTTGCATTTTGGAGGTGATATTTCAGTCATCTCAATTGGAGCAAAATTTGTGGCCATTCGCCAATTTTGGAGAAATTGATTTGGTGAATTTGTGGAGGTTGCATAGCTATCTTTTGGTGTTGGTTTCTATATAGCTTGGCAGCGATTTTCCTTGGTTAAGAGAGCAGATTGCATTGTAGAGAAATCATATATAAAAATCAGATATTTACAGTCAAGGAAAGACGTCATTAGGAGGGATGTTTTTGCTTGTGGGGGTTCCAATTTGCATCGATTCCTTGCTTGGCTTGGTGCGCCCACTTCCTTGGAGCATGGAGATGATATTAGATGCTTGAGACAACGCATATTCATTGCATATTATTTTAAATTTGAGATCAGACCAGAACAGGGGTGACTGGTTTGGAAAATTCGATTTGGCTTGGGAGATCATCCTTTCACTTGGAAATTGCTTGCTCCTTCATCTATTCTCAAGGGCGCCTCAATCCAACCAGGGTTCATTGCATACAATTCATTTTTTAGTATAGTTTATATTTGCAGCTGTAGGTGTGCATCTTTCATACCAACATACCATATAATGGCAATTCTTGATTATGCCAAGAGTTGTGGCTAGTCTAGTGGAGCATTGTATCAAATCATCAAATAAGAATCACAAGTTGCTGGTCATTTATAGTCATCTTTTGAGCATTTGAATTGAGATAAGTTGCATGCCAATTGTTCGACTAAATGTCCATTGGCTGCAGGTGATTAGTTTGCTTTGTGAATTTATCTAATTGCATAGAAAAGAACAAAAAAGAAGTCATTCTTGCATCTAGAACTTAGCATTTTCATTCTTGCATTGTTCTATAAACACTTGAAGCTTTAATCCATTGTCATTCAAACAAATCATCAAACTGTGACAAAAACCAGCAAGCACTTGCTTACAAATTGTTTGAAAAAATAACAAGGCAGCAAATTGAGACAAGGGCAGATTGGGCAAGGATTGTTAAAGATTCACCCAGCTATAAAAGGTGCCGACCATAGGCCGTGAAAGGCCCCAAATCATCATCTGACATCCTATGAAGTCTCACTGACTTTAGATTTATCTCTTTGGTGCAGAACATGTTCGCTGCAGGTTGTGGAGAGGGCTGTAGAGGGCTCTGATGCGGGCGTTGAAGTCCCCTAGAAGGATGACTTCCCCCACTGCTGAGTACTGTGTGATATTGGCATACAAATTGATAAAAGGGTCACCATCAGGGCCATTATGGATAGCATACGATGAGGAAGCAAGAGGGAAGTAACATACTGCAATGTAGATGTCCTTGTCTCTGGGAAGGGGGCAACACCTCTAATCGAGACCCACATGAACCTAGCAAACTCATCTATGCCCACCACCGAAATCCTGCTTCAGAGGGAATCTCTAATCAAACAAACCACACCATCTGAATCCCTGAGACCGCCTGAGCTCCTTGTCCCTTGTTTGCAAGTTGAAAACAAAGATCCAGATGATGTTTGCTTTGACAAGCTTGTGCAGGACAACAGCGTTTAGCAGATATCATGGCTCAATTAGTCCACACCATGCAGAATATGAATGTGCAAAGAGCTCAAAATGCTGAAAGAAATTCTTCAGGGGTGAACAATAACTAACACACTTAGAGGACAGCCATTGACGACTCATTTGCTAGACCTTTCCAACCAACTTTCCTTCTCAGAGAAGTAGTAGTTCTAGAGGTGAAAGTTCAGTGATTTGGGGTAGATCAAATTGTTGTCAGCTATGAAAAATACAAGGTTCTACTAGGTGAAATTAGGGAGGCTATCTCTTTGACTAATTTTAGAAATTTAAAGAAAAACAAATGTGGTCAAAGAGCTAAATTAAGGCCACAAACAAATCAGAGGGACCTCCAATAGAGATTAGGGAAGTTAACACTTCCTACATATGATGGATTCCGTAAGTGTACAACATGCTTCTGGATACAGAAGTTGGACACCTTATAATTGAGGTCAATGATGGAAGATGAAGCCATCAAAATTTCCACCCTTGATCTTGAAGGTGTAGCACACAAGTGGTGGTACCATGGGTTGATCACACAAGGGCACAATCACATACACTTATATGTGGAGTTCAGTACCAAGTTGATAGAGAGATTTGATAGAGTTGATTCAGAAATCTATTTTTGAGAGTTAATTCAATTCAAACAAACCAATTCAATAGATGACTATGTTTCTAATTTTTAGAAGCTCTCAGTTATGGTCCCTGATGTGTCAGAAAGGAGGCTTGTGTTTTGTTCATTGAGGGTCTAGCTGAACCACTTAGAGGCTTAGTGAAGGCTTTCAGCCCTATCTCTTTATAGGAAGTCATTAAAAAGGCTTTGGATCTTGAAATTTTTGCTCCTAAAGGAAGATTTCTACCTACAAGACAACAAAGATCTGCACCCTATGGGCAGCCTCAATCAAATCCTTATTGGTAGCCAAGGACAAATAATTATGGGCAGCCAAAAAAACTTCTTTTGAAAAGTAAAAGAAGCCATTACAAAAAGGTTTCCAACAAAGGGAATTATTTAAAACAATCAAGGAAATTGTAACTAGAAATGAACTCCGAAGAAAGAAACTTTGCTTCACATGCAAAGAGCCTTGGGAACTAGGTCATAGGTGTCTTCCAAAAGGTCAGGGGCATTACATTGAGGTGACCTCTGATGATGAGGCAAAAGTAGAGGGATAGAAAGAAGTAATGGAAGAGGAAGAACTATAAGAAAAAACTATGGAAGAGAAGACTTCTAGTAGTACCTTTGCTACAGTTTCAGGTGCACCCAAGTATCATTCATTTAGAGGTTGTGGAGTGTTGAAAGGATATAAGGTAACAATTTTAATTGATAGTGGGGAAACCCACAACTTCATTAATGAGAGTTTGGTAACACAGAGAGGGCTGCCAACTAAGGACTTCTATGGATTTAATATCATTGGAGCAGATGGATTCACTATTGCATGCACCAAGGGGGTTAAGGGATTGGACGTCTCTTGGTAAGTACAAAGTTTGTGATGATTTATATGTAGTAGGCATAGGGGAAAAAATTGGTTTTAGGGGTGCAATGGCTACATTCCCTTGGAGTATTCACACAAAACTACTAAAACTTTGAAGTTGAAATTTAAATTGGAAGTAAAGAGGTTGTGGTTCGTGGTATGGCCAATGGATCTCCTTTAACAGTTACAGCTAAGAGCATGGAAAAAACATTCTACAGGGGACAAGTAGAATCAATAGTCTATTGCTATATGAGCAAAACATCTACATCCAATGATGAGAGATCTTATCATATGAATATTTAGTCTATTTTGAATAGGCATGGTACAATATTCTCAACAATTTACCTCTAGGATTGCTCCCTGATAGAGGATTTCAGCATATTATAGATTTGGAAACAAGTTCTAAACCTGTTATGACTACTCCTTACCACCATACTAGATCCTTCAAAGAAATCAAAAAAACAATTAAGGAGTTACTAGAAATGGGACACAAACAACCTAGTTCTAGTCTCTTTGCTTATGTAGTTTTGGTAAAGAAGGATGGAATTATGAGGATGTGTATTAATTACCGTGCTTTAAACAAGAAGACTATAAAAAACAAGTACCCAATACCCAGGGTCGATGAGTTGATAGATGAATTGCATAGAGCGGTATGTATGCAAAGGGAAATGAAATTATGAGAATGTGTATTAATTACCGTGCTTTAAACAAAAAGACTATAAAAAACAAGTACCCAATACCCAAGGTTGATGAGTTGATAGATGAATTATAAGGATGTGTATTAATTATCGTGCTTTAAACAAGAAGACTATAAAAAACAAGTACCCAATACCTAGGGTCGATGAGTTGATAGATGAATTGCATGGAGTGGTATGTATGCAAAGAGAAATGCAACTGATCTACAAATCAATCATAACTTGAAGAAGATAAATCCTACTTACACTTCCGATTGTGGATACATTGGATATTTGGGGTCATGACCAAGATGGATCCACTAAACCTAGTGAAGGGATCTCTTACCAAAATAATATCACTAGGGAGGGTTCCAAAGCCTCTAGTCAAGCAAAACTATGCAATAACCTTAACTAAATCCTATGTTTTCATGTTCACTAAACTAATAACAAGTAAAGTTTAATCTAGTGCACACCAAAGCTTGTGGCACAAAGTAGGGGTAAGTAAATATAAAAGTAAACATGCATAAGAGAATTCTAATTAAGCGATGTATAGGTAAAACCTTAATGCATGGAGAGAGTAATATATTCAAAAGCCATTACTTATGCTACTTTTATCTATTAAAAAAGGGGAGCAAAGTTAGAGATACTTACCTTGAAGACAAACCCTTCGAGACTCAATCTCTTCCTTGGCTAAAAGTGCTTTGCAAGAGGTTGTTGTGGTTTGTAAGGATCACTAAGAAAGGCCAAAGAATCCAAGAATTTTTCACAAAACAAAATTCTTCTCCAAATAGAAACCCTAATGATCCATAAATACGCAGTGTCCAAAACTACAATTACTCTTTTTTTATGGATGCTTTATAAATTCTCAATTTCTCGTTAATTAACTTGAAATTGGCATAGTAATTAAAATCAACATTAAAACATTGATAATAAACCAAAAAGCATGAGCTACAAAGACAATATGTAAACCAGGGTTGATAACGAAGTTCACCCGATTTGCGTTGTGTCTCCGGGTCCTGCTCAATGGCGAAACCGATCGATTATTGATGCAAAATCACCTTGTACATCAAATATCCCAAGTAGGGGTTCTCGATCTGTAAATATTTTTTTTGATGTCCACTGGCTCTGGCTCTAGGTTTGGCTCTTGGATTTGCGTAATTATTCTCAAGTCTTGTGTTCTTCACACTTTGATTGTGATTTCAAATGACCCCCGTGGACCCTTTATATAGACATACGTGTCCACAAAAGGTGGGCTTGAAAGATTATCCTTTCTCAAATTTAAATAATATTCATAATTATCCCAAGACTGATTTTAATGTGATTAACATAACAATTATCCCATTTTATTGTGGGATTACAATATAAGGCTTTATTTAGCCCACACATAAGTTATATGGCCTTTACATGTTTTAATAAAACATTACATTATAAAAAACAGCAAATATGCCCATGTCTTTAAAACCATATTAAAGTGACTTATGCATGTTTACTTTCCACATAGTCTTCTTAAGCCTTAATAAGGCTTTTTCCTCCTTTGGCATCGAAACGTCCATGCCATATAATATCCCACATTTATGCAAATAAATATTATCATAGGCTTTTAATTAAAGCCTTTCACCCTTTTTAATCGGTCATAAGACCACTTCATCTCCAAGTTCGTTGATTATTACGTGGCTTTACCATATCTGTGCCCTTTAGAATCTTCGAGGGTTACTTTGAAAAGGTTGGTAATTCGGTTGGGGAATTACATGGGTAATTGTGGAATATTATGGGCATGCCACATGGATGTTGTAAGAAGCCTTGTTAAATCTGCCCTTGAATGACTGATTTTCGTGGATAGGAATTTTGTCAAACAGTTTGCTTACAAACCATCCAACTGCTGTACTAGAATTCTTTTTGAGTTTTTGGTATATAAGATGAATGCATAAATGTTAAAGGCTTCTAAATGATTGTTCTAAGGACTGAAGTAAAACTGAGAATGCAATGCAAAGCCTCTTCTTGACCTTTCAAATGCAAAGAATGACTGAAATAACTGAAAATGTGCATCTACAGCATTATGGTATTTCGTCAAACAATTGATGTGCATACACAAAACTCCTTTATTGCTATGATAACTGATTACATATGATATAACAGTATGATTCTCCAAGAAATGACTTCTCATTGACCAAGGACTAAATGGAATGCAATTAGAATCAGCTGTACCATTGCTATTAACACTATAGGAGATGCAAATATGATAACAAAGCAAGCTACAGGTATGTTGTATAAGACAGCAATGCAATATATTTCCCTAATACAATATTTCAATTAGAATCTTTATTACAATAACCTCAATGCAATGCCAATAATCTATATGCAACTTCTAAATGAAGAACCTGGAATTCGTGGTCTGGAAGATGAAGCCAACACTCCACAAGATTCAAATCCTCTTCAAATTGTAGCCTCCAGTGTTTACCAGCCAGCCCTTGGAGTCCTGGAGAACTAACGATCATATTCCAACCAATGTCATATTTTTTATCTGCTCTCTTTCATGAAATCGCACCAGCATCATGGCAAAAATCATCCCTCCAATAGATGCAGCAATATCGCCCTTTTCTTTATAAAAATCTGTTTGTTCCTTAGCCACCAACACTCTCTTGAACCCTGATGATATTTATTAATGAAATCGTCCTTCTTGAATGGTAAAAAATCAGCAATAGATGTTCTCCAATATTGATTCTTCAAACTTCTGATTTGCTGAGAATAATCTTCAAAACCCTTGAACAATCTATGAAGACAATCACCTCTTGATTGGTATAAACTCTATTGACGCTCAACTGTGACCTCTGTATGAAGCCACTAGCACAATTGAAGAGAGGCTACGTTCTCCAAGATTGAATTTACTTGCGAAACGTTTCTTCCTCAAAGCCAAAGCTTCTTCAGAAAGGACAAGTGTTGAATGATTCCTCCATGAACAATAAGAGCTTGGGTTGATGCTTTAAATCCTTTTTTCCCAAGATGAGGTCGATCCTCTAGAAGGCTCGTTTAATCATTTAAAAATGATATTTAAATGTGCACTTTATAACTTTAATAAATGCTTTGATAAATGGGCGCTCAAATAATAATAATATTTAATGTCCTTTAAGTGACGTTTTTGAGGGTCATGGCCCCATTGGACATAAAGTTATAATATAACTTTATAATTGCACTTTATAAAAAATTATTAATAAAGTAATCCCTTTATTAATAATTAAAATAACACAACTCCACAAATAATCATTATTTCTCAATTCCGTCTGAACCTGAGAGTTAACCATTGTATCCATTGTGCATCCAATTGCCTTACTAAAAATAGTAAGAGTCTCTCCCTAACATCCACTGACTTGCTATAAATAGTAAGTCCCTCAAACGGAACAAAAAATCCTTGAATATCAATGCTTCAGAACAAATGAAGAATCTGGGGAGATAAACACTTACAACTACCACCTGAAGAGCACCATAACGCCCAAACTGGACCCTCTAATCCACCACATTAGACTACGAGGGTCAAATAATAGGCTAATCTACCAAAATTGAGAACAAGCCAAAAAGGGACATTACAGTCTACCCTCTCTGAAATTGCTTGTCCCTAAGCAATCCCAACTACAAGAGAACACCTTTCCACTTGGATCCCAAGGGAAGTGTTGTGTAATGTCCCTCATATCATCAACCAACTCCTATAACACCATCAACTGAACAACTGACGAAACATGATGAACCATGTCAACCTCAACATCAGGGGTCATAGGAGTGTAAACCTCAAGAGGAAGCAACTCAAAATGCTGACAATGTTTGTTTCTCATAACTGCTCAAGGTGAGATGTCATACAAACTAACCAACACATGCACATCAGAACTGTGCATCTAGAACAATTAATGTACATGAGGATCAAAAGTGAAACTGCAAGCAATCCACATCATGTACACACTGCAATACTCCCTAGTAAAACCTGCCTGGAACCTTGATGCACCTGAAGGATCCCTCCGCACACTGAAGAGTGTCCAACAAAATTTTCCTGGATCCCAAATCCATAATGGAAGTTTGTCATGTCTGATATCTTGTTGGCCATTTTTTAGCCCACATATCAAAGTTTACCTAAGTATGTGTTGACGTGGTAGATTGCATCCTCTGAAGGGAGGCTCAACGCTCTTCATCTATGCGACACAATGGAGACATCCCTCTTGCTTTGGGTGGCAAACATGAGGGATGAATCTCTAGATTACGGGCTAGCTCCCCTTGATGCACCTTGAGGCCCTAGATTTCCTACTACTAGCTACTTGGGGGGATGAAAAGGGAGAGAAAAATACTAAAATCAGAACCTAAACTATATGGTGATGCACCAAATGGATGGTCTACTCAGCGTTGACATACACTTTAAATCAAGACAAGCTAGCCTAAACTTCACTCAAAATGAGACTTTTCTTGCAACAATGTTTCAGTAGAGGGTCCTTGTCATGTCCCCTTCCAGTTGACATCTCTCAGAGCTTATGATTAGCCTATTATGCGACCCTCGTAGGCTGATAGGATGGATAGAGGGTCTTGATTGGAGCTTGGCTTGGCTGTGGTCGTCAGACATTCCCAGTTGGCTTTCGTTCGGGGTCATTCGGACACCATTTGCCTGACCTGCTATTTTTAGCAGTAATAGTCACTCAGCGGAGCACCCCTGCTATTTTTAGCAGTATGGTTTGGTCATGTGCGAAATCAATCACTTATTCACCAGCTTCAGAGGGTTCGTGAATCGGACATTTTTTGAGGGAGATTAATATTTTAATTGTCAAATTAAATATTAATTATCTGGAGCTTATAATATAAAGTTATAATATTATTTAATATTATAACTTAAGTGATCTATTGAAGGGGTCGACCAGCATTGAAAGGGGCCACTTTTTAATTATAATTTGCATTGAAGACTATTGTGTTAAGCACGGAATATACTGAGAGGGGGGTGAATCAGTATATTATATATCTTATAAATCTTTCCTTTAACTAAATTCCACTTAATCAATCATTCAAGATATGCAATAAAACTCAAACAATAAACATCACACAAGATAGAGAGAGACACCAGATATAACGTGGAAACCCAATGTGGGAAAAACCACAGAGAATCAATCTCAAATATATTCATGAGAACCTCACAGGAGCACTATACCCCTTTGCCAAGTACAAACCTCAGCTACAATTTGTGAGCACCAACCCACAGGAGCTTCAACCCGTTTGTCGAGCACCAACCCAGCTCCTATTCGTGAGCACCAACCCACAGGAGCACCAACCCAGCAACAATTCGTGAGCACCAACCCATAGGAACACCAACCCCTTTGTGTAAACCGCACACCTATCTCTCAATGTTGCTATCTCAACAAATGATAGATCAATACATCTCCTTCCTCTCTTTCACCTTTGCTCTTCTAAGCTAGATATAACAAATACAAATCATATTCATCTCTCACAATTGCTCTTCTAAGCTAGATATTACAATATCAAATCAACCTCTCACACTCACTTATTACAAATGGCTATTCAAGCCTTTATTTATAGCTTTCCAAATGACCTTTGGCCCTTCCCCTTTGTGACCTTTCAATCCTCATGGAAAATGGCGCCAATCTTGGATGACCCTTTATATCCAAGCATTTGAAAAGTCATGTGGTGACCCTTCATGACCAAAAATGTCTTTCCCACTTTTGTCCTTATCTTTGGTGACTTTTTGTATTCCTCAAAGTGTCCATGAGAAATTCGCCCTTTACTCTTTTGTCTTTACTTGGTGACTCTTGGTATTCCCCAAGATGACTCTTCATGGGAAAATGCGTCCCATCCTTCTTTTGTCTTTATCCCGTGACTCTTCGACTTCTCCATGGGCCCTTATTTTGTCTCATATGCAACCGAAAATATATTCGTTAATATTAAATAAATATTTTAACTCATATTAGCCAAGATAAACAACATTAAATGCAATGGGGCCTTTTATCACCAATAATACTAAACTTTTGACATCAATGACAATATTTTCAACAATCTCTCCCTTTGTCATTGATGGCAACCTCAATCCTGAAATTGCCACATCTTGTCACCTGCACATACCGTCATCTGAAAACATACAGTAACTCCCCCTTACTGTAGCAACCTGTACCTGTTCTTTGTACCTATTTTCTGCCCCTGTCCCTGTACCTATTATTCTTCCCCTTTGACATCAATGGCAAAGGGCCTACCTGGAGCTAACACTTAGCTCCCCCTCACTTGATGCTGAACATCAATGGTAGGAAGTAATAGAAATTACTCTCAACTCCTCTCGCCGATCTTTGAATGTATCATTTGATCGTGCCTTTGAGAAGATATCTGACAAAACATATACATTGTTCCCTATTCTTTGAGCATTGGCAATCAACTCATTTGAATCTTTTCTTCTAATCTCACAACCTTCAGCATGAAACCTTAATGTGTATCTTTGATCACAAATTTGACTAACACTCAACAGATTATGCTTAAGACTTTTTACGTACAAAACATTTTTAGTCTTAGTTCTAGCATAATCTAAACTCAAAGTATCTTTTTCGGCTATTCTGGTAGTGGTTTTATCTCTGAATTTCACTGTACCACTATTTATCTTCTTTAGAGAAATGAACTTACTTTTATCCCCTGTCATATGCCTCGAACATCCGCTATCAATTAACCATGGCTGATCTTTACCTCCCACATGCAGCGCTGTCTGCACCATCAAAGAATCTTCATGTTGTTTCTTCTGCCATGAACATGTCTGAACCTTCTCCCTGATGAATGAAGCTTTAAAACTCTAATCCTTCTTCTTGATGAATGAAGCTTTGAACCTCTGATCCTTCTTGACTGACTCGAACACGCTTCTGCAATACCGAGCTATGTTCGAAGTTGTTGCACTTGTAGCATACTATGGTCTCTTCATTAAAGCTTGATAGAGGAGCAAAAGAGTTGTGGCTTCTGCTTGACTCTACTTGACTTTCCTTTTCCTTATTTTTGAAATTGTTAACTCTTTTTCTACATTCTACTTTCTTGAAACCATATCCATTACAATAAAAACAATAGCCATAAAAATAAGACCTGTCTGTATATCTCTGACCTGATTGCCTTTTTTAGCTTTGTTCCTTCCAGCCTTCTCTGTTTGGAATGTCCTCTGTATTTTTCACTTCTCCCCTTTCTGTTTTCTCTTGTGTCAGAGCTTCAGCATAGCTCTTTTTCTTTTCAAAACCGATCCCTATCTTATCTGAATATGCTTTTTGACTTTCCAATATCTTATCTAGCATGTTAGTGCTATCTTCAAATTTTGAATCACTGATTACTTTATCACTGACTGCTTTCTTAATATCTTTTTTTAAAGAGGCAATTTCAATAACATACCTTTCACATTCTTTTCTTGCTATTTCCAACTATGCTTTGAGATCTTCATTCTTCTTGGCTTCGTTAAAGTGTGCTTGTAGATCTTCAATCATTTCCTTTGACTCTTGTTCATTTTTCTCGATCTAGCGCTTTAACCTTCGATTCTTCTTCTGAACAGTTTCTAACTCTTCAAGGGCACAATTGAGTTCTCCTTCCATATCTACTTCAGCTTCCTTCTCTTCTTCTTCTTGATCATCATCATGTATGGCCATGAATAGAATCTTTTCTTCTTCTGAATTGCTGACTCCACTATCTTCCCCTGAGCTAGGATTTTTAGAATACAGGCTCTTCTTCTCGAATTCTTTCTTAGATTTGCCTTTGAAATTCTTCTTGTATGTAGGCTTTTCTTCTTCATCATCTTTAACTTTATCTGGGCATTTAGTTGAAAAATGTCCAATCTTTCCACAATTAAAACATTTAAAAAGTAATTTTCCTTGATATATACCTGTTCCTCTTTTTGGCCTGCGAATGAAAAGTGCTTCGTTGTCATCTTCATCATCACTGGAACTATCACTTGATTCTTGAATCTTAGCTTTCTCCTTTGATGTCTTGAAAGCCGCTTCTCTCTTTGAGGGTTTATCTTGTTCTGTCCACATCTCATATGCCGTGAGAATACTATGAAGCTCATCCATCTTTAGCTTGGCTAAATTCTTCATCTCCTCGATTGCCGAAACATTTGCATCATATTTCATTGGTAGAGATCTCAAAACCTTTTGCACCACCGTTGACTCTTCCAATGTTTCTCCAAGACCTTGAATCTGATTTACTATCTGATCAACTCGTAAGAGATAACTTGCTATAGCTTCTTCTTCTTCCATCTTCAAACTTTCAAACTGCCTTCTAAAAGTTTGCAACTGAGCTTGCTGAACCTTTCCATCACCTTTGTAAATATTTTCAAGTTTTACTCAAGTTTCATGAGCAGATTTACATTGCATAGCTTTAACAAATTCAAATTCACATAAATCACATAAAATAGCATTTAAAGTTTTAGCATTACATTCACTTGCCTTCTTTTCTGTTGGAGTAATTGTAGATGTCTGTGGCTCTTCATATTCCTCCACCACTGATTTCCATATGTTGAATCCAAGGGCCATCAAATAAACTTTCATTCTCATGCTCCAAAAAGCATAATTTGTCCCATCAAACAAAGATCCCTTATTTGTAGAAAATCCTTTCTGTGACCCAGCCATCAGGTTTTCTCGATCTACCTTCAAGTTGTAAAACTTTTCAAAAAAGAACCTGCTCTGATACCAATTGTTAAGCACGAAATATACCGAGAGGGGGAGTGAATCAGTATATTATATATCTTATAAATCTTTCATTTAACCAAATTTCACTTAATCAATCATTCAAGATATGCAATAAAACTCAAACAATAAACATCACACAAGATAGAGAGACACCAGATATAACGTGAAAACCCAATGTGGGAAAAACCACAGAGAATCAATCTCAAATATGTTCGTGAGAACAACCCCACAGGTGCACCATACCCCTTTGCCAAGTACAAACCTCAGCTACAATTCGTGAGCACCAACCCACAGGCGCTTCAAACTCCTTTGCCGAGCACCAATCCAGCACCTATTCATGAGCACCAACCCACAGGAGCACTAACCCCTTTGCCGAGCACCAATCCAGCAACAATTCGTGAGCACCAACCCACAGGAGCACCAACCCCTTTGTGTAAACCACACACCTATCTCTCAATGTTGCTATCTCAATAAATGATAGATCAATACATCTCCTTCCTTTTTCTCACCTTTGCTCTTCTAAGCTAGATATAACAAATACAGATCAGATTCATCTCTCACAATTGCTCTTCTAAGCTAGATATTACAATATCAAATCAACCTCTCACACTCACTTATTACAAATGGCTACTCAAGCCTTTATAGCTTTCCAAATGACCTTTGGCCTTCCCCCTTTGTGACCTTTCAATCCTCATGGAAAATGGCACCAATCTTGGATGACCCTTCATATCCAAGCATTTGAAAAGTCATGTGGTGACCCTTCATGACCAAAAACGTCTTTCCCACTTTTGTCCTTATCTTTAGTGACTTTTCGTATTCCTCAAAATGTCCCTTCATGAGAAATTCGCCCTTTACTCTTTTGTCTTCACTTGGTGACTCTTGGTATTACCCAAGATGACTCTTCATGGGAAAATGCGTCTCATGCTTCTTTTGTCTTTATCCCGTGACTCTTCGACTTCTCCATGGGCCCTTATTTTGTCTCATATGCAACCAAAAATATATTCGTTAATATTAAATAAATATTAACTCATATTAGCCAAGATAAACAACATTAAATGCAATGGGGCCTTTATCACCAATAATACTAAACCTTTGACATCAATGACAATATTTCCAACATATTGAAATTAAAAGGAGAAGTTCGAATTAATTTAAATGATGCCTAATTGAGGAAAATCGAACTTTTGATGGATATAAGGGTTTTCATTGGGATGGGAGCTCATTAGGTTTTGAAATCAAAATTTTGCTAAGTCCTGAGAACAGAGCCAAGGGTTGCAGTTTTCGTTTGGCATTGGAAAACGAGCCATCTTCAGTGTTGCAGTTCAGGAGCTGTGAAATATCAGCTGATTTATTGCTTTCATAGAGGTAGCTTTATTCAGAGGTTATCACAGAACTTCATCAGACATTGCATCATTTAGGATTTTCAGTTTGGAATTCATCCAGAAGAGTTTTTTCTTTTTGAGGCGCCTATTCCCTGAGTTTTTGACACATCAAATAAGGGCGTACTTTTATTGGTTTGCTGCTGTCATAGAGCCATACTTCCGTACAACAGGGCTGTACCTTAAAAAAAGGGCATACTTTTTCATCCTGGGCAAATCCCCTGCTTCTTTGATCTTCTGACTCCATCCCTTGTGGCGCCTACACCTTGGGATCACTTTCCAAGCATCAGACGGAGGAAGAAGTAGATTAATGATGAAGCTGTACTGTTTCATGTACTCTCTTCAGCTGGCTGCAATAACCAGGGTTTCATCAAAATATTGTTGCTTTTGATTTGCATGTTACCTGATATTAATTGTAATTGTCATAGAAGAATCAATAAATCGATTGGCAATCATTAGATTCATTAGATTCTATTATTTTCGGTGTTGCATTATTTTATTTGAATTTATTTAGCAATTCTTCAAAGAATCACCACTTTCATTTGTTCATGCAAAAGCACAAAAAAACCAAAAACATCCGAAAACAAGAAAAAAAACAAGTAGTTTCAAAGAAAGTGAGAACAGGGTTTCTACAGTCTTGTGGAGAGATAAGAGAGGAAAAAACTAGCACAAAAGGTGTTTTGAGACACATTGCTGTGTAGCCTATTCACTTGCCTATACTTCTTCAGACACTTCCTGTGACCTGCAAGAGAAGAAAACACAAACACTAGACACTGCTGGGGTTAGCATATGAAGGTAGAGAAAGAGACCACACTTTCATAAAACTAACACCCAAATGTATGCTTAGTGCAACACTCAAAAGAAGGTAAAAGCTTTGTCTTAGATTCAAGATAAAATTTTGTAAGGCTTCGCCATACAAGCTGAGAGATCCCCTCAAATGAGAAATTACAATGTCTAGAGTGCTAGAACTAGAAGCTGACAAATCCCTAGGAAAGGGACCCATGCTAAGTCAAACATCTGCTGAGACAAGAGGCCATGTTGTTGCCGTGTTTTCTAGATTTGGATATGGAAACCATGCTGTAGGCTGTCCAAACCGCTGCCTTTGTTGTCCTTGGCTTACAAAAGTATGTGCTACTCCTTCCAGCAACTGACAAAGCCATTTTGAAGTTGTGGTTGGACTGTGTTTTCTTCAATCCCTGGGTGCGACTTGGCTGCACATTAAAAGCTTGGTGTGAAAACACAGTTGCACCTTCTATCGTTCGAAAACCAATCCTTCTATTGGTTCTCGGTAAAGACTATTTCACCTAAGTGCATTTACTCTTCTTGCTGACGACCCTTGTGCCACTTGCCTTGGTTGGTTGGTCCTTGGGTCTGCGCTTTTGATCTGTCACGCCACTTGGAATGTTTTGAGCTTTTACTTTATTATGCTGCGTGGCCACGTTCTGGGTTATCCGCCTTGTTCTCTTTTACTTTGTTATTTCTCTTTGCCTTGGCTTTTTCCCTTTTTGTCTTTAACCATTTGGGTTCTCGGGTGCTTGTTTCTCGAGCCTTTGTATTTATCTTTTTTGTTTTCCGAACTTATTCGGGCTCTTGGGTCTTCGCAATCCTTCGGACATTTTGTCCGAAGGACATGGTGAAGACAAGCCCGCCCGAAGGAAAAGACAAGGAAAAAGGGAAGAAGTGAGCAAAGAAATGCGAAGACCCGAGAGTCTGGACGTTCGGACATTTTGTCTGAAGGATTTCCTTTCGTCTTTCTTTTGCCTTTGTCGGCCTTCGGGCTTTTGGTAATGTCGAATTTCTTCGGACATTGTCTTAAGAAATTCTCTTTTGGGCTTGCCTTTGCTCCTTTCTTTCGGTGGGCCTTTGTGCTGCGCTTTCCTTCGACATTTTGTCTGAAGGAATTCTTTCCTTTGATTGCTTCTTTTCTCGAAGGGCATGTGCCCTTCGGGCCTTTTGTCTTCGTCCTCTCTTTCTTAAAGTGCCCTCCGCAAAGGCTTCTCCCATCCAAAAGTGCCCTCTGCAAGGGCAGGTGCCCTTCAAAAACTCTAAAAATAACCCTTCGGAGAAGTGAAAAGAGTCCTCTTTCTTGACCAAGTGCCCTCTGCAAAGACGCTTACCCTTAGGAACTTTTGCAATTGCCCTACATGCATTCGAAGTGCCCTCCGTGGAAATTCTTTGCCTTTGCGAGCCGCTTAGACTAAATCGGGTCCTTGGAGAGAACTTATAAAGTTGCTTAAGTAAGGCCTCTTGACAAACCCGAATGCTTCTTCTAGATCCTTTCAGGTTCTCCAATGCCGCCTACTTTGGACTTTGGACTTGCTCCAACTTATGAAATTTCATGAGTAAGACCCCTCAACAAACCCGATTGCAACTGTCTTGACCCATTCGGGTTTCTGGATTGCTTCTGCTTATAAGACAAAACAAGTAAAATCATTTGGAGAACCCAATTAGGTCTAGCAAGACCAAATCGGGTTTTACAAGTGACTTTACTTACGAACTTTTCACAAGTAAAGTCGTTTACAAAACCCGGAATGTACTATGGGGACCAAGTAATTGCATTTGGAAAGCCCGAAGTAGTTCCCCTTGACAAGCCCGAAATACACTTTGGTTAAATGAAATGAGGTAAACACTTGGTTTTTTCATGGAACAGGTCTGACAGGGAACCTTGATGAATGATTTTAGCCAAAACATGGATTTAAGACTTATGCACAAAAGAGGGGGTGCCCATTTTTTACTCTAAATGACCAAAAAATGGTCAACAGTATGGAAAAGGGAGCTTTCAGGCAAGAAAATGGTAGGTCTTTGGGAGGACTTCGGGTTTTTCAGCAGTGACAACTTCAGGATTTTTGAAGGCACAGTGCAAATCGGGTTTCCAGTAGTGCTTAGCTGCGAAATGTTTCATAAGTAGAAGTAATTCGGATTTACAAACCTGAATTACTCATAGTGTATTTCGGGTTCTCCAAGGGGCTTGACAAACCCGATTTGGTCTTGAAAAATGGTGCTTCTCGAGTTCTTCAAGAGACGAGTCTTTTTCAAAAATCTGAAGGGCATTTTCAAAATGCCGAAGGGTCTTTTTAGGGCAAAAAGGGTCCAGTCACTTTCTCGAAGGTACACTTTAACTTTTTTGAAGGGCTTTTTCTTCTCCAAGTGGACAGTTGCAATTTTTCTGACGGGTATGTTACCCTTCGGGAGGATCATTTTAAAATTCCCGAAGGGTATCTTTCCCTTTGGAGGGTATCTTTCCCTTCGGGAGGATCATTTGTGGAAATCCGAAGGGACATGCAGAAAGCCGGAAGGGTCTTTTACCCTTTGGGAAAGTCCATTATGAAAAGCCCGAAGGGTAGTTTCCAAAGAAAGACGCGGACAAAAAGTAATTTGTTCGAAGAAATTCCTTCGAGAGATTTGCCCGAAAGAAATAAGCCGAGAGGGAAGCCTGAGACCAAGTGTCCGAAGGAAATGATGGGCCAATGGACGTCAAAATCAGGATAAGCGACTAGCCGTTGGGAGTAACCGGGTTTGAAAAGCCCGAAGTCTTAAGGCTTGGCAAGCAACAAAGTGAAAAGACTTCAAGATGGACAAGCCCGAAGTAAGTAGTCTTAGAGAACCCGAATTACTCTGCATAAAGTAAATAGGGTTTCTAAAAGTACTCTACTTAAAAGGCTTTATAAGCGAAGGCCCTGAGAAAGTCCGAAGTTGAAGAGGCCAAAGAACCCGAATTACTCTGCATAGAGTAAATCGGGATTCTACGAGGGCTCGACTTAAGCTTGGTTTGGCGACACTAGAATCATGATGCAACAAATGGAAGGCTGCCACGTGGCGCAACTGGAGCAGAAAGGGCCAATTAGTAAAAGACAAGCGGCACAAGAATGTTCAATAAACATGGGAGAGTTCGAGCGGCTGGTCGCTGGAAGTTATGAAGGCTCCCATCCGCCATGGTTCATTGCCCACAATTGTCATTTGTCGCTTAAATGCATCATGCTAAGAAGAAACATTTCAGTTGCTCATAGCATGACTTTTCAGATGTGCCAAAGAAAGTCTTAAAGACAGGAGGGGCTCAAGAGTATTGGGTGGTGATCTGGAATGATGCATTTATGAACATTAGGGAAGGACAATAGGAGGTGCCAGCCATCTGCAACTTCTTCTTTCCTCCTGTTTCTCTCTTTTCCCTTTTCCTTATAAATAGAGGCCTTGGAGCCTAGAAATGTATCCTCGGACTAGTGATAAAATCACTATGCGAAAATCGTTGTGTAATGGACCTTTGAAGCAATAAAGATTGTTTTTACCTATCTCTTTATCTAAAAATTGTGTTGAGTTAGCTTGTGCGCTAATGTGTTGTGAAGAAGCATCCTTCCAACCTTGTTGCCCTTCTTTCTTGCTTGTTTTCAAGTACTTTCCAGTTAATTGTAGGTTTGAACTCGTGCTTTTCGGCCATTTGTGGATAATTGATGTGAATTTTGAAATTCCTCTTTGCCTCATGTGTGGTTCAATAAGCTTAGCTTAAGAAATACTTATGCAAGTTCGTTGGTTAGGAGGTTGCGTATGCCAACTTGTCTTATGCTGAATTAGTGTCTTTCCCAAGCCGGGTGGATCATTTACTTTCGGTGCATCACCTCCCTTAGCTTAGTTTTCTTTTCAAGTAATCTCTTTCCCCTTTTCCTTGGCTATTAGTAGAATTTAGCGTAGAAACCCAAAGAGCTGAAGTGAAACATCTAAAGAACTAGCCTCGTAAAAAAGTCTAGAGGTTCAACCTCACCATAGAACACCCACATCCTGAGATTGTTTCCATGCTTATAGCTAAAAGTGAGAGAGCTTGAAGAACTCTCTTGCAAGGGTGCAAATCTAGTCTATAACATATCCTTTGACTTCCTCTGCGTAAATTTGATCTCAACTTCGCCATGCTGAAAATGATGAAGCAACCCGTCGAAACCCATCCAAACTATAGTGCCAACCCTGTCACTACCTGGATCCCAATACAAACGAACCTCACATCCATCCGTCATGAAGAGATACAAATATATGAAAGTATCTGCAACACAACATCTCTCCCTATCCTCTGCCAAACTCCCATGGATGTGCTGACTAACCAAGCCATCATACCCACTGCCACAACAACCTCCAGGAAGCCCCGTCTCCCATTGAAACCCAGAAGTGGCAAAATCTGTCAGGTACACACTAGCATGATGGTAATCCAACCTCTGATCCTGCAAGTAATCCCTTGCAAACCATTGAGTTGATTACTTGCAGCCTCTAGTCTCATCTTTTGAAGATGGTAACTCTGAGCACATAAATGATTTGCTTCCCTCGACTGCGCAACGAGAATCATCATACAAGCTATCTATCCCATGCGCACAAGAGTTGTGCATCGAATACAAATCGTGCACGGGTGAATCAAAAACAAAATTGTAGGCACTCCTCACCATGCACACACTGTAAAACTCCTCAGTGAGCCTGCCTCGAATCTTGATGCACTAGACGGATCCCAAACACTGTGATGATTGCTCGAAACTGTACTAGTGTCAGGAGGAAGATCAACATCTAACTCGAAGAGTGGATTATCATAACCCAATCTAGAATCATACTCAAATAATGGATTATTCACAAACTGCACAACCACTCCGTGCTGATTTGAATCATCCATCTCCCAACCCTTGGAACAAAGGCTTGAATCGAACTCTTGAACAACCTCCTCTCTCCTTGCGCCCTTCTCTCTACTAAGAGAGATAAAACACAAACTCCCACCATCATGTAAGCCATTAGCTCTACCCACTTCCTCAACGAAGGTACTACTGTTATGTACCACACGGGATGGCTCCAATGACATAATAGAAGTTGCTGATTTGACAATATCTTCACACACTCCTTCCATAGTAATTGTTGGCAATTCTTCCACATGTCAAATTGTCTCTTGCCATTCGAAAAGTTCATGTCTTTAGCCAAGTAAGAAAGACTACAAAGGAAAGAATACATTGTATAGACTAATTGTAAATACTCATTTGCAAAGACCTTGGCTACAACTGGATTTCCTTCAGACAATTTGTCCTAAGGAATGGTTCATCAAAGAAGGGGTTTTCACATAGCTTCGGGAGGTTGAAAACAATAAGTCTATCAAAGGGAAGACAAAGACAAATTTCCCACAGACCTTTTGTCCACAGGAAATCCGAAAGAATGAACTATGCAATAAGTCCGAAGGAATTGCCAGGGCTAAGTCTATCAAAGAGAAGACAGACAAAAATCCCGCAGACCTTTTGTCCATAGGAAATCCGAAAGAATGAACTATGCAATAAGTTCGAAGGAATTGCAAGGGCTAATTCTATCAAAGAGAGGACAAATCAAAAAAACCCGAAGGGTAAGGTAACCTTCGGAAGGGTGATTGACAAAAAACCTGAAGGGTAGGTACCCTTCGGGAAGGTACACGTCAATTTTGGAAAAGTCGTTTGCAAGAAACCGGAAGGGCATGTGTCCTTCAAGAAGGTCTATCTCATGATCCTTAAGAGCTTTTACAAAAGCCCGAAGGGCATGTGCCCTTTGGGAAGGACGTTTTCAAAATTCCCGAAGGGTACCCTTCGGGAAGGTTATAGGTTGCCTTCGGAAAAGGAATGGTTCAAAAAGGAGGTGCCCGTGGAAGATATCCTTTGAAAGAATTGGCAAACATAAAATCTGAAAAACAAAAGTTTGCAGAATTGAAAAAGACTAGGACATTATTTCTGAAAAACAAAAAATCCATAGGAAAAGAGCTTCAGACATTTTTTTTCCGAAAGGAGAAGCCAAAATACCCAGAGGAAATTGGCCAAGGGAGATGACAACAAATTCGAAAGAAGGGAGATGACAAAAAATCCGAAAGAATAAAGACCAAGGGTAATGTTGACGTTGTGGATTGCACCCTTGAAAGAAGGCTGGGCTTCTCTCTTCCACGCGGCACAATGGAGACTCCCCTCTTGCTGTGGGTCTGGCAAAACTGAGGGGAGAATCTCTAGATAAGGGGTAGCTCCCTTTGATGCATCTCTGAGGTCTTTTACTACTACTGCTAACAATGGGGGGGGTGAAAAGAGAGATAAAATACTGAAAATATAACCTAAACTAAAGCAGTGATGCACCAAAATAGTTGGTCTACTTAGCTTTGGCATACACTTTACACCAAAAACAAGTTGATATACACTTCATTTGACATGAGAAAATCTTCTGCATCAGTGTTCAATAAGGGGTCCTCTGGAGATATGGGGAGGAAGCACCACCAGAGGTGTTCTAAGACACACTATGGCAGCCTGTTCACATGCACCTATACTCTGCTGTGGACACTTCTTGCTGACCTGCAAAAGAACTCACAATACACTAAACATGCTGGAATCATTCTGTGAAAGCATGAAAGAAAATGACTTAACACAAGACAAAACCATAGACATGCAAAAGTGCAAACTCAAATGGAGGTAAAAATGTTATGTCTTGATTCAAGGTAAAATCTTGTAGGGCTTCGCCATACAAGCTGAGAGATCTATTCTTCTCTTGAGAGGTTACAATATATATAGCATAAAGAGAAAGACTTCTGACGCCTTCCAAAACAAGCAGCCCATGCTGTGTTGAATGCCTAGGGAAGAGGAAATTGCTCATGCTGATATCATCCTTCTAGAAATGGCCTAACGGAACCATGCTGTAGATATCGCAAGGCTTGACTTTAGTGCTTAAAACGTATCAAACGCTACTGCAAAAGCATGGGTCGCTTGATTGTTTTAATGACAAGGCCGCCCCTCTTTAAGACTTACGCGATTGTCTGCTGCCGACGCTCTCTTTTGCCACTTGGGCTGATCTATTCTTTTTCGCGCTTGATTGGATGCATCTTTTGGAACATTCCAAATGTTGTCGTATGTGTGCGTGGCCGTGTTCTGGATTCTCTATTTTGTTCCCTCTTTCCTTGCTATTTCTTGTCTATTTCGTTGGATTTCCTTCGGACAGAAAGCCGGAAGGAAATCTTTATCCTTTTGTCTTGGTCTTCCTCTGCAGAAAAACTTACCTTTCGGCCTTCTTCTTTAATTATTTTCTTGAAGGTGCTCTCTACCATCCGCAAGGGTACTTTTGGGCCCATAATTGCCCTTCGCAGCCTGTTGGAACGGTCCAGTTTGCTTCTTGACTGCCCTCCGCAAGGGCACTTTGTCTTTAGAACTTTGTAAAAGACTTTCATTCTTTGAACCAGGCCATTCCCTTGCCAAATGGCTTGTGCAAACCAACTGCCCAAAACAGGATAAGCCTATGGATCAACCCAAGACGTCTACAAGACTCAAGTCATTTGATTCTTTATAGAGACAGGCTTATTACAAAAGGGAGAAAACACAATTTGCAGAAGGGTGGATACATAAAAGATTGACTGCTCAAGATAGTAGGGAAGGAAGGAGACCGATTTTGGCCTGCAGGACCAAAAAATGGTCAACAGGTAAAACAAAAAAACTGAAGAAAATTAGCCAAAACAAAATATCCAAAAAAATCCGAGACCAAGGGACAATTCCCGTGGACTTTTTGTCTGCAAGAAGTTGAAAGCAAAAAGCCTAGACAGAACAAAGTCCGTAGGAAAGAAAAAAGACTAAAGTCCGCAGAAAAATGCTGAAGAAAATAAGATGTCTGGAAAGACAAGCCAAGGCAAATAAAAACAAAAAAGACACAGGCAGACCAAAATAAGAGAAAATACATGCAAGGGACCAAAAGTGACTGCCAGAAATAGATGCACCTTCAGAGGCTCAAGCGGGATCATGCAAAGTAACTGTCATTTCGTTCCTAGATTGGCAAAGTGAAGTCTTTAGTTTTAGACATGGCTTAGTTGAACATGCACAAAGTCAACCGTATGAATTCACTGTCTAATTCTAGCGCCAAGGAGCTTTCATGCAAAGAGGAAGAAGACAAAATAGATATTTTTTGGAAGGCTTAGTTATCTCCTTGAACTAAAAATAGACTCACGTGAAGTGATAGTTGATCTTCCTCTTCTAATTTTAGTGCCACCTCTTGCCACCTCTTGTTTTGGCACATTCTTTCTATATTAATCGCTTTTTAGCGTTGTAAAAATCATCCCTCTTTTGGCAAGACGATATTATGCCAAAGACTTAGTGTAACCTTTTTTAGATTAATTTTTAGCAAGCTGGTATAGTGTATTTTGTCATTGATTTGCACAAGTGATAGAGTTTTCTTTCTTGCCAAGTCTTGATCCGTACCTAGTTACTAGCTGGTCATGTTATGCAGGGCATGTTTTGTGTTTGAACGTCTTTTGACTGAGTCTATAGTGGATGTTAGTGTCTTCAATCAGACCTATTTTACCATTTCCCTCAAGCTTAGATTACAAGATAGAACCTTTTCGTGAAATACTTATGCATATTGATCAATTGGAGTTGAAAGTTTAGCCCTTCTCTGTCTGGATCAGTGTTTTTAAAGAGCTCAAATTGAGTGGATCAATCTAAATTCAAGGGTATTACCATCATTAGGTAGGATTTTTTTTTCAAGTTTTTTTTCTCTTTTATAGGCAGTTTGTAGTAGAGATCCTAATTGATACATCAAAGGGAGCTAGCCCTTACAATCTAGAGACTCAATCCACTAATTAGGTCACCCATAGCCTAGGATTGTTTCCATGTTTCAGCAGATTGTGAAGGCCTGAAACTATCTTCATAGGGGTGCAAATCTGATTGACAATAATTTTTAGCACGTCTAGTGGAACCACGAAGAAGTTTTTGCATATCTGAAAAAAATTTGTAGCAGAAAAAGATATCATCTAGTTGCAGAGCTCATATCATCATTTAGGCAATTCATTCATGCCAAAGGTCACTACAAGGTCAACAACTAAAGGTACTCCTTTTGAATTTTTATCATATAAAGGTTTAAGAGGGCAAAGCCATATCCTCAAAAGCAATATTTGCCTCTTAGTCAGCATATTGTTCTAAGCACTACAATCCCCACCATCTATATGGCCATTATAAATCAAGTGTTTGCTCCATTCAATAGAGGAAGCCCACTGAATTTAGCTCAGTTTGATGATATTCCAGTGTCTGCCCTCAAGAGCATTTCATTCTTCCTAGGTGAAAATCAAACAACCCCTATTGAGCATATCCAAGATGTTGCTAATCTCTGTTTAATCCATAATATTGTTGAAAATAATGTTGCTATTAGATTGTTGGCTGCCTCCTTTAAGGGAAAAGCATTGCAATGGTATATAAATTTGCCACTTAATTCCATTGCCACCTGGGACGAATTGAGTGCAGTGTTGGTCAAGCACAAATCTGATCATCTCTCTTTGGTTGAGCAATTGACCGCCATAACAAGATCTCCTCATGAGTTCATGTCTGATTTTAACCTCAGATTCCAAAGAACATGGACTAGGATACTTGCGTTGATTATGCCATCCTCTCAATATGCATTTTTGTACTATTTGAAAGCTCTTAATTTTGACATTATTGTGATGATACAGTCAATGAGTGGTACTACTTTGCTGGATGCTTATGAGGTTACAATTAACGTTGAAAATAGTTTGATACAAACTGGTAAGCTTTCTCCAAGACCTCCAATGCCCATATTTTCAGAAATAAATTTTATATCAGCACCTCAAGTTCAAATTACAGCCCCTACTAGTCAAGCTAGTGAGATAGAAGAGTTGAAAAGTTTGCTGTAGTATTTTAAAAATGAAATAGTACAGCTCAAAAAACAACAATTTCAGTAAAATAGGCCCTATCAACAATAAAATCAGAACACCTATAAGTCCTTCAAAGATCAAAGGCCTCCTTATCAGTGTTTCAGAGAAAATAGACCACCTTATCAAGCGCAAGGAGCCATAACTCCATCTAAGCCATATGTTGCTCTTGATCCGAATGCTCCTTCCACTTCAAAAGCCATTGTTCCAACCCCACTTCAAACTAATTTGGTGCAGGATTCAGGTTGACAGCCCTCAAATTTCAATGATGCTCAAAACCAAACCTTGGTATCACAGAGCATCACCATGCCACAAATGACACAAGAAGAGTTTTCTTTTCAAGGAGGTTAGTATCAAGATACAGGTTTGGCATCATAAGGAAAGACTCATCAAGTTCAAGGGCACCTTGATGCTATTAATGTAAATTGGTAAGTAGATGATTGTGTTGCTTTTACTTAGGACGTTAAAACTAACGATACAAGTGGTCAAGTTGCAGCTATAACCTATCAAAGGCTAAAAGAAGAGCTATTGATGAGGCTCAAGCGGTGACAAATACTTCAAGTACTAGTATTGTTGCTAAGAGTACAAAAGAGCAACTTGCTGCCCCTACAACTCAGAAAAATCAGAATATAGAGGTTAGTAAAGTTCATCAACTACCTCTAGTTCGTGAATAGCCAGTGCTCTAGAAAGTACAGCCAAAGGTTAGTAGATCTCATTTCAATGTAGTAGATCAGATGAAGTCTAACATCAGCTTTAGTATGTGAGTTTTTTTTTCAATTCCAGGACAAAAAAATAAGCTTATCCAAGAGCTTTTAGCTTTTAAATTGACTCCAAAACTGGTTGAGAAAGAAGGGGTTGTCTTAGCTAATTCAGATCAGCCAACTAAGCAACAGGTACAACAAGCAAATAAGATTGCAAAGGTTGACAAAATTGAGGTCAAATCAAAGAAAACTCCTTTCTACCTTTCTTTGATAGTAAGAGATACTTTGGTTCATAGTTGTATGGTAGATAGTGGAGCTAGTAGTATAGTCATGCTTAAACAGATTCCAGATAAGTTTGAACTCGTTTATGAGCCAAATACTAAAAGAGTATTGCAACTAGATGGATCACCAACAAAGACAGTAGGCATCATCAATGATTTGAAATTGACATTACATGCATGCCCTAATGTTACTATTCAACATGATGTTGTGGTAGACTTGCCTCCTTACTTTGCTATGTGCCTCTCAAGGGATTTCACCTCAAAGATTGGGGGATATTTATCAACGGATTGGACCTATTTGCTGTTCAGAACCAGGTATGGTACAAAAGTTACAATTCATTTAGAGCCTATTGCACGTTTTCATATGGAGCCATATACACCAAGTGTTGTCAATGCTAATTGTATAATCACAAATGAGGCAACAAAAAGTAGTGAAGTAGAAAAGGAATCACCTCTGGATGGAGTTCCAGATTTGTTTCTTGATGAGTGGACTTTTACTTTGCATAAACATGATCCTTATACGCTAATTGAAGAAGAGGGTCTTGGTGTGTATTGCCTTCATGAGAATGATGCACCAATTCCAGCCATGGTCAAAGAAGATGAGTCTAATGAAGGTTTGTGGCAATTGTACTTTGATGGATCAAGAAATAAGCATGGAATCGGAGCTAGGATGATGTTGGTTTCTTCAACAGAGCAAAGGTATTTCTCTTCTATTAAATTTCAGTTTGGTTGTTCCAACAATGTTGCTGATTATGAAGCACTAGTTCATGGTTTGCAGTGGGCTAGGAAAATGAAAGTCAATTGTTTGTTTGCAAGTGTTTGGAGATAGTGAGCTTGTAGTCCACCAAGTAAGAGGTTTGAATGTATGCAAAAATTTGTTGCTTAGATCTTACAAGCATAGAATTTGGGATTTACTCGAAGATTTTTAGGCTTTTAACATTTAGGCAATACCAAGGGATAAGAATAAATATGCTGATAGGTTGGCTGCTGTTGGGGCACAATTTAGTATCCCAGCTGGTGTAAAAAATGAAAAAATTCAGTCACACATAAAGGTGGTTGTAACGCCTTCTGTTCTGGATAATCATGAGAATTGACAGGTGTTTCAAGATGACAATCAAATTGTGATATTTTTGTAAGAAGACGCTGAGTTTTTTTCAAAAAATCAATCAAAATACTTATAACAGTATGGTGATCAGATTGTGTAATTGAAAATGGATAGGCTACCCAAAGGATTGGTCACTCTTGAGAATATTTTCAGTGGAGATGTTGAGCTAAGAAAAGAGAAGTCATCCTTGTCAACAAAAGAAGAGCACTATGCCAATTTAGAGATTGCAGCTCGTAATATTTTGAAATTAGGCAAGGTATGCACTCTTTCATAAAAGAAAGCTTTCATTGAGTTATGCACAAATTTTGGTGATATATTTGCATGTCAGTATAGTGATCTCAAAGGTTTTGATCTAAGTTTGGCTCAACACACCATTGAGTTAGAAGAGAAAACTAAACCAGTGAGACAAAGACAAAGGCCAATCAATCCAAAGCTTGAGCCTTTGATGAGCGCTGAGCTTCACAAACTCATAGAATCAACTATTATATTTTCAATCAAACACTCAACTTGGGTGGCAAATCTTGTTTTGATACGGAAGAACAATGGTGAGATTTGTTTGTTTGTTGACTTCCGTGATTTAAACAGGTTTTCACTTAAGGATCATTATCCATTGCCATCAATGGAACAAATTTTAAAACTTGTTGCAGGTTCAGAGAGGTTTTCCTTGTTGGATGGATATAGTGGTTACAATTAGATTTTGGTTAAAGAAGAGGACCAATTTAAGACAACCTTCACAACTAAGTGAGGAACCTTTGCATACAGAAAGATGCCGTTTGATTTATCTAATGCTGGAGAGACATTTCAAAGAGCCATGGATATGGCATTCTAAGGCCTTCTGAATAAATTCGTACTTGTTTATTTAGATGATATAACTATGTTCTCAAAAAATGCAGATGATCACATAGCTCATCTCAGGGAAGTGTTTGAAAGGTGTAGACAATTTGGGATATCTCTAAATCCAAAAAAGTGCGTCTTCTCGATTCATGAAGGTAAATTTCTTGGACATGTTGTTTCAAAGCATGGTTTAAACATTGATCTTGACAGAGTAGATTCTATCCTTGCACTCTCTTTGCCTAAGCACAAAAAGGCTATGCAAAGCTTCTCTGGAAAAATCAACTTGATAAGGAGATACATTTCAGATTTCGCTACTATAACTAAACCACTTACAACCATGCTAAAGAGAAATTAGAACTTCATCTGGTCCAAGGAGGGAGTAAAAGGGTTTGAAGATGTTAAGAAACCCATAACAAGTGCTCCTACGCTTTGAAATCCAGATTTTACGAAAGATTTCATTCTGTATACATATGCTAACATGGACACCATTTCAAACATTCTTATGCAGCAGAATCATGAAGATTTAGAGCAGCCAATAGCTTTCTACAGCCAAGGCTTGGAAGAGTATGAAACAAGGTATCCTTTTGTTGAAAAGCATGTCCTCTCAGTTATAAGATCTCTTAAGAAGTTTAGACACTTGTCTAATAATAAGATACATCTAATGGTTCCCCATCCAAGCATCAAAGAATTTCTTTTGAACAAGGATATAAATGAGAAGAGAGCTAGTTGGATAACCAAGGTAATGGAATATGACGTGGAAATTAAGGTTACAAAGCTGATTAGAGGCAAAGGACTTTGTGAGCATCTAGCTCAAGACTTGCAATAAACTAATGAAGTTGTTTTAGTGTCAAATGATGAAGAGATTGTTGTTGTTTATACCTCACCTTCCAGCTGGTTTCGTGATTTGGTAAGCTATCTCCAAGATGGGATTTATCATTCTCATCTAAGTGCTTCAAAAAAAAGGTATTTTAGATTGCAATCAATTCCATTCTTGCTCATTGATGGTGTTTTGTTCAAAAAAGATATTAATGGAATGTTACTAAGGTGTGTAGAACCAAGCCAAACTCAAAAATTACTTGAAGAATTCCATGATGAATATGGTGGACACTTTTTCGCAAGAATTACAGCACTTAAAATCATGAGATGTGGGCACTATTGGCCTACTATATTTGGTGATTGCCATATATGGGTTAGGAAGTGCAAACAATGTGTTATGTTTGTAGAAAAAGTTAAACTTGCAGCCTTGCCTCGTCAACCAATTGTAGTGGATCAGCCTATTGTCCAATGGAGATTGGACTTTATTAGTTTCATAAATCCTCCTTCAAGTTCAGGACATAAATGGAATTTAACAGCAACAAATTACTTCACACGTTGGACAGAAGCAATAGCATTGAAAGAAACAAACAAAAAGAATGTTCTGGATTTCTATGAAGGTTTGCTTACTAAGTTTGGAGTTCCTTCAACTATTATTTTTGATAATGCAATGGCTTTTGTGGGATCCAAAATCAATCAATGGGTTGTCCATCATGGAATTTACCTCAACACTTCATCAAACTACTATCCACAAGGCAATGGCCTTGCTAATTCTACAAATAAGAACCTCTTAAGAATCATACGAAGGGCTATTGAAAACAATCAAAGATCATGGCATCTCCAATTGAAGTCAGCTCTATGCACTGATAGGATCACCTACAAGAGGTCAATAGCCAATTCTCCATACAAACTGGTATATGGTAAAGAAGCACGATTACCCATTTCTCTTGAATTTTCAGCTTTAGAGCTGATACATTAGCTTGAATTATTGGAGAATGAGCCTATGAAAATCCGGTATGCCAAGCTTATGGAGCTGGAAGAGACAAGAAATCAGTCCATGCTAGCCATGGAGATTCATCAAGCACAGGTAAAGAGAACCTTTGACAAAGGAACTTTCTCACAAAGCTTCAAAGAAAGAGATTTGGTCCTCAAGTGGGATGAGGATCGAGCCAAATCGAGAAGGCACACAGTTTTATTCCCTTTGGAGTGGCCCATACACAATCTCCAGCTACAAATTCCACAATGCCTTCAAAGTTGCAAAGATGGATGGCCAGGAGCTTCCAATCCCAATCAATGGGATACATTTGAAACATTGCTATTGAAGAGCAAAGCTCCATGTACACAGTTTGTTTTGCTTTCCTCCAAGTTCTGTTCAAGCACAGTAGTTTCGTTTGGTTTTGTTCCAATAAGTGCTTGTTTGCACATTTGCTTCTTAATTAGTTTTCCTATTTCCATGTGTTTCCCTTCTTATTTTGAAGGAGGAAGGTTATTTCAGCCATGATCAAAGGAGATTGGCAGTCATGTGCCAGGTTTACCATTGTTTTATGAGTTCAAATATCATGTTTGTGGACTAATTCTCAAGCATAGCAGACATGCTTTCCAACAAAGTCTCCAGAAATGTTGACAATTCTTCCACAGGTCAAATTGTCTCTTGCCATTCAGAAAGTTCATGTCTTTAGCCAAGGAAGAAAGACTACAAAGGAAAGAATACATTGGGTTTGTATAGACTAATTGTAAATACTCAGTTGCAAAGACCTTGGCTACAACAAGATTTCCTTCGGACAATTTTTTCGAAGGAATGGTTCATCAAAGAAGGGGTTTTCACATAGCTTTGGGAGGTTGAAAGTAATAAGTCTATCAAAGAGAAGACAAAGACAAAAATCCTGCAGACTTTTTGTCCGCAAGAAATCCGAAAGAATGAACTATGCAATAAGTCCGAAGGAATTACAAGGGCTACATCTATCAAAGAGAAGACAGAGACAAAAATCTCGCAGACCTTTTGTCCACAGGAAATCCGAAAGAATGAACTATGCAATAAGTCCGAAGGAATTGCAAGGGCTAAGTTTATCAAAGAGAAGACAAATTAAAAAAACCCGAAGGGCAAGGTACCCTTCAAAAGGGTGGTTGAAAAAAAACCCGAAGGGTAGGTACCCTTTGGGAAGGTACACTTCAATTTCAGAAAAGCTGTTTGCAAGAAACCTGAAGGGCATGTGTCCTTTGGGAAGGTCTATCTCATGATCCTTAAGAGCTTTTACAAAACCCTGAAGGGCACGTGCCCTTCGGGAAGGACATTTTCAAAATTCCTGAAGGGTACCCTTCGAGAAGGTTACAGGTTGCCTCCGGAAAAGGAATGGTTCAAAAAGAAGGTGGTGCCTGTGGAAGATATCCTTCGGAAGAATTGGCAAACATAAAATCCAAAAAACAAAGTCCGTAGAATTGAAAAAGACTCAGACATTTTTTCCGAAAAACAAAAAATCCACAGGAAAAGAGCCTCGGACATTTTTTTTTTCCAAAAGGAGAAGCCAAAATACCCGAAGGAAATTGGCCAAGGGAGATGACAACAAATCCGAAAGAAGGGAGATGACAAAAAATCCGAAAGAATAAAGACCAAGGGTAAAACAAAAAAGCCGAAGAAAATTAGCCAAAACAAAATATCCGAAAAAATCTAAGACCAAAGGACAATTCCTGCAGACTTTTTGTCTGAAGGGAGTTGAAAGCAAAAAACCCAGACAGAACAAAGTCCGTAGGAAAGAAAAATGAATAAAGTCTGCAGAAAAACGCTGAAGAAAATAAGATGTTCGGAAAGACAAGCCAAGGCAAATAAAAATAGAAAAGATACTGGGAGACCAAAATAAGATAAAATACATGCAAGCGACCAAAAGTGATTGCCAGAAATAGATGCACCTTCAGATGATCAAGTAAGATCATGCAAAGTAACCGTCATTTTGTTCCTAGATTAGCAAAGTGAAGTCTCTAATTTTAGATATGGCTTAGCCGAACATGCACAAACAAAGTCAACCATATGAATTCACCGTCTAATTCTAGCGCCAAGGAGCTTTCATGCAAAGAGGAAGAAGACAAAATATTTGTTTTTTGGAAGGCTTAGTTATCTCCTTGAACCAAAAATAGATTCACGTGAAGTCATAGTTGATCTTCCTCTTTTAATTTCAGCGCCACCTTTTGTTTTGGCGTATTTTTTCTATATTAATGGCTTTTCAGCGTTGTAAAAATCATCTCTTTTGGCAAGACGATCTTCCGCCAAAGACTGAGTGTAACCTTTTTCAGATTAATAATAAGAGGATTGTTTTCAATTTTTAGCAAGCTGGTATAGTGTATTTTGTCATTGATTTGCACAAGTGATAGAGTTTTTTTCCTTGCCAAGTCTTGATCCTTACATAGTTACTAGTTGGTTATGTTATGTAGGTCATGTTCTGTGTTTGAACGTCTTTTGGCTGAGTCTACAGTGGATGTTAGTGGCTGCTAGTGCCTTCAATCAGGGCTTTTTTACCATTTCTCTCAAGCTTAGATCACAAGATAGAACTTTTTCGTGAAATACTTATGCATATTGATCAATTGGAGTTGAAAGTTTAGCCCTTTTTCTCTGTCTGGATCAGTGTTTTTTAAGAGCTCAAATTGAATGGATCAATCATCATTCAGGGGTATCACCATCATTAGGTAGGTTTTTCTTTCAAGTTTTCTCTCTCTTTTCCAAGCAGTTTGTAGCAGAGATCCTAATTGATACATCAAAGGGAGCTAGCCTGTACAATCTAGAGACTCAATTCACTGATTAGGTCACCCACAACGTAAGATTGTTTCCATGTTTTAGTAGACTGCGAAGCCCTGAAACTACCTTCACAGGGGTGCAAGTTTGATTGACAACAGTAACTGCATGTCTGTCTGAAGAGAGATCTTGGGACTCATCGTCACTAAGTGAATTTTCTGATTCATTTTCCAAGGTCTGATTTTCAAAGTCAGACTTGCTATGGCTTGTATCCTTATCACACAATTCATTTTTAACACCCAAATCTAGAGTGTCAATGTTAGGGAACTCCACACATCTACCATCTTCACGAGAAATAGCTGCTATCTCATGAGTAAGCTCGACATTATGATTGCTGTCATAAAACAGAAAATGAGGAGCTACATCACTCTTATCTGTAGTGTCCTCAAGGAGCTCATCCAAAACTTCATCCTTTGCCAACTGTCCATTGCCAAGTGCTGGTTCAAGAGGCATCTTCAAATGAAAACTAAGTGTATTATGTGCCATAATTTCTGTCCCATGGCTGCAATGTAAATCAGCATGTGTATAAGTCTCCCTTATCTCGTTATCTGTGCATTGGTGGTTAGGCCCCCGATAACCTTTGCAAGTGAAGCATAGACCTTGCCTCCTCATTTCATTCTTGCTCATTATGGGAGTACCTGTACCCTGATCATTGAGTTTAGTTGTAGAACCACCTTCATAATCTGATTTAGTAGTTTTACCATACCTGCTCACACTATGCCCATTACTAAATTTTTTCCCTTTAGACGAAATTTTCTCCTTATACCCCCTCCTAATATACTTTACCAACCCAATCTTTTCAGGCCTCAAGATGACAACAAAGTTCAGAAAATTATTAAGAGAGTATTGTGCTTTAAATCATCTGGCATACTCTAATAGTCCTCAAAGAGTCGAGGAGCTTCCCGTGCATGACTTTCCCTCATCTTGATGGCATCTTGTTCAATCTCATCCCTGGATTTCTCTACAATACTGTAGTAACCCATAACTAAAACATATGAGTGTTGGTCACCCAAATGATGCAATGTTAACTCTCTGAATATTTAATTCAAACCCCAACAGGATGACAGGAAACTGCTCTGATACCATTGTAAGAAGCCTTGTTAAATTTGCCCTTGCATGACTGATTTTCGTGGATAAGAATTTTGTCAAATAGTTTGTATGATTGTGGATAAGAATTCTTTTTGAGTTTTTGGTATATGAGATGATGCATAAATGTTAAAGGCTTCTAAATGATTGTTCTAAGGACTGAAGTAAAACTGAGAATGCAATTCAAAGCCTCTTCTTGACCTTTCAAATGCAAAGAATGACCAAAATAACTGAAAATGTGCACTTACAACATTATGGTATTTCGTCAAACAATTGATGTGCATACTCAAAACTCCTTTATTGCTATGATAACTGATTACATTTGATATAACTGTATGATTCTCCAAGAAATGACTTCTCACTGACTAAGGACTAAATGGAATGCAATTACAATCAGCCGTACCACTGCTATCAGCTTTATAGGAGATGCAAATATGATAACAAAGTAAGCTACAGGTATGCTGTATAAGACAACAATGCAATATTTTCCCCTAATATAGTATTTCAACTAGAATTGCTATTACTGTTGACGCAGTGGATTGCACTCTGGGCAGGGGGCTGAGCTCCTGCCTTCCACACGTCACAATGGAAACTCCCCTCTTCCCTGTGGGCTTGGCAAAACTGGGGGGAGAGTCTCTAGATAAGGGCTAGCTCCCTTCGATGTATCTTTTAGGTCCTATATTTCCTACTGCTAGCAAATAAATGAAAAAAGGGGGGGTTGAAAAGGGAGAAAGATGTTGAAAACAAAATGTAAACCTAAACTAAAAAGGTGATACACCAAAAAAGTTGATCCACTCAGCCCGAACATACACTCTTCACCAAGAACAAGCTCCCAAACACTTCATTTGACACGAGAAATCCTTCTGCATCAGTGAGCTAGGGGTCCGTGGATATACAGGGAGGAAGAACTACCAGAGGCGTCCTTAGACACACTATGGCAGCCTATTCGCAGGGACCTATACTCCTTTAGGAACACTTCTGACAGACCTGCAAATGAAAAGCTCACAACGCACTAAACATGCTGCAATCATCTTGCGAAAACATAAAGGAAAATGAGTTCACACAGAACAAAGGCATAGACACATACGAAAGTGCAAACTCAGAATGGAGGTAAAAATGCTATGTCTCGATTCAAGGTAAAATTCGACAGAGTTCCGCCTTATAAACCTAGAGATTTTTTGGGCAGAGCTTTGCCTTATAGGCTGAGAGATGGATCCCTTCTCAAAATGAGAAGTTACAATATATATAGAGAAAGAAAGAGGCCTTTTGGCGCTCTTTTACAAGTTGGCCCATGTGCGTTCTCAGCATTGGGAAGAGGAAGCCGCTTGAAAGATAATGTCGTGTCGCTCCTGTTTTGACTTCAGGCATTTAGAACACAGGCTGCGCCGTTTGTCTGCAAACAAGACCGCTCCTTCAAGGCATTCACGCGGCTTGTCTGCTCATCAATGCAAAGTGAAAAAAAACGGGTTGCGCCATTCACTGTTCGCGCCTCTTGATGATCAATTCGCAGACACTGTGTCAACCGCTGGAGTAACTCCTTGAGTCGACACCTTCCTTCGCCACTTGGACTGTTTTGTCTGTATCTGCATTTGGCTCTTTCTTCTGGCCTTAAGCCTTTGAATTTCTTCGGGTTTGTGCTTAAGTCTGTGAGGATCAACAGCGATTTCATTGTCGCAAATTTGACGTCTTCGGGTCCGTCATCTTCCTTAGCAATTCTTGTGTCTTTCCCGCTTGCTTTGGCCGCTTTCCGCTGATCTCAACAAGTGACACGTGGCGTGTTCTACTGTGAAATAGGCGAGGACACGTGGCAGCATCCGCTTAGCTTATAGAAACTTTAGATACCTTTTGAGAGTCCTACGGAAGATGACACATGGCAGCTTTCGCTGAGCTTTAGAAACAATATAGAAACATTCGGATCTCATTTGGATTCATGCGGACGGTGACACTTGGCTCGTTCCACTTACTTTAAAAACAAAAGCCCCGGGACCCACCACAGCCTTTACCCGACAATGAAATAAAATGAAGAACTGCGGATGTTGACACCTGTCAGCTTTCGCTGAGTCTCACCAGGGACACGTGGCAGCTTCCGCTGTGTTTAGAGAGACACATCGAAAACTTCTGCTGTTGCCACTTGGCGCCGTCTGTGCGCACTAAGAAAAGCTTATTGAAAGAAGCCTTTTGAAACTCATAGGAACTCGAAACGCGGATGCCAACACTTGTCACACTCCGCTGAGCTATAAAGGGACACGTGGCACATTCCGCTGATTTTAGAAACAAAGTAGAAAGGGGCTCGGGAGATGACACTTGGCAGCTTCCGCTCGACTCTGAGAGACACTATAGAGATCAACGGTTATTTCGTCAGCGCGAATTTGAACCAAGCCGTTGAACTAAAGCGATGAACTAAGCCGATGAACCAACTGTTGAACTAAGCCGATGAACCAACACTTTGAACTTACTGCTTTGAACCGAGCCGATGAACCAACTGATTGAACCAAAATGTTGAACTGATCGATTGAACCAATCGATTGAACCTGTTCAATGGTTCAATCGGTTCAAAGTTGCTAACTCTTGGAAAGATCATGTTGTTGAACCCCGACGTTGAACCACTTTCCAACCTTAAGAAAAAGTGTCTTGAACCATTTTAGCTCTCTTTCCTTGTGAATTTCTTCGAACAAGAGTCCGAAGAAGCTTTGTAAAACCTTGCACTCTTTGAACTGGTTCTTCATCTGCCGAAAGACTTGTGCAACCATAAATGTATTGGTTCAGAACAGCAAGGGAAGAAGGGGACCATTTTTGGCCTGCTGGACCAAAAATGGTCAACAATTACAATAACCTTAATGCAATGCCAATAATCTATATGCAACTTCTAAATGAAGAACCCGGAATTTGTGGTCTGGAAGATGAAACCAACACTCCACAAGGTTTGAATCCTCTTCAAATTATAGCCTCCAGTGTTTACCAGCCAACGCCTAGAGTTTTGGAGAACCAATGATCATATCCCAACCAGTTTCAGATTTTTTATCTGCTCTTTCATGAAATCGCACCAACATCATGGCAAAAATCGTCCCTTCAATAGATGCAGCAAAATCGCTCTTTTCTTTATAAAAAATTGTTTTGTTCCTTAGCCACCAACACTCTCTTGAACCCTGATGATATTTATTAATGAAATCGTCCTTTTTGAATGGTCAAAAACCAACAGTAGATGTTCTCCAATATTGATTCTTCAAACTTTTGATTTGCTAAGAATAATCTTCAAAACCCTTGAACGTTCTTTGAAGACAATCACTTCTTGATTGGCATAAACTCCATTGATGCTCAACTGTGACCTCTATATGAAGCCACTAGCACAATCGAAGAGGCTATGTTCTCCAAGATTGAATTTACTTGCAAAACCCTAGGTTTCTTCCTCAAAGCCAAAGCTTCTTCAGAAAAGACAAGTGTTGAATGATTCCTCCATGAATGATAAGAGCTTGGGTTGATGCTTTATGTCCTTTTTTCCCAAGAAGAGGTCGATGCTCTAGAAGGCTCTTTTAATCATTTAAAAATGATATTTAAATGTGGATTTCATAACTTAAATAAATGCTTTGATAAATGGGTGCTCAAATAATAATAATATTTAATGTACTTTAAGTGACCTTTTTGAGGGTCATGGCCCCATTGGACATAAAGTTATACTATAACTTTATAAATAATTATTAATAAAGTAATCACTTTATTAATAATTAAAATAACATAAATCCACAAATAATCATTATTTCTCAATTCCATTTCAACTTGAGAGTTAACCATTGTATCCATTGTGCATCCAACTGCCTTACAAAAAATAGTAAGGGTCCCTCTAACATCCATTGACTTATTATAAATAGTAAGTCCCTCAAACGGAACCAGAAACACTTGCATATCAATGCCTCAAAACAAATGAAGGCTCTGGGGAGATAAACACTTACAACTATCACCTGAGGAGCTCCATAATGCCCAAACTGGACCCTCTAATCCACCACACTAGCCTACAGGGGTCAAATAATAGGCTAATCTACCAAAACCGAGAATAAGCCAAAAAGGGGACATTACAGATGTTTTAATATGGCTTCCATTTACAATATATTTTAGAATTAGTCCCACATTGATGTGATCGAACGTCACAAGGGAGTATAAATGAAAATTTGCTTACCATGTAATGTGAAGAATAGGCGGCCGGGCCCCCCTCCTGAAAAAGAGTGGGCTCCAACATTCGACCATATGACCTTGAACACTCGTCCATACGACCGTCGAAAACCGGAGGTGCAAACCAAACATTTTGCTGTTCAACACCCGTGCCATGTGTCAATGTATCATTGGTCCACTTTTAATGCTTGTTGACTGGGTTTGACCAATGTTGACCCATTATGTTGACTTTTGACCAACTTTGCCAACCATAACTTGCACATACGGACTTTGTTTTTCCAATCGAAAAATGCATCGAAAAGCTCTCGACAAGCTCTACGTTGTGTGAATGGTTTGAAGAAGAATTGAGACCTTTTATTTTTTAGCCCTTGTAGATGATCTATGGATCACCTAAGCCATGACTCTTTAAGTAGAATGGCGGAAGAGAAGATTGTATATAAACATAAATGAATAATTAACTCGTCTCTCTAAGAATGGTGAAATGGATGTGTTTATATCTATGTTGCAGGGGTATGCCCCCCGGCCCGACGCTTCCTGTTTGGAGGCGCCTCCGGCACGGGGACATCACGGGGACGCCCGGAGGCGCCCGTCGAAGTGCCGGAAACGTCCGGCATGCCGGCGGGCGCCTCCGGGAGTACCCAGGGCATTTCCGGGGCATCCCCGAAAATTTTCGACGGGTGGACCCCCATTTTTGCCTCGGATTTCCATACTGCAGTCAGTTGATTCGGATCTCTCTCTTATAACTCTGCGAATAGTGGCGGGCTTATGATCGGGTGTTTTCGATTCAATCTGAGCTTTGGCCTCAGGCCATTGTTAGGGTTATTTACGCCCGGATCTCAGCTCACCCACCCAATAACAGACTTGATTAAATGTATTTTGGCTTTTTCTGATTGTTCCTGGAGTTCTTCTCCAAAACTATCCGATCTAGCCGCCCCTTGCCAGTTAGGTTTTACGCCTTTGCGTATGGTTGCAGGAGTGGACCTTCGGAATGCTGTCGCAGTTGCCTTTTCAATGCGATTTGCACTTGAAAAAATGAGCTTGATCAATATAATGGGATCCTTACGAGAATTGTGGCATGGATTTTAACTTATAACTACTATGGGGTGAGGGTGTTCTTTGAATGCCCTAGTGGGAAAGCAAGTGAAAAGACGGGAAAGATATTGTTCCCCCCTTTGCCCGCAAACAATTCCGGATGCTCGAGTTGGGAAATAAGTGGAAATGATGTGGGATCAAATTAATTAATTTTAAAATTTTCATTTAATATAATATAACTATTAAAAATAAAATAAAATATAATATTAAAAATTTAAACTAAATACTATTTAGTTTTTACATTTTTAATATTATAATTTATATTTTATTTTAAATTTATGGTACTATTTAGTTTTTACATTTTTAATATTATAATTTATATTTTATTTTAAATTTATAGTTTACTATATCTTTAGGTAGTATTTAAATTTTATTTTTAATATTGTTCCCCCCTGCCCGCAAACAATTCCGGATGTTTGAGTTGGGAAATAAGTGGAAACGATGTGGGATCAAATTAATTAATTTTAAATTTTTCATTTAATATAATATAACTATTAAAAATGATATTAAAAATTTAAATAATATTAAAAATTTAAACTAAATACTATTTAGTTTTTACATTTTTAATATTATAATTTATATTTTATTTTAAATTTATAGTTTACTATATCTTTAGGTAGTATTTAAATTTTATTTTAAATATTTTTAATTTTAAAATTCTTTTATATATATATATATATATTTATTTATTTTTAAATATATATATAGAGACGTACCCACGACGTATCCAAATCAAGGTTTTTGAAAAATGACGTACCCGCGTACCCGAATCGTATCTGTACCCGTACCCATACCCGTATCCAAACAACGTAGGTTTATATAGTTGAATCTAACCCTAGTCGTTTCCAAAAGTTTAGCCGACAAGGTCAGCCCAATTGACTCTATATTGTTATTGACAAAAAAATTAAGTCTTGGTCTAGAGTCGACCTAGACCCTAAATGAGTTTTGTCAATTAGTGTATAGGGTCGATGGGGCCGACATTGTATCGTAAACTATCAAAAATGATTTTAGGCTAGGGAAGGGCTAATGAAGGGGGAAAATGACTAGAGGAGGGTGCAAAAGAGGAGGCCAAGCTTAGGGGAGTGCTTTTAGGAGATGGTTGGATTGATAACAAGTGGTAGAAAGGGACAACAATCCTGTGAAGCATCAATGGTGTTCCCACCCTTTTTTCGGTGCACCCCTTAAGGTATGCACTTAGAGAGATTGAGACTTGATGGGTTCTTGCAAAATAGAAAGCATCAGTAATTGATAAACTTTGAACATATTGTGTATACATATGCCTCACTCGAAGCTTATCACGTGTCACTCAAGTGAATTAGGGGATGGTACTTCGAAAAAAGAACATATCAACACATAATGCTGAGGCTTAAAAAAAGTTGCAGAAAAATAACTAAAATTAAATGACTGGAAGGGAAATAATTGAAAATAAAAGTAATGTATGTGTACCTTGACTTACCTTTATCGTTGGATGGCTGTCTATTGTGTTTGTAGTTTTGATCGTGGAGGGCACAAAGACTGCTTTTGACAAACCCAATGATACAAAAGTAAAGAACAAAACAAAATAAACATAGGAAAGCCAAGATAACTGATGCTATGTAGACGAGACTTATTGAAAATTTGGCAAGCTGAGGTGACAAGTGCTATGTTAGACCAAATGACCAAGTCAAAATTTTTAGAGTAAATCGGGTAACCAAAAAGCCAAGGCTACTAAAGACCGAAAAACTCAAACAAGTAAACTTTAAGAAAGACAAACTCACCAAGTCAAACCAAGGATACATGTCAAAAATGGTAATCAAACATCAATGTGAAAGCAGTAACAATCCTTAAACAAAGATGGGCAAACAAAATGGTAAAAGAACATTGAGGAGCGAGTAGTAACAATCCTTACTCAACCATCAATGAAAAAAGGTGAATAAAAAAAAAAAGGGAAAACAACATTGGTGAGTGAGGAGTGACAAGCCAACCTCACTAAACACTGAAAAAAATTACATGAAAGTAGAAATGGACTCAGGTGTTTGCAAAAAGGGTAAAACAAAAATAATAAATGGTAAAGGAAAGCAAAGCGATTATGGGATGTAAAGCAATGGTGTAAAGAAAGTAATCCATAGTTGCTCAAGCATATTGTTTTGTTTTAAGGATAGATAAAACTGAAACAAAGTAGTGTTAGCATGTTTTTAAGATGTGAAAAAGAGAAAATTATAGAAGAGGGAAAACAGATTTAAAATCACACTTCCCTGTCAAGGGGGGAAATGAAATGGGTGGAAGGGAAAATGAAGGAAAAACCAAGGTAGAGAAGTTCTTTATCGAAGTCAAGACATTCAAATTAGGTTTGTCAAAACAAGAGGAATTTCGACATTAAGGACTTTGAAGAATTTCTCTTAGCCACACAAATCTTAGGTCAACAAAATGAAGTATGTAGATCATCCCATGAAGGCTAAATGCATGAAAAGTAAAATAGACCTACCTTCCCACAACGCATTCTCTATTCCTCAGGACCTGTTACAAAGCCATCGATCTATTGTGAAAATTAGGTACTTGCATGATAAAGTAGGTAGCACCCTAGGGTTTGTTGAATTTTCCTATTCCAATCTACTGGCCTATCGCACCCCAATGATCCTCAACTCTATCATGACATCAACTGTGGAGTTTGATCGTCGATTGGAGATAGGAGATGTGCTTGTAATCACGTCTTTTGGTGTGATTTTGACTTTTGAAATTTGTATGTTGCCTTTTGTTTCAAATGATTTGGCTTTTAACTTTTTTGATGGCTTTTTCTATTTCTCCTCCATACAAATTCGGAGAATCAAACATGGGTGCTAAAGATGACTATCATTTGAAGACTTTACACTTGGTTTCTAAGAAAGAGAACTGAGAGAGCATGGTATCTAAGAGTCTCGTTAATCTTTGTGAAATAAAAGTGTTATTTTGACTTCGACCTTGGTTTATTCAATGTGGAGTGAAAGGAAAGGAAATCAAGAGGAATGAGACATAAAACAATTTGAATTACTTCAAATTGCAAAAAATGTGACAAAGGGTGAAAAAGGGATACAATGACAGTAAAGTGTGATTCCATATCATAAGAATGAGGGAAGTGTAGGAAAACATGCTAATATAGGTTGTGCAAATTTGATCTACAAAAGAAGCAAAAGCCAAAGTCAAGAATGAGGATTAAAAACTCGTAACCATTATTGTTGTCAATTAGATCTGCACCTTTGTGAAGGTAGTTTTAGGCCTTCACAGCTTGTTGAAACATGAAAACAATCCTAGGTTGTACGTGACCTAATCAATGGATTGAATCTCTAGATTATAAGGGCTAGCTCCCTTTGGTGTATCAATTAGGACTTTTGCTTTACGTTACAAACTGCTAGAAAAAGAGAGAAACTTGAACAGAAATCCTATCTAATGATGGTGATACACCTGTATTTTTGATTGATCCACTCAATTAGAGCTTCTAAAACACTGATTTAGACAAGAAGGCCAAACTTTCAACTCCAATTGACCGATATGCATAAGTATTTCACGAAAAGGTTTGATCTAGTAACTAAAACTTGAGGGAAATGAAAGAATAGTCCTGATTAAAGGCACTAATCAGCCACTTGCATCCACTAAAATTCCAGTCAAAAGACATTTAAACACAGAGCATGACCTGCATAATTTGACTAGCTAGTAACTAGGTAAGAATCAAGACTTGACATGGAAGAAAACTCTTATCACTTATGCAAATCAATGACAAAAATACACTATACCAGTAGCTGAAAATTGAAAATTGTTCTATTAATCTGAAAAAAGGTTACAACTCAGTCTTTGGTAGGGTTTTGTCTTGCCAAAAGAGGGATACAGATCAAGGTTGAAAAACCAACTTATATAGAAAAATACACACAACCAAGAGGTTAGCGTTGAAAATAAAAGAAGACAACTCTTTCATTAGCCCAAGTCCAATTTTGTTATGCCAAGATAACAAATATTTCTAAATTTGTCTTTTCTTATCTTTTGTCTTGCATGAAAAACCCTTTGGCGTTGAAAATAGACGGTGGGCTCATCTTGGGCTGCTCTTTCAACATGCATGAAATCCACACCCACCTCCAAAAATGGAACTCTTCTTGAGCTGATGGAATGTTTGAAAACCCTGGATTAACAAGAGTGCATGCATGAAAATCACATTAAGCTCTCCAACGTTAAACGACTTGAGTCCTTCATGCAAACAAGTCTCCATCTTTATAATCGAAGGTGTCGTGTTTGAAATGGCTACACCTGGACGTGTCTAATCCTGTTTGGACCACTTTGCATGAAGAACCCTTTAATCTGTCTATATTTGTTGTTGAAATCCTTCACTTTATCTAGCTCTTCGTTTCTGTGCATGTTGTTTAGTTGTTTGTCTATGCTATTTCCTGCGGAATTTCTTTTGGCTTCCTTGTTCATTATCTTTCCTATTCATTTTCTTTGTTTTGTTCTTCTTTCCTTTCCTCGAGTTTATTATTTCAGGCTTGTGTCCTTTCACTTTCCCACGGACAAATTGTCTGCGGGAATTGTCTCTCTCCCTCATTGCGTGACTTTCCCCTTGTGATGTCTTCTGAATGAATTCCTTTGGACAATTTGTCCGAAGGAATTCCTTTGGAATTTTTGTCCTTGCCCCTCAGCTTTAAAATGGTCCTTCGGCTTTCTTGTAATGGTCCTTCAGAGAAATGAAACGAACCTTCCCAAAGGGAACATACCCTTCGGGAATTCTGAAATGACTCTTCGGAATTTTCCAGTTGACCCTTCGGCCTCCCAAAAGACCCTTCAGACTTTTCTTTTGAACTTTCCCGAAGGGCACATACCCTTCGGAATTTTTGTAAAAGACCCTTTTCTGCGAACAATTTGTCTGAAGCCTTTTCCTTTGTAAACTTTCTATCGGAATTGCCCTTCAGCATTTTGAAGTGTCCCCTCGGCAGTTCATCATAGCCCCATTTTGAACAATGACTTTCTCGAAGGGCACATACCCTTCGAGATTCTTGCAAAATTTGTGATTGATTTTGAATTTAGCATAGAACTATTTAATGTCTTTATTTTTAAAATTACCACCATTATCTGAAATGATAGTATGAGGAATGCCAAAGCGACAAATGATTTGATTGATGATGAATTTGGAAATGGTGGTACCGGTGACATTGATGAGGGGCATAGCCTCGACCCATTTGGTAAAATACTTGATGAGTGTGATAATAAAGACAGGTCGTCTTGATATCTAGGTAATTTGCTTATGAGATCTAATCCCCACATGGAGAATGGCCAAGGAGACTCCATGGTTTGAAGCTCGACTGGAGGTAAATGGATTAGATCATCATGAAGTTGGCGAGTACACTTTTTAGCTAATTCGATGGCATCGTTTTCAAGAGTGGGCCAAAAGTATCCCATACATAAGCATTTGTCGGATGTAGCATGTATGCTACAATGGCCACCTCAAATGCTCCCATGTGCTTGTTCAAGAAGAGGAGGAACTTCTTTCATAACACAACGGAGCAAGGTACTTTCAGCATTGCAGCAATAAAGTATGTTGTATTGAAAGACATACTTAAAAGCTTGCTTGCAAATATGAGTCTTTTCGCAGGAATCAATGTTTGGAGTATAGGTTTGATGTTCAAGGAATTGAATAATGCCTTTGTACCATGGGCTTTGTTGAATGGTGGCAGCCTCAATGTGGTAGATAAGTGAATCTTGTGGTGGAATCGAAGATGGGGAATTTTGTATTTGGATAAGAAAAGTGGAATCGGTAAGAACTTGGCGTGGATGAAAAATAGATGTTGAAGAAGCAAGTGAATCGGCAATAGAATTTTGATCTCAAGGGATAGGCTCGATGGTAAAAGAAGCGAATTCTTTGGCAAGGGTAGTTATTTGTTGATGAGTATTGAGATTTTCGATTTTGCATTGATAATCACCATTAACCTGGCGACATATGAGTTGGGAGTCACCTAAAGCATGCAGATATATGATGTCTAAATTAAGGGTTACTCTCATGCCTAGGATTAACACTGTGTATTCTGCCATGTTGTTAATGTCTAAATTAAGGGTTGCTCTCATGCCTAGGATTAAAGCTGTGTATTCTGCCATGTTGTTAGTGACATCAAATGTAAGGTGAAATGCCAAAGGGATAATTTTACCATGAGGACTAGTGAGGATGCAACCTGCCTTAGCTCCTTGAAGGCATTTGGCACCATCAAAATGAAGGGTCCAAGTATCTTCGTGTAAATCGACATTAATTTTAGGAAGCTCCTCATTAACTACGTTTGGTTTAGTAGTATAGGGGAAGATAGAGGACTCTTCAAGATTCCTTGCTTCAAGATCAACAGTGAAATTATGGAAGTAATCTTTAAGAGATATGGCTTGATTAAGACCTTCAATATAGAGAATATTATCGTCGGGAAGACTATCTTGTTGGTGGTCGAGAGCTGGTATAGAAGCTGCTACGAGTTGATCAATGGCGATTTGTCCCTTGACAGTTTTTTGTGTAATAATTTGGAGATCAAATTCCATGAGGACCATCCACTTTTTAATTCTATCGCCAGGAAGAAAGGCTTTGGAGAAGAAGTGATGGAAGTGGATCAGAATGAATGATAATGTAAGTAGTTTGATAAAACATATAATTAAAACAATAGTATTTCCACATTCCATAAATTACAATAGAGAGCTTCTGGATTAAACTGTGTTTGAGTTTTTGACTGACGTTTCGATTCACACTCCATAAACCATCATCAGGGTGAGAGAATGAAAAATGTAAACATCGGTCAAAAACTCAAAAACTGTTTAATCCAGAAGCTCTCTACTGTAAAGCATATAATGTCGGATCTTTTCAACAACAAAATATATGGCGAGGGAATCACGTTCTTCTTTTGTATAATGTTTCTCATAGTCGATGAGGCCTTGGTTGATATAATAGATGACATATTCTCTTCCCTTATCACCGTGTTGGGCAAGGATTGCCCCAACTGATATGGGTGTCGAAGAAGTTTATAAGATTAAAGGACAATCATTAGAAGGTGGACGAAGAGTTAGTGGATGAAGAAAATATTCTTTCATATTGTCAAATGCTTTTTGATAAGGATCTGTCCATTCTAGGGCATTACCTTTCTTGAGAAGAGAATTAATAGAATAGATACAGTAAGCCATTTTGGGGACAAACCGTCTAATTGCCCCAAGTTTTCCAAGGTAAGTGCAAATATCTGGAATGGAATGAGGGATAGGCATGTTGACAATAGTGTTGATCTTGGTGGGATCAACATCATTGCCGCGAAGAGACTAAGAATCTTAGCAATTTTCCAGATGTGACACTGAAAACACATTTGTAGGGATTTAGTATGACTTTATATTTAATGAGGCGATCGAAGATGATAGCAAGATCAGAGAGATGAGTCTTGCAACTTTTAGAATTGGCAATGAGGTCATCCACATAGGCTTCGACAATTTTATGGATAAGATCATGAAAAATGTGGGTCATTGCCCGTTGATAGGTAGCTCTAGCATTTTTGAGGCCGAAGGGCATTTTAATGTAACAATAGGTGCCCCATTCTATGGTGAAAGTTGTCTTATGTTGGTCTTTGGGGGCAATGTGAATTTGATTATAACTAGATAAACCATCCATAAGGGACAACATTTTATAACCGGTAGTGGAATCGATGATGGCATTTATAGAAAGTAAAGGGAAATTGTTCTTGGAACAAACAAGACTAAGATTATGGAAGTCAATGCAAATGTGAATGACCATGGTGACCTTCCGAACAGGTACAATGTTGGAGATCCATTTTGAATAGTCCATAGGCTTGATAAACTTAACATCGAGAAGTTTAATGATTTCTTTATGGCATAAATTATAAACTTCTGGTGAAAATTTCCTTTGATTTTGTTGCACGGGTTTGGCGTCATTGATTTTTTTTGTATGGGTAACGTTTTCCCACTTTTTCTTCACCCAACATGCCATGTATGTGACTCCTTTCCTTCATGAGAGTTGGTTGTACCAATTCATAATTCATGTTTTTAACAAAACATTTGGCTGCCTATATAACCTCCCCCTTGTTAAAGGCTCTTTCCTTTCCTTTTGAGGTCACAACCATGGGTGCCCCATTGCTCAATACTTGAATTTCCATTTTCTTACCTGCTGTTTTGAATTTCAGTTTCATAGTTTGAAGGTTTAATGTGTATTCTCCATGGGAGTGCAACCATTGTACCCCCAAAACCACATCAACCTCTCTAATATCAATCAGATGGAAATCTCCTTCAAACTTATGCTTTCTCAAAGTGAGTTTCAAATCAGAAATCTTATGATGACAAGAAATAGAAAATCCATCTTTTAGTGTTACCTTGAAACCCTTGAAAGAAGTATTTAAGCCATACTTTGTAGCTAGCTTCTTATCAACGAAATTATGTGTAGTCCCCCTATCTATGAGTATAGTGACTTTTTTGCCCTGCAAAACTCCTCTAACCTTAAAAGGATGACAGTTAGGAATTCTGGTTATTGTTGCCAAGGTTCCCACTGTGCTTCCTTCTATGTTTGTAGCTTGCTCCTTTGCATTAGGGGCTGTTTTTTCTCTTTCAACACTGTTGTCATTTGTTTGCAGCCTTTCCAAGAGTCCTTCCTTTGGTTGGAAACTCTTTTTTTGATGTAAAAAAGACTTTGAGTTCGTTTTCAACCCTTTTGGATGCCTTTCTCCTTGTTGGAAATATCATTTTTTCTGCTCATTGAGGTCTGATTTTACCAAATTTTGAGTTGTCTCCCTAGGCTGCCTTGCCCTTCTTCCTTCCACATGTTTCACAAAATGTAAGGCGTTTTTCTTTTGCCTTTGAAAGGGCAGATTTCGCATTATAGGAGTTGCAAGCTCATAATCTTTTGCCCTTTTTATGGCCACTTGTAAAGGAGGGTTAAAAGATTTGACCAATCCCTTAAGGGATTTAGTTAACCCTTCAGTGAACCAAGTTGTGAATCTATTTTCTGAAACATCCTTCACCACGGTGGATATCCTCTATACCCAAAACAATTCTGATTTTTTCTTTATTCCCATGGAATCAACTATAAAAAGTTTTAAATTAGAATGGAGAACTTTTGTACAATAAAAAAATTACCAGGATCCCATACCTCTTGGTGCCAGTAATTGTGGACTTGAATTAAAGAGTCCTCATGCCCTATATCCTCGAGATTTCTAATATTGTTTTCAATCACATGACTCTTTTTAGAGCTGTTCTGAAAATCAGCCAATGGATATTCGAAGGTTGGTGCAAGTTCTTCAAACTTGAACCCTTGGTATACAATAAGTTGCTTCAATTTCATCCTTCTTTGGCTCAAGCTTCTTGTTTACATTTTTGGTGACTTCACTGTCATACATACAATCATTAGAAGATAAATAGACATCTACAAATAAAAAATCTTTACCTTGTTCTTAGATGGCTCATGAAGTGCCCTATATGCTCAAGATTTCTAATATTTTCTTCAATCACATGACTCTTTGTAGGGCTGTTTTGAAAATCAGCCAATGGATATTCAAAGGTTGGTGCAAGTTCTTCAAACTTGAACCCTTGAAATACAATAAGTGATGCCCTTTTTGCTTCAATTTCACCCTTCTTTGGCTCAAGCTTCTTGTTTACATTTTTGGTGACTTCACTGTTATACATACAATCATTAGAAGATAAATAGACATCTTCTACAAATAAAAAATCTTTACCTTATTCTTTTGATGGTTCATGAAGTTGTTGAACGACTTCTTTTTTTTTCACCTTGGGAAGTTCTGATTTTTCTTTTACTCCCCCTTTAGGGACTACCCTTTTCAACCCTATTGGTTGCTCCATAGCTTGTTGGAGACCACACTAGGTTGCCTTTGAATTTTTGGTTCTTGTGGCTCAAAAATTTCAATCATTGGCTGCCCCAAAATATATTTTTGAAGCTCATCATTCACATGTAGTTCAACCTTTTCTTCGTCCAAAAGAGACCTTTGAGGTCCAGGGCTTAATCTCATAGACTTTGCCACATCCTTGGCACTTAGTGCCTTTAGTTCTCTCTGATAATTCTCCATGGCTTGCAATAATTTATCCATGGCTTCATCCATTGTCCTCTTCTTCATCCCTACCTTTTGAATGAGATTTTTGTATTCCTCTTTTGGCAAAAACCTAGGTTGCCAATCCCTTGAAATCACTCCCACCCCACAGTTGGATAAGAAATTGGCTCTGAAACCACTGAAATGTCCCAAAAAGGATAATTTACTAAATATTAGGATTATTTGGAAACTCTACATCAATATGGAAAAAATCTAATTTAATTGCAGCATACCCTAGCTGCCAACAACCCTTCAAATATACCTCAAAAATAGGTTAAAAATATGCCAAACTCCATTAAATTATTCATTGCTTCAAACATGAAAGTATAGCCCTTCAAAAAAAGATTTTATTCTTCAAACCCTAGGCATTCTTGGATGCAAATTTAATCTCAAAATTATAGATGTTTTTCTATGCCACAAATCTTATGAAACCCTCAATAAATTGCATAAATATATTTGCAACTCTGATTTTCCTTAAACCCTAGCAAGCTGAAATAAATATATTGTTGTAGATGCTTGAAAATAGCTCCAAAAAATATTATTTTATGTTTCAAAAATAACAGAAAATATAATAAATTATTTGCCAAATAACTAACAAAAACCCTGATTTTTCAATGAAATATAGTGCTGAAAAATTATCATAAAAATTCAAAATAATAGTGTGGTTGATCCACACCCTCAAACCACTTCCAAATGACCCCCCAAGTGGGTTGCCAATCCCCAAAACCTGCTTGTTGCCCATTCAAAGGTTCACAGCCCTCAAAATGGATGATCGCTACCCTAGGACATCCCTCTAGTCCACTCGCCCAGCTCACAAGTGGTTCGTCTACCTGCAATTGATCAATTTGGTGTTGAAAACACCTTAATTCTACAATTGAAGCTTTTGACAAGCTCCTTATGAAGTTGCTCCTAACTAAAATCAAGGGTTTTCATCTTCGTTCCAGCTTCTTTGGAGGGTTTCCGTCCTCCAAGTACAAACCAAGCTTTTCATTCTTAGACTTCAAAAAAACAATTATCCAAAAAGTCATAACCTCTTCAAATGATTCTTCTTTTGCTTTTGTAGCCCTCCAAGTGTGGCTCGCAAAAAAGGAAGGGAGGGTAACTTAAAAAAAATGTTATTTAAAAGATCTTTCCTCATGATCTTTTTTTAAAATCATTTGGTGTTGAAAACACCTTAATTCTGCAGTTGAAGCTCTTGACAAGCTCCTTACGAAGTTGCTCCTAACTGAAATCAAGGGTTTTCCTCCTTGTTCCATCTTCCTTGAAGGGTTTCCGTCCTCCAAGTACAAACCAAGCATTTCGTTCTTAGACTTCAGCAAAACAATTATCCAAAAAGTCATAACCTCTTCAAATGATTCCTCTTTTACTTTTGTAGCCCTCCAAATGTGGCATTCGAAAGAGGAAGGGAAGGTAACTTAATAAAAAAATTATTTAAAAGATTTTTCCTTATGATCTTTTCTTAAAATCACTTAAGCCTTCATGGCCCTTAAAGGTCCTCTCTTTAAGTGAAATAAGAAACATAAAGTAACTTTCTAAAAAGGTACTTTTACAAATATTCAAACAAAACATTCAATACTCCTTTCCCTTTATGCTTGTCCCTTAGTCCCTAGGAATAAGTTAAGGCTAAGGGTCTTCCAAGATGTCCCTATCGAAAGAGGGAGATGACAATAAGAGAACCATGTGGAATGTTTTTGGATTGACAACTCATTGATCTAACAATGCTTTACCTCACTTTCCTTCAATTCCGAATTCGATTGAGGGTGTGTAAGCCCAACTTTTTCTGCTAGGGGTATTTTATTTTCCTCCCTTCTGTTTATATTTTTCTTCAATCTTGATTGCGTGGCAATAGTCCTCTCCCAATGTTCTGATATATACAAACTCCATGTCTTTCTGGATGCGAAGCTTCAAACTATTGCAATATTTGAGAAATTGGTGCTACTCACTGTTGTGTGTGCCAACTTTTGCTGACAATATATGAAATGCGTTGTTATAATGCTACACCATAACACAATTGATGCAGTTTTTTAAACTGCTCATCATAATTCTTCACAGGGTAGTATTCCATATGTTGTCTAGGGAAGCCTTGAGAGATATCTCACCATCATCTTCTTCTTGAAGACAGTGTGATTTCCACCATTTCTTGACATGCAAGGAAGTTTTCAAGTGTGAAAATGTGATATTTTCATTATCAGAGAAATTATCTATAGAGAAATACAATTCTATTTGGTCAAACCATTTGTCTACTTGGTTTGCATCAAAATTACCTAAAAAAAGGAATATCAAAATTCACTTGTACCCTAAAGAGTGTTAGGCCCTAAAAGGCTGGTCGGCACTACAAGCATTATTTGTGAAATAATATTGGAGAATTGTGCTATCATCTCCCACCTTTGCTTTTCATGGGCTTTGTTGAGCAACAAATGAAAAGGATCTCATGTTCCCTTTTTTGTACATTTGAGATCGTTTCGAGCAACAAGGACGATAATCCAAAAGGTCACGTGTCTCAGGACCATGCTTCCTATATTCAGGCAAACAAGAATGGAATGAATTGCTCTTATATCATTGATTCGGATTTTAATTTAGAATCTAGTGGAAAATACACTAATTTGTAGAAATTTAATGTGTTATAGAAGCAATGAACCAAGTCACATAAATGTACACAACAAATAGCAATGTACTGCAATGTAAATGAAGATTTATTGAAGCAAAAATTATCATATAAGAAGGGTAACAATCTATAAGAAGAGATGTGAAGCTACAATAGTTAGCAATCTTCGAGAAGAGATGTGAAGCTACAATATTTTGATTTTTACATTTGAATGCCAATTCTCTTGTATATATTTTTAGTAGGAAATGTATAATATAAAATAGAAATGAAGATATTTGACTTGGAATCCAAAACGTGACAAGTGTTCCCTCAAGCAATTGAGAGGTTTTTTCATGACCAAAAACATATACAAATACAAAAATACATTTTTTCTATTTTAGGTTATTTTTATACATTTTTTAGGCCCGTATGAGTGTTTTTGAGGTACTTAGAAACACTTTTGAGGTCCTTTAAAGCTTTTGTAGGTTCACTTCATGAGATTTCCAACGCATATTATAATTTCAAATTCCTAGATACAATCAAGGATTTATAACTTTGACAAGGTGACGTGCTAGTGATATAATAGCTATTTTGGTATGTTGTCGTAAAGATTGTTCCAAACTGCTTCATGGATCGTGTCAGTTATTGTAATGTCCCTTTTATGGCAGAATTAGAACAATTTGGGTTTTCCAACAAACCCTAACATAAACACATGCAACTTCTAATTTTCTAATTCAAATCATAAACAAATAAAATTCAAAATTATGTAGATGTTAATTTTAGGGCACAAATACAATATTTTATTCACCAAAATACTTGCCAAAAATTATAAATATTCCAACCCAATAAAGTATCTTCAAAACTGATTTTTTTGATCAAATGAATCACTGAAAAATCTAACAAAAATACCAGCTCAATGTTCATGCCCTTAAACAACAAGTTTGGCTTTGATTTGCCTTACAAATGACACTTTCAAACCCCAAGGGGGTTCACTGCTCAAATAATTCAGATTGCTTCCCTTTTAGGGCTTTCAAACCCAATTGTTACCCTCTATACTGCTGCGCCACTCCTTGATGCCCTATACCATTGTGTTGTACCTTACCGGTGTTTAAACACTTCAAGAAACTCAATTCTGCCATTTGCAACCCCTGAGATGAGGCTGCCCAGCTGAAGTTAAGGGTTTTTGTCCTTACTTCAGCCTTCCAATGAAGGGTTTTGTCTTCAATGGATGTAAGTCAAGCAAATTGTGCCCAAACTTATGATTTATTTTAATAAAAATGACATGATACTTAATGAGTCTCCTCTTTTTATATCTTTTCCCTCAAAAGACTTTTTGAAAAGGTGAGCGTTCCACTTGAAGCGAAAGCTAAATATTCAAAAAGTAACTTTCTTATAACTTACTTAAGGGCTAACTTGCCCATGACCAAAAAGGGTCCCCCCTTTAATTCAAAACAAATTAGAATCAAGTTGTTGACATAGGTCACTTTTTGACAACTAAGACATTATTATTTTACTTTAAGTATTTAAAAATACTTTTTATTTTAATAATAATATTATTCTAATCTCGAAAAAGGGGACATTACAGTTCGTCTTTCCCAAATTTGTTTGCCCTCAAGCAAATGCAAGCTCCATTCTTCACTCTTTATACCCTTCTGCAAATACCAAGATTCCAAATCAACCTCAGGGATTCTTCGAAGTGTGGACAAACTTTAGGAACCTCTTCCACCTTTGCTGCAACAACATACTCTTCATCCTTTGCTTGGGTTGAAAACAAACTCCGCTACTCCCACTCAATGCTTGTACAGTGCCATGATCATTGTACTCTCCTTGGACATGTGCAAACTATGCACTCTTTGACTCATAAAAGTCTCTTTATCAACACTCATATGGGTTGTATCTATTTTTAAACCTGCACATAGAACAAACATGTCAATGAAATCAAGAGCTCCCCATACCACTCCTTCAATTGCTTCATTATGCATCATAGGCATGTTGTTCAACTCTCATCCAATGCTTGCATCTTCTTCATAATTTTCATTCTTGTGATGGACTTACAAAGGTCCAACACTTTTGAAGCTATAATGACAGCCAACTCCTTGAACTTTGTTCTCCTTTATGAAAGACAATTTGTTCCCACATGTGCTGAAAGCCAAAATATGTGCGTATCCCACCATACCACAAGTACAAGCTTCTCATCTTGGAACCATAAATATGAGCAAACATTTTAGATATTCCTTCTTGACTAGGATGTCCTCTTCACAAGGTCTGAAAATTTTCATGCAACCTTCAAGTTCAAATCTCTTACTTGATAGGTGAAACCATTTGAACCAACAAGTGTAGCTCTCAGCCCCATTAACAACAATGTCTCTTGACAACTCAGAAAATAATTCAATCATTAAGTGTGCATAATCCACAACACATACCTTCTCGAGATAATCTTCATTAATGATATTGTAAGTTGTTCCTTCCCATAAAGGACATAAATCAGCTTGTATGCAAGCTGAAAACAAATTATGACAATCATGAATTATTTGGTTTTCCACCCAAATCGGAGTTGTGTTTGATGAAGTATTCATTTTCTTCAACTGAACCCATTCACCAACATTTCCCAATGATATAGTGGCTGTTGACCATTTTGGTCCTACAGGCCAAAATCAGTCTCCTTCCCCTTGTTGTTCTAAGCCAGTTCAAATTTGGTTCGCACAAGTCTTCCGGCAAAAGATTAACCAGTTCGAAGAGTGCAAGGCTTTTTACAAAGCTTCTTCAGACTTTTGGCGGAAGAAATTCACAAGGAAAGAGACCGAAAATGTTCAAGACACTTTTCCAACCTTCGAAAATGTTCAAGACACTTTTCGTTAAGGTTGGAAAAAGTGGTTCGACGTCAGCGTTCAATGACATGATCTTTCCAAAGAGCTTTGAGCTTTGAACTTTGAACCTTGAACTTTGAACTTTGAACCATTGTTGGTTCAATCGTTTGGTTCAATCGGAGGGTTCAATCAATTGGGTCAATTATAAGGTTCAAAGTGTTTGGTTCAACGAGTTGGTTCAACGGGTTGTTTCAAGCGGTCGTTTCAACGATACATCTAATTCACAAGGGAATTGAATGGACGCAACTCTTTGCAGAACACAAAGTGTTGAACCATTGAACCGTTGAACCATTGAACTCCAAAAAACGGTTCAGGTTCAACGACAGAGACCCGAACAAAGAAAAGGCCGAAGGAGTTGACCAAATGGCGACGGGTGTGTGAACGTCAACTTTACGGCAATGAAATAGCCGTTGATCTTTAAATGCTTAAGCACGAACCCGAAGGAATTCAGAGGCCTTCAGGCCAAAGGGCTCAGATTGCCAGAAGGAGCCAAGGGATGACAAAGGACAAAGCCGGAAGGAGCCAAACGAGATATGGACAAAACAGCCCAAGTGGCAAAAGGGAGGCGCCGGCAGGAGAGTTATTCCAGCAGTTGAAGCAGTGTCTGCCAAGCAGTCATCAAGGAGTGCGAACACTGAAGACACGTCGGTTTTTTCTACATTTTGCATTGATGAGTAGACAAAACGCATGAATGCCTTGAAGGAGCGCTCTTGTTTGCAAACAGACATTGCGGCCTATGTTTTCACACATGACGTTTAATGTATTTAAAACACCTAAAGTCAAAATCAGAGCCGACACAACATTCTCTTTCAGTGGCTTCCTCTTCCCAATGCTCCCAGAACACGTAGGCCACTTGTCAAAGGGCGCCAAAGTCTTTTCCAAACAGGGCGCTTTTGTTTTCTTCTTCTCTATATATATTGTAACTTCTCATTTGAGAAAAGATCTCTTGGCTTGTAAGGCGGAGCTCTGCCGGATTTTACCTTGAATCAAGACAGCATTTTTACCTCCATTTGAATTTACATTTTGGCATATGTCTATGGCTTTGTTTTGTGTTAAGACATTTTCTTTTATGCTTTCACAGAGTGATTCCAGCATGTCTAGTGTATTGCGAAGTTATTTTTTTGCAGGTCAGCCAAAAGTGTCTATAGCAGAGTATAGGCACATGTGAACAAGCTGCCATAGTGTCTTAGAACACCTCTGGTAGTTCTTCCTCCCTGTATCTCCAGAGGACCCCTAGCTCACTGATTTAGAAGAGTTTCTCATATCAAATGAAGTGTATGCCAGCTTGTTCTTGGTGGAAAGTGTAGGCTCAAGCTAAGTAGATCAAATTTTTTGGTGCATCACCGTTTAGTTTAGGTTCTGTTTTCAGCATCCTTCTCTCTTTTCACCCCCCCCATTGTTAGCAGTAGAAAATCCAGGACCTCAGAGATGCATCAAAGGGAGCTAGCCCTTATCTAGAGACTCTCCCCTCAGTTTTGCTAGACCCACATGCAAGAGAGGAGTTTTCATTGTGCCGTGTGAAGAAGAGAAGCCCGGCCTTCTATCAAGGGTGCTATCCACAACATCAACAGTTTTTGGCGCGCTCAGTGGGACATATTTTCAACAGTTTTTGGCACACCCAGTGGGACCATGTTTTAACACAGAAAAGTTCCAGGATTGGTGCTGGTTCTGTTACAGCAAAACGAACCATTATCCAGCATTTGACCTTTAATCAGGGGATTGTGGGACAAGTTTTGTCCAAAAAGTTGAAGAATTATTGGTGTGTTCTTCAACCAACCAGCGTTTGGAGGCTTTTTTTATCAACACCAATGGCGACTCTGAGTTGAATCCGCTGGTTAAGCAGTCCTAGTGCCATCAAGAAATCGTATTTTGGAATGTATAATTCCATTGCTCAGAACCATGGGTCTTGTGTTCCTTCATATAGTTTTGATCAAGCTCAGATTGTTCATGAAATCACCTCAAGCAACAAGGATGCGTACGGTTATGAGTTTTGCCCTTTGCAGGTTGGCAAAACATTTCGGGCTTTGCCTCTTCCTCAGTTTGAGCAAGTCCTTGGCCAGCCTGGCTATGATCCTTACCAACCTTGTGTTGATCCTTATCAGGTCCAATATGACCAGTCTTAGCTCTGTCATGAGCTATATCAGTCTTATGCCCAGTCTTCTCAATGTGTCACTTCTCCTACTCAACCTAATCTCTTTGCCAATCAACCAATTTCCACCTTAAAACAAGCATTGTTGGGATATGAAAAGTATGTAGTAGAGCTTGACACCAGAAGGGGATGTGGCCAAGAAATCCCTAATCATGTCATCCATCAAGTGAGAAATGCACTAGATTTGGTTAAGAGTGAATGGACTCCCATTGAAAGAGCCAATTGGCAAAGGCTTACAAATGAGATGCTGGATGTGAGTGGTTTGATTGCATCTTTGGAAGGGAGGCTGAGTATTCATGAGAGACAGCCTTACCAAGTCTATCAACCTGCATACCGGCTGCTCCAAGTTTCATATCAGCCATATGCAGTTCCTGCTTATGAGCCAAGTCAAGCTTGTCAAAGTCCTTTCCCCAATCATGTTGAGGAGAGTTCTGAAACAGTAAATCTTGTGTTTAAGGCCAATCTTGATAAGCAGATTGAATTGACAAATCTTCAAATACAGCAGTCTATGTTGGCAGCAAGGGAAGTGGAATCCAAACCCTCACTACCCTCTCACATTAGAACCCCATCACCCCAAAAGGAGATGTCCAGTCCTAATATCATGAGCTGGAGTAAAGTAGTTGAGTCATGGAATAGCAAGGAGAAAGACATTGTCCAAAAGTGTGAGGTACAAAATGAGGCTAGTCCCTTTCAAGTCCCTCCCACCCTTCCTCAAGAAGCTTCTTGTACTTCATGGCAGCCTTCATGCACTCCCTATTTCTATGATGATTCCTATGAGCTCCAAGAAAGACTCTTTCAAGAAAATCTAGCTAGGCAAATTGAGGAGTTAGAGGCAAAGGTGAGATTGCCTAGTGAAAGAGAGATAGAGGTTTCAGACCTTAGAGAGGAGCCTACGCCAAAAGACACCCCTTCTACCAATCCTCAGGTCTCTCAACATGATGTCCAGATTCTGAGTTGGAAGAGGAAAAATCATGAACCAGCTCGGGACCTTGAAGAAGATAAAGTTGTTGCCTCTTCCCAAGGGAAAAGTTCCAATCCCAAGGTCATGAGTTGGAAGCAAACAATGGAATCATGGGGCAGGAAGGAGGAGAAAGGTTTTGCTCAAAACCTTGAAGAAGTCGAGGCTGCTCTTATTCATGGTGATGCTTATGATCTCTGTTGACCATTTTTGGTCCTGCAGGCCAAAATCGGTCCCCCCTTTTTTCCTCTTGCTGTTCTGAGCCAATACATTTTGATTTTGCACAAGTCCGAAAATTTCTACGGACTCTGCAGGTTTTCTATGGACTTTGCAGAGATTTCTACGGACTCTGTAGGTCCATTTCTACGGACTCTACAGGCATGAATTTCTACGGACTCAGCAGGTGGAAAACTACGGACTCCATAGGAAGAGGCAAGTTCCCACTTAGGCGCAAGATGGACCATCTCAAGAGCCCTTGTGGAGGGCAGGGAACACTTTCAAAAGAGGCGACAGAGAAAGGCCGAAGAAAAGCAAGTATAAAGACTAAGGCATAGAACGAATTCTTTCGGACTTTTTGTTCGAAGGAATTCCTTCAGACAAAAAGTTCGAAGAAATTCAGGGAAGCTGTGGGAGAAAAGCCCGAAAGAGAAATTCCGAAGGACAAAGGCAAAGTGGTCGAAGACAATTCTTGCGGACTTTTTGTCCGCGGGAAAAGTGGTCGGGGAAATGTCCACGAGAAAGTCTCCGAAGGAAAGGAACGAGCAAGATAATTCTTGCGGACTTTTGTCCGCGAGAAAATAGCCAAGGAGAAAAAGCCGCCGAAGGACCCTGAAGGGCAGGTGCCCTTGCGGGGGACTCTTGGCCAAAATGAAGGACACTTCTCCATAAGTCGAAGGGTGACCTTCCCTTCGGGAAGGTTCAAAACAAGAAGTCCGAAGGAAAGGGAGCGACAGAAAAGGCCGAATCAAGAGAAAGCCGAAGAAATTCCAAGGGGTGACGGGCCCAAAGACGTCAAAGTCAAGCACGACGAACTAGCCGTTGGAAGTTCAAATGCAGTGACGGGTTCGCGAACGTCAATTTCAAGGCTCGTGAAATAGCCGTTGGTTTTGAAAAGAACAAGAAGAGCCCAAGGAACTTAGCGACCCGCCAAAAGATAGCCTCGAGAGTTGAAGGAGCCAGAAAGAGACAAAACTAGGAAGAAGACAGTGCAGAAGCAGACAAATAGTCCAGGTGGCAAAAGGGAGGCAAGTTATTGCCGGGTGGTCATCAAATGGCGCAAACAGTAAGCGATGCGGCTTGTTTTCTCCATTTTGCATTTATAAGCAGACAAACTGCGTAATATCTGGAAGGAGCAGTCTTGTTTGTAAAAAAGGAGGTGCGGCCCATGTGTTAACATCAATGTTGAACGCCAAAGTCAAGACCGGCGATTACACAACATGGTTCCAGCAGGTCTCTTCTAGAAGAATGACATCAGCAACAGTGACTTCCTCTTCTCGAGGCTCACAAATGCACATGGGCCACTTGCAAAAGGAGTGCCAAAGTCGTTTTCGAAAAGAGTGCCAAGTTCTCTTCTCTTTCTATATATTATAAACTTCTCATTTGAGAAGGAACCATCTCTTAGCCCATAAGGCAAAACTCTGCCCAAAAATCTCTCGGGCTTGTAAGGCAGAACTCTGCCGGATTTTACCTTGAATCAAGACTTGGCAAATTTTTACCTCCATTTGGACTTGCACTCACGCATATGTCTATGTTTTCTTTTTGTGTCAAGTCATTTTCTTTTATGCTTTTCACAGATCGATCCCAGCATGTCTAGTGCATTGTGAAGTCTCTTCTTCTGCAGGTCTGCCAGAAGTGTCTACAGCGAAAACATAGGCGCATGTGAACACGCTGCCAAAGTGTGTCTCAGAACACCTTTGATAGTTCTTCCTCCCTGTATCTCTACGGACCCCTGACTCACTGAAACAGAAGAGTTTTCCACATCAGATGAAGTGTATGATAGCTTCTTGGTGAAAAGTGTATGTTTGTGCTGAGTGGTTCAACTTTTTGGTGTATCACCTTTTTATTTTTAGGTTTAGGTTTTGTTTTCCGCATCCTTCTCCCTTTTCATCCACCCCCTTTTTCATTTATTTGTTAGCAGTAGGGAATCCAGGACCTAAAAGATACATCAGAGAGAGCTAGCCCCTATCTAGAGACTCTCCCCTCAGCTTCGCCGGTCCCACAGGCGAGAGGGGAGTTTTCATTTTGACGTGTGGAAGGCAGGAGCTCAGCCTCCTATTTAGGGTGCAATCCATTGTGTCAACAATCTCCAAGAAAGGCTCTTCCAAGAGAATATAGCCAAGCAAATTGCAGAATTGGAGTCCAGAATGAGGTTCGTCAACCAAAGTGTGATGGACGGTTCAGATCAAGCAGAAGATCCTACATTTGAACACACCCCATTTACACTCCTTCAAGAGAGCTATCAAGCCACATCAGATATAGATGAGGTGCTGGCCAAATGGAAGGAGGAGAATCATTTGATTCTAGCTCAAGGACTACCTCCTCTTCCACGTGAGTTTAATTATCAGCGTTCTACTTCATCCCCTCTCAAGGAGGAACCTGTTTTGAAAGGAGCGAGTGAAGAGGAGTATACTCAGTTCACGACCGATCAGGGAGACTCCATGAGTGCAGATGAGAAGGAGATCACCATAGATGTCATGGAGGAGCATGGACAGTCTCTTGTTCATGTTTTGAATGATTCGTTTGAAGTCATTGGGGCAGGTTGCACTCCTCTTCAAGGAGGCTATGAGCTGACTAAGGGTGGAGAAGGCAACATTGGGACTCAAATAAGTATGCAAAGGGGCTGCAAGCTTTCAGATTTATCCTTTCAAGAGGTTGGTGAATCTGAAGATGATATTTTCGAAGTCATCAAGGAGGAACCTGTTTTGAAAGAGGCAAGTGAAGAAAAATGATCCAATTTGCAGCTGATCAAGAAGCTCTCATGGATGTCAATGAGGAAGAAATCATCATAGATGCTCCTTTTGAAGACATCATCAACAATGGAGAAGACACAGGTCATGCATACATGCGGATGTTCTAGCAATATGAAGAGGAAAGTAAGCATGGTGAGCTCTCTCCTCCCTTGTTTGATGAACTTTCTTGTTGCTTTGATGAGGAGGATGACCATGCCATGGAGCCTGAGTTGGAGGAGGATCAGGAGGATGTCTTTGAACAACTAGAGACTCTGATCCTTGAGCAGGAAAAGGAGAGGCCTATCCATCTTGAGGAAAGCTTTGAAGAAGAGAGCCTTGAGCAAGAAGGTGATGTTCTGTGGGAGGAACAATCAGTCTGTGATCTCATTTCAGACATCACAACAGTCACCCTTCTTCAAGAAATCCATGATCAAGCAGAAGATAGATTTGACAGTCTTTTCAATGAGGCAGAAGGGGACCAGTCAATCCATGATGCATATCAAAGGGCTTATGGTGACAAGCTAGCAGCCATGGATTTCTTGATGAGATACACTAGCATGAAGAACCAGCAGGAGGCAAGGTTCCAAGAACAAGAAGAATACATATATGTTGGAAGCATGTTTGCCCCCGATTCATTTGGATACGAGCCAACCAAGGTGGCAGGCAAGAAGAGCAAGTCACCAGATCTCCATTCCATTCAGCCACTGTCTGGTGCCATAAGTTTCCTTGCCATGAAGGAGACTTAAGAAGTTTTCCCTTTGATCCAAGAGGGAGGCAAATATATCTAGTTAGCTGTATATAGTAGTTTGCTTTTAGTTTTCTTTTCTTGTTTTCCCTAAGTGCTGTTTGCACAGGTAGTGTTTTTTAGCTTTGTGTGTGTTTTCCTGTGTTTGGGGTAAAAAAGCTTCATGATTGATTCTTGGATCTATCGGGGTTGTTGCTAACTTTTTTCAAGTTGCGTTTTGACTTTGTGCCCAATGGACTTTAAGGTTACTGGCTTCTAAGCATAGCAGGCATGCTTTCCCTGGAAATCGCCAATTTGTTGACCATTTTTGGTCCAGCAGGCCAAAATTGGTCTCTTTCTTCCCCTGCTGTTCTGAGCTAGTTCAAATTTGGTTTGCACAAGTCTTTCGGTAGAAGATGAACCAGTTCAAAGAATACAAGGGCTTTTACAAAGCTTCTTCGGTCATTTTGTCCGAAAAAATTCACAAGGAAAGAGAGCGAAAATGATTCAAGACACTTTTCCTTAAGGTTGGAAAAAGTGGTTCAACGTCGAGGTTCAGCGACATGATCTTTCCAAGAACTCTGAACTTGAACTTTGAATCATTGTTGGTTCAGTCGGTTTGGTTCAACGACTTGGTTCAAAGAGTTGGTTCAGTCAGCTTGGTTCAAAGAGTTGGTTCAACGACTTGGTTCAAAGAATTGGTTCAGTCGTTTGGGTCAATCGAATGGTTCAAAGCGGTTGGTTCAAGCGGTCAATTGAATGAGCAGAACACAGTATTGAACCATTGAACCGTTGTTGGTTCAATCGAATGGTTCAATCAGTTGGTTCAATCAGAAGGTTCAAAGGAGTCTCCCAAAGCCCGAAGGACAAGTGCCCTTGCGGAGGGCAGGGAATATTTGCGAAAGGATCAAAGAGAAGGCCAAAAGGGTAAGGTTTTCTTCAGAAAAGCAAATGATGAATTTCTTCGGACAAAATGTCCGAAGGAATTCCTTCGGACATTTTGTCCGAAGAAATTGCCAAGTCAAGGAACAAAATGATATCTTTCAGAAAGATTTTTCGCGGTAAAATTTCACAAGAGAAATCCTTCGGACATTTTGTCCGAAGGAATGTTGAAAGGCCCGACAGAAAGCGGCAAAGGCAAAGGAAAGATTTCCTTCGGACATTTTGTCTGAAAGATTTGAAGAACAAGGCCGCCCGAAGGACCCCAAAGGGCAAGTACCCTTGTGGGGGGGCTCTCGACGACCACAAAATGGAACATTCTCAAGGCCCGAAGGGACACCTCTTCGAGGGTTTCAAAGACAGAAAGCCGAAGGAATTCAAAGGGGTGACATCTTCGAAGACGCCAAATTGGACATCAAGAACTAGCCGTTGGGGTCCGGACGTCAAATGACGTCCCCGAAGATGTCAAATTTAGGGCAATAGACTAGCTGTTGGCTTTCAAATGGCGACGGGCGCGTAGATGTCAACTTTGCAAAAATGAAATGGCCGTTGATTTTGAAAAGCTTAACAACAGGTTGCAAGTGAACTTAGCGACCCGCCGAGAAGATAGCCCCGAGTGCTCATAGGGCCAGGAAAAGATAAAGCTAGAAAAAGACAAAGCCAGGGAGTGACAAAAAAGCCAGGAAGAGACAAAATGAATATGGACAAAACAACCTAGGTGGCAAAGGGGAGGCGAGCCAAGTGGTCATCAAGGAGCGCAAACAGTGAAGACGCGGCTTGTTTTTTCATACTTCGCATTGATGAGCAGACAAACCGCGTGAATATTTTGAATGAGCGGTCTTGTTTGCAGAAAAAGAGGCGCGACCCATGCTTTCACATTAATGTTTAAATGCCAAGGTCAAGACTGACAACCAACACAACATTCTCTTTCAACGGTTTTCTCTTCCCGATGCTCTTGACGCACATGGGCCACTTGTAAGAAAGGGCGTCAAAGTCTTTTCCAAGGGGGCGCCATTTGCTTCCTCTCTTTATATATATTGTAACTTCTCATTTGAGAAAAAGATATCTCTCAGCTTGTAAGGCGGAGCTCTGCCAAAATTTATCTTGAATAAAAAAGAAGCATTTTTACCTCCATTTGAGCTTGCACTTTTGCATATGTCTATGGCTTTGTCTTGTGTTAAGCCATTTTCCCTTATGCTTTCACAGAATGATTCCAGCATGTCTAGTGTATTGTGAGTTCTTCTTTTGCAGGTTAGCCAGAAGTGTCTACAACAGAGTATAGGCACATGTGAACAGGCTGCCATAGTGTGTCTTAGAACACCTCTGGTAGTTCTTCCTCCCTGTATCCCCAGAAGACCCCTAGCTCACTGATGCAGGAGAATTTCTCATATCAAATGAAGTGTATGCCAGCTTGTTCTTGGTGGAAAGTGTAGACTCAAGCTAAGTAGATCAACCTTTTTGGTGCATCACCGTTTAGTTTAGGTTCTGTTTTCAGCATCCTTCTCTCTTTTCATTCCCCCCATTGTTAGCAGTAGAAAACTCAGGACCTCAGAGATGCATCAAAGGGAGCTAGCCCTTATCTAGAGACTCTCCCTTCAGTTTTGCCAGACCCGTAGGCAAGAGAGGAGTTTTCATTGTTCCGCGTGGAAGAGAGAAGCCCAGTGTTCTCTCAAGGGTGCTATCCACAGCGTCAACAGTGGCCTCAAAAAGACCAATCTTGCATTTGTTCAAGTCTAGAAATAATGTGTAATGTGATTTTACCAAAGTTAGCAACTTGAAAATGGAATAGTGGCTGCAAAATTGAAACCTCCTTGCAAGAATAGGAAATGTGAGCCTTGTAATGACTGAAAATGCTTCTAGAAAGGCTGAAAATTCTTTCCCAATAGTCACCAAATAGAAAATGCTCCATCCCATGATTGAAAATACTTGCCAACCCACTAACCCACTTGTTTGGATGCAAATGAACAACGCTAATTCTGAAATTTTCACCTAGATCCCACATCAATATTGGGAATTTGCAATTCCAAATCCTTGAGCCTTTTGGCGATATTGATGGTTTATACCGCACCCCTCTATTATTATCATTAGCTATAAAATTTGAACAACAAAATATCTCAACATCCATATCACAAAATGGATTATCAAAAGTTGATTTTGCATCCATTTCAAAGAGTGGATTATCAAAATATTGAAAGTTATTTCTATCCTCTTGTTCAAACCAATTATCTTGTTGATCCAACTTTGTTAGGACTTGCACTTCCTTCTCCTTTGTCACCAACAATTGTTTCTTCCAATCTCCCTCATGAAATTGAGTCATGCAATGATAATGAACTATTGCAAACATCAACATTCTTTTCTAAAACATACCTTTCCATAGAGTCATTTTGAAATATATCTACTTTGTAGGAATGTTATGAGTGTTCTTTTTCAATTTTAGGTTCTTTAACAATTTCAATTTTTTTTGATGTTGACCTCTCTTCTTCATGCGCTACCTTCAAATAAGGCCTCAATTTTCCATGGATTTTGACTAGAGGTTAGTTATATCCAATCATCAACACAAGCAATCATAGCTTGGAAATCAAATCTAAAATCATCAACACTATTCTAGACTTGTTGGCCCCAATTTTAAGTTGTCTCATTGCGGCTCGCTTTGAGAGCACCTTTGGATGTAAGGTGACATGTCTTTGGACCTTGCATTTATCCCATGAGTTGCAACCACCGAATTTTCATGATTCGGCTAATGTTCACCACATATTTCTCATGTTCCTCCAAGGTGAGGTGTGATCTTTTTTCGATCCTGGAACATGTAATAGTGACATTATTAACAAAATTGATTCTGAAATCAGAAATTCCAATTGTAATGGGTCTCCGAACAACATCAAGATCCCACACTATTATGTACAAACAATTTTGAATTTGATCAAAAGATCTATGTGCTCTATATTACAAGTTGTCTTATTTATCTTATCATCCTTTTTAGCATGTTGTTGATGATGACAAAAATATTACAGCGACATAGGAGGGAGCAACAAATCTGAAATATGATCAACATTATCATACCTTGGGCTGCCAAGAAAATGCTCAACTTCCTTTGGTGAAATGGGGTTTGTGGATGAAATGTTCCAAAAGAGGACCATTTTTTGAATATTGGAATTATTTGAAAACCCTAGCTAATAAGTGAAATTATGATTTTTGTAGCAGCAAACCCTACCTACCAAAACACCATAAAAAATAACTAAAAAATATATCAAACCCTAAGCAATCATTAGCTGATCCAAAAAAATAACTATAGCCTTTCAAATGAGGAATTAATCCTCCAAACCCTAGGCATCCTTGATTGAAATATTAAACTGAAAATTGCAATTGATTTATTATACAACAAATCTCATGAAACTCTCAATAAATTCTACCAATATTACTGAAATGAAAGGCAAAATTTTAGAGAATTTTTTTGAATGTATTTGAGACTTAAAAACCCAAAAAACCTAATCACCCAATCTAAAATATTATAGAGAAATCATAGAATTAATTCAAGAAAAATTTGACCTTCAAACAAGGTCCAAACCTCTTCCAACGCAAGTCGCCACTATGCAGAAAATTAAAATAAATTTTAGAATTTTCCTTAGAGCATAAAACCACCCAAAAAATGAGTAATCAACCACCAAACAAGTTGCCACTCCTCAAAATCAAGTCGCCCACCTGAAAATAGCAAAAGTGGTGTTTAAAACATTCTTGTAGGAATTGATGACTCCAATGGCAACCTCTGAATGAAGCTACCTCAATGAATAGAGAGGGTTTGCGTCCTCTAACTTTTTTGCTTGAAGGGTTTCATTTTCAAAGCAAATGGCTTAGCATTTTCGTGTTAATAGACCAAGATTGAATATCAAACATAACATAACCTCTGCAAATAATTCTTCTTATAGCCCTCTAGGTGTGGCGTCTAAATTGGGAAGGAAGGGTAACTTAAAATATTTAAAAGACTTTTTCTTATGATCTTTTTTAAATCACCTAAACCTCCATGAACCTTAAAGGTCCCCCTTTTAAGTGAAATAAGAAACGTAAAGTAACTTCCAAAAAGATACTGTGTACAAATATTCAATAAAAAACATGTAATACTCTTTTCCTTCTTGCTTGTCCCTTATCCTATAACGTCTCCAAATTGGGATGGCAACCAAAAAAAAGGGTTTTCCAACAAAACCTAGCCAAACCAAGCATCAAACTGAAATATGAAAATCTATAACCAGCCAAACCCTAGCTGGAAAAATGTATGATATTCAATCTAAAGAGCATCCAAATAAATCCACAAGAAGCTGAAAATTATTTAGAGAATTAAGTACCTTTTTTTGGGTTCAATAATATGACGAATTGTTGAAAATACTTCACAAATATATTCTGAATTTTACTTGAAGGTACAATTGTACTTTCCAGCCTTTAAAATACTCTCCAAGTGGTTCGCCACACCTCAGTAAAATAGAAAGAACTAATCTCAAAATTATCCCTTTGTTTTCTCTCACCAAATCATCTTTCGAAGTTTGCCAAACAAGTCGTCAAAGTGCCAAAATTGCGAAAATAATTTTTGAATATTCTAGGGCATTGAATGACCCTAAAAACCTTGCAAAATCACTCCAACACAAATCGCTCAAGATAAAAAGCTGCAAATCAATATTTTCCAAACAATTTGCTACCCACAATAATTATTATTTTCTACAAACAGGGTGAAACTTTAAAAAATCATAACTTCCTCAATGCTTGGAATTATGATGTAAATAAGAGATCAAACTGACCACAAAATTAGTGACGATCAAATAAATATAATAACAAAATTTTTCTTCCATGGAAAGGCCATCCAAATTTGCTTTAAAATTCTGAAAACCCTAGCTTTCAGAATTTTTCTCTTCAAACCCTAGGTTCACTCAAATTTTCAAAAATAGGTGGTGTTTAAAAACACTTTTGTAGATCCACTTGCATGAACACATGCAATTTGAAATTCACTTACAACCCTTGAATAGAGTTGTCCAAGTAGAAAGAATGGAGGTTTTCGTCCTCAAACCTAAAACACTTCTTGAAGGTTTTCGTCCTCAAGAGGTGGAAACCAAGCTTGACATACTTGATCAATAATTCCAATATCCAATTATGCATAATCTTCAAATGAATCCTTGCCTTTATATGCTGCTCCTCCAAGTGTAGTGCCCAAAATTGAAGGGAAGAGTTACCTTTTTTTTTAAAATATCATCTTAATTTCACTTTAGGCCTTAAGTTCCTATTGACAATTTTTGACCCCACAGGGCAAAAAATCATCACCTTTATTATTTGAAGCTCTACATACCATGCTAGTTTGCTTTGAAAGAGCATATGTCGATCATAACAGTTGAAAGGAGCAAATTTTAAAGAAGGATTTCAGGGTTTACAGCAAGAAGGGTTCTTCTCAAAAGGGTAAAGTCGTTTTTCAACAATCTCGAAGGCCATTTCAACTTTCGGAGTTCATTTTTCAAAAAACCCAAAGGCCATTTCAAAAGTTTCGAGGACCCTTTCAACAATCCCGAAGGTCATTTGCAAGATTTCTGAAGGGTCGATCCTCGAGGAAACGGTGCAGTTCAAGTTTGCCGAAAGGTCACTTCTCAGGAAAAGGGTCATTTTATAGGTTTCCCGAAGGGTTCTTTCCCTTCGGGAAGGTTCTTCACAAAAACCCTGAAGGGCTTGACAGTTTTTCCAAAGGATTTTGCAAGTGGACCAAGACAAATTCTGAAGGGAACATTTAAGAAGGTTGAAGGGCCATTGTTGAATTCTGAAAAGGACTTAACAAAAAGGCCGAAGGACCATTTAGAAGAGTCCAAAGCGAAAGAATTCCTTCGGAAGGTCCACTTGGGAAAAATCCGAAGGGTTTTTGCCCCTCGGGAAAGGGACATTTTGAAATTTGAAGGGCATTTTATGAAAGTTCGAAGGGCAGGTGGACAAAGACAAAGAATGCCGAGCGACATTTTGAAATCTGAAGGGCAATTTGCGAAAATCCAAAGGGTAGGTGAAACATACAATTTTGCCAAAAGGATCTTTTTCTTGTCAAAGGACCATTTACAACATTTCCGAAGGGCTTGTCTGAAAGACCGAGGGCTAACTTGCGTAAGGGCGAAGGGGATGTCCATTGAAAGGGAAACGAAGACAGATTTCCTTTGAACTTTTTGTTCGAAGGAGATAACTTGCAAAGAGATAGAAAAAGCCCGAAAGAATTTTTTCAGAAGATTTTCCTGCGGAAAAGGTCGAAGGAGAGACAATTCCTGCAGACAATTTGACCGTGGGAAAGTGAAAAGCCAAAAATCCAAAGACAAAATTCAGTCCGAAGGAAATACAAAAGAACAAAGCCGCGAGCAATAAGCCCAAAAACATGGAAATGTCTGTAGAAAAATGCACAGAGGAACGTCCGAGAGAAATATTGGATCAAGGAAAGAATAGAGACAAATAAATCGGATAAACAAATGGCCCAAAGCAATATATGCACAGAGACGAAGAACCAAAAAATACAAGAGATTCCAATAGCCATTGAACAGGTTAACACGTTCTACAGCATGCAAAGTGGTTCAAACAGGGTTAGACATGTCCAAGATGTGTAACCATTTCAAACACGACACCTTCAGTTCTAAAAACGGAGACTCGTTTGCATGGACTCAAGGATCTTAATGTTAGAGAGCTTAACGTAAATTTCATGCATGCACTCTTGTTAATCCGAGCCTTTCAAACGTTCCAGTAGTTCAAGTGGAGTTTTAAATTCGGATGTGGAGTTGACTGTTCATATTTGTGGAGTTGATTGTACTTAATTTATAAAGTTGACTGGTTATCAAGTGCCACATCTACTCATTGATTTCATGCAAAGGAAAGCCTTTCAAACGTTCCAACTTAGCTTCAAATCGGTTCAAGCTTAAGTCAAGACATCCAAAGTTGGCGTAGATTTCATGCATGAAAAAGAACAGCCCAAGCTTGAGCCCATCGTCCATTTTTCAACGCCAAAGAGTTTTCATGGAAGGAACAAAACAAATCTAGAACACTGCAATAACACAAATTGGACTTGCGCTGAAGCGGGAGTTGGCCTTTTCTATTTTCAATGCCAACCGCTTGGCTGTTGTATGTTTTCTATATAAGTTGGTTTTTCAGCTTTGAATTGTATCATTTTTTTGGCAAGATCAAATTCTGTCAAAGACTGAGTTTGTAACCTTTTTTCAGATTAATAGGACTATTTTTAGTTTTCAAAATACTAGTATAGTGTATTCATGTTAGTGATTTGCATAAGTGATAGAATTTATCTTCCTTGTCAAGTCTTGATTCGTATCTAGCAGCATAGTTGATCAGTTTATGCAGGTCATGTTCTGTGTTTGATGTCTTTTGACTAAGTTTACAATGGATATAAGTGGCTGGTTAGTGCCTTAAATCAGGTCTATTCTTTCATTTCCCTCAAGCTTGGATCACCAGATAAAACCTTTTCGTGAAATACTTATGCATATTGGTCAATTAGAGCTGAAAGTTCAACCCTTTTCTTGTCTAAATCAGTGTTCTTAGGAGCTCAAATTGAGTGGATCAGTAAAAAAATATAGGTGTATCACCATCATTAGATAAGATTTTCATTCAAGTTTCTCTCTTTTCCCAATAGTTTGTAGCATAGAGCAAAGATCCTAATTGATACACCAAAGGGAGCTAGCCCTTAGAATCTAGAGATTCAATCCACTAATTAGGTCACCCACAACCTAGGATTGTTTTCATGTTTCAACAGACTGTGAATGCCTGAAACTACCTTCACAAAGATGCAAGTCTGATTGACAACAGTGTCCAAGACCTATAAACCCACCACTTAAGTGAAATATAAACATAAAGTGATTTTCCATAACTCAACTCAAAATTAAAAATATAAATTACCTTTTCTATTAGTAACTCCTTACAAGTGGCCCACAATGCTACCTTTCCTTCCTCTACCCTTGGCCATTGGAAACAAGAATGGGCTAAGGGTCCCATGAGGGTCTAGATCAAAACTGGGGACACCACAATCCTTTCCACCCAAAATTGCTTGTCCTCAAGCAATTTCAATAACCAAAGAGGTGTCCCATCATACCTTATGATGCGATGTCCACTACTGATTCCATTCCAAGGAAAAGAATCCTCATTTGGCTCCTTCATACTGCTGTCCCTGTGCTTTGAAGGATGCCCCCACATGCTAGAAGAGCCCTCATAGCCTTCCAAAGGCTCCATATGCTCCCAATCAACCAACCCTTTCAATACCAAGTGATGGATAAGCAAACTCTTTTCCCTTATATCTTCAAGAAGGTCAATATATTGCCAAATGAGGTAAAATAAAATACATTCATGAGTTGTTACCTTGCTGCCCCAGTTGGAAAAGTTCTCTTGCACCTCATTTCTTGCTTGCATACCCAAGTGGCCCTCCCCCAATGAACCTTGAGTGGATCCTACTTGCCATGGAAGATCTTCCCAAGATGAAAAAACTATGAATTCTCTTGGAAACGTACCTTGGAGGAAAGTATCGTATAGACGCGTTATCCTTGGGAATTGTCCCCTCATGTGTGCCATATGGTCCTTCATTGGCCTCTCTATATCAATCCATTCGTGCATTTGAAGGACTTCATATGCATCAAACCAAAGTTCTATTTTGAATAAAAATAGTGTCGTACCTTTTGCCTACCTTCCCATTCTTTGTCATGCCATGAGTGCATCCATCCATGAGTGTTTCCAGAATATGTTAAGAGTTGGGATTTACCAAGAAACCTCAGACTTATATCCTCATAAGGCTGTTGTATGTGCACCCTTAATTTTGATTTTTCTGGATGATAAAGTTCAGGATTAATATATGCATTCATCCATCCTCCCATGAGCTGAAGCATGCCCCGATTTTGCAATTTTGTGACCACACTTGGTGGCTGGAATTGCTCACTTGACTCGGAAATTTCTGAGTAACAAAATTCAGATTTGGCATGTATATATTCGAATTTATTCCCTTGTAGCATGTCAACAAAATTGATTTTGAAGAGGATGAAAGAGAGTACATGTAGAGAATGATATGTTGGCAATTTGAGTGTCATGGTGTACAAGGAGATTGTTGTCTGTAATATTGTCATTGATGTCAAATGATGAATGTTCTATCAAACATTAATGACAAAGGTGTTGAGCTGTGTTGAGTTGAACAGATCAGTTGTAGAGTCCTCCTGGAGATTGTATGTTCACCTTGAATTCCCAAAATAGTCATGTGAATGCCTTTGCTAGTTTGTTGAATAACGCTTAGTACACAGTTTGTTGGTGACTACATTTGCATTTATGGCAGCATCTGGAGGAAACAATCACACCAGGCTACTCAGGTTTGTGTCTATTCCTTGTGTTCCAAGTTCTGAGTCATGCAGATGGAAGGAGCAAAAGTTATGCAGGTGCAAAGTAGGGTTCCTAGGCAGTTGAACGGTGTTTGAACACTTAGTCGATTTTACAAGCTTGGGAGTTCTTTCGGGAAAGTGCTTGGAAATTATTTTGGGAGAATTGACTCGAGGAATTCTTTCGGAAATATTGGTGAAGACAATTCTTTTGGGAAAATGTTAAAGGCAATTTTGTTGGAAAAATTGGCCAAGTCTTTGTCAGGAAAATTGTCTGCAACAAAGTTTCCGAAGGAAATGGGTGCCACTTGGAATTCTTTTGGAGAAAGTGTCTTGGAGAATTCTTTTCGGAACAATTGTCTTGAAGGAAAGTCCCCAAGGAAATGATCCGATCAAAAGTTGCCGAAGGGTATTTTTGCAAAAAGCTGAAGGGTAAGTGGACGTTTACAAAAAGTCGAAGGGTACTTTTGCAAAAAGCCGAAGGGTAAGTGGACCTTTACAAAAATCCGAAGGGTAAGTGGACCTTTACAAAAAGCCGAAGGGTAAGTGGTCCTTTACAAAAAAACCAAAGGATATGTAGATGCTTTCAAGAAGGCCGAAGGGTATGTGGACCTTTACAGAAAAGCCGAAGGGTATGTGGACGTTTCCAAAAATAACGAAGGGTGCTTTACAAAATCCCGAAGGAAAAGTGATCCAAACAAAGTTGCCGAAGGGTACTTTACAAAAACTCCGAAGGGTATGTGGACCATTACAAAAGTTCCGAAGGGTGCTTTACAAAAAACCCGAAGGGTATGTGTCCTAAACAAAAGTGCCGAAAGCTATGAGCGAAGAATTAAAGGGCAATTGAAGAAGTCCCAAAGGACACTTAGGCATTTTGTGTAATCTCCCCACTTTAGCGGTTGACTTACTCAATTTTCAGCATACTTACTGTTTGTAGTAAGTTAACAGGGCACAACAGAGGCCAGTTTTGATGATTGGGTTTGATACTCCTTGCCGAGAGCTTTCCGGCGAGCTATCACTTGCACCATTCGGAGTCCGGTTGCTAGTATATTTTCAGGCCTGACGTGCTGTAAAAAATAACATTTAACCCAATGGCAAGATATTAAGTGTTACTGTAAGTATTCACTTTATGGGGATGGTACCCAAGGGAGACAAGCAATATTTTAATGGATGAACTGTTGCACATCCTTTATCCCACATTGCTCAAGTGAGTTGAGTCGCCCTTTGGAGAGAGGATAAAGGGAAGTGCTTGTGGCTTCTCTAGGCAGGTTGGATAAAAAAAAAAGAATTGTTGCACTTACAACTTATTTGGGCATTTGAGAACGTCCTTCTCATCTGTAGCACTCTAGACATCAACCCTTGGGATTGGTCTTTGGAGTTTGTGCTCTCAGCCACTGTAGTAGCTGTGCCACTGTAGTAGCCGTACTATTGTAGTAGTCGTACTACTATAGCAGCTGCGCCACTGTAGCAGCCGCGCCACTGTAGCAGTTCGCCATTGTAACAGCGCCATCATTGTAGCATCTGTATGTAGCCAGGGGAGTCCGTAGTTTCTGCCTACAGAGTCTGTAGTTTTCTGCCTGCAGAGTTCATAATTTTCTGCCTACAGAGTTTGTAGTTTTCCTGCTTGCAGAGTCCGTAGTTTTCTGCCTGCAGAGTCCGTAGTTTCCTGCTTGCAGAGTTCGTAGTTCCGCGGGTCGGAGAACAAATGAAGCACCTTCAGAACCTGCGGGGATATCTGCTTGAAATAATGTTCATACGATCACTAGGGGATTTAATGAGTCACCATGTGACCGGCATTGTACTCGTTTACTCATTTTGCAATTAATACAAATACAATGTGTTGGTTATTTCAGCTGTGTATCTATGCTTGCAATTCTATATTTATGTTACATGCATTAGTCTTTGAAAAACACAAAAAAACAATACCAACAAATCTATCGGAGTCATAAGGAGTCCCTGCTAGGTTAGATTTGGGCGCAACCGGGGTGCCCATTACAGTGGTATCAGGGTCTGTTTTCTTGCCATCCTGTGAGGTTTCATGCATCCAACACATCAGTACTACTTGAGGAGAAATCGGGCAAACCTAGACTTACAAATTTTTTCAGAGATTGAAGAGGAGGGTGACCCTTTTTCAGCACCAACCATGGGTGACAGAGATGAGGAAAGGGGAGAACCTAGCACTAGGATGATGCTCAGTGATTTTGCCAGGGGTCAAAGGGAGCTACAGGGTACATTGCAGCAGATGGCTCTAGCAATTACACAACACTTGACTAGAGCAGATCAAGGCAATAATGCCAACCAGGGTAATAATGCTAACCAGGTAGGTGGGCAGGGTAATGGAGGTAATGGAGATGCATCGATTAATAGAGGAACCCAGACATATGCTAGAGCAAGGTCTTCTACTACAAGACCACTCATGCCATAGTTCCCTTCGAGACCGAATGACCAGAATAATGTTGGTCCCACACAGCAGGAGATACAGGACCAAATACTGGAGGATTGGAGAAATTTTGGACCAGATTTCATGGTGAAATGTCCTTCAGGGAGGATATGGATGTTAGACTCAAGCATATGCCCATGAAAGGAAACAGGCAACAAAATTATGAGATGAGGAAGTTGGGAAAATTGTCTATTCCATACTATGATGGTACAGGGAAGGCTTCAGCGTGAACATGGGTCCAAAAATTGGACACTTATTTCCAGCTTAATCCCATGCCTGAGGAGGATGCGATTAAGTATGCTGCATTGCACTTGGATGGGAGTGCCCACGAGTGTGGCACCACGGTATGATCACACTTGGCCATAGCCAGATAGATACCTATGCAGAATTTACTGAGAGACTCATTGATAGATTTGACACTAAGGACTCGGAATTGCATTTCAAGGAGCTAGCACAGCTTATACAGTGGGGTTCTGCGGAGGCCTATATCACTGAGTTCCAAAAGCTAGCAGTATTGGTGACAGATATATTTGAAAGGAGACTCATTGTCCTTTTCATGGATGGGCTTTCTGATCCCTTGCGAGGATGGGTAAAGGGACACAACCCCTCTTCGCTACAAGAGGCTATTAAGAAAACGAGAGGCCTAGCATCTTCTTCCTATAGGAGTAAACTTCACTCTAAGGACTCTCATTTTAAGAAGGATAAGGAAAGAAAGACATTTCAGAAGGACCCTCAGTGGCCTAAGGGGGAAACTAAAGGGTTGGACAGTGATACCCTCAACGAGCTCAGGAAGAAAAAACTATGTTTTCATTGTAGGGAGCCATGGAATCTCTCCCATGAATGTCCGCTTAAGGCGAAGGCTAAGCCAATGGAGTATTTTTTAGCAGATGAATCACCTTCCGAGGACAAGGAGCAACATTCAGATTCGGAATCTAATCAGGGTGATAGCACTGCTGAGGAGAGTTCGGATGATGAGAAGTCTCTTGCTCGGTTGATAGGGGTCCAGAAGGCCATTACCTTTAAGGTAAGAGGGATGATTCAGGGGCAGCGTGTGGTTTCATTGATCGACACTGGGGCAATGCATAACTTTATCGACGCAAAATTGGTGGCCAAAAGAGGCCTTCAAATCGAAGGGCACGCGGGGTTCAGAGTCATGGTGGCCAATGGCCACAAGTTATTATGCACCCGGAAGATTTCAAATCTTCGCGTCAGATTGGGAGGAGATTATGAATTGGAGGACGATTTCTATGTAGTTGACATGGGCGATTATGATGTCATCTTGGGAATGACGTGGATGGCGTTTCTGGTAGAGTTTACCTTCAACTTGGCTAAGTTGGAGATGAGGTTTCAGCATCAGGGCAGGAAGGTAGTGCTTTGAGGTTTACTGGATGGGGGGCTCAGGGTGGTATTATTGAAGAGGATGGAACGATTATTTAGACATGATGATGTAGAATGGGTAGCTGAATGTTTGATCATGTCTACACCTCCAGAGCAGCAGGATAAAATCTATCATCCAGATGTACAGGAGATCATTTCCAGGGATGAGAAGGTGTTTGGTAGCATTCCACATGGGGTTCCTCCCGAGAGGGGTATAGAGCATGTTGTCGAGCTAGAGGAGGGGGCTAAACCAGTCATCATCACCCCCTACCGCCATTCTAAAAAGCATAAGGATGAGATAGAGAAGTCGATAAAGGAGCTATTGGAGATGGGGCATATTAGGCCAAGCAAAAGCCCCTTTGCTTCAGCAGTTGTTTTGGTAAAGAAGAAGGATGGGACAATGCGTATGTGCATTGATTATAGAGCTCTCAATAAGAAGACAATCAAGAACAGGTACCCCATCCCTAGGATTGACGAGTTGATTGATGAACTGCATGGAGCACAATATTTCTCTAAGATAGACCTACGTTCAAGATACCATCAGATCCAGATGCGAGCGGAGGACATAGAAAAAATTGCCTTCAGGTGTCATTACAGACACTTTGAGTTTTTGGTTATGCCATTTGGGCTAACCAACGCTCCAACTACCTTCCAGAGTTGTATGAATCAGGTGTTTAGAGGCCATCTCTGAAGATTTGTATTGATATTCTTTGATGACATCTTGGTATTCAGTAGGACGTGGGATGAGCACCTACAGCAATTAGAGGAGGTGCTGGTCATTTTGGAGGAGTCACTGTATGCCAAGGAATCAAAGTGCGAGTTCGACATGACAAAGTTGCTCTACCTTGGCCATATTATCAGTGCTGAAGGATTTCAGGTGGATCCAAAAAAGATCAAGGCGGTTGTTGATTGGCCTACATCAACTAGCCTTACACAACTCAAAGGGTTTTTTGGATTATGTGGATTTTATAGGAGATTTGTGAAGGGCTTTTCACAGATTGCAGCACCATTAACAGACCTCACCAAGAAGGGTGCTTTTGTATGGACAGAGGTAGCACAACAGTGTTTTGAACATTTCAAGCGGGTGATGTCTTCATGTCCGGTTCTAGCTCTACCCAACTTCACGAAGCCTTTTGAACTTCATTGTGATGCATCGGGTGATGGGATTGGAGCAGTATTAATGCAGGAGAAGCACCCCATTGCTTTTGAGAGTAGGAAGCTCCGAGGGGTGGAGAGGAGCTATTCTATTTATGATCGGGAGATGTTGGCCATCATGCATGCCTTGGCCAAATTCTGATCCTACTTGGTTGGAGGGAGGTTTGTGATTAAGACGAATCACAACAGCATAAAGTATTTCATGGGCTAGCGAGACTTGAATGACAGGCAGTAGAAGTGGGTCACTAAATTGCAGGCTTATGACTTTGACATTGAGTTTGTCAAAGGGAAGAAGAATGTAGTAGCTGATGCCTTGTCCAGAAGACATCACATTTGTGCTCTTGCAGAGATCTCCGGAGATTGGCGGGTTAAGATTATAGCAGAATATGCCGGAGATGCTTGGGCTTCGAGATTGATTTCAGGCACTATACAGGATGATTGCTATGAGGTGATAGATGGGTTGATCAGATTTCAGGACAGAATTTATTTGATTCCGTCATCACACTTAAGAGAGACGATACTGAGGGCATTCCATGATGCACCTACGACTGGGCATCTGGGGGTTTTCAAGACCTACAGGCAGTTTTGAGAGCGGTTCTCATGGAGAGGGCTCAAGGACAATGTTCAGAGGCATGTCAGGGAGTGTGCAGTTTGTCAATGGAATAAGGAAGAGCACACGTTTCCTGCTGGTTTACTACAGCCCTTACCCATTTCGGACAAGAAATGGGAAAGCATTTCTATGGACTTCATCATTGGCCTACCGCGAGTGTAGGGAAGAGATTGCATTTATGTGGTGGTAGACAAATTGACGAAGTTTGCTAACTTCTTTGCTATCCCCTCTACTTATACAGCAGCTTAGGTGGCAGATTTGTTCTTTAGGGAGGTTTTCAGGTTGCATGGGTTACCGAGATTTATTGTTAGTGACAAGGATAGCAAGTTCATGAGAGCCTTTTGGCGGGAGTTGTTCATGCTGTGCGGTACAGAGCTTACACCTAGTACGAGCTACCATCCTCAGACAGATGGGCAGATGGAGATAGTAAATAAATGGGTGGAAGGGTATTTGCGGAACTATGTGACTGTGTAGCAGAAAGCCTGGGTTAAGTGGTTACACATGGGGGAGTATTGTTACAATCCACACATCACATGACCATCAAGATGACTCCGTTTATGGCATTGTACAGGTATGAAGCCCCAAGCTTCATGGATATGGTTTTGGGGGACAGCAGAGAGCCCAAAACTAAAGACCTGTTGAAGGATAGTCAAGATATCTTGAGAGCGCTCAAGGAAAATATACAATAGGCTCAAAATCAGCAGAAGTTGTATGCTGATCAGCATAGGGTAGAGTGCAGTTTCGAGGTAGGGAACATGGTGTATTTGAGGCTACAGCCATATAGGCAGTCATCGCTCAAGAAGAGCAGAGCGGAGAAGCTAAAGCCTAGATTTTACGGCCCCTACAAGGTGATTTGAAGAGTGGGCGAAGTCGCCTATGAGCTTGAGCTTCTAGAGGGTAGTAGGGTGCACAATGTATTTCATGTGTCTAGGCTTAAGAAGGCCATTGGTCAGAGTGTAGTGCCTTCTGCAGATTTACCCCCTTTGGATGAGGAAGGGAGGCTCGTGTTAGAACCCGAGGCTATTCTGGACACTAGAGAGAGGAAACTCAGAAACAGGATAGTGAAGGAGTATTTGGTTGGATGGAAAGACCTATTGGAGGATGCTACATGGGAAAGTGAGCAAGTTATTCAGCAGGCTGCGCTGAGATTGCTTGAGGACAAGCAATTTCAAGGGGGGGCGGACTATAATGTCCCCAGTTTAGTGGTTGACTTACTCGGTTTCCAGCATACTTACTGTTTGTAGTAAGTTAATAGGGCGCAACGGAGGCCATTTTGATGATTGGGTTTGATACTCCTTGCCGAGAGCTTTTCGACGAGCTATCACTTGCACCATTCGGAGTCCGGTTGCTGGTATATTTTCAGGCTTGAAGTGCTGTAAAAAGTAACATTTAACCCAATGGCAAGATATTAAGTGTTACTTTAAGTATTCACTTTATGGGGATGGTACCCAAGGGAGACATAATCAATATTTTAATGGATGGACTGTTGCACATCCTTTATCCCACATTGCTCAAGTGAGTTGAGTCGCCTCTTGGAAAAAGGATAAAGGGAAGTGCTTGTGGCTTCTCTAGGCAGGTTGGATAAGAAGAAAAGAATTGTTGCACGTACAACTTATTTGGGCATTTGAGAACATCCTTCTCATCTGTAGCACTCTAGACATCAACCCTTGAGATTGGTCTTTGGAGTTTGTGCTCTCAGCTACTATAGCAGCCGCGCCACTGTAGCAACCGTACTACTATAGCAGCCATGCCACTGTAGTAGTTCGCCACTGTAGCAGCTCCATCACTGTAGCATCTATATGCAGCTAGGTGAGTCCGTAGTTTTTGCCTGCAAAGACCGTAGTTTTCTGCCTGCAGAGTCCCTAGTTTTTCTGCCTGCAGAGTCCGTAGTTTTTTGTCTGCAGAGTCCGTAGTTTTCTCTCTGCAGAGTCCGTAGTTCCGCAAGTCGGAGAACAAATGAAGCACCTTCGGAACCTGTTGGGATATCTGATTGAAATAATGTTCATACGATTACTAGGGGATTTAATGAGTCACTACGTGATCGGCATTGTACTCGTTTACTCATTTTGCAATTAATACAAATACAGTGTGTTGGTTATTTTAGCTGTGTGTATCTATGCTTGCAATTATATATTTATGTTACATGCATTAGTCTTTGAAAAACACAAAAAAACAATACCAGCAAATCTACTGGAGTCATAAGGAGTCCCTGCTGGGTTAGTTTTGGGTGCAACTGGGGTGCCCATTACATTTTGTCAGGGAAATTGTCCCAAAATGTCTTAGACAAAAAGCCCGTATAAATGGTTCTGAAGGAGACTCGAACAAAAAACCCGTGGAAATTGCCCCAAAGGGGACTTTGACAAAAACCCGTGGAAATTGTCCTGAAGGGGACTCGGACAAAAAAACCCACGAAAATTGTTTCGAAAGGGACTCTGACAAAAGCCCACAACAACTTGTCCGAATGAAAAAGGGACACTTGCAAGTTCCGAAGGACAGTTTACAAAATTCCGAAGGGTAGTTCGATTGAAGTTAAAGGACACTTGAAAGTGCCGAAGGACAATTGTGGAGGACACAAGGACCATTACAAAGTTTTTGAAGGATCACTTGGATTGTTTCGGAAAGAATATAAGTTAAGTGGATGCTTACAAAGTTCCCGAAGGATACTTTCGGATGGAATGGTCTCTTACAAAAGTTTCCGAAGGATATTTCGGATGAAGTATAAGACTCAATATTGCCAAAGGATCAAGGCGAGATTAAAGATTCAGCAAGTCTGAAGAGATCGATGAAGGGGAAGCATCTCAAGACGCCGAAAGAAATGAGATAATGTCAACATGCCGAAGTTTAACATCACAATAGAAAATTAAAGTTCGAGCATATCTAAGACAATCGAAAGGAGCGAAAGCGAACCAATGATATAGAAGATATCGAGATGCGAGAAAGAGCTCGACAATTAATACAAGAGAGATTGATGGTTTTGTAGAAATAGTGCATACATCTGATGGTTCAAGATAGATAGTGAATGGCACCAATGACAAGATGAATAATCCTCGCTTAAAGACATGACCAGACAAATGGTGAGCTCAAAAAGTCTACACGGAGCCCGAGATTGATCAGTCCAACCGATCAATCATCGATTAAAGAAACGGCACAATAATGCCTTGATTCCAATAGTTGCCAAACATAGTAAAGAGACCTGACCATTGCACTGTGATGCATGAACCGAGACATGGGAAAGCGTATAAGTCAAAGTCGCTTTGAATGAGAATCAAAAAAGGGGCATTGAAGTGTGAACGCAATTGAAGATGCGGAATCCTAAACTCATTGTCTATACATATGTGACATCTAGAAAATAGTAGTTGGGGTTGTTGCTGTTGATTTTTGAGTGTGAGTCAAACGCTGTCGATAAGAGACATATGCAGATAGAGTAAAAGGCAGAAGAAAAGGAGGGAATGAAGCATGTCTGAATAGAATATATCCAGAGATATGCAGATAGAGTAAAAGGCTGTTGATAAGAGACATACAGATAGAGTAAAAAGTAGAGAGAAAAGGGAATGCAGTGTCTCCAAACAGAATACATCCAGACAACAAGAGCGTAAGGCAGAGAGGAAGTGAAGACACACAAAGAATGTGCAGTGTTTGAGCAGTTACAGACCAAACTTGTAATAGAGTAATAGCACTGGATTCATTTATGAATTTGTTTTGTATTCTGCAGTTGTAGCTTCATAAATCTAATAGGTTGGTGCCATCAGATAGACTGAGTTGGTGCTCAGTTAGGAAGTGGGTGCTTTTTTAAAGTGGGTGCACTTGAATGTAACCAGTGAGGTTTGCTAGTGAGGAATTTAATTGTGAGGTTGGATTAGAACAGTAGATTATAGCAGCTATTCTCACCGTGGTTTTTCCCTTTGGGGTTTTCACGTATAAATCTGGTGTACTGTGCTTTTGTGTGTGTGTGTGCTCTCTACATTTGTTTTTTGATATGCATATGTTTTTATATTTTCGTTAAAAAGTTAAATAACTAGTTTTTAACTGATCTACTGATTCACCCCCCCTCTCAGTAGATAGTTGTGTTCAACATGATACTCAGAATTTTCTGAGTGACTTTGTGGCCAAATTTTCTTCACTAACTTATCTCTTTCCCTGCTGTCCGTGACTTGGGCTCTTGCCCAATCCAAAATGTGAGTCAAGCCTTTATCATCAATGCCTCCAAAATCGCACACATATCTTGGCGTAGGGGGCTTCCCAAAGCAAATTAGGGACTGCCCTTGCCAATCAAACCAACAATTGCATCCCAAAAGAGTCATATCACTACCTTGTATGAAGTAGTTTTCTTGAACAATCTTCAAGAAGTGTATGCAAGTACAATTAAGGCCCCAAAACCCCTTAAAAATTCCTTCATGCCATGTCGAAACTCCCCAAGCTTGACAATGATCAACCCAAACAATTGTTATGAACCACATACCTTGGAAGTACCTCCTTTCAACAGGTAATCCTCCTTGAGAAATCCTTATCATGTGCATTATGTGTTCCACCATTGGCTGCCCCTTCTCGTAGATTATGTGCAAACAAAAGGTCGAATAATGGTCAAAGGGATGCTTAACATGGATCAAAAGGAAATGTTGTTCTGTGCCCTCATACTTTATCCTTTTCTTATGTAAATTGTGACTCCAATCATTGATATTTACAAAATTTATGAGCAGCTGAAAGTGCGCATAAAAAACAGACATATTGTCCTAGTGGAAGTGCTGTAATAGTGACTCATAATCTGATTGTTCTGTTTGCAAAAAATCAGATTTGATTGGAGCAATAATTCTTCCTAGCCAAGGCTGTACAATGCTCCAAAAATTAGTGTTTTTACACATGATAGGCAGCTGTAGCATATTACTCATCTCAAAAAAATTTATGACAAAATTTTCAAACCTCTTATCAAAATTGGTAGACCTCTTCCTTGGATGTAATGTGCACTCAAATTTCCCTTTTGTGTAGGATAATGGGCATGAATGTTGCAATGGAATTTCAGAACCTTCCGGGAAGTGATAGGACCAAAAATCTTTCAAAATCATACCTTGTAACTGGCTGCTCACAACTTGGGCCTTTGCCCCATCCAAGAGGGGTCTCATGCCCTCATCCATGCACTCAACAACATTTTCGTCCCCTCGAGTTAGCCATCATTTGCCAAACATGCATCTTGTTTTGGGTTCCAGAGGCCCAAAACGTTGCTAATGATTTCTAGATTCTTTTGAAAAAGGAAAAAGCGAAATTTCCTTTGCGTCATTCATTTGTCCAAGGCTGCTCATGATTTGGGGTCTTGCCCAATCTATGGTAGTCCTCATGTCTTCATCCATGCCTCCATTTTCACTCTTTCAATTGGTTTCCCATGTAGGGAACCCAACTCATTCCTTGTATTCACCTTTGCAAGGGATCTCAAAATTAATCCTACACATGAAACAAACAAGTTAGGAAAAACATAGGTGTTTAATAACACCCTTTTGATCCAATTGTCACTTTCTAGGATCATGAAGTACATCCTTCCTTGTGGCCTTGGTCTTCCTTCTTTATCCATTTCAAACAATGGAGTGTCTTTTGCATTCCAAAACAAGTTGGAATCTTTATCTTCTCCTATATCCATTTCCAATAATGGATGATCCACATATGGTTCACCTTCCTTCATGCATTCCCTAATTTCATTGTGCATGGATCTATCAAGAAGCCCTTTTGTGCCATCCAAACTTGTCAAGGCTTGCACTTCCTCCTCACTTGTGATTAGCAATTGTTCTTTCCAAACTCTTTTATCAACTCTCGAGTCATGCCACAAGAATGAACAATTATTAGAATCAATAGTATCATTCACTACATACCTTTTCATGGGGTCATTCATGAATTTTTTGATTTCTTTGGCTTCTTCAAAATCTTTTTTTTGAATTTCAAAATTTGGTGTACTAGGCTGCCCCAATGTACTTATCATTTCTTCATGTTGGTGCATCATTTGCAGCCCTCTTTGCAGCTCCAAAAATTCAGATTTGTGGTGTTTTAACGGCCGTCCTTCATGCAATTGAGAGTCCCTCTTAAATACCATGATTTCTGATTTTGTAGGCTCCATTTTCTTATCAATTTTTTTTTGAGCTTCTCATCTAATTCCTCATATGTTTTAATGAGGTCATGCCTTTGTGTCCTCCACCCAAGATGCCACCAATCATGTGCAGCCCCTTCCAAATTTTGGATGATGAATATTAGAGCCTCATTTTCACCTTTAGGTCTCAAATCAAAGTACTCAATAACCTTGTCCACCCATGCCATAATCGAAGTGCTAGGATCCCCATCAAAGGTAGGGAGTACAATCTCCCCCAAATCATCCCGAATAACCTCTTGGCTGTTTTGTCAACTCTTGGACCCTGTTCTACCATGCTTCCATGCCGCAAACTCATTGAAGCTCATTAACTTTCTACATTGAGGTTTGCATGTCAAGTACTCATCATAGTACTCCATCAAATCCCAACATACATAGGGTTGTTCCTTCATTTCAAGGGGTTGGTCCCCTTTCATGTCCTTCATTGTTTGAAAGAAAGTAGCCATGGTTCCCATCATCCAATCTTGGGCTTGAATAAGCCTCTCCAACCTAGCCCCGTGCATGTCATTGTTTGACATATGCCTCTCCATCCTACAGTTGGCCAAGAAATTGGCTTTGATACCACTGCAATGTCCTCAAATTGGAATGGCAACAAAAAAAAGGGTTTTCAACAAACCTTAGCCAACCAAGCACCAAACTGAAATCTGAAAATCCATAACTAGCCAAACCCTAGCTATAAAAATGTATGATATTCAATCTAAAGAGCATCCAAATAAATCCACAAGAAGTTGAAAATTATTTACAAAATTAATTACCTTTTTTGGTGTCCAATAATATGACAAATTGTTGAAAATACCTCACAAAAATATTTTGAATTTTATTTGAAGGTACAGTTATACTTTCCAGCACTTAAATGCCTCAAAATTCTCTCCAAATGGTTTGCCACACCTCAGTAAAATAGAAGGAACAAATTTGAAAATTATCCCTTGGTTTTCTCTCACCAAATCCCATTTTGGAGCTTGTCAAACAAGTCGTCCAAGTGCCAAAATTGCAGAATTAATTTTTGAATATTCTAGGGCATTGAATGACCCTAAAAACCCTGCAAAACCACTCCAAGACAAATCACCCAAAATAGAAACGTGCAAATCAGACTTTCCCAAACAATTCGCTACCCACAAAAATTATTATTTCCTACAAATAGGTTGAAACTTTAAAAAATTCATTAACTCCCTCAATACTTGGAATTATGATGCAAATAAGAGCTCAAACTGGCCACAAAATTAGTGACTGTCAAATAAAAATAATATCAAAATTTTCTTTTCATGGGAAGCCCATCAAAAATTGCTTAAAAATTTTGCAAACCTTAATTTCCAGAATTTTCCTCCTCAAACCCTAGATTCACTTAAATTTTTAGAAGTAGGTGGTGCTTCAAAACACCTTTGTAGATCCACTTGCATGAACACATGCAATTTAAAGCTCACTTACAACCCTTGAATAGAGTTTTCCAAGTAGAAGGAATGGAGGTTTTCGTTTCCAAACCTAAAACACTTCTTGAAGTTTTTTGTTCTCAAAAGGTAGAAACCAAGCTGAACATACTTGATCAATAATTCCAATATTCAATTATGCATAATCTTCAAATGCATCCCTATTTGCCTTTATATGCCACTCCTCCAAGTGTAGCACCCAAAATTGGAGGGAAGAGTTACCTTTCTTTTTAAAATATTAAAAGATCCTCTTAATTTCACTTGAGGCCTTAAGTGCTCAAGAACTATAAACCCCGCCACTTAAGTGAAATAGAAACATAAGGTGTTTTTTCATAACTCAACTCAAAATTAGAAATATAAAATACCTTTTCAATTATTAACTCCTCACAAGTGGCCCACAATGCTCCCTTTCCTTCCTATACCCGTAGCCATTGGAAACAAGAATGGGCTAAGGGTCCCACTAGGGTCTAGATCAAAAATGGGGACATTATAGGCACTTAAGTGAAATAGAAACATAAGGTGTTTTTTCATAACTCAACTCAAAACTAGAAATATAAAGTACCTTTTCTATTATTAACTCCTCACAAGTGGTTCAAAGTGCTCCCTTTCCTTCATCTACCCTTAGCCATTGGAAACAAGAATGGGCTAAGAGTCCCACGAGGGTTTAAATAAAAATTGAGGACATTACATAGCCCCGAGGAATAAGTTAAGGCTAAGGGTCTTCCATGATGTCCCTATCAAAAGAGGAACATGAAAGTGGAGATACCTCCAACCCTTCTATCCTTATGATTCCCAATATTTTTTTCAAACACGTCTCTACCCAATGTTGTTCTAAAAATCAGTCAATGGCTCATCCTTAGGAAGTTCTAAGGATGGTGCTTGTTACTCTACTTTGAGGTCTTCGTATTCAACAAGTGAAGCCTTGTCCGCCTTGGTTTCATCATATTTTGTTGACACATGCATGGAACATTTCCCTGGTTCTTGCCAAGGTCATGAACACCATCAACTAGCTTCTTATTGATTGTTCTAGAAATTCTAGCAAGCTAAACATCAACATTATCATCCAACAATTGGGATTTAACCACAAAATTCTCTCTCCAATCTTGCAATTCTAACTTTTCGTCTTCTTTGGGCTCATATTTAGAATGCTCATCTCCTTTGGCTGAAGTAGGATCCTTTGATAGGTTTGCCTCCACACTATTAATCTAATTACCTTCCTAAAGCTATCACGAACATCCATGTCGTATGGCAATGGCTCAATCATTGGAATGCTCAGAAAATGGATAGGGGCTTCTTGGAAAAGATCCTCTTTCAATTTGGTACCCTTAATCTTATACTTGTTGTTAGAATAATTCTCATGATGATCAAAATATTGTAAAGACGTAGTATGATGGTGATACAATAAATCCTTGCTATGAATATAATCAAATTGCTTACCCTTCTTTTTAAATTCTCTTAGGTGTTGTCTTGCTTGAATGGCTATCAACTTGGCCTCTTTTGCTCTTCTTAGTCAATCATCACACCTCCTTTGGTTCCTTATCACATCTTCTATGCTTGCTTGCAAGGTAGTTGGTTCCCTTTCAATCCTAGGATCCACTTTTTTGTTGATGGTGGATCATTAAATTCTGCCTCATATATGTAATTTATGGCCTTTTTGGCTGAACTCTTAGGGCAAATAGCCAATGGCATTTCATTTTTCAAGATTTCTTCCTTGGCTTTCTCATGCCTTTGCTCCTTTATAGGATTTTGGAATTAAGACCTTGACTTTTCCATTATCTTTTCTTCTAAGAGAGACTCTTGAGGTCTAGTGCTTAACCTTACAACCTTCATCCATGCCTTGGGACCCATTGCCCTTAGTTCCTTCTGAGATTCTTTCATAGATTGCAATATCTCTTCCATGGCTTTCTATGTAGACTTCATTTTTCTATCACTGCCTTGCATGATGAAGAGTTTGCAAACAACTCGCTACTCACAGCTGGCCAAAAAATAGTTCTGAGACCACCGTAATGTCCCTTTTAGGGCAAAATTAGAACAATATGGGTTTTCCATCAAACCCTAACATAAACACATGCAAATTCTAATTTTTTGATTCAAACCCTAAGCAAATAAATTCAGAATTCTATAGATGTCAATTTTAGGGCACAAATACAATATTTTAATCATCAAAATACTTGCAAAAAACTATAAATATTACAGCCCAATAAAGTATCTTCAAAACTGAATTTTTTGATCAAATGAATGGTTGAAAAATTTAACAAATACCAACTCAATGTTCATTCCCTTAAACAACAAATTTGGCTATAACTTGCCTTACAAATGGCACTTTCAAACCCCAAGGGGGTTCTCTACCCAAACAATTGAGATTGCTTCCCTTCTAGGGTTTCAAACCCAATCACTACCCTCTATACTGCTGTGCCACTCCTTGATGCCCTATACCATTGTGTTGTGCCTGACAATGGTGTTTAAACACTTCAAACAACTCAATTCTGCCATATGCAACCATTGAGATAAGGCTACCCAGCTGAAGTTGAGGGATTTCGTCCTTACTTCAGCCTTCCAATGAAGGGTTTCATCTTCAATGGATGTAAGTCAAGCAAATCGTGCCCAAACTTATGATTTAATTGATAAAAATGATATGATACTTAATGAGTCTCCTCTTTTTACATCCTTTCCCTCAAAAGACTTTTCAAAAAGGTGAGCGTTCCACTTAGAGCGAAAGCTAAATATTCAAAAAGTAACTTTCTTATAACTTACGTAAGGGCTAACTTGCCCATGAGCAAAAAGGGTCCCCTCATTAAGTCAAAACAAATTAGAATCAAGTTGCTAACAATAAGTCACTTTTTGGCAACTAAGACATTATTATTTTACATTAAGTATATAAATATTCTTTTTATTTTAATAATAATATTATTCTAATCTTGAAAAATGGGACATTACAGCAGTTACAAGAAACACAACCACTCGTCTTCTGACAATTTATATCCTTTATTTTGTTGTTTTTGGAAATGTTTTAGGACAACTATATAGAACAGGGCTGACATTGTTAGACGAGTTAGGACTTCACAGTTTGACCACTTTTACTTAGGATGATCCTTAAGCTTGTGGTAAAGATGATATGTGGCATAGAGCACCATCGTTGTACCATGAAATAATCAAAGCACTTAGCTTCAATAAGAAGGGTTTGATTATGACGATATCATTTTTCATTAAATAGAAATTAGGAAAACATGTTAAAGCTTGTAGAATTAGTGCATTTGTAACAAAATAAATTATGTCAATTTTCTCATGATGCAAATATCTAAGCTTTTCATGGTATTCTTACCATGAAACAAATCATATATGCATGCCTCACTTTATGCTTGTATATATAGTAGTTTCCAGTTCTAAAAATGTTGATGAAAGTTGTACATTGTAGAAACTAATTCGTTACTATTTATTTACAGGGATATTTCATATAATCAATTACGTGGACCTATACCTAATGATTTTTCACGTTTCAAGATTTTAAATTCTTTGTAAGCCTCTATACCTTTTGAGTTTCTACTTTAATGTTTCAATGTTAATATCTCAAAATTTATGAAACTAACGAGGAACAAATTTTTTCTCTTGCAGTCGCGCATCTAGCAACAACTTTGATGGTAAAATACCAGATTTCATTGGTAACTGGACAGACATTTCAACCTTGTGAGAGGACTTTTCTGCTATGTGATGTCAACGACTAATTTATATTTTGTCTATAGAGACACCATATGCAAAAGAAATAGTACAAAGACACTTTTCGGTGCCTTTGTATGAGGGAGGGAAGGAGAGAGATTATTCACCATTGTCCTTCAGCTTTAGAATCCATGGTACCTTAAACAGAATTCAGTATGCAAATGTTTGAAATGAAAGAATTGTGATTTCCTTGTTGCAGGAGGCTTCAAGCTAGTTCCCTCAAGGGTCCGATTCCATCTACCTTTTCAAGCTTGATTAAATTGAAGGACTTGTAAGTATTTATTTATCCATCAATTTCATACCCCCGATCAGACTATTACCTTCAATATATTGTCTAGAGAGTATGATTAGAAAGTTTCATTTTCCTTTTAGCTCCATACCCTTCTAAGCTGAACTTGCTAGTTTATCACTTTATTATTATCGATACACACATGATTTTGTTTATAAGCTTTGTTGAGCATATTGATTTAGTGTGATTGGATTTGAATTGTTCTATTTGATTACACAGGAGGATAAGCGATCTAACTAGTGGTCGATCAAATTTGTCATTTTTGCAAAACCTAAAGAAACTGAAAACATTGTGAGTAGAAGATTATCAAAATTTAGGTTTATGGTTTGAAGTATAGATGGAAATTTGGAGGTCAATATTTTCAAAGTGATTCCTTATTGGACATATTCTTCTGTATTCCTGACTAAATTTTCTCTTTGTAGAATGCTAAGAAATGCCTTGATTTACGGAGAAATTCCACCGTCCATTGGAAACTTCAAGAATTTGAAGATGTTGTGAGTCAATAATTTCAAACATCATGTATATGTATTTTAAATCTTTATGTCAATTAGTAAATTTACATGTAGAACATATTGTCTCATGTTTCTTGTTGGGTAAAAATTAATATTGGTTAAATAAACAAGCTGAAACTATATACTGTTCAAATTTGTTATGGGTTCTTTTATTGTTTGCATTTCATGTCATTAGAAGAATCATATAAAACATATCTAATAGGTTTGTTGTATAAGAACTGAAGGGAAGAATTTATAGGTTTAAAAGCAGCAAAAGAGATGCGCGAGAGGGTGATATGGTTCTTTGTTACCAAGCTGTTTGCAATCTATGAGAATGGTTGTATTTATACATAAAGTTTGAATGCTGTTCAGAACATTTAGAAGAATTAAGCAAGTTTAAAAATCACTTTCGATCACATTTTTCTGTTCATTTTATAGTACAAGAGATACACTTTCTTTTGCACAATTCAGTATAAATGGTACAAGAGATACACAAGTCCCATGCATATAATGCATACTTGGATTTCCAAATACATCTCATCTAAGATAGGAAAATAGGACCAGGATAAATCAAAATCAAAAGTAGAAAACTATCTTAAGCTTTTTACAACCGCTCAACTTTGAGTTCAAGATGATATATGACCTATAAATGTTTGAAGCTTATAACCATTGTACCCTAGTGACGTGTCCCTTCCCTCAAGCACATGTCTCGAAGTACACAGACAGTTTAGGTTCTTAGGGACGAGAACAAGATACCCCATGTTGTCCCTAGCCACTAGGGAGAGTACCCTATTGGTTCTTGAGTTTTTTTGGACCTTCTTGGGATATTCTAGGCATGTTCCCCCTTTTTTTTCAACCGCAGACTCCTTTGAGCGTGTGGGATGGCTTACATTCCAATAGTCTTTGGGATGCCACATGGACTTCCATAAGTCCTTGAGCCATCTCAGAATTCTTTGGGACATTGCAAGGGACTTCCAAACGTACCCAAGCCGTCCTAGATACTCATAGGAATTCTTGACTAATGGAATAATGAGAAAAACAGAATTTGTTTTTGCTCATTACATTGTTCATTATCATGTCAGTCAAATTTTCTTCTTTTACTTGAGATAAGTTTTCTCCTTTCAGAATTTTATTGTTTCAACTTTGTTGGTTGCTTTGTCATCATATGAATGAATTATGGATATTTGGTAACAAATATCAAAGTAGCTACAAATTAAGAAAGACAAGTACAAAAACGTTATTGAAAAATGCTAAGGTAAGCAAGAGAGAACGCATATGCTCATATTAGCTGTATTGGACCCTGAGCCGAACAAGTAGGAAAATATAAAAGGAGGAAAATTTTGACTGACCTGATATTTTAATTTATTATTTTTCAAGTTTGCAATGTTCATTTCGTGCCATGTAGATATGAATATCCATAGAAATTTTAACGACGCTTAGTTTTGCTAAAGATAAAATTTATATTTTTTTACTTTTTTTTTAATATATATGTATATATCCATATATTTGTCATCCCCAAAATCTAAGAATTGTCTTTTCTAAACTGGAAACTTGTCCTCTGATAGCAGAAAGTTTATGGAACATAGCTCACACTGGTCCCAGTCAGAGCTACACAACATATTTGTGTCTTAGTCACAAGGAAACTTAGGTTCAAGGATGGATCCCATACCTACATCTTCTTATGATTATATTCAAATGTAGTATAGTCATTTTGTGACTATTTTTAAATTTGATACAATGTACCCTTATTCATGTACTCATGTACCAGATTTGAAAATGACGTCCTTGAAAATTTACTCCTAAGAGATCGTTGGAATGTTTCGTTCCTAGAGTTTAGCCTTTCATGTTTTTTTATCAACCCACCATTGTTTTTGGTAGGATATCATTCTCAAGTCGCATTTATTTCCTTGCACCTACCAGTTCAGCACCCCTTGGGTGGTGATTTTGTCTATATTATGTCCAACTCCTTAGCTTGTGCATCAATTGATGCAGGTGTATCTGGTGGAGCTTTGAACACCAATAGCAATGGTGCTGAAGAGAGCTAGAAATTTTGTTCTAAAAGTATCCACGAGGTAACAAATAACCTCTCATAGTTGACTCCTTACCAGATGCGGTTTTAGAATGTCCTGAATTTGATAAAACTTGTCACTAGCTTGAAAATTTTACTTTGCATAATTTATTGGTCGTGTCTCTTTTGAGAGTATGCTCAAGACTTGGGTTCATAATACGTGGCAATCCCATGGTGTTAAGCTTGAGGGTGTTCAAAACCTAACCAATGTTTTTTTTTTTTTTGTTTAAATTTTTGAATGTTGAGCACCACAAAGTTATTGTCAACCACGGCCCATGGTTTATCCAAAACACCCTAGTGTTCAATTCCCATTGGTCTAGGGATGTCGATGTCTCTGAGCAAGCAAAGCTTAAAATACCAAGTCTATGTAGAGTTTCCAGGTCTTCCTTTGCGCTTTTAGGTTTCATCGACCAGTTAATCATACCTTTATGTCATTTCATTTGTCATGAGTAGAATAAGTTCTAGGCAGCTAGACCATAGAGATGTGTGTGTGTAGAGGTCGACCTTTCCAAGGATCTCAAGCAAATCATAGATATTCAGTGTAATGACCCCTTCTCGAATCTGAGCTCATAATGACCGTTGGCCTATTCCTGGAAATCCGTAGGCTATTCGGATGGTGCAAAAGAGGGTTTCCTATTTTTTTAGGATGTCTTTGTTCGAAGTTTTGACGGCAGTTTCCTTCTGGGTTTTTCGAGAGCTTCGCGGAGGTATGTTCGTTTCAGTTTTCTGAGCATTTCCAGGAATTTACTATTTTTAGTAAATTCTATTTTTGGCAGCTAGCAGGATTATCGCAAGGAGTTTATTTTCCCCTTTTAGTTGTCTCATTCAGTTGTGGGCCTCAGAATTCGGTCTTGGCGGAATAAGTGAATGTCACTTAAAAAAAATTAATAACGTTATATTTTAACGTTGACCTTGGCCTAGACTTGTTAACTTAATGTTATTTTAAAAAAGAGGGGACTTGAAGGAGGGGGCGCCACATTGCATGGAAAGGGGGCGCCACTTTTGAGGATAAGCTTCTAGAAGAAGCCAATTGAAGCCTATAAAAGAAGGCATTGGGCTATCATTTGGGCATCTTGGTTTTAATGCATTGTTATGCTGCAGCTTTGGCTCTGGAACTGCTTCGGGGAATGAAGGCCTCCTAGCAAGGGCATCTCTTCATGCTTGCAAGACAGCATCTAGGGGTGAATTAATCTCTGGTATTCGTATTTGCTTAAGTAGTACTTCAGTTATTTCATTGTCAGTTCTTTTGATAATATTAGAGTTTCAGACATTGTATTTCTGTATGAGATAAACCTAGGGTTTTCATTCATAAAGGAAAAAATACAAAAAAATTAGTTCTGGGTATCAACCCATTGTTTTAGTTTGGCTTAGGCGCCCCTCTTCTCAAATTTTCAGAATTAATAAAGCTTGCATTTATTTCCTAGAGCAAATCGCCCTTCTTCCACTTGGACGCCCCTTTGGGGTTTGGCATTGGTTTTTGTGTAACATTTTGGATGCAGATTTGATCAGTTTGATGATGCTAACTTGGGCGCCATACTCTTGAAGAGATTTTGCAACAGGAATCAAGAAGATTGATTAAGTTTTGCCAGAGTTATGAATATCTGAAGAAATTAATAAGGGCTGGTTTTTTCTTCTTTCTAAGGGCAAATTTCACTTAATTTTGTAAGCTGACAGTAGTACTGGCAGCCTTCTCTATTAGTTCAATTTTCTTTTAAAATATTGTAATAGATTTCAGCTCCGCCTTATGGTAGCTACTTTCCCTATTGGGTTAGCAAGCACATTCTAGGTGTAGAGCATCCGCCCTATGGTAGCTACTTACCCTTTTGGGTAAGCAAGCACATGCTGGGTGTGGAGTAGTTTCATTTCAGTATTTCCATTAAAGCATTGTTATTAAGCTCACTCCGTCATATGGTAGCCCCTTACGGGTAGCACATACTTGACGTAGAGTTCTTTATTTGTAATTACTCCGTCTTATGGTCGCCCCTACTCCTCTTGGACTGGGAAGCACATACTGGACGTTGAGTTCCATTTCTTGTAATTACTCCATCTTATGGTCGCCCCTACTCCGCCTTGGATTGGGTAGCACATACTGGACGTTGAGTTCATTTCTTGCATCCTAGTGGCAAAGTATTTTAGTTTATTTGAGATTAACTTTTAATCTGGACGGAACTTGCTTGTGATGTTGTAATCCAAATTCTAAAAAGTTGAAAAAATTTGGCTCGGAATATTTCATTCAGATAGGAGAAAAATGTGTCTTACAAATTGTGTTGTATATTATAATGTCAAATACTTGATTTTAGTCAAGCCATAGACCATATGATACATGAGTGCCCTCTCATGGCTAACTCATGACCATCGGTCAAAACCAAAACCTCTTCTGAGGTGAACAAAGATGCGACTACATTTGTAGAAGGATGAACTATGGTCACTAATAAAAAAGCCAATCAACAAAGTTGCGGAGTGAACAAAGCAATGGCTACTAAGTACAAACCCATAGGTGGTCCTTCGGCAATCGGTAGGTAGCTGGTTTTGGCTGCTGTAAAAGTAGCGCTGCCCATTTCTCACATTTAGCAAGCGGTGGTGATTTTCTCAAGTTCATTGAGCCAAGTAATAGCCTCGCAATCGTCACAACCTATTTTGGAGGTGAAAGAATCAAGCTCGACCGATAGTGTAGTGGTCATTGATCGCAAAACAATTTTACAACACTCTTGCAGCCCATCACCAATGCCCAAGGATGGCATGTCATGTCCCCTTTTCAGAATATTTAATTATGGAAAATTTAATAATAATATTTTAAGTCGTCCTAAGTTACTTTATTTCATAACATGGAAAATAAACACTTATTATTAATATCATGTGGGCCAAAAGTAATATTTATTGAGACAAAAATTAATATTCCTTAAGTCGGGCAAAAAGTAATTTCTATTTAAAAGTATTTTTTTAAATACATTTAATGTAAATTGGAAAAGGGAAAGTTATAAAAAGAGGAACTGGGCTCAAAAGAGTCATTATTCATTATTCACTCTTTATTGAAATCAAAACCCTATTCTAGAGCTTGAGCGTTTGGTTCAAATTCTCCATATGAGGATGAAAACCCTCTAGGTGTATAGGATTTGAGTATGAAAACCCTCATTTCCTTTGTGGTGATTCCATCTAGGGATTACAATTGCGCTAATAGATCGGGATTAAGTCCCATTTTCAAGTTAGTTATGGATTATTATCAGTTTCAAAATTTGTGAGGGATTATAGAGGAATTTATAAGAGTTTATTGTTTCTACTACTGGGCTTCCCTACCATCAGAAATATCAATTGCACTGGGAGGCTAGCATCACACCCCACAACACCCTTTTGTATTTTCTATTCAGTTTTTGCCGTACAGTTTCCATTCCTGATTGGTGATAGCTGGGACTGTCGTAACCTCTCTATGCAGTCATGTTAATTCTTTAAAGCAACCGTTCCACATATATTTCTCAATGCTGACCATTGGGGAACAACTGTGCATAGTTTTTGATATTCACCATCCTTGGAAGTGGCCATGGACCATCTCACAGCTGGCATTCCACCTAACAACTCTAATGTAGCTGGTTATTAGCCTATTGAGGACCCATTGGGGCTGCCGTGAAATGAATATTTGACTGTAAGTATTTATTGTTTGGATATATTGTTGTTGTACATCAGCATTTAGAACTCATCTTTCAAGTAAGAGTTTGTTATTTGCAATTATTATTCAATAGACATTGTCTTCAGTATTATTATGTGTAATCAATTGATTGAAATAAAGAATGCAATTGGGTTTTCAATATTAAACGTTGCATGTGCTATTTTAGTATTTGAATTATATCCAGTTTTACCAAGGGAATCACATTAAATTCCATAATTCATAAATTTACTTGAAAATGGGACATTACAATGGTATCAGGGCCTTGCTCTTGCCAACTTGTTGGAAAAGTTAACATCTGTATGCAATCATATGCTAATATCACATGCATGCCAATGGTATTAGTGAAAGAGAATTAAGATGCTATCAAAGAGAAAGAAGAAAATTTTAACCGCTTGAGATAGAAGAAGAAGACATGGGTGACAGAGAAAAGAGGATTTCTTCAACTGAAATTAGTTATTTACATGAAACACTCAACCGAGGTCAAAAGGATTTGGAAAAGATAATCCAAAAGACTTTGAACGAATCCATGTTAGAGATAGTCCAAGCTATACAGGTTGTTAACTCTAATAAAGAAAATCAAGGATAAGAAAGCTCCTTAGCCAATGAATGGGTCTTAATCCACCCTCCCAGAACTTTCAAAGCAAAATTTATGCAAAGAGAAGAACAACCAAAAGTAGAGCTTCAACAACCTTGCATAGATAATAACGTTGCAACATATCATGAGGAATATGTAGAACTCAGCCATGTAGTACAAGATGCATTGACTTTCAGAGAGTTTTGTGATTTAAAAATGAAGAATAGTTCTAGGAGAGGAAGAAGAAATCAGTAGGATCAGTCCCCAGATCAGTCCCATAGAGATATCCAATAGTGTTTGGGTAAGATTACCATTTCAATTATGATGGATCTAATAAATGTTCTGCTAGGTCTTGGTTACAAAAGCTGGACATCTATTTCTCATTGAATCCGATGTATGGAGAAGAGGCAATCAAATTTGTTACCCTCCACATGGAAGGAGTGGCACATGAGTGGTGGTATCATGGTATGATCACCCAAGGGCATGAATCTATTTCCACATTGGAAGAATTCAGCTAGAGAGATTTGAAAGAAAAGATCTTGAGATCCACTTCAGGGAATTATCTCAACTTAAGCAGTATGGAGTTGTGGACAACTATATTGCAAAATTCTAGAGATTATCAATTATGGTTCTTGATATGACAGAAAGAAGACTTATTGTTCTATTTGTAAGACTAACTGAACCACTCAAGGGTTTGGTTAAAACCTTTGACCCTCTATCTTTTGAAATGAAATGAAATGAAAGATTTTAATGACGTCCATGAGACTGAAGAATCTATGGGACCAAAAGCAGAGTTTCCAAGCTGATTTCAGACTCTTTTCAATATCAGATCTCCTGCTGTGAATCTTGAGTACAAAACTTGCAATCTTCTTAAGTCTTGTTTCTTTGAATAACTAATTTAATTTATCCACCTTCAAGTTATGTTCGTATTGAATATGAATATCATCGTACGCTGAGCACTCCATGATGAAGTGCCATTCCGTCTCTACTACCTCTTGATTGCAGAAAAGAATAGTTCTCCTTTCCCACTCCTCCTTGGGTATAATCCATTTGACGGTTTCACGTCTAAGATGATGTGATCCTGTCCTTATCTGAGCTACTAACATCCTTGCCTTACCCTTGATAGTTGCCTCTAGATAAGCTTTTTCATCATGATCCCAAGTGGGGTTAAAACTTGGAATCTTCAACACCCCTTTTCAGAGACGCCACTTGTTGGGCAGCAAGAGATACCACTTGTTGGGAAGCAAGAGACATCAGCTTTTGGGCAGCAAAAGAAACCATTTCAGCAAGGAGTTTCTCAGCATAAATAGTTGCCACTGAGATCAGGTAAAGATGTAGAGACTAGAAATGAGCTCAAAAGAAAAAAATTGTGCTTCTCTTGCAAGGATCCATGGGATCCTGGTCACATATTACTTGGGTGAGGTCAGGTACGTTACATAGAGGCAATATTAGATGATGAGTCAGAAGCAGAGGAACTTGAATCGGAAATTAAAGTGAGAGAATCAAAACCTGAAATAAGGGAAGGAGATAGTTCAGGAGGTACCTTTGCCACGCTTATTACAATAGGCACCCTTGCCACATTTTTGGCGCATCCAAATATCACCCTTTCAGAGTTCGTGGAGTTTTGCATGGTCATAAATTTACAGTGTTGATTGATAGTAAGGCAACCCACAACTTGCAATCCACAACTTCATAGATGAGGGACTGGTAGCCAAAAGAGGTTTAAAAATAGATGATTTTGATGGGTTCAATGTTATTGTAGCTAACGGTTTTACTATTCCTTGCACCAAGAGAATTCAGTAATTGGAGATTACACTTGGTAGACACATGATGTGTGATGACTTATATGTTGTGGGCAAAGGAGAAACATATATGGGTTTAGGGGTGCAGTGGTTACATTCCCTTGGGAAATTCACACAGAATTATTAGACTATGGAATTGAAATTCAAATTAGAAGGGAGAGAGGTAGTGCACCAAGGTATTGCAAATGGAGCCCCTATAGTTGTCAAAGCCAAGAGGGTGGAGAGTTCATTTTGGTAAATAACAAATAGCAGGGGCAGCCAGATGCTTGGCTTTAGAAGGCAATCATACCTTTTCAGTGTATGGTAAGTTGGATAAACACCATTTTGATATTCACAATTTTTTGAATAAGTATTGTATGACGTTTAGTTATTTGCCTCTAAGATCACAGCCACATGAAGGAACCCAACACCTCTTAAGTTTGGATTCAGGGTCCAAACATGTTAGCCACCCTAAGATGCACGAAAGAGAAATTGTAGAAGTCGGATTTCAGCGGATAAATGAATCATTGTTCTAGGTATTAGGTACGGGAAGCAAACAATTCGCAGGTGAATTTGAAGCTTCATTAAGCACTATCACTACAAAGGAACATGATAAACAAAGGACATGTGACTCTCAAGGAAAATGGAGTTCTTATTTACATGAATTTGACAATCAATTTGACTTCATGAACTTTGATTTATAATACTATTTTAGATTCGCTGAGGCAACCAAGAGTTGGCCAACAAAAGCACTTGATGTAGGCATTGACGGTGCAATCACAAAAGGGGCCATTTGGACTTACAAGTTCGAAAGGATGAATTGGGATCTAGGTATTATAGAGATGGTCAATTGGAGAGAGTTAGATAAATCGAGTTTGCAATTGCTTGAGGACAAACAATTTTGCGAAGGCGGACTGTCATGTCCCATTTTCAAAATATTTAATTTTAGAAATAATTAATAACAATATTTTAAGTCGTCCTAAGTTACTCTATATCATAATATGGAAAATGGACACTTGTGACTTATTATTATCATGTGGGCCAAAAAGTAATATTTATTAAAAAGTATTTTTTTAAATACTTTTAGGGCAATTTGGAAAAGGAAAAGTTATAAAAGGAGCTGGGATCAAAAGAGTCATTATTCACTCATTATTGAAATCAAAACCCTATTCCAGAGCTTGAGCTTTTGGTTCAACTTCTCCATCTGGTGTACACGATCTGAGGACAAAAATCCTCCTTTCCTTCATGGTGATTCTGTCTAGGGATTACAATTGCGCTAAAAGATTGGGATTAAGTACCAGTTTCAGGGTGGTTGTGGATTATCAGTTTCAAAATTTGTGAGGGATTATAGAGGAATTTATAAGGGTTTATTGTTGCTACTTTGGGGCTTCTCTACCATTAGAAATATCAATTGGATTGGGAGGCTGGTGTCACACCCCACAACACCCTTTTGTATTTTCTATTCACTTGCTACCGTACAGTTTCCAATGATGATTGGTGATAGTCGGGATTGTCGTAACCTCTCTATGCAACTGTGTTGATTCTTTAAAGCAATTGTTTCACTATATTTCTCAGTGCTGACCATTGGGGAACAACTGTGCATTGTTTTTGGTATTCACCATCCTTGGAATTGGCCGTGGACCATCTCCCAGTTGGCATTCCACTAAAAACTCTAACGTAGCTGGTTATTAGCCTATTGAGGACCCATTGTGGCTGCTATGAAGTGAATATTTGACTGTGGGTGTTTATTGTTTGGATATATTGTTGCTGAACATAAGCATTTGGAACTCATCTTTCAAGTAAGTGTTTATTGTTTGCATTTATTATTTAATATACATTGTCTTCAATATTATTATATGTGTAATCAGTTGATTGAAATAAAGAATGCAATTGGGATTTCAGTATTAAATGTTGCATGTGCTATTTTATTATTTTAATTATATCTAGTTTTGGCAAGGGAATCATAGTAAATTCCAGAATTCATAAACTTACCCAAAAAGGGGACATTACATGACGAATATGTTTAAGAAAATGTCGTGATTTCCAGCTCTTCAAATTTAGGTGTCTCAATCAAAAGGCTTACTCATCTAATAGCTTTTTTGGCTTAGATGAGGTGGATGAAGAGTCCAATATGAAGCTTGATGTTTCCCAATGATATTTTATTCTTGGAATGTGTGAGGCCTTATTGGCACATCCAAAAATTTATGGTAAGGGATGCTTGTCATTGTTTTGATAATATGAGAATATTGTCTGTAAAAAGTTAAAATATCTGGATTTTTATTTTATTTCTCCACAAGATCTATTTGGCTGAGATCTATTTTTTAGATGTCCAATCATGAGAATGGACATGGGGGAGTGGTGACACTTATTGCACCGATTTTATCTCTGCATGTTGTCAATTAGGGGTTTGACTCTATGCATTAGTTAGTGTGTTATGAGCCTCACATATAATATTAGAAATACACCAAATAATATGTATCAAATTATAGATTTCACAACACAAAAGATGCGTGGGCCAAACACCCTAATATGAATTATATTTGAAAATTCCCTTAAGGTAGGGAAACACCATACAATAGTCCTTATGGAGAAGGAGTCACTCCACTATTGCAGGCCTCTTTGTGAGGGTAACCTTCTTATTAGAGCATAGACTCCAATTACAATATTTTTCCTCGATGTCTTAAACAATGATATTCCTCTGCTTTTATAGACCCTCTTACAATAATATAAGGGTATATCACTAATCCCAATGTTGGCTGACTCATTTCCGAATATAATAAATACCATAAATTACCCATATGACTCCATATAATATACTCCATAAGCAGGTGTGTACCATAGGTCGACATCTCCACCCACCCATATACATCATAATGTCATCTCTCAAGATACATTACATTCTACCCCCTTTAGCATGTTTCACGCTTGAAACATGAGAAGAATTACACAACAAAATATGACTTTTTTTGGGTAGCTCGTTTACATTACATAACAAAAAAATTATTTTTTCAAAGTTTGAGGACCAAATGGAGAGTAATGTCCCCTTTTTGGAACTAGTGTTGGATGAAGACCCTTAGCCTATTCTGTGGTTTCCCACAAGCTAAGGGGATGAGGAGAAGGAAAACACGGGTCTAGTGAGTTAAGTTACTAATTAGTATTTTTAAATAATTTAAAGTAAAATTAATAGTATAACTAAGTGGCTTAAAAGTAATGTCAGCAACTTATGTTTTATTATTAAACTAAAGTAACTTTGGAGTTTGAGTGGGGAAAAAATATAAAAGAAGATGGAGAGGTTCATTTTTGATATAGAGGATCATCTATCCATCAATTATTTTGAGTTAAGCATGCTTGCTTGCACGTTCATCCATTTAGGATGAAAACCCTCATATTTGGGGACAAAAACCCTCAAATTCTTCTTGGTGACTTCATTCAAGGGTCACAATTGGACATAATTACATCATTTCCGGCATCTAGGGCACATTTGGAGGGTGGCATAGCAGTTTGCGAGCCTTTGAAGGCTGGCATAGCAATTAGGGATACCATTTGAGGTGAATCATAGCTCAATGGGGCCTTTTGGAGTGTAGCGACCTCCCTAGAGGAGTCAAAATTCAGTTGGAGAACTAGTCAGTTGGTGAATTATTGTGTTTCGTCATTCATACACTCAGCTGTAATTTATTCTAATTTTTAGGCCTGCAAATTATTCAAAAAATTAGATTTGATGTGTTAAATAAATTGATTAAATTTTCATATTTTTTTGAGGATTTATATGAAGTATGAATTTTATTATCATGCCTAAGTAGATTTTTTCTGAGTTTTGAAATTTTGGTTAGGGTTTCTACAAATTCCAAAATTGTTTAATTTGGCCCTAAAAGGGATATTTTAGTGGTATCAGAGCAGTTTTCTTGCCAACCTATGAACCATGGGGTCACTACATAAGAATATTGTGGCCAGTTTTGATTTATACAAAACTCTTTCAACAGAGATTTGAGAAGAAATATCTTTTATAGACTTTATGAAGTTGATGGAGTCACAAAATGAAAAAGGGCACTATGAGTAAGTATGTTCAGATAAAGGGAAGAAAGAGTCAAAACCCGAACCTCAAAACCCTATTGAGGAGCAAAAGGAATTCCACATGCGAGTTGAAAGTAAAGATCCTTTGGTAGTCGAAGATGTTTTATTAACTTCTAATGATAGGGTATGTCAACAAGATATTGATGAAGTCAAGGCGGGAAGGGCTTCACTTGTTGGATGTGAAGACTTCAAGGTGAAGGAAGCAACGCCAAATCTTGCACTATCCTTTGAACTTCCAAATGATGAACCATTGATTGGTATTCAGAGTAGCATGTTGGATGGATATGCATTTGAGGAGAATATTTTGGTTAGCCATAATTCGGGATTTGAGTCACAAAGTTGGAGGTGTTGAGGGTATCTCAACAAATTCTAATTCAGCGAAAGAAGGTGAACGCTTTGGGGAAAACCTAAGGTATGACAGGGATGGTCTTATTTCAGATTTGTTAATTCATACTATGCCATTACAAGATTCTTGTCATCATGGAAAGCTTTTTAAAAATGGTGATAGGGTCAAGGATACAACTTGCAACATAGGGCATATAGATTCTTTGATTCAAGCTCAAAAATGTTTTGGTATATGAGATCTGGGTGATCTTTTGAGATTGAAGAAGATCATGCCAAGACAGCTGGTTGAAATTAAAAAGGATGATATGCAAAATGAGATCCATAGTTTCCATGATGCAGCAATGCTTTTTAAACCCTTTTTTATTGTGAAAAATAAAAGGCTTTGCATATATAAACAGCAGGTTGAAAAATCTAAGAAGAGTAAAAACCTTTTCAAGTTTCTTATGAAAAGGGGCATTATAGAAATAGATTTTGTTAAGCCTAACACAACAAAGCTTAGAGTGGATAAGATTGATGAGGATAGACTCCCTTATATTTTGGCAGACCTTTATAGCTGTGATGTTTAAATTAGAAAGGTGGTTCCGTAGTCTTCTGGTTCAAATTTCAGCGTCAAATTGAAGCATACTGAAAAGGGGAGGGTTGATCAAGTTTTAATTGCAATTACTGATGATGGCAGGAAAATGCAGCTTCGATCTTCATTTAAGGCATCTCTTGAAGTGGTAAAAAGAAGTTTACCTTGGGAGGATGTTGAGATGGATGCCATTCATTCTTTACAACTGATACTAAGGGGTTCCTTTAAAGACAGTGATGCAAAGACAATGATACCTGCACGACTTAATGATATGAGAATTTAGGAAATTTTCAGATCAGCGACTCATGGCAAAAGCTCTCAAGTTCCTCAGATCTTTTTAGAAGAAGGTTTTGATCCAATATTATGTACCCAACCAAGGTGATTTGTTGTAGTGGCCATATCCATGATGGTTGCTAAATTACATGGGTGTGAACTTGGAGAGCAAGCTGGCTGTCAAATTGGTCAGCTGAAAGTCATAACGAACAGATCCAAATTTATATTTAAAACCGTGGGTGTTGTCTTAGAGGAATTGAGAGGTGAAGGAATAGCTGCACTTTTGCGATACACAATGGTAGTTCTTGATGAAGTTCATGAAAGATCTTTTGAATCTGATGTCCCTATTTTATATGGCAGTATTGTCAAGGTATCAACTAACAAGTTATTACCTCCAAATCCATACATGCTTGAGGGCATGGATGATTTGATACAACTAAGTTACTTGAATGAGCCCTCAATCCTACACCATCTTTAGTACAGATATGCTCAAGATATGATATATAGTAAAGGCGGACCAGTTTTGGTTGCAATAAATTCATTCAAAGGTGTTTCTTTATGGAAAGGAGTTTATCAGAGAATACATATTGAAACCTACAGAGAGTCCACATGTATACATGATTGCAGATGCTGCATTTGAAGCAATGATGAGGGGCATGGTTAATTAGTCTATTATTATAAGTAGTGAGAGTGGTGTGGGAAAAACAGAGACAAAAAATAACAATGCAGTATCTGGCAGCTCTTCCCAGTGGCAATGGAATAGAGAATGAAATTTTATAGACAAATCCAACACTCGAAGCATTGGGAAATGCAAAAAACCAAGAAATGATAATTCGAGCCAATTTGGCAAGCTAATTGACATCCATTTTGGCAATTCTAGAAAGATTTGTAGTGCGAAGATTCAAACCTACTTGCTTGAGAAGTCGAGAGTTGTGCAGCAGTCCCAAGGTAAAAGGTCGTTGTTGTCACCTTGGAGTTGCACCCTGAGTCAAAGACGTGCTGAAATGGCCAATCCTCTCTCCGATTGAAACAATGGGATCTTATCACGAGGGTGGGTGCCTCAATGGTGAGAAGAACCTCCAGAGAAGGTTGGTTCCGGTAAGATGTATCAATGGATCTCTACTTTGTGCTACGAATTTACCATGGAAAAGGGAGAAAGAAACTTGAAAGAGAAATCCTACCTTAATGATGGTGATACACCAAAATGTTGATCCACTCTAGTTGGAACCTTGAACACTGAATCAAACAAGGGAAAAATAAGACCTTTGATTTCAATTAATCACTATGCATAAATATTTCATGAGAAGGTTCAATCCAATGACCAAAACGTGAGGGAAAACGATGGAGAGAGGTCTGATACTAGACACTTTGCAGCCACCCAACATTCACTTATAGTTTCAGCAAAAGACATATAGAACACTGAACATGACCTGCATAACATGAGCTAGCAGCTAGGTACGAATCAGAATTTGGGAAGGGAGAGAAATCTGCCACCTATGCAAATTGCTGAATGAATGTACACTATGCCAACACTTGAAATTTGAAAGTACAGTCCTATTGACTGAATAGGTTACTGTTGTCAACCTGGAGCTGCACCCTGCAACGAAGACGTGCATGAATGACCAGTCCTCTATCCGGCTGAAACAATGGGATCTTCTCACGAGGGTGGGTGCCTCATTGGTGAGAAGAACCTCCAGAGAAGGTTGGTTCCTGTATGATGTATCAATGAAGATCTCTACTCTATGCTGTAGACTACCATGGTAAAGGGAGAAGGAAACTTTAAGGGGAAATCCTACCTAAAAAGGGTGATACACCACAAGATTGATCCACTCAACTTGGAACCTTGAACACTGAACAAACAAGGGAAAAGGAAGACCTTCGATTTCAATCAATCACTTATGTATAAATATTTCATGAAGAGGTTCGATCCAATGACCAAAACATGAGGGAAAATAATGGAGAGAGGTTTGATACAAGACACTTTGCAGCCACCTAACATCCACTTACAGCTTTATCAAAAGACATAAAGAACACTTGACATGACCTGCATAAGGATAATCTCGCAACTAGGTATGAATCAAAATTTGGGAAGGGAGAGAAATCTACCACTTATGCAAATTGCTGAAGAAATAAACACTATGCCAGCACTTGAAATCTGAAAGTACAGTCCTTCTATTGATTGAAAAGGTTACACAACTCACCAATGGCAGAGTATGGTCTAGCCAAGAGAGGGATTGGATATTTTTAATCAAGGCTGAAAGCCATTTTATAGAAAATTACAAGAGCCAAAGATTGGCGTTGAAAAATTGAAGAGAAGGATTAACTTAGATTAATTCAAGGCTGAGTTGGCCTTTCAATAAAATATGTTTTTTCTTTGTTTTTTGCATGAAGCTTCTTGCGCTTGAGGAAGTGATCTTGTCTTTGTTATGAACCGTCCACTTCTCTTTGCATGGAAATCCACGCCAATGTCAATTTTAGAACTCTACGTGAGCTGCTTGATGTCGAGTTGGAACGTTTGAAAGTTGAGTTACCCATTTGGTAAGTTGAGTTGGATGAAGAGACTATTCTCCCTCGCATGGAAAGCTCCTAGTGGATGTGGCGTTTAACAATTAGTCAACTCTAAATCTGGAATAGTCAACTCGACATTTGAATTTGGAACTTTGGTTGAAGCTGGGTTGGACCCTCAGATGCGTGGAGTTGATACGAAGATGAGCAGGACTTCAATAACTAGTCAACTGAAGCTTTGACCGGTGTTTGAAAATAGCCCCTGCTTGCATATATTTTACCCTGTTCTGGTCTGCCTGTTCATGTCTATTTTCGGCAGGATTCTATATTTGGATGTATTTTTATTTATATTTCCTCGGATATTTTGTTATCAACTCTCCATCGGATTATCTATTTTCTATCTTCTTTTGCACAGTCAACCTCCATTACTTTCGGATTTCTTGTCTCGGCTTAATTCTTTCGGATTTCCGGCTGTGGACTTTTCTATCTGCGGATTTATTTCCTTCGGAATTTATGCTTTTGGTCTCATCTCCTTGGGATCTTTTGTTTCACCCTGCATTTGCCTCGGGTTTATTTTCTTGGGCTTTTTGCGCGGCCATTTCTCCGAATTTATTCGGACTTTTTGTCCGAAGGAATTCCTTCGGACAAAAAGCCCGAAGGTTTGCTTTGTTCTTTGCCTTTGCTGTTTGCTTTGTCCGCTGTTTGTTTGGACCGCTTCAAATTTTTTTGGACAATTTGTTTGAAGGAATTCCTTCAGACAAAAAGTCCGAAGGAATTAACCATTCGCTTTTGCCTTCTTCACCTGTTTTTCTTCGGACTTTCTTTCTTTGTAGTCTTTGAATTTCTTCGGACTTTTTGTCCGAAGGAATTCCTTCGAACAAAAGTCCGAAGAAATTAACCATTTGTCTTTTGGTCTTTGCCTACGAAATGCCCTTCGGGAAAGTCATAGTGGTCCTGTCACCGACCAAGTGCCCTTTGCAAGGGCTCGTGGCTCTCCCTCTGTGCCTTTCGGAAAAAATGTAGGGCACTTGGGTTTTTCGCAAAGGTCCCGAATTTGTTCCAGTACCTTCTCAAGGGTAGGTGCCCTTCGGGATTGTTGAAAATGACCCTTCCGAATTAATCCTTGGCTTTTCCTTGTTTTTTTGGGGCGGACTTTGGATTCTCCGAAGTATTCCTTCGGACAAAAAGTCCGAAGGAATTACTTCTTTTGTCTTAGGCTCTTTGGCTTTCCCTGTTAAGTCATTTTCCCGCGGACAAAATGTCTGCAAGAATTATCTTGGTCTCTTCTTTTGGCCTTTTACCTCTTGTCATTTTCCCCTCGGATTTTTTGCAAATGGTCTCTTGGCTGATAAAGTGACCCTTCGGCAAATGAATGAACCCTTCAGCATCTTTGGTAGTTTTGATCCTTCGGATATTTTTTGCTAAGGTCCTCTCCTAGTGATCCTTCGGGCTTTAAACAAGCACCATTTCCTTCGGACAAAATGTTCGAAGCAATTTAATCTTCATCTAGTGACCCTTCGGACAAAAAGTCCAAAGGATTCAAACCCTTTAGAACTTCGAAATGATGTTTGCCCCTTTGTAAAACCACAAAACATCTGTTCTCTTTAGAATTTGCTCCTTCAACTGCTTGAATAAATCTGTTCTTTCCTTTGGGGTAAAATTGTCAGCTTTTTGGCGACTCAACTGGGAAGCATCCCTGCTATGCTTGAGAACTCAGACCATAAACATAATATTGAACTCACAAAACAATGGTAAACCTGGTCCATGACTGCAAATCTCCTTTGATCATAGCTGAAGTAACCTCTTTCAAAATAAGAAGGGAAACACACGGAAGCAAAAAACTAAGAAGCAATTGTGCAAACAAGCATTTATTGGAACAAAACTGAAGCAAACTACTGTGCTTGAACAACACTTAGAAGAAAGCCAGAACAACTAAATATGTACATAGAGTTTTGCTCTTTAATAGCAATGTTTCAGATGTATCCCATTGACTGGGATTGGAAGCTCTTGGCCGTCCATCTTAGCAAGCTGGAAGGCGTTTTGGGATTTGCAGCTGGAGATCATATATGAGCCACTCCAAAGGGAATCAAACTTTGTGTGCCTTCTTGGTTTGGTCCGATCCTCATCCCACTTGAGGACCAAATCTCCATTGAAACTTCGTGAGGAAGCTCCTTTGTCAAATGTTCTTTTCACTTGTGCCCGATGACTTTCCATGGCTAGCATGGCTTGATTTCTTGTCTCCAACTCTATAAGCTCTGCATACCTGATCTCCATAGGCTCATTCTCTAACAACTCAAGTTGATGCATTAGTTTTAAAGCTGGAAACTCGAGAGAAATAGGTAACCTTGCTTCCTTACCATAGACTAGCTTGTAGGGAGAGTTGGATATTGACCTCTTGTAGGTGATCCTATCAGCCCATAGTGCTGAGTTCAACTTGAGATGCCATGATCTCTAATTATCTTCAATAGTCCTTCGTATGATCTTTAAGAGGTTCTTGTTTGTAGACTCAGCAAGGCCGTTTCCTTGTGGATAATAATTCGATGAAGTGCTGAGATATACTCCATGTTGGACAGCCCATTGGTTGATCCTAGATCCCACAAAAGCCATTGCATTGTCAGAAATAATGGTCGAAGGAACTCTAAACCTTGTGATCAAACCTTCATAGAAATCAAGGACGCTAGTTTCGTTTGCTTCCTTCAATGCAATTGCTTCCGTCCAACATGTGAAGTAGTCCGTAGCTGTTAAAATCCACTTATGCCCTAAACTGGAAGGAGGGTTAATGAGACCAATAAAGTCCAATCCCCACTAGACAAATCGCTGATCCACTATAATTCGCTGAAGGGGCAGGGCTGCAAGTTTAATTTTTCCTACAAACATAGTGCATTGTTTGCACTTCCTAACCCATGTATAGCAATCACCGAATATAGTAGGCCAATAGTACCCACCTCTCATGATTTTAAGTGTTGTAGTTCTTGCAGAAAAGTGTCCTCCACTAAGTCCATCATGGAAGTCTTCAAGTAATCTTTGAGTTTGGCTTGACTCCACACACCTTAGTAACATTCCATTGATATCCTTTTTGAACAAAACACCATCAATGAGCAAGAATGAAATTGATTGCAGTCTGAAATACCTTCTTTCTGAAGCACTTAGGTGAGAAGGGTAACAACTTTTCTGCAGATAGCTTACTAGATCACGAAACCAGCTGGAAGGTGTGGTGTGAACAGCAGCAATTTCTTCATCATTTGACACTAAAACAGCTTCGTTAGTTTCTTGTAAGCCCTGAGCTAGATGCTTACAAAGTCCTTTGCCTCTAACCAACGTTGTGATTTTTATTTCTATGTCATATTCCATCACTTTGGTTATCCAACCAGCCCTTTTCTCATTTATGTCTTTGTTCAGAAGAAATTCTTTGATGCTTGGATGAGCAACCATTAAGCGTATTTTATTATTAGACAAGTGCCTAAATTTCTTCAGAGATCTTATAACTGAAAGGATGTGTTTTTCAACAAAAGAGTACCTTGTTTCATACTCCTGCAAGCCTTGGCTGTAGAAGGCTATTGGCTGCTCTAAATCTTCCTGATTCTGCTACATAAGAATACCTGAAATGGTATCCATAAAAGCATACGTATACAGAATGAAGTCTTTCGTAAAATCTGGATTTAAAAGCATAAGAGCACTTGCTATGGCTTTCTTAACATCTTCAAACCCTGTTATTTCCTCCTTGGACCAGCTGAAGTTCTGATTTTTCTTTAACATGGTTGTAAGTGGTTTAGCTACAGTAGCAAAATATGAAATGTATCTTCTTATAAAATTGCTCTTTCCAAAGAAACTTTGCAAAGCCTTTTTGCTCTTAGGCAAGGAGAGTGCAAGAATGGATTGAATCCTTTCAGAATCTATGTTTAAACTGTGCTTTGAAACGACATGTCCAAGAAGCTTACCTTCATGAACTGAAAATACACACTTTTTGGGATTTAGAGATATACCAAATTGCCTACACCTTTCAGAAACATGCTGGAGGTGAACCATGTGATCTTCTGCATCTTTTGAAAATATTGTTATATCATCCAAATAGACAACCACAAATTTGTTAAGAAGGCCATATCCATGGCTCTCTGAAAGGCTGCTCCAGCATTGGACAAATTGAATGGCATCTTTCTGTATGCAAATGTTCTTCACTTAGTTGTGAAAGCTGTCTTGAATTGGTCCTCTTCTTTGACCAAAATCTGATTGTAGCCACTATACCCATCCAACAAGGAAAACCTCTCTGAACCTAAAACAAGTTGTAAAATTTGTTCCATTGATGGCAATGGATAGTGGTCTTTAAGCGAGGCCCTGTTTAAATCACGAAAATCAACACAAACGAATCTCACCATTATTTTTCCGTACTGGAACAAGGTTCGCCACCCAAGTTGAGTGCTTGATTGAAAATATGATAGCCGATTCTATGAGCTTGTAAAGCTCAACTTTCATCAAAGGCTCAAGCTTTGGATTGATTGGCCTTTGTCTTTGTCGTATTGGTTTAGTTTCGTCCTCTAACTCAATAGTGTGTTGAGCCAAACTTGGATCAAAACCTTTGAGATCACTAGACGGCCACGTGAATATATCAACAAGATTTGTGCATAATTCAATGAAAGCTTTCTTTTGTGGAGGAGTGCATACCTTGCCCAATTTCAAAATCTTACCAACGGCAATTTCTACATTGGCATAGTGCTCTTCCTTTGTTGACAAGGCTGGTTTCTCTTTCCTTAGTTCATCATCTTCACTGAAAATATTTTCAAGGGTGACCAATCTCTTGGGTAGCTTATTAGTTTTCAGTTGTACAATCTGATCACCATACTGCTCTAAGCGTTTTGATTGACTCTTTGAAAAAAACTCAGCCTCTTCCTGCAAAAATCTCACAATTTGATTGTCACTTTCAAAACCTGCCAATTTTTTTGGTTATCTGGGACACAAGGCCTTACAACTATCTTTATATGTGACTAAAAAATATCACTTTTTACATTCGCTGGGATATCAAATTGTGCCCCAACAACAACCAACCTATCATGTTTATTTCTATCTATTGGTATTGCCTGAATATTAAAAGCCTAAAAATCTTCAAGTAGATCCCATATTCTGTCTATAAGATTTAAGCAACATATTCTTGCATATATTCAAGCCTCTTACTTGGTGAACTACAAGTTCACTATCTCCAAACACTTGTAAACAATTTACTTTCATCTTCCTAGCCCATTGCAAACCGTAAACTAGTGCTTCATACTTAGCAACGTTGTTTGAACAACCAAACTGAAATTTAATAGAAGAGAAATACTTTTATTTTGTAGGAGAAATTAACATCATTCCAGCTCTGGTCCCATGCTTATTTCTTGATCCATCAAAGTATAATTGCCACAAGCCTTCATTAGATTTGTCCTCTTTAACCATGGCTGGGATTGGTGCATCATTCTTATGAAGACAATACACACCAAGACCTTCCTCTTCAATCACCTTGTAGGGATCATGCTCATGCAAGGTGGAAGCCCTATCATCAAAAAATAAATCTGGAACTCCATCCAAAGGTGAGTCCTTTTCTACATCATTAGTTTTTACGATTTCATCTAAGATGATACAATTTGTATTGACCACACTTGGCGTATAAGGCTCCATGTGAAAACGTGCAATAGGTTCTAAATGAATTGTTACCTTTGTGCCATATCTGGTTCTAAACAACAAGTAGGTCCAATTCGCTGATAAATATCCTCCAATCTTTGAGGTGAAATCTCTTGAAAGGCACAGCAAAATAAAGAGATAGATCTACCACTACAACGTCCTGCTGAATAGTCCTGTTAAGACAGGCATGTAATGTTAATTTCAAATATTTGATATTTCCTATTGTTTTTGCGAGTGAACCATCCAGCTACAGTACCCCTTTAGTATTTGGCTCATAAACAAAGCCGAGCTTGTCTGCAATCTATTTGGGCATCGCTGTACTGCTGGCTCCACTATCCACCATACAATTATGGATTAAAGTATCACCCACTATCAAAGAAAGATAAAAAGGGGGAGTTTTCTTTATTTTTACTTCAGTTTTGTCCACCTTAGATATCTTATCTCCTTGCTGTCCCTGTTGCTTAGTTGACTGATCCGAATTTGTCAAGACAACACCTTTATCAACTGATTTTGGAGACAATTCAAGCGCTGAAAGTTCTTGAACGAGTTTATCCTTTTGGCCTGGAATTGAAAGAGTATCCCACATGCTAATGCTGATGTTAGACTTTTTTATCTGATCTACAATACTGAACTGAGATGGACTAACCTTTGATTGCATCTTTTGTGGTACTTGTTGTTCACGAATTAGAGGTATTTGTTGCACTTTACCAACCTCTACATTCTAATTTTTTGGGGCTGTGGGGGCAGCAAGTTGTTCTTTCGTACCTTGAGCAATAATACTAAGAGTATTTGAAGTATTTGCTACTGCTTGGGCTTCCTCAATAGCTCTTCTTTTATTTCTCTTATAGGTTATAGCTGCAACTTGATCATTTGAAATATTAGTTTTAACATCTTGAATAAAAACAACATAATCATCTACCTGCCAATTTACATTAATAGCATCAGGCTGCCCTTAGGTCGCTCCTTGTGATGCCAACCCTGTATCTTGATATTGACACTCTTGAAAAGAGAACTCTTGTGTCATTTGTGGCATGATGTTGTTTGGTAATACCAAGTTCTGGTTTTGAATATCATTGAGATTCGAGCGCTGCCAACCTGAATCCTGCACCAAATTGTTTTGAGATGGGGTTGGAACAATGGCTTTTGAAGTGAATGGAGCATTTGGATCAAGAGCAGCATATGGCTTTGCTAGAGTTATGGCCCCTTGTGCTTGATAGGGTGGTCTATTTTCTCTGAAATCCTGATAAAGTGACCTTTGATCTTTGAAGGGTTGATAGTTGTTTTGATTTTGCTGTTGATAAGGCCTATTTGACTAAAATTGTTGTCTTTTGAGCTGTAATATTTCATTTCCAAAAGATTGTAACAAACTTTTCAATTCTCCTATCTCACTAGACTGACTAGTAGAGGCTGCAGTAGGACGTTGAGGTGCTGGAATTGGAGCCAAGGATGAAATTTGAGGAACTTGAAGGGCTAGTATTGAGCTTATCTCTCGAAATATGGGCATTGGAGGTCTTGGAGAAAGCTTACCTGCCTGAATCAGACTATTTTCTGCCCTTATTGCAACTTCGTAAGCATCTGGCAAAGTAGTACCACCCATTCACTGTATCATCACACTAATATCAAAATTTAGAGCTTTCAAAAAATATAGAAATGCATATTCAGGTGATGGCCTAATAGAATCGGTATTCTGTGCCATGTCTTCTGAAATCTGAGATTAAAATTAGACATGAGCTCATGAGGAGCTCTCTATATGGCAGTTAATTGCTCAACTAAAGATAAGTGATCAGATTTGTCCTCAAACTGTTTGACCAAGGCAGCACCCAATTCATCCTAGGTGGAAACGGATCTAAGTGAGAGGGTTTTATACCACTGTAATGCTTTTCCTTTGAAAGAAGTAGCTAGTAATCTGATAGCAACATTATCTTCAACTATATTATGAATTGAACAAAGATTAGTCACATCCTGGATATGCTCAATAAGGGTTATTTGATTTTCTCCTGAGAATAATGAAATACTTTTGAGGGCAAATACTGTTGAGTTGTGGAGCTAAAAGCTTTACTGATGAGTAAATGCAGAGGTTGCTGGGCTTACACAATAACCGACATCGGTCAGAACCAATCGACATCGATTAGGGGTCGATCGGCATCTGTTATCTTCAGCTACACAGTAACCGACATCGGTTAGGGGTCGGCCGACATCGGTCATCTCCAGACCGACACCGACTTCTATGCTAATTTTAGATTACTATTTTTAGACGAACAGATTTGAGCCTTTGATTTAAGAGGTGGATCTATCGGTGGCGAATGCATGGCTCATGAAACCCTAGTGTTGTAGTATACTATATAATAGGGTTAGATCCTCATAGCATGTAAGAAGAGGGAAGAACAACTCAGTAATTGAGTTGATTGTAATTGATTGAGATAGAGAGAGAACTCTTGAGGGAGAATTATGGTACATCTTCGAGGTGTGAAGAGAGAGATTTCTTCATTGTATTTCTTTCTGAAAAAGTTTAATACAGATTGGTTGTTTCTCGTATCTCCTATTCTTTGTTGTTTATGATTTCTAGTTACTTAGTACTTCTGGTTCAACTTTGTGTTTAGTTGCTTATACAAAAGTAATCAATTGTACTCTAAGATCTTAACAAGTGGTATCAGAGCTCTAAACACTAACAAGTGGTATTAGAGTGTGTTAATGTTTGTTGATTACATAATTCACTCACAGGGGTTTTTAATTGAGTGGGATCAAAACAATGGCAGAAGAAAGTAAACTAAGAATGGAGAAATTCAATGGCATGAATAGAACAATAATGAAGCATGCACGAAGTATGAGGTTGCATGCTGATTTGCCCTTACAGTTTTGGGTAGACGCTGTAGATACTGCAGTTTACCTGATTAATAGAAGACCTTCTACTGCACTGGATAGTGGAATTCCGGAAGAGGCTTGGATAGGTAAAAAGGTAGATCTTTCATTTCTCAGAGTTTTTGGTTTTGAAGCTTTTGTGCACATTGATAAAGAAAATAGAAAGAAGCTGGATGCTAAATCTATGCGGTGCACTTTCATTGGTTATGGTTTTGGAGATTTCGGATTCTGGTTGTGAAATTTAGAAACTAACAAAATTATTAGAAGCCATGATGTAGTTTTCAATGAGAAGGTGATATACAGTGATCAGCTTAAGACGTTGAATAATTTTGAGCAGGGCAATCTTGATTTGGAAGAGGTTATGATCCAAAATGAGCTCGCAGGTAAAAATCATCACTCAGGAAAACACAGAGACCGATGTCGGTCAGATGGAAATCGACGTCGGTCAGGTGGAGACTGACCTTGATCAGAGATGACTGGGATCGGTCACTGTCAAAAGAATATTTGGGCGGATAACAAGCTCCAAGACAATGGTATTTGAGGTTTGACAGGTTTATGACAGAGCATGGCTTTAGTAAATGTCAATTTGACCATTGTGTTTATTTTAACAGATTGGATAATGGTAGATAGATTATCCTGTTACTGTATGTAGATGATATACTTGTTGCAGGTTCACACATGCAGGAAATTACTGAGCTTAAGGTAAAATTATCTCATACATTTGCCATGAAGAATTTAGGAGCAGCAAAGAAAATCTTTGGCATGAGTATTAAGAGAGACAGAAAAAATCACAGTTTGATTTTGTTTCAAGAGGATTATGTGAATAAGGTGTTGGAGAGGTTCAATATGCAGGATGCAAAACCGGTAAGCACACCTATCGTTGGACACTTCAAGTTGAGCAAAGAACAGTGTCCTAAATCACATGATGAGATTGAGTATATGAGTAGAGTTCCATATGCTTTAGCAGTTGGGAGCTTGATGTATGCAATGGTATGTAGCAGTGGGAGTTGTCAGCAAATTTATGGCCAATCCACGAAAGAAACACTGAAAAGCAATTCAGTGGATTCTCAGATATCTGAGAGGGACCAGCAATAGGCATTTATGCTATGGAGGGTCAAACACTTCTCTACATGGGTATGTAGATTCGGATATGGCAGGTGACTTGGATGGTAGGAGAAGCACCACAGAATATGTGTTCACTGTTGGTGGATCGGCGGTTAGCTAGATTTCAAAGTTGCAGAAGGTTGTTGCCTTGTCTACTACAGAGGCAGAATACATTGCAGTCACAGAGGCTAGCAAAGAAATGATTTGGATGACTCGGTTCATGGAAGAGTTGGGAAAGGAGCAAGAGAGTTGCAGATTGTACAGTGATAGTCAAAGTGCAATTCATTTGGCAAAGAATTCAGCGTTTCATTCAAGAACCAAACATATACAGCTTAGGTACCACTTCATTAGACAGGTATTGAAGGATGGACAGTTCAAGCTGGAAAAGATCCATACGGATAAGTACCCTGCTGATATGTTAACAAAGCCGGTAACAAAGGAGAAGTTGAATCTTCATTCAACTTTTGTTGGTCTTCAAGATTGAACTTGAAGAGGGAGAAACAAGCCAAAGATGTTTAGAGGATGTTGGTGTACAGGCATAGGTGCAACTGTTTATCTCCAAGTGGGAGATTGTTGAGTTGTGGAGCTAAAAGCTTCATTGATGATCAAATGCAGAGGTTGCTGGGCTTACACAGTAATCGACATTGGTCAGAACCAACTGACATCGGTTAGGGGTCGATCGGCATCGGTTATCTTCAGCTACTCAGTAATTGACATCGATTAGGGGTCGACCGGCATCGGTCATCTCCAGACCGACACTGACTTCTGTGCTAATTTTAGATTGCTATTTTTAGACGAACAGATTTGAGCCTTTGATTTAAGAGGTGGATCTAATGGTGGCGAATGCATGGCTCATGAAACCCTAGTGTTGTAGTATACTATATAATAGGGTTAGATCTTCATAGCATGTAAGAAGAGGGAAGAACAACTCAGTAATTGAGTTGATTGTAATTGATTGAGAGAGAGAGAGAACTCTTGAGAGAGAATTACTGTACATCTTCGAGGTGTGAGGAGAGAGATTTCTTCATTGTATTTCTTTCTGGAAGAGTTTAATATAGATTGGTTGTTTTTCGTATCTCCTATTCTTTGTTGTTTTTGATTTCTAGTTACTTATTACTTCTGGTTCAATTCCGTGTTTAGTTGCTTATACAAAAGTAATCAATTGTACTCTAAGATCATAACAAGTGGTATCAGAGCTCTAAACACTAACAGATACATGTATATCATCTAACTGTGCTAGATTTAGTGGACTTCCCCTATTGAATGGAGCAAATAGTTGATTTCTTATGGCCATTTGAATGGTGGGGATTGCAGTGTCTAGAACAATAGGATGAGGGGGAGCTAAATATTCCCTTTGAGGATATGGATTTGCCCTCCTAGACCTTGCTCTTTTATAAGTTACAAATTCAAAAGGAATACTTTTGCTTGTTGATCTTGTGGTAACCTTTGGCATGAATGGATTGCTTGAATGATGTTATGAACTCTTCAACTAGCTGTAAATGAATATCTTTCGCTGCTGCGAAGACTTTATGTAAAAAACTCTTTTCGTGGCCCCACTGGGCGTGCCAAAAATTGTTGTCAACCTGGAGCTGCGCCCTGAATCGAAGATGTGCATGAAATGGCCAGTCTTTTATCTAGCTGAAACAATGGGATCTTCCCATGAGGGTGGGTGCCTCAATGGTGAGAAGAACCTCTAGAGAACGCTGGTTCCTGTATGATGTATCAATGATGATCTCTACTCTATGCTGCGGACTACCATGGAAAAGGGAGAAGGAAACTTTAAGGGCAAATCCTACCTAAAAAGGGTGATACACCAGAAGATTGATCCACTCAACCAAAAGATTGATCCACTCAACTTGGAACTTTAAACACTGAACAAACAAGGGAAAAGGAAGACCTTCGATTTCAATCAATCACTTATGCATAAATATTTCATGAAGAGGTTCGATCCAATGACCAAAACATGAGGGAAAACGATGGAGAGAGGTTTGATACAAGACACTTTGCAGCCACCTAAATCCACTTACAGCTTCAACAAAAGACATAAAGAACACTTGACATGACCTGCATAAGGATAATCTCGCAACTAGGTATGAATCAGAATTTGGGAAGGGAGAGAATTCTACCACTTATGCAAATTGCTGAAGAAATATACACTATGCCAGCACTTGGAATCTGAAAGTACAGTCCTTCTATTGATTGAAAATGTTACACAACTCACCAATGACAGAGTCTGGTCTAGCCAAGAGAAGGATTGGATAGTTTTAATCAAGGCTGAAAGCCAATTTATAGAAAATTACAAGAGCCAAAGATTTGCGTTGAAAAATTGAAGAGAAGGATTAACTTAGATTAACTCAAGGCCGACTTGGCCTTTCAATAAAATATGTTCTCTTTGTTTTTTGCATGAAGCTTTTTGCGCTTGAGGAAGTGATCTTGTCTTTGTTATGAACCGCCCACCTCTCTTCGCATGGAAATCCACACCAATGTCAATTTTAGAATTCTATGTGAGCTGCTTGATGCCAAGTTGGAACATTTGAAAGCTGAGTTAACCATTTGGTAAGCTGAGTTGGACGAAGAGACTATTCTCCCTCACATGGAAAGCTCCTAGTGGATGCGGCGTTTAACAATTAGTCAACTCTAAATTTGGAACAGTCAACTCGACATTCGAATTTGGAACTTCGGTTGAAGCTGGGTTGGACCCTCGGATGCGTGGAGTTGATCTGGAGATGAGCAGGACTTCAATAACCAGTCAACTGAAGCTTTGACCGGTGTTCAAAAATAGCACCTGCTTGCATGTATTTTACCCTATTCTGGTCTGCCTGTTCCTGTCTATTTCCGGTGGGATTCTATACTTGGATGTATTTTTATTTATATTTCCTTGGATATTTTGTTTTCAACTCTTTGTCGGATTATCTATTTTCTATCCTCTTTTGCATAGTCAACCTCCATTACTTTCGGATTTCTTGTTGTCTCGGCTTAATTCTTTCGGATTTCTGGCTATGGACTTTTCTGTCTGCGGATTTATTTCCTTCGGAATTTATGCTTTTGGTCTTATCTCCTTGGGATCTTTTGTTTCACCCTGCATTTGCCTCGGGTTTATTTTCTCAGGCTTTTTGTGCGGCCATTTCTCTGAATTTCTTTGGATTTTTTGTCCGAAGGAATTCCTTCGAACAAAAAGCTCGAAAGTTTGCTTTGTTCTTTGCCTTTGCGATTTGCTCTGTCGGCTTTTTGTTTGGACCGCTCCGAATTTTTTCGAACTATTTGTCCGAAGGAATTCCTTCGGACAAAAAGTCTGAAGGAATTAACCCTTCGCTTTTGCCTTCACTTGTATTTCTTCGGACTTTCTTTCTTTGTAGTCTTCCGAATTTCTTCGAACTTTTTGTCCAAAGGAATTCCTTCAGACAAAAGTCCAAAAAAATTAACCATTTGTCTTTTGCTCTTTGCTTGCGAAATGCCCTTCGAGAAAGTCACAGTGGTCTTGTCACCGACCAAGTGCCCTCTGCAAGGGCTCGTGTCTCTCCCTTTGTGCCTTTCGGAAAAATTGTAGGGCACCCGAGTTTTTTGCAAAAGTCCTGAATTTGTTCCAGTACCTTCCCAAAGGGTAGGTGCCCTTCGGGATTGTTGAAAATGACCCTTCCGAATTAATCCTTGGCTTTTCCTTATTTTTTTGGGGCGGAATTTTGATTCTCCGAAGTATTCCTTCGGACAAAAAGTCCTAAGGAATTACTTCCTTTGTCTTAGGCTCTTTGGCTTTCCCTGTTAAGTCATTTTCCCGCGGACAAAATGTCTACAAGAATTATCTTGGTCTCTTCTTTTGGCCTTTTACCTCTTGTCATTTTCCCCTCGGATTTTTTGCAAATGGTCTCTTGGCCGATAAAATAACCCTTCGGCAAATGAACCCTTCAGCGTCTTTGGTAGTTTTGACCCTTCGGATATTTTTTGCTAAGGTCCTCTCCTAGTGATCCTTCGGGCTTTAAACAAGTGCCATTTCCTTCGGACAAAATGTTCGAAGCAATTGAATCTTAAGCTAGTGACCCTTCGAACAAAAAGTCCGAAGGATTAAAACCCTTTAGAACTTCGAAATGATCTTTGCCCCTTTGTATAACCACAAAACATCTGTTCTCTTTAGAATTTCCTCCAACTGCTTGAATACATCTGTTCTTTCCTTTGGGGTAAAATTGTCAACAGTTACACAACTCACCAATGGCAGAGTCTGGTCTTAGCAAGAGGGGTACAATTCAACGCTGAAAAGCCAACTTATATAGAAAAATATACACAGCCAAGAGATTGGCGTTGAAAATAGAAGAGGTCAACTTAGTCCAACTTGTGTTATTTCAGCCTTCAAATAAAATCTATTTTTGTCTTATGCTTTGCATGAAAGCTCTTTGGCATTGAAAATGGATGGTGGGCCCAAGCTGCATGATGCTACGCCAATCTCCAACTATAGAATTCCTCTTGAGCTGTTGGAACGTTTAAAAGCTTTCTTTTGCATGAAATCAACTTAAATGCCAAATTAAGAATTACGTTTGAACCGCCGGAATGTTTCGAGCTTTCGAAACAAGCGAGAGTGCGTGCATGGAATAGCTTGTAATTTGAAATGTTCAATGCTTTGCCTGTTCATCATGTAAGACGACTCTATTTTCAGAACTGAAGTGTGCTTGCTTTCTTAAACGCATTTACTTCGTTGGAGTCACTTCACGTTAGTTGTGCATGATCTTTGTTTATCTTGCCTTTGTCTTTATTCTGCGTTTGTTTTATTCGCTGTTCATGCTTATGTCCATGTTTAGTTCTGCTTTAATCTTTGCTCATGCATCTATTTTTGCATTTGTCTTTCTTCTTGTTCAGTTCTGGGTCAGGCCTGTTTGTGCTTACGTCTCTGTTCATGATATTTATCATTCTCAGTTCACTTCGTGTTTTCTCTGGCTTTTCCTGTGTTCTGCTTTAATTTGGGATTTGGGCTTTATTTAGGTTTTCGTCCTTCGAACAAAATGTCCGAAGGACTCTCTGTCTTTTCTCTTTCTTTGTCTCTTTGCTTATGCCCTTGTCTTTTCTATTGGGCTTTTGAGACTGTCCTTATTCCTTCGGACTTTTTGTCCGAAGGAATTCGTTTCCTTGCCAATTTCCCCAAATTTATTCCTTTAGGCTCCTTACATCTTGCCTTTGATGTTCTTCGTACTTTTGCTGACCTCAAATTCGTGCGGATTTCCTGTTTGACAATTATTTCGAAGGATCCTTCTTTGGATTGGCTTTTCTTATTTTCCCCAGGTTTGTTAACATCCCAAATTTCTTCAGACTTTTTTGTCTGAAGGAATTCTTCTCCTTTGGATAACTTTGCTTTTGTCCTTTGTTTATGTCTCTGCCCTCTGCAAGGGCTTTTGTCTTATGTTAATGCCCTTCGGAACTTTTGAAAAGTGCCCTCTGCAAGGGTAGGTGTCCTTCGGAACTTGTTAAAGGGTCTTTCGGAATTTGTGAAAGGTCTTCTTCGTGCTTGAAGTGTCCCCCGCAAGGGCACATACCCTTTGGGGAAATTGTAAATGTCCCTACGCGACACCCAGATGTCTTCGGCAAGGGCTTCTGTCTTCTAGGAGTGCCCTTCGGAAAAATTGAAAAGGTCCACTTCACCGACCAAGTGTCCTCCGCAAGGACATGGCTGCCTTCAAAAGTGGCTTTTTTGAAGAATTGAAGGGCACCCAGGCATTTTGTAGGGCACCTGGGCTTTCTGTAAGGAACCCGAGCTTTTTGTGTCCTTATTCCTTCGGACTTTTGTCTTGACTTAAAAAACCGGTCTTCTCAACTGTGCTCTTCTCCTTTCCTTCGGACAAAAAACCCGAAGAAAAAAGCCTTGAACGACTGCCACTTAGTCATTTTTTTGAACTTTTTGTCAGTCCTCTGAGAGCTCTCTTTGGGACAAAATGTCCGAAGAAATAGTCCACCTCTTATACCCGAAAAATTCCTTGGGAAGACAAAACAAATAAACTTACAGCTTGAATATCTTGGCTGTATTTGCACATTTGGCTGTAATCAAGCACTCCTTGGAAACCTCTGCATGACTAAACTTCACCTGGCTGTAGATGGCCACTTGGGTGGCTTTAAATGCTCATTTAAGGACCCCAAAACTGAATCACAATATAAACTTGGCACCATAGCAAAGCTCCGAAGTGTAGGGGTGACAGTTTGCCCTGTGGGGGCAAAATTGTCAACAGTCATATCATACATTTTACCAGATTTGTGCTGGGGCTTCACCTGCCTCACAAGAGTGATTAAATTTAAAGCCAATTGAGGAGTATTCCTGCCTGAACCAAAGTTATTGTCTGACAATTGATGAAGTTGATGATGCCCAGAGGTTTAAGATTCCGCTTGAAGCTTTGGATGTTGTCAAGATCAGTAAAGATGATCCACAAAATGTGTTTTATGATGCTTGCAGCAGTATTATGGCTCAGAAATGTCAAATTTTCTGTGATTGATAATGAACATCACGTGAACGTTGAGAATGATGGAGTAAGAACTGTTGCAACGTTGCTAGGTTGCAATATGTTAGAGCTTATGACAGCATTATCTACCCACAAGATTCGTGTTGGAAACGAGAACATTGAGCAAAAGCTTAATCTCTCTCTCTCGGTAGATACACGAGATGCATTAGCTAAGGCGATCTATGCAAGTTTGCTTGGTTGGCCGGTAGAGCATATTAACAAGTCTCTAGAAGTAGGCAAACGCCGTACAGGCAGATCCGTTAGTATCTTGGACATCTATGACTTCGAATCTTTCAAAAGGAATAGTTTTGAACAGGGCTGCATAGACTATGTGTTGACGCAGGTGGATTTCACCCTTGACAGGAGGCCGAGCTCCTGCCTTCCATGCGCAACAATGGAAACTCACCTCTTGCCTGTGGGTCTGGCAAAACTGGGGGGAGAGTCTCTAGATAAGGGCTAGCTCCCTTTTATGCATCTGAGTTATTCCAGTAAGTTGCTAATACATATACATACATACATACATACATACATACATACATATATATAATGGGGGGGTGAAAAGGGAGAAGGATTACTGAAAAATAGAACCTAATCTAAGAGGGTGATGCACCAAACAAGTTTGATCTACTCACACTCACACTCTGAACTATAAGAACACATATATACACTTAAACTGGTAAAAGGACCAGACTGCAGGGAGCTTGACAGAGGGGCTTTAATGGAAACACACAGAAAAAGGACTTACCATAGGCACTGTAGGGAAAGCACACTGTCTAGCATCCTCTTTCTACGTCTGTGCTCCAGGTACGGCTCTTCTTGTCACTTGCAGAAATGACGCTTTGTATATACCAGGTGCATTGGTGTCAACCCTGTGAAAGCAATGACTGAACACAAGACTAACACTCAGACACACTCAGAGATATATCCGACTAGAATAGAGGTAAAAATGCGTATTCTATTGATTCTAGGTGAAAATTACCAGGGCTTCGCCTTACAATATGAGAGATAACTTTCTCAAATGAGAAGTTACAATATATATAGAGGAAGAAAGAGGCCTTTTGGCGCCCTTTTACAAGTGGCCCATGTGCGTTCCCAGCATTGGGAAGAGGAAGCCGCTTGATAGATAATGCTATGTTGGCTTCTGTTTTGACTTTAGGCTTTTAAGATATATTGAATGTCATATGTGAAATTATGGGCCGCACCGTTTCTCTGTAAACAAGACCGCTCCTTCAAGGCACTCACACAGTTTGTCTGCCAATTAATGCAAAGTGAAGAAAATGGGTCACGCCGTTCACTGTTGGCGTTCCTTGATGACCACTTGGTAGGCACTATTCCAACCGCTGGAGTAACTCCTTGAGTCGACGCCTTCCTTTGCCACTTGGACTGTTTTGTCCGTTTCTGCACCTGGGTCCTTTGTCTCTTCCTGGCTTTGTCTTTTGCTGGCATTGTCTTTTGCTGGCTTTTGGCCCTCAGGGGCTATCTTCCCAGCTTGGCTGGCTCCTTGGGCTCTTCTTTCAACGGTTCTTCCTTTTGGTCTTAAGGCCTTTGAATGTATTCGGGTCTGCGCTCAAGCTTTTAAAGATCAAACGGCTATTTCCTTGTTGTAAATTGACGTTCGCGGCCCTGTCACCGTTTGAAAGCCAACGGCTAGTTTATTGTGCTTAATTTTGATGGCTTCGGGCCCGTCACCTTCCTTGGCAATTCTTTCGGCTTTTTTCCTTTGCTTCGGCCTTGGAGAAGTGTCCCTTTATTCTTGGCCGAGAGTCCCCTGCAAGGGTACCTGCCCTTCGAGGTCCTTCAGGCTCCTTTTGATAGTCACATCCTTCGGATAAAATGTCCGAAGGATTTCTTCCTTTGTTTTTTCGCTTATTTCCCTTCGGACATTTTCTCCAAAGGATTTCTTCCTTTGTTTTTTCGCTTATTTTCTCTGGGTCTTTTCTCTTTGGTTGGGCTTTTGTTTCGGCCATTTTTCCCGCGGACAAAATATCTGCAAGAATTGTCTCGATCACTTCCTTTCCTTCAGAATTCTTCTTTGGGTTTTTTCCCGCAGATTTTCCCGAATTTCTTTGGACTTTTTGTTCGAAGGAATTCCTTCGGACAAAAGTCCGAAAGAAATCATTTCTTGCCTTTGCCTTGTTTATTTTGCGGGATTTTCTTCCGAAGGATTTCTTCGAACAAAATGTCCGAAGGAATTCTTTAGGACATTTTGTCCTAAGAAATTCTCATCCTTTGCCTTAAACAAATTTCCGAAGAAAACTTACACTTTCGGCCTTGTTCACTTTTTGATCTTTTTTCAAGTGTTCCCTGCCCTCTGCAAGGGTACTTGGGTCCGAAACTGCCCTCCACAAGGGCACTTGTCCTTTGGGAGACTCTCTTGAACTTTTTGATTGAACCGTTCCTTTGAACCAATCCGTTGAACCGAACGTTGAACCAACACTTTGAACCATTTGATTGAACCCAACCGACTGAACCAAGCTTGAACCAACTCTTTGAATTGAATGACTGAACCAAATGATTGAACCAACTGAACTGAACCAACTCATTAAACCAATAATGGTTCAAAGTTCAAGTTCGAAATTCTTGGAAAGATCATGCCATTGGACCGCGACGTCGAACCACTGAACTTGTTCCTCCTTTTGCCGAAAGACTTGCCTACAGAGTCCGTAGAACCAAGCCTGCAGAGTCCATAGAAACAAGTCTGATAGTTCATAGAAACAAGACTTGTGCAAAATCAAAAAATGAACTGGCTCAGAACAAGGGAAGGAGACCGATTTTGGCCTGCTGGACCAAAATGGTCAACAAATTGGTGACTCCCAAGGGAAGCATGCGTGTTATGCTTAGAAGCCAGTTGCCTTAGAGTCCATTGGGCACGGAGTCGAGATGCAGCTTTGAAAGAGTTAGCCGCCGCCTTGAGATATCCAAGAATCAATCATGAAGCTTTTACCCCAAACACAAAGGAAAACACACACAAGGCTAAAAACACTACCTGTGCAAACAACACTTACGGAAAACAGAGAAAAAAAATTGAAAGCAAACTACTATATACAGCTAACCAGGTATATTTGCCTCCCTCCTGGATCAAAGGGAAAACTTCTTAAGTCTCCTTCATGGCAAGGAAACTTATGGTGCCATACAAGTGGCTGAATGGAATGGAGATTTGGTGACCTGCTCTTCTTGCTTGCCACCTTGATTGGGTTGCATCCGAGTGGATCAGAGTCAAACATGCTCCCAACATATATGTACTCTTTTGTTCTTGGAAGCTTGTCGAATGCTGGTTCTTCATGCTGGCGTGTTTTACCAATAAACCGTTGGCTATTGGCTCATCACTATAAGCTCTTTGATATGCTTAGCTCCTTTGACATGCATCATGGTTTGACCCGTTCCCTTCTGCTTTATTGAAGACCCTGTCAAACTCACCTTCTACTCCTTCATGGCTTTCTTGAAGAAGGGTGACTGTTGTGATGTCTGAAATGGAATCACGGACTGATTGCTCATCCCACAGAACATCACCTTTTTGTTCAAGGCTCTCTTCTTCAAAGCTGTTCTCAAGATAGACAGGCTTCTCCTTTTTCTGCTCAAGGATCAGAGTCTCTAGTTGTCCAAAGACATCCACCTGATCCTCCTCCAACTTACACTCTATGGCGTGGTCATCCTCCTCATCAAAGCAACAAGGAAGTTCATCAAACAAGGGAGGAGGGAGCTCACCATGCTTACGTTCCTCTTCATAGTGCTAGAACATCCGCATGTATGCATGACCTGTGTCTTCTCCATTGTTGATGATGTCTTCAAAAGGAGCATCCATGAGGATTCCTTCCGAAAGCTTCTTGATCAGCTGCAAATTGGATCCTCTCTTCTTCACTTGCCTTTTTCAAAACAGGTTCCTCCTTGATGACTTCGAAAATATCATCTTCAGATTCACCAACCTCTTGAAAGGATAAATCTGAAAGCTTGCAGCGCTTTTGCATACTTATTTGAGCCCCAATGCTGCCTTCTCCACCTTTAGTCAGCTCATAGCCTCCTTGAAGAGGAGTGCAGCCTGCCCCAATGACTTCAAACGAATCATTCAAAACATGAACAAGAGATTGTCCGTGCTCCTCCATGACATCTATGGTGATCTCCTCATCTGTACTCATGGGGTCTCCTTGATCAGTCATGAACTGAGTATACTTTCTTTACTTGCCCCTTTCAAAACAAGTTCCTTTTTGAGAAGGGGTGAAGTGGAAGGCTGACGGACGAACTCATGTGGAAGAAGAGGCAGTCCTTGAGCTAGAATCGAATGATTCTCCTCCTTCCATTTGGCCAGCACTTCATCTATATCAGATGTGGCTTGATAACTCTCTTGGAGGGGTGTAGATGGGGTGTGTTCAAATGTAGGATCTTCTGCTTGATTTGAACCGTCCATCACACTTTGGCTGAGGAACCTCATTCTAGATTTCAATTCTGCAATTTTCTTGGCTATATTCTCTTGGAAGAGCCTTTCTTGGAGGTCACAAGCATCATCATGATGAGTAGGAGCAGCTTTGTCTTTTTCAAAGTTTTGAGCAAAAACTTGCTTTTCCTCCTTGCCCCATGATTCCACTGTTTGCTTCCAACTCATGACCTTGGGATTGGGACTTTCTCCTTGTGAACAGGCAGCAACCTTATCCTCTTCAAGGTCCTGAGCTGGTTCATGATATTCCCTCTTCTAACTTGGAATCTTGACATCATGTTGAGAGACCTGAGGAAGTTGAGGAAGACTAGGAAGGGTCTGCTCATGCACAGGAAGAAATTCCTGAAGAGAGATGTGTTGGTTCATGGTATTTCCTTCAAAGGAGGATTCACAATCTAAGGAATTGAGAAGGTTCATCTCCATGGGGGGTTGCTCTAGTTCCCTTTGATGCTGAAAAGCTAGGTGCAAGGGATTAAGAGTATGATTGATTAATGCATCAGATGAGCTCGAGTGAGCAAGTGCTATCTGGTAGAAAGGATTTGGTGCACAAGAGGGGGCTTTCTTTAGAATAGGAGGGGGCACACAAGGCTGACTACCTTGAATGAATGGACTCTTCCATTTTCTACCTCCTCCTCCATGGATTGCAAGGCCTGAGCTTGCCTAAACAAACACTCCTTGTACATAAGCTCTTGCTGATATCTATACTGCTCATCCAATTTGTCTATCTCCATCACTTGCTTCTCAAACTCAGCGTTACTTCCCTTATTGTTGAAGGGCAACTAGGAGAGCTGCTTGAGGTGATTCCATGAACAACCTGAGCTTGATCATAGTTAAATGAAGGAATAAAAGGCCCATTATGTTGAGTAGTGGGATTATACATACAAAAAATGTGATTTCTTGATGGCACCAGAACTGCTTAACCAGATGATTCAACTCGGAGTCGCCATTGGTGTTGACGAAAAAGCCTCCAAAGGCTGGTTGGTTGAAGGACACACCAAAATTCAACTCTTTGGACAACACTTGTCTCACAATCGCCTGATTAAAGGTCAGATGCTGTATTAATGGTTCGTTCTGTTGTAACAGGACCAGCACCAATCTTGGAAATTTTTTGAGTGTTAAAACGTGGTCCCACTGAGCGTGCCAAAAACTGTTGACGTAGGTGGATTGCACCCTTGACAGGAGGCCGAGCTCCTGCTTTCCACGCGCAACAATGCAAACTCCCCTCTTGCCTGTGGGTCTGCCAAAACTGAGGGGAGAGTCTCTAGATAAGGGCTAGCTCCCTTTGATGCATCTGAGTTATTCCAGTAAGTTGCTAATATATATATATATATATATATATATATATAATGGGGGGTGAAAACGGAGAAGGATTACTGAAAAACAAAACCTAATCTAAGAGGGTGATGCACCAAACAAGTTTGATCTACTCACACTCACATTTTGAACCATAAGAACACATATATACACTTCAACTGGTAAAAAGACTAGACTACAGGGAGCTTGACAGAGAGGTTTTAATGGAAACACATAGAAAAAAGACTTACCATAGGTGCTGTAGGGAAAACACACTGTCTAGTAACCTCCTTCTGCCTCTGTGCTCTAGGTACGGCTCTTCTTGTCACCTACAGAAATGGCGCTTTGTATATACCAGGTGCATTGGTGTCAACTCTATGAAAGCATTAAGAAGCAATGACTGAACACAAGACTAACACTCAGATGCACTCAGAGATATATCCGACCAGAATAGAGGTAAAAATGCGTATTCTATTGATTCCAGGTGAAAATTGCTAGGGCTTCGCTTTACAATATGAGAGATAGCTTTCTCAAATGAGAAGTTACAATATATATAGAGGAAGAAAGAGGCCTTTTGGCGCCCTTTTACAAGTGGCCCATGTGCATTCCCAGCATTGGGAAGATGAAGCCGCTTGATAGATAATGTTGTGTCGGCTCCTGTTTTGACTTTAGGTGTTTAAGATATATTAAACGTCATATGTGAAATTATGGGCCACGTCGTTTGTCTGTAAACAAGACCGCTCCTTCAAGGCACTCACATGGTTTGTCTGCCAATTAATGCAAAGTGAAGAAAACGGGTCGCGCCGTTCACTGTTGGCATTCCTTGATGACCACTTGGCAGGCACTATTCCAACCGCTGGAGTAACTCCTTGAGTCGATGCCTTCCTTTGCCACTTGGATTGTTTTGTCCATTTCTGCATCTGGCTTCTTTGTCTCTACCTGGCTTTGTCTTTTGCTGGCATTTGGCCCTCGGAGGCTATCTTCCCAACTTTGCTGGCTCCTTGGGCTTTTCTTTCAGCGGTTCTTCCTTTTAGCCTTAAGGCCTTTGAATGTATTTGGGTCTGTGCTCAAGCTTTTAAAGATCAAACGGCTATTTCCTTGCTGTAAAATTGATGTTCGCGGGCCCGTCATCGTTTGAAAGCCAATGGCTAGTTTATTGTGCTTAATTTTGATGGCTTCGGGCCTGTCACCTTCCTTGGCAATTCCATCAACTTTTTTCCTCTGCTTCGGCCTTGGAGAAGTGTCCCTTTATTCTTCGCTGAGAGTCCCCCGCAAGGGTACCTGCCCTTCGTGGTCCTTCGGGTCCTTTTGATAGTCACATCCTTCGGACATTTTGTCCGAAGGATTTCTTCCTTTGTTTTTTCGCTTATTTCCTCGGGTCTTTTCTCTTCGGTCGGGCTTTTGTTTCGGCCATTTTTCTCGCGGACAAAATGTCCGCAAGAATTGTCTCGATCACTTCCTTTCCTTTGGAATTCTTCTTCTGGTTTTTTCCCGCAGCTTTTCCCGAATTTCTTCGGACTTATTGTCCGAAGGAATTCCTTCGGACAAAAGTTTGAAAGAAATCATTTCTTGCCTTTGCCTTGTTTATTTCGCGGGATTTTCTTCCGAAGGATTTCTTCGGACAAAATGTCCGAAGGAATTCCTTCGGACATTTTGTTCGAAGAAATTCTCGTCCTTTGCCTCAAACAAATTTCCAAAGAAAACTTACTGTTAACAAACCTTCCACAAGTTAGATTTTCTCTTGCTATTTGGAAAGTTCTCGTCTCTAGCCAAGGAAGGAAGAATACATGGTTTTCCTTGACCAAAATAGGCCATTTCTACGGACTCTGCACTATTTCTACGGACTCTCCCAACACTTAGGCAACAAAAAGGTCTTTGCAACTTTTCTGAAAGGCAATTTTTAGAGGTCAAACAACCCTTGCAGAGGGCAGAAAAGACAGAAAGAGCCGATGACGAAGTCCAAAGAAATTCGGAAAAGTTGAAAAAGGCAAGGAAAAGTCCATTTCAAGAATTATGAAGGGCACCTACCCTTTGGAAGGGTCACTTTCAATATTCCCGAAGGGCACGTACCCTTCGGGAAGGCACAAGATCAAATTCAAGGACCTTTACAAAAAGCCCGGGTGCCCTCCAATTTTTTCGAAGGACACGGGCGGAGGACACTTGGTCGATTGTCGAGGGCACTTGGTCGGCAGAAGGGCACGTTTGAAATCTCGAAGGGCACATTTCAGAAGAAAAGGCAAGGTAAGGAATTCTTCGGACTTTTTGTCCAAAGGAATTCGGAAATATATATACAGAGAAGACCAAGGACATTTCAAAGAGCAAAGACAAAACAATTGGAATTCTTTCGGACTTTTTGTCCGAAGGACTTCCTTTGGACAAAAAGTCCGAAGAAATTGGGGAGGCTTGCAAGCTAAGGCAAGAGAGAAAATGAATTCTTTTGGACTTTTTGTCCGAAGGTTTTGTCCGCAAGAATTATCTTGGTCCCTAGCCTTCGGAATTCCTTCGGTTTATTTTCCTTGGGCTATTTCTCCGAATTCCTTCGGACAAAAAGTCTAAAGGAATTAATCCTTCTTTTGATTCTGTCTTTGCCTTAGTCTCGTTTTTCTTCGAACTTATGTCTTCTTTGAATTTCTTCGGACTTTTTGTCTGAAGGAATTCTTGCGGACTTTTTGTCTGCGGGAAAGCAAAAAGACAAAGTCCAAAGGAATAAAGCTTCTGATGATGTCCCGCAAGCCATCAAATTAAAGCCGTTGGAAGTAACCATTGGAACCAAAGAGACGAGAAATCCGAAATAAAGGCTTTCAGCCTTGTTTGAAAATCATCCAATCTCTCTTGGTTAGACCAAACTCTGCCATTGGTGAGTTGTGTAACCTCTTCGATCAATAAGGACTGTACTATTAGATTTCAAGCGTTGGCATAGTGTGTATTTCTTCAGCAATCTGCACAAGTGGTAGAGTTTTCTCCCTTCCCAAATTCTGTTTCATACCTAGTGCTATATTATCCTTGTGCAGGTCATGTTAAAGTGTTCTTTATTGCCTTTTGTTGAAACTTTATGTGGATGTTAGGTGGCCGCAAAGTATCTTTTATCAGACCTCTTTCCATCGTTTTCCCTCAGGTTTTAGTTATTAGATCGAACCTCTGCATGAAATACTTATGCATAAGTGATTAATTGAAGTCTAAGGTCTTCCTTTTCCCTTGTTCGTTCAGTGTTCAAGGTTCCAAATTGAGAGGATCAAAATTCTGTAGGTAGGATTTCTCCTTTAAGTTTCCATTCTTCCTTTTCCACAGTAGTCCGTAGCATAGAGTAGAGGTCCTAATTGATACATCATACAAGAACCAATCTTCTCTGGAGGTTCTTCTCACTATTGAGGCACCCACCCTCGTGAGAAGATCCCATTGTTTCAGTCGGATAGAGAACTGGACGTTTCGTGCACGTCTTTGAATTAGGGTGCAGCTCCAGGTTGACAACAGTTTTTGGCACGCCTGGTGGGACACATTTTTCCTGGTTTTAATGAAATTGTATTTGTAGTAGTGATCTTCAAAATATTCGGTGACTCCAAGCTCAAGCAATTGCTTCTAATAGTTCAGGGCAGCTTCCATGGAAGTCTATTTTTATTGAATTATCGTGAATGAATTTTGATGGTTGTGTATGGAGATAATTCCTATGCTATGTTTCCTTATTAGCCTAATGATGGATCATACCAGCCAGGGCATGATACCTATGAGCCTCTTTATGAGTCTAATCAGCCTTATCAAGAGTACTATCAAAGCTATGTTGATCCTCATCAAGTTTTTCATAATCAGCCTTATCAAGAGCATGAATCTTACCTTCCTGGTAAGCCATATCAGTCTCAGGATCAGATTTCATCTTTCCCATATGACTATGATATTGCATATGAGCAGTATTGCCTTCAAAAAAAAATGAATGAAATAGAGCTTAGAATACTGGCTTATGCAAGAAAGGTTTGTTCTAACTCTCAGTATGAGGAAGTGAATGGTCTATTTCGAAATGTGTCCAATGATCCAGAAGAGATAAATGGACTATGTATTTTTGTATTGGAAAAGATAGAGCCTTGGGAAAGGCAAAAAATCGAGTTAAACCAATTGTCTACAAAAGGCTATGGTGCTTCTTATTCTCATGAAGCTCTTAACCATCCCCAGTACGCACCAAGGGAGCTTCCCAATTGGAGTCAAAAGCCTATTCAAGAGCCTATTCAAGTGACTATTCATGAGACTAGACCTTCCTATAGTCCCATTACCTTACCAATCATCCCTCAAGCTCAGGTTGTCTAGGAAGACGAGCATGTTTCAAACTTTGATGAGGTAATGGCCAAATGGAAGGAACACAATACAGAGGTCTTTAAGAATTTCTCTTTCCCTCCCCTCCAAAACTCCCTAGATAATTCCATTGCCCTCAAGATTCCAAGATCCAATCATGATCGACCTCCCATGCTACATATTCTCAAACAAATGAATTTTATCACCCTCTCGCCATCCCCCTTACTCAGGAGGATCTTGTTCTTTGGAGGATTGAGAAAGAGGTTGCATCTACAGGACAAGTTCTTGTAGAGTGTGAAGAAGATGCTTCAGGTGTGTTTAAGGAAGAATTTCCTATTAATACTTCTCTTGAGGTTGTAATTGAGCATCCAGTTATAGCTGAGAGTGGGAAGACTAATCTTGATATAGAGGAACTTCAAGAGGAGCTGATACAGATTGAAGTCATACATAAGTTATAGGTATCTCCTATTGAGAAGGATCCAAATAGCATTATAGTTGATTCAGTTCAAATAGATCAAAATGAGGTACATAAAGATAATTGGCTACTGCACCTTGAATCTCCACAAGAGATTGAAGAGCTGGATGAACTCGCAGCAACCAATAAGAAGGATATGGTCGCCAAAAAACCATGCATAAATGAGGTATCACTTGACATCGTGGTGGATGACAAGCAATCTGAAAACGATCAGGAAATACTTGGTAAGTTCGTCTTTGTTGGTGACTGGTATGATGTTGATGACTCATTCAAGAAGATGCTAATACAGTTCATAGACAAGGAAAATGCCTCATCTAAGGTTATGACTAATAAACATCTTGCTTTGCAAATTGTACCATCTCTTGGAAGGAGCGAGTTCAAGAATTTCCCATTTGATCCAGGCGGATCATGCCTTATCATGGTTAGCTAGGTTATTTAAGTTGTTTTTACTTTCCTTTAAGTGCTGTTCAAGCACAGTAGTTTGTTCCAATAAGTGCTTGTTTGCACATTTGCTTTTAGTTAGTTTTCTGCTTTCGTATTTTTTCTTTCTTATTTTGAAGAGGTTATGACAACCATGATTAGAGCAGTTTTTTAATCAGAAATCAAGTACACCATTTGGGAATTCGAATAATGTCTTTACATGGTCTGAGTTCTTAAGCATACCAGGCATGCTTTCCAGTTGAGTCGCCAGAATGTTAACAAACCTTCCACAAGTCAGATTTTCTCTTGCTACTTGGAAAGTTCTCGTCTCTAGCCGAGGAAGGAAGAATACATGGTTTTCCTTGACCAAAATAGGCCATTTCTATGGATTCTGTAGGTTTCTAAGGACTCTGCAAGTCATTTCTACGGACTTTGCAGGCCATTTCTACGGACTCTGCAGGGTTTCTACGGACTCTCCCAACACTTAGGCAACAAAAGGGCCTTTGCAACTTTTCCGAAAGGCAAAATTTAGAGGTCAAACAACCCTTGCGGAGGGCAGAAAAGACAAAAAGAGCCGATGACGAAGTCCGAAGAAATTTGGAAAAGTTGCAAAAGGCAAGGAAAAGTCCATTTCAAGAATTCCAAAGGCACCTACCCTTCGGAAGGGTCACTTTCAATATTCTCGAAGGGCACCTACCCTTCGGAAAGGCACAAGACCAAATTCAAGGACCTTTACAAAAAGCCCGGGTGCCCTCCAATTTTTCCAAAGGACACGGGCGGAGGACACTTGGTTGCGGAGGGCACTTGGTTTGGAAGGGCACGTTTGAAATCCCGAAGGGCACATTTCGGAAGAAAAGGCAAGGTAAGGAATCCTTCGGACAAAAAGTCCGAAGGAATTCGGAAATATATATACAGAGAAGACCAAGGACATTTCAAAGAGCAAAGACAAAGTCCGAAGAAAACAGGAAAAAGCTAAGGCAAGAGAGAAAATGAATTCTTTCGGACTTTTTGTCCGAAGGAAAAAGTCCGAAGGAATTCCTTCGGACAAAAAGTCTGAAGGAATTAATCCTTCTTTTGATTCTGTCTTTGCCTTAGTCTCATTTTTCTTCGGACTTATGTCTTCCTTCTTTTGATTCTGTCTTTGCTTTAGTCTCATTTTTCTTCGGACTTATGTCTTCTCTGAATTTCTTTGGACTTTTTGTCCGAAGGAATTTGGAGAAATAGCTCGAGGAAAATAAATCCGATGAAAAAACCCGAAGGAATTCCGAAGGCCAGGGACCAAGATAATTCTTGCAGACTTTTTGTCCGCGGAAAAGATGTGAAGGAAAGAAAGCCGCGGGAAAGCAAAAAGACAAAGTCTGAAGGAATAAAGCTTCCGGTGACGTCCCGCAAGCCGTCAAATTAAAGCCGCAGGAAGTAACCGTTGGAACCAAAGAGACAAGAAATCTGAAATAAATGGAGGCTGACTGCGCAAAAGAGATTAAAAAATAGATAATCTGACGAAAGAGTTGAATACGGAATCTTGCCAGAAATAGACACGACCAAGATAGAACAGAATACATGCAAACAGGAGCTATTTTTGAACATCGGAGCTATTTTCGAATAATCGGTCAAAGCTTCAGTTGACTGATTATTAAAGTCTTGTTTGCCTCCATTCAACACATGCATCTGAAAGTCTAATCCAGCTTCAGCAAGAGTTCCAAATTCGAACGATAAGTTGACTATTCCAAAGTTAGAGTTGACTAATTGATTAAACGCCGCATTCACTGAAAGCTTTCCATGCGAAGGAAAATGATCTCTTCGTCTAACTCAACTTAAATAACGGTTAACTTAGTTTCAAACGCTACAACTCGGCAATCTAGCAACTCACATGGAGTTCTAAATTTGACATTTACGTGGATTTCCATGCAAAAAGAGGTGGGCAGTTCATAACAAAGATAAGTTCACTTCATCAAGCGAGGAAGCTTCATGCAAGGACAAAAGGAAAAATATATTTTATTGAAAGGCCAAGTAAAGCCTTGAGTTAACCAAAGTGAATCTTTCTCTTCAAGTTTCTACGCCAATCTTTGGCCTCTTGTAATTTTTTATATAAAGGCTTTCAGCCTTGTTTAAAAATCATCCAATCTCTCTTGGTTAGACCAGACTCTGCCATTGGTGAGTTGTGTAACCTCTTCGATCAATAAGGACTGTACTTTCAGATTTCAAGTGTTGGCATAATGTATACTTCTTCAGCAATTTACACAAGTGGTAGAGTTCTCTCCCTTCCCAAATTCTGTTTCATACCTAGTTGCTATATTATCCTTGTGCAGGTCATGTTAAAGTGTTCTTTATTGTCTTTTGCTAAAACTTTAAGTGGATGTTAGGTGGCCGCAAAGTGTCTTTTATCATACCTCTCTCCATCGTTTTCCCTCAGGTTTTAATTATTAGATCGAACCTCTGCATGAAATACTTATGCATAAGTGATTAATTGAAGTCTAAGGTCTTCCTTCTCCCTTGTTCGTTCAGTGTTCAAGGTTCCAAATTGAGAGGATCAAAATTTTGGTGTATCACCCCCTTTAGGTAGGATTTCTCCTTTAAGTTTCCATTCTCCCTTTTCCACGGTAGTCCGCAGCGTAGAGTAGAGGTCCTAATTGATACATCATATAGGAACCAGCCTTCTCCGGAGGTTCTTCTCACTATTGAGGCACCCACCCTCGTGAGAAGATCCCATTGTTTCAGCCAGATAGAGGACTGGCCGTTTCGTGCACGTCTTCGAATCAGGGCGCAGTTTCAGGTTGACAACACTTACCCTTTCGGCCTTGTTCACTTTTTGATCTTTTTTCAAGTGTTCCCAGCCCTCCGCAAGGGCACTTGGGTCTGGAACTGCCCTCCGCAAGGGCACTCGTCCTTCGGGAGACTCTCTTGAACTTTTTGATTGAACTGTTCTTTTGAACCAACCCATTGAACCGAATGTTGAACCATTTGATTGAACCAAGCCGACTGAACCAAGTTGTTGAACCAAGCTTGAACCAACTCTTTGAACTAAATGACTGAACCAAATGATTGGACCATCTGATTGAACCAACTAAACTGAATCAACTCATTGAACCAATAATGGTTCAAAGTTCAAGTTCGAAATTCTTGGAAAGATCATGCTGTTGGACCCCGACGTCGAACCACTGAACTGGTTCCTCCTTTTGCCGAAAGACTTGCCTATAGAGTCCATAGAACCAAGCCTGCAGAGTCCGTAGAAACAAGCCTGCAGAGTCCGTAGAAACAACCCTGTAGACTCTGTAGAAACAAGACTTGTGCAAAATCAAAAAATGAACTAGCTCAGAATAACAGGGGAAGGAGACCGATTTTGGTCTGCTGGACCAAAATTGTCAACACTATGCAAATGGGAGACTTCAGCAACATTTTAATCGCTATTTATTTAAGCTAAACAAGAGGAATATAGCCTAGATGGCATTGACTGGACAAGAGTGGACTTTGAAGACAATCAGCAGCGTTTAGATCTAATTGAAAGGAGACCATTAGGTTTACTCTCCTTGTTGGATAAGGAGTTATGTGTTGGCTATTTACATGACTGTGGTATCGCTGACCTAAAGGAGTTGCCAAAATGAAATTGGTTTGATTCCAATGGTTGTAGTGAAATTCACAAAGAACTGCAAATACACGTAGCCAATGGATCGATAAGCTTGCCAAGTTACATATCGGAATCAATAATGATGAAGGTTCAGAATGATGTCGGTCAAGGTTTGCAGGATGACATAAAATGGCAAATTTTGCATGGGAAAACAAAAGATCTTGATAGTAAGGACTTGCTTTCAGAAGCTGAAGTTATATTCCATGACCGCTTTGAGTCTATAGTTGACCCTAGTATGGGGCGAGATTTGATTCCTTTGATGCTTTACAACAAAAGTATGAGAGATCATAATTTTGGAGGAATGTATTCAGCAGTTTTGACATTAAAACTCAGAAGTTGTTTTAACTGTTGTTTTCTGTGTTTTTGGACGAAAGATTGCAGAGTTGCCTCTGGTTGCAACAAGGGATAACAATCAAGGATGGCTATTTCCATTCACTGTTTTCATTAGCCGAGGAAATATTTTCCTCCCTGAATATAGAGCCCATTGTGCTGCCTGATATTGAAGAAGTGGAGTCTTTTTGGACACAAAAAATTGGATTTGTAAAAATGTCTAGAGAGCAGCTTGCTACTCCAGAACGACAGCACCAATAAATGTAAATGCAGGAAGATATAAAAATGAAGGAACTCGGTAAAATTCTCAGTTTGAAAGTAACTAAACACAGGTATTAAGTTTGCAATTTTTGCCTACAGCTCATCAGATTGATGAAATGTTGATTGACAAAGGCAATGAGACAAATGAGAATCTTTCAAATGCTGAATGGATGCAAAAGCTATCATGTCAAAAAGAAGAGATCACGATACTGAAGGGAACAATCTCTGGTTTTGCATGCCAACGTTATTTAACAGAAGTTGTAGAATTAATAGCTAAATCACAACATGATTTGACATCACTTTATGATGAAATGGGAGCCACAACTCATCAAGGGAAGCTGAAAAGTCTGAAATATAGTAATGACCGGTTCGAGAATGACAAAGGGAAAATAAATGGATCACACAGAGAAATGTGGAAGGCTTCAATGGAACTGCATGAACAGGGCTCAGCCAAGGTTATGTGGCCAAAGGAACACATTGCATCACATGAGGATTTCGGAAGATGGGGTTGCAAATTCCCTATGATGAATTGGGATCCAGGTATTATAGAGATAATCAGATTGGGTGAGTCAAAGTAGTTGAGCTTGCAATTGCTTGAGGGTAAGCAATTTTGAGTGGGGAGGATTGTAATGTCCTCATTTTGGGATTAGTGTTATATGAAGACCCTTAACCTATTTTGTGGTTTCTCGTAGGCTAAGGGGATGAGAAGGGAAATGCGGGTCTGTTAAGTTACTAACAAGTATTTTTCAATACTTTAAAGTAAAATTAATAGTATGACTAAGTGGACAAAAAGTAACGTCGGAAACTTATATTCTATTATTAAACTAAAGTAACTTTGGAGTTTGGGTGGGGAAAAGGTATAAAATAAGATGGAGAGGTTCATTTTTGATATGGAGGATCATTTATCAATCAATTCTTTTGATTTAAGCATGCTTGCTTGCACGTTCAGCCATTGAGGATGAAAACCTTCATTAGTTTTCTGATTTGGGGATGAAAACCCTCAAATTCTTCTTGGTGACTTCACTCGGGGGTCATAGTTGGGCAGAATATCATCATTTCCAGCATCTAGGGCACATTTGGAGGGTGGCACAGCAGTTTGGGAGCCTTTGGAGGCTGGCACAGAACTTACCATTTGAGGTGAAACACAGCTCAAGGAGGCCTTTTGGAGTGTAGCGACCTCCCTAGAGGGGTTAAAATTCAGTTGGAGAGCTGTTCGGTTCGTGAATTATTATGTTTCATCATTCATACACTCAGCTGTAATTTATTCTAATTTACAGGCCTGCAAATTATTCAAAAAATCCGATTTGATGTGTTAAATAAATTTATTGAATTTCCATATGTTTGTGAGGGTTTCTATGAGGTTTGAGGTTTATTTTCATGCCTAAGTAAATCTTTTCAGAATTATGCAATTTTGGCCATGGTTTCTACCTGTGTTGCAGGGATACGCCCCCCAGCCCCACGCCTCCTGTTCGGAGACGCCTCCGGCACGGGGACGTCCCGGGTACTCCCGGAGGCGTCCCGGAGGCGCCCGCCGGCGTGCCGGAAACGTCCGGCAAGCCGACGGGCGCCTCCGGGACGCCTCCGGGACGTTTCCGGCGCGTACCCGAGGGATTCCGGCAGAAAAATGGCGAATTGTTTTTAAAAAAAACCCTAGAAAATCCTTTAAAAAAAAACCCTAAAAACTAAGCAACCTTAAATGTAAATCCAGTCCGAACCCAACGTATAGAAATAAAATAAACATTTAAGTATATGGACATCTAGTTTCTTATACTTTAAGTTATATTTTATTTATATACTTTCAGGGTGTTTGAGAGGGGTTTCGGACTACTAGGAGCTATAATGCAAATTCTAGGTTTTGGAGGACCCTGTCATATTTCAGAGTTAGTCAGATTCCAGGGTTTCAGGGTTTCAAACTTAGCCATATTTCAGGGTTTCAAGATTTCAAGGAGACATCATAGGAGGTATGAAGGCTGCATGAAGGGATGTATGCGTGATAGAATAGTTTGAGAATATCTCTGGCAAAGTGCCACAAGCCGATCCCACCCCATTCCCTGTGCACCCCTTAAGGCATGCACTCGTGAGATTCAATGCACCGATGAGCCCTTGTGAGAGAAAGTGTCAGTAAATGATAAAGTTGAAAAATAATGGGAGTGGCATTCATGATTTTGTGGACAATCGAGATGATTTATTCTAGATTTGAATGTACATCTTGTCTTTGAAGTAATGAATGAATGAATATTATATATTTTTAAGTGTTTTATCATTTATAGACAAATATTTTCACACTATGTAGTTTCAAGTGTTTTACTAAAAAAATGAGTAATATATATATATATATATATATATATATATATACAGACGTACCCACGACGTATCCAAATCAAGGTTTTTGAAAAATGACGTACCCGCGTACTCGAGACGTCCCCGTATCCGTACCCGTACCCGTACCCAAACAACATAGGTTTCTACAAATTATAGAATTGTTTAATTTGGCCCTAAAAGGGATATTAAATGGAGGCCTGCTCATGCATTTGCTTCTTCTTTCTTTGATAGGAAAATATGTTTTTCTCAAGGCTGAGGACCAAATGGAGGCCCATCCCTGCATCCACTTATTCCTTTGCTTGGATATGGTCATGTACAACAACATTGTGATGAACATGATAAATGTAGTCACGATAATATGACGTGGATACTCAAGGGAAGCATATGGATCAACCAATAGAATATCATCAACTATCAACAAGTGATCAAAACTGTCCAATGAAGAAAAGAATAATTGTGGAAAATCATTGAAAACAAATGAAAGAACTTCTTTTGCTAGTTGTGAATAATCAAAAGTAGGCTGAAAATTATTTACTTCATCATACGTGGGTGAATCTTTGAAGAGAATCTCAAATAGATCGCTCTCATCCAAGTAAAATATATCCTCATACCATTCTCTGCAGTTATGCTCAAAATCAATCCATGCATCTATTTCCTTTTCATATTCTGCTACTATCCATAAATGAAGAGAAATTCTATGAAAAGCATCATTTACTCTATGCAAAGAACCATTAATGCCCTCAAGTATCTTATTCGATTCTATAATTGATGTATAACAAACTGATCGATTGCCATGAAAACTATTGTTTCAAAGATTTTTTCGACACCTTTCTACCATAAATCTGAAAATAAAATCATGTAGAAAAATTTATTTGAATTTTTCCTTTCAACTGTACAAAAAAAACCTGATTTGATCATCGGGGATACAAGATATGAATTTGTTTTTAGGGTCGCACCTAAAAAAGTCATCAAAAATAAGGTTCAAAGGGTCGACTTCAGATTGACATACCTCCCTTGATATTTCTCCAAATCTTCATTATGTCCACTTTTTAGAAAGCACTCGAAGTCGTCTTTCTATCCACAAAAACATTGTTTGAATTGGATACTTTTGTGAGGAGAACGACTTTATGCAAGGTAGGCATTTTTCTCTGAAAAAATATACAATATCTCCAAAAAACTTTCACACTTCCCCTTGAAAGAGCTCTGATAACAAATGTTGTGAACCTCACATAATATAAAAATACACTGAATAATATATAGAAAATTATAGATTGCCAACATGAGAAGTGTGGGCCAAACACCCTGATATGAATTATATTTAGAAATACCTGTAAGTTAGGGAAACACCATACAATATTCCTTATGGGTAAAGAATCACTCCACTTTTACAGGACTCTTAGAGGGGACAACTTCCTTATTAGAGCATACATTCCAATTAAAATATTTTTACTTGATATCATACACAATGATATTCGCTTCTTTATATAGACCATCTTACAATAATAGATGGATATATCATTAATCTCAATGTAGGCTGTTTCATTGCCTAATATTATAAATACCACAAGTTACACATATGACTCCATATAATACAACCACCAAGAGGATGTGTGTCACATGTTGGCATCTCCACCCATCAATATACATCATAATATCATCTCTCTAGGTACATTACATCATGTGGACTCTTTGATTTTTATGGCCGCTCCCTCGGTATTGCCAACATATATGCCTCAAGTGATATTGTTCAAAGGGCATCGTTTTGGCAGTGGGCTGCGGACACACTTCTAGATTCCAACTGGATTCTATGTGACAATTTCAATATGATTGAATTTAGAGAAAGCCAAGAGGGGTTTCTCCCAATGCGATGGTGCATTGGCAAAAGAGAGGCATGGTTTTATATGCACAACAAACTGGAATTGTCAGATCCTGACCACCACTAGCGGCTCCCCTCGATTGCCACTTGGTTTACTTGGTCTATCTGTAGTATCCCTTACACGGATTTCAACTCAAATTCACAATTTTTTTAATTTTTACTTTGTCGACATTTTGTCAAACTCTTTGCATATAATCCAATATGAAGTATTCTTGAATGCAAACACTTAGAACTGCTGCAATTATAATTCTAAGTCATAAATTAATCATAAAATCATGCCATTGTTCATAGAGTTCTCAATGACATTTCGTCAATCAGTTGGCAATATATGTAAATCATTCAACTTTCCACAGTAATAAAATCAGGGCAACTGCAACTCTTTTGGAACATGGACATTTTCATAAACACTTGGTATGCAAATAATGGGCACTTGAGCATTTAAACAAACAATTGGCTAAACATGTATTAAATCTGATTTGCATTCATCATTAAGCTAAAAACAATGATAAAATCAGTCTTTATTGTTGCATAGTCTATTAATGTTGATGGATTGATTTCCAACACTCCAATGAAATGGATACAATGGTATCATTAAATTTGAACATTGAAATTTGAACAGCGCTTTGTATGTTTGCAGATTCTAGAAATCTTTGCAATATTAATAGCAATATTAAAACCCTTATACCCCCAAATCACAGCGCCACATCCTCTAAACACCAATTAATGCCTTAGCATGGGCGGCTAATGCAATAGCATCCAAATATCCCTAGAAAGTGCAGTGACTTTCTTTAAGACACCCACATTGCTCTTTCCTTGGGTGGATGGAACCAAGGTAAATAAATCAACTTTGACTCACAATGGGGCGTCTAAAATAGAGCCTTTTTATATGTATTTCAACGGCCAAACCTCTCAACACAAGACCAAACTCCACAAAATCATAGAATCAAACACATCAAAATCAAATGGCACAAACGTTCAACACAACGGTGAACTCTGTATGAATCCACTTGATATATTTCTTGCATTCAGCACAACCCATGATCCTGAATGAATCATGCCATATTGCCTAGGGAAAATCTTTCACTTCCAAAACCAATCTTCGTCATAGGGTTTTTGTCCTAGGGCTATTGATGAGCAAACCTGCTCAATCCACTGGGGTTTCAAGAATATGCAAATACCAAGAATAAACTTTCTTTTGTCTCCACTCCTTTTTATAAACTTTTCGGGAATAATAAAATATTATTTCCCATAAACTTTAATTTTCCCGCTTAAAGTGACTTTGTAATTTAACTTTATATTTTGGCCCATTAAAGTCACTTTTATGTCTCCTTTAAATAGTTAAATATAAGTTATCTTTTTAATTTTAATTTTTCGACAACTTAAACATTTAATTATTTAATTATTTTCCACACATTCGCCTAATGTTATGGAAAATATTAAAATGGACCAAATATGAATTATGACCATGTCAAAATACTCTTAAGTTCTCAGGGTATTGAACTTTATGAAAATTAGTGCTTTCCAAAAATAACAAACTTCTCCAAGAAGTGTGGAGAGCGCCTAAAATGTCGAAACTGCATCTGGAAAGTAAGGTTGGACTCATCTTGATTTCATGAACTCATTGCCATCGTTAGAATTCCTTTCCGAAAAAATTGGCATTCTCCAAGAATCTTGTAACTTTCCAAGAATGTTGGAATGAACCGAAAAGGGATATTACACTATCTTTAGACAAGGTGGTGATAGGGTGGTAAAAAAATTACATAGAGTGTTTTTTTGCAGGGTAAAACTTCTTCCCCTTGGCTTGTTGTTTTGATCATCTTGTCAGTGTCATCCTAGGGGTAATTCTTTTAGACGACTCCCCCATTAAGTTTGGTATTGAGTGGCTTGTGAATCAAGTAAAAATATCCAAATCCCTGTTTTATGTCAACATTGCTCATCTCCATCATGAGTGGACTTGTGCCTATAGCATTGGAACATGGAACCTTGCCCACCATCCTGTTGAAGAGTCTGGTTGGATTGAATGGTGGAAGGTTGTCATCTCTTGAACAATTAAATTCCTTCGTATCTATGGTAAGTAGGTGGTTGAGTTTTGCTGTAAAGCCCATGATGTGTCATACTCTAATGTCTCCAAATGGGACAATTCAACCAAAAAGGGTTTTCCTTAAAATCCACGAAATTCTGAATTTTGAAATTAGCCAAATCAACAAACCCTAGCTCAAAGATATGCCTTAATAACATGCAATATACTTTCAAACCTTAGGCAACAATGTGAAAATAATATATAGGTAATTTCCAACAATTATCTTGAGTAAATAATACCTCAAAATTATCCAAAATAAGCCATGAACTAAAAATAGAGATTTTTTACCTTTTTACCCCTTGTATGTGGATGAAAATCAGATTTAACCTTGCAGTAAAATATCTGATTTTACACATAAAACAACTGAATATTTGTCAAACCCTTGCCAAAAATCATGAATAATTTATCAAAAATAGCCACACAAACCCAATGCCCTTTTTAGGCCTTGTTGACCATTTTGTCCCTACAGGGCAAAATCGGTCTCCTTTTTCCCCCTGCGGTTCTGAACCAGTTCAAATTTCGGGTTGCACAAGTCTTTCAGCAAAAGGATGAACCAGTTCAAAGAATGCAATGCTTTTACAAAGCTCTTCAGACATTTTGTCCGAAGAAATTCACAAAGAGACCAAAAGTTGAAGACACTTCTCTTAAGGTTAAAAAATTGGTTCAACGCCGGGGTTCAACGACTTGATTCATCCAAGAGCTCAGAACTTTGAACTTGAACTTTGAACCATTGTTGGTTCAATGAGTTGGTTCAGTTCAGTTGGTTCAATGGGTTGGTTCAAAGGGATGGTTCAAGAATTGGTTCAGGTTGGAAGGTTCAAAGGGGGTTCAACGGCATGATTTTTTCCAAGAGCTCTGAGCTTTGAACTTTGAACTTTGAAACCATTGAACCATAGTTGGTTCAGTCGGCTTGGTTCAAAGAGTTGGTTCAACGACTTGGTTCAAAGAATTGGTTCAGTCGGTTGGTTCAATCGAATGGTTGAAAGTGGTTGGTTCAAGTAGTCAATTGAATGAGCAGAATACAATATTGAACCATTGTTGGTTCAATCGAATGGTTCAATCAGTCAGTTCAATCGAAAGGTTCAAAGGAGTCTCCCAAAGCCCGAAGAACAAGTGCCCTTGCGGAGGGCAGGGAACATTTGCGAAATGATCAAAGAGAAGGCCGAAAGGGTAAGGTTTTCTTCAAAAAAGCAAAGGATGAATTTCTTCGGACAAAATGTTCGAAGGAATTCCTTCAGACAAAATGTTCGAAGGAATTCCTTCAGACATTTTGTCTGAAGAAATTGCCAAGTAAAGGAACAAAAGGATATCTTTCGGAAAGATTTTCCGTGACAAAATTTCACGAGAGAAATCCTTCGGAAAAAATGTCCGAAGGAATGTTGAAAGGCCCGACAGAAAACGACAAAGGCAAAGGAAAGATTTCCTTCAGACATTTTGTCCGAAGGATTTGAAGAACAAGGCTGCCCGAAGGACCCTGAAGGGCAAGTACCCTTGCGGGGGGCTCTCGGCGACCACGAAATGGACCATTCTCATGGCCCGGAGGGACACCTGAAAGGGTTCCAAAGACAGAAAGCCGAATGAATTCAAAGGGGTGACGTCCCCAAAGACGTCAAAGTGGACATCAAAAACTAGCCGTTGGAGTCCGGACGTCAAATGACGTCCTCAAAGACGTCAAATTCAGGGCAATAGACTAACCGTTGGCTTTCAAATGGCGATGGGCGCGCAGACGACAACTTTGCAGAAATGAAATAACCTTTGGTTTTTTAATGAAAGGCGCGAACCCGAAGGATTTCAAAGGCTTAAGGCCAAAAGGAAGAGACCGCTGAGAAGGGAACCTAAAGAGCCAAAGAATTAGCAGAAGATAGCCCCCGAGGGCCGAAGGAGCCAGAAAAGACAAAAAAGCCAGGAAGAGACAAGATGAATATGGACAAAACAGCCCAGGTGGCAAAGGTGAGGCGAGTTATTCCTGCGGTTGACATAGTCTCTGCCAAATGGTCATCAAAGAGCGCGAACAGTGAAGGTGCGGCCTGTTTTTCCACACTTTGCATTGATGAGCAGACAAACCGTGTAAATGTCTTGAAGGAGCGGTCTTGTTTGTAAAAAAAGAGGCGCGGCACATGCTTTCACATAAATGTTTGAACACCAAGGTCAAAACTGGCAGCCGACACAACATCCTTTTTGAGCGGCTTCTTTTTCCCAACGCTCTCAATGCATATGGGACAACTTGTAAAAAGGCGCCAAAGTCTTTTCCAAAGGGGCGCCTTTACTTCTCTCTATATATATTGTAATCTCTCATTTGAGAAGAGATCTCTTGGTTGTAAGGCGGAGCTTTGCCGGATTTTACTTTGAATCAAGACATCATTTTTACCTCCATTTGAGCTTGCACTTTTGCATGTCTATGGCTTTGTTTTGTGTTAAGTCATTTTCCCTTGTGCTTTCACAGAATGATTCCAGCATGTCTAGTGTATTGTGAGTTCTTCTTTTGCAGGTTAGTCAGAAGTGTTTACAATAGAGTATAGGCGCATATGAACAGGGTGCCATAGTGTGTCTTAGAACCTCTGATAGTTCTTCCTCCCTGTATCTCCAAAAGACCCCTAGCTCATTGATGAAGGAGAATTTCTCATATTCAAATGAAGTGTATGCCAGCTTGTTCTTGGTGGAAAGTGTAGGCTCAAGCTAAGTAGATCAACTTTTGTGGTGCATCACCCTCTTAGTTTAGGTTCTGTTTCAGTATCTTTCTCTCTTTTCAACCCCCCATTATATATATGTATGTATATATATATATTAGCAAATGTACTGGAATAAATCAAAGATGCATCAAAGGGAGCTAGCCCTTATCTAGAGACTCTCCCCTTAGTTTTGCCAGACCCACAAGCAAGAGAGGAGTTTCCATTGTGATGCGTGGAAGAGAGAAGCCCAACCTTCTCTCAAGGGTGCAATCCACTGCGTCAACAGTTTTTGGCACACCCAGTGGGACTATGTTTTAACACTCAGAAAAGTTCTAAGATTGGTGCTGGTCCTGTTATAGTAGGACAAACCATTAATCCAGCATTTGACCTTTAATCAGGGGATTGTGGGACAAGTTTTGTCCAAAAAGTTGAAGAATTTTGGTGTGTTCTTCAACCAACCAGCGTTTGGAGGCTTTTTCATCAATACCAATGACGACTCCGACTTGAATCAACTGGTTAAGCAATCCTGGTGCCATCAAGAAATCGTGTTTTGGTATGTATAATTCCATTGCTCAGAACCATGGTTCTTGTATTCCTTCATATAGTTTTGATCAAGCTCAGATTGTTCATGAAATCACCTCAAGCAACAAGGATGCGTACGGTTATGAGTTTTGCCCTTTGTAGGTTGGCAAAACATTTCGGGTTTGCCTCTTCCTCGGTTTGAGCAAGTCCTTGGCCAGCCTGGCTATGATCCTTACCAACCTTGTGTTGATCCTTATCGGGTCCAATATGACCAGTCTCAGCCCTGTCATGAGCTATATCAATCTTATGCCCAGTCTTCTCAATGTTGCACTTCTCCTACTCAACCTAATCTCTTTGTCAATCAACCCATTTCCACCTTCAAACAAGCACTGCTGGGATATGAAAAGTATGTAGTAGAGCTTGACACTAGAAGGGGATGTGGCCAAGAAATCCCTGATCATGTTGTCCATCAAGTGAGAAATGCACTAGATCTGGTTAAGAGTGAATGGACTCCCATTGAAAGAGCCAATTGGCAAAGGCTTACAAATGAGATGCTGGATGTGAGTGGTTTGATTGCATCTTTGGAAGGGAGGCTGCGTATTCATGAGAGGCAGCCTTACCAAGTCTATCAACTTGCATACCCGCTGCCCCAAGTTTCATATCAGTCATACGCAGCCCCTGCTCATGAGCCAAGTCAACCCTGTCAAAGCCCTTTCCCCAATCATGTTGAGGAGAGTCCTGAAATAGTAAATCTTGTTTTTAAGGCCAATCTTGAAAAGCAGATTGAATTGGCAAATCTTCAAATGCAGCAGTCTATGTTGGCAGCAAGGGAAGTGGAATCAAAACGCTCACTACCCTCTCAAATTGCAACCCCATCATCCCAAAAGGAGATGTCCAGACCTAATATCATGAGCTAGAGTAAAGTAGTTGATTCATGGAACAACAAGGAGGAGAAAGACATTGTCCAAGAGTGTGAGGTACAAAATGAGGCTAGTCCTTTTCAAGTCCCCCCCACCCTTTCTCAAGAAGCTTCTTGTACTCCATGGCAGCGTTCATACACTCCCCATTTCCATGATGATTCCTATGAGCTCCAAGAAAGACTCTTTCAAGAAAATCTAGCTAGGCAAATTGAGGAATTAGAGGCAAGGGTGAGATTGCTTAGTCAAGGAGAGATGGAGGTTTCAGAACTTAGAGAGGAGCCTATGCCAAAAGACACCCCTTTTACCAATCTTCTAGTATCTCAACATGATGTCAAGATTCCAAGTTGGAGGAGTGCTTATTGTTGACCATTTTGGTCCTGCAGGCCAAAATCGGTCTGTCTTTTCCCTTGTTCTGAGCCAGTATAAATTTTTATTTTGCACAAGTCTATGTTTCTACGGACTCTGTAGGCGTTTCTACAGACTGTACAGGCGTTTTCACGAACTCTGCAGGCTGAGAACTACGAACTCTGCAGGCACATTTCTACGAACTCTGTAGGCAAGTCTTTCGGCAAAAGGAGGAACCAATCCAGTGGTTCAATGCCTCGTTTGAACGACTTTGGCCAATGCCATGAGCTTTCCAAGAACTTTGAACTTGAACTTTCAACCATTTTTGGCTCAATTGTTTTGGTTCAATGCCTTGGTTCAACGACTTGTTTCAATGTCTTGGTTCACTCAGTCGGTTCAACGGCTCGGTTCAACGTTTCGGTTCATCGGCTCGGTTCAACAATCGGTTCATCGGCTCGGTTCAACGTTTTGTTCAAAAGAATGGTTCAATAAGAAGGCTCAAGAGAGTCTCCCGAAAGACAAGTGCCTTTGGGGAGAGCAGTTCTAGACCCAACTGCCCTTGTGGAGGGCAGGGAACACTTGAAAAAGGATCAAAAAGCGAACAAGGCCGAAAGGGTAAGTTTTCTTCGGAAATTTGTTTAAGGTAAAGAACAAAAATTTCTTCGGACATTTTGTCCGAAGAAATCCTTCGGAAGAAAATCCTGTGAAATGAAAAGACAAGGCAAAGGCAAGAATGATTTCTTTCGGACATTTTTTTGAAGGAATTCCTACGAACAAAAAGTCTGAAGAAATTCGGAAAAAGCCACGGGAAAAAAGCCCGAGAAAAAACTCCGAAGGAAAGGAAGCGAGCGAGACAATTCTTGTGGAAATTTTGTCCGCGGGAAAAATGGCCAAGACAAAAGCGCGACCGAAGAGAAAAGACCCGAGGAAATAAGCGAAAGAGCAAAGGAAGAAATCCTTTGGACATTTTGTCCGAAGCGTTTCAGGACCAAGGAGCCTGAAGGACCCCGAAGGGCAGGTACCCTTGCGAGGGACTCTCGGCCAAGAATCAAGGGACACTTCTCCAAACCCGAAGGGACACTTCCCTTTTGGGAATGATCAAATAAGAAAGCCGAAGGAAAGGAAAAGGCTGAAGAAATTTCAAGGGGTGATGAGCTCGAAGATGTCAAAATTGAACACGGCGAACTAGCCATTGAAAGTTCAAATGCCTAGTGACGGGTGCACAAACGTCAAATTTAAGGCGGTGAAATAGCTGTTGATTTTGAAGAAGCTTAAGGACAGGCCGCGAGTGAACTCAACGACCTGCCAAGAAGATAGCCCCGAGTGCCAAAGGAGACAGAGAAGACAAAACCAGGAAGAGACAAAGTGCAGAAAAGGACAAAACAGTCCAGGTGGCAAAGAGAGGTGTCGACTCAAGGATTTACTCCTACAGTTGGAACAGTGCCTGCCAAATGGTCATCAAACGGTGCAAACAGTAAGCGGCGTGGCCTGTTTTCTCCACTTTGCATTTATGAGCAGACAAATCGCGTGAATATCTGGAAGGAACAGTCTTGTTTGCAGAAAAAGAGGTGCCGCCTATGCTTTCACATTAATGTTTGAGCACCAAAGTCAAAAACGACGATTACATAGCATGGTTCTAGCAAGCCTCTTCTAGAAGGATGATATCAGCAACATCGACTTCCTCTTCCCGATGCTCTCAAATGCACATGGGCCACTTGTAAAAAGGGGCGCCACAGTCTTTTCCAGAGAGCGCCTTTACTTCTCCTCTCTCTATATATTGTAAACTTCTCATTTGAGAAAAGATCTCTTAGCCCGTAAGGCAAAGCTCTGCCCAAAAACCTATGGGCTTGTAAGGCAGAACTCTGTCGGATTTTACCTTGAATCAAGACATAGCATTTTTACCTCCATTTTGAGTTTGCACTTTCGTATGTGTCTATGTCTTTGTTCTGTGTTAAGTCATTTTCCTTTATGCTTTCACAAGATGATTTTAGAATGTCTAGTGCATTGTGAGTTTTCCTTTTGCAGGTTAGCCAGAAGTGTCAATAGCGAGAATATAGGCGCATGTGAACAGGTTGCCATAGTGTGTCTTAAAACACCTCTGGTAGTTCTTCCTTCCTGTATCTCCACAGACCCCTAACTCACTGATGCAGAAGAATTTCTCGTGTCAAATGAAATGTATGGGAGCTTGTTTTGGTGAAAAGTGTATGTTCGGGTTAAGTAGATCAACTTTTTTGGTGTATCACCTTTTAGTTTAGGTTTAGGTTCTGTTTTCAGCATCCTTCTCCCTTTTTAGCGCCCCCATTGTTAGCAGTAGGAAATCCAGGACTTAAAAGATACATCAAAGGGAGCTAGCCCTTATCTAGAGACTCTCCCCCCAGTTTTGCCAGGGCCACATGCAAGAGGAGAGTTTCCATTGTGACGTGTGGAAGGCAGGAGCTCAGCCTCCTGTCAAGGGTGCAATCCACTGTGTCAACAGTTTTTGGCACGCCCGGTGGGACCACGTTCGGACACTCAAAAAAGTTCCAGGATTGGTGTTGGTCCTGTTACAGCAAAACGAACCACTAATACAACACTTGACCTTTAATCAGGGGATTGTTGGACAAGTTTTGTCTAAAGAGTTGAATCTTGGTGTCTTCAACCAACCAGCCTTTGGAGGCTTTTTATCAACACCAATGGTGTCTCTGAGTTGAATCAGCTGGTTAAGCAGTCTTGGTGCCATCAAAAAATCACATTTATTGTATAACTTTGGTGGAGCTCAGGTTGTTATGAAATCACTTCAAACTCCAGCGTTACTTCCCTCATTGTCGAAGGGTAACTAGGAGAGTTGTTTGAGGTGATTCCATAAACACCCTGAGCTTGATCAAAACTATATGAAAGAAAACAAGGTCCATGGTTCTGAGCAATGAGATTATACATACCAAAATACGTCTCAATTGAAGCAGCTCTTCCTTTGCATGAGCGGACCCTTCCTAGTCTTCCTCAACTTCCTCAGGTGTCTCAACATGATGGCAAGATCCTGAGTTGAAAGCAAACAATAGAATCTTGGGGCAGGAAGGAGGAGAGAAGTCTTGCTCAAAACTTTGAAGAAGACAAACCTACTCCTACTCATCATGATGATGCTTGTGACCTCCAAGAAAGGCTTTTTCAAGAAGATCTAGCCAGGAGAATTGCAGATTTGGAGTCCAGAGCGAGATTCCTCAGCCAACGTGTGATGGATGTAGGAGTTTCCATGTCTGAATACACCCCATCTACATACCTCCAAGAGAGCTATCAGGGCACACCTGATATAGATGAAGTGCTGGCCAAGTGGAAAGAGGAGAATCATTCGATTTTAGCTCAAGGACTGCCTCCTCTTCCACATGGCAGGAGGCGAGTGAAGAAGAGAAGATCCAATCTGCAGCTTCGCAGAAGGTTACCATGAGCGACAATGAAGATGAAATCATCATGAAGGCTCCTTTTGAAGACTTCATCAACAATGGAGAAGATGCAGGTCGTGCATACATACGGATGTTCCAGCAATATGAAGAGGAACGTAAGCATGGTGAGCTCTCTCCTCCCTTGTTTGATGAACTTCCTTGTTGCTTCGATGAGGAGAATAACTGTGCCATGGAGCCTGAGTTGGAGGAGGATCAGCTGGATGTCTTTGAACAACTAGAGACTCTGATGTTTGAGCAAGAAAAGGAGAAGCTTGTCCATCTTGAGGAAAGCCTTGAAGAAGAGAGCTTTGAACAAAAAGGTGATGTTCTGTGGGATGAGCAATCAGTTTGTGATTCCATTTCAGACATCACAATAGTCACCCTTCTTCAAGAAAGCCATGAAGGAGCAGAGGATGAGTTTGACAGGGTCTTCAATGAAGTAGAAGGGAACGAGTCAAACCATGATGCACTGCAAAGGGACTGTGCATATCAAAGGGCTTGTGGTGATGAGCCAGCAGCCATCGATTTCTTGATAAAACGCACTAGCATGAAGAGCCAGCATTCGACAAGCTTCCAAAAACAAGACTACATATATGTTGGAAGCATGTTTGACTTTGATCCACTCGAATGCAAGTCAATCAAGGTGGCAGGCAAGAGGAGTAGGGCACCAAATCTCCATTCCATTCAGCGACTTGTCTGGCATCATAAGTGTTATTGCCAGGAAGGGGACTTACGAATTTTTTCCTTTGATCCAGGAGGGAGGCAAATATACTTAGTTAGCTGTATATAGTAGATTGCTTTCAGTTTTCTTTCCTTGTTTTCCGTAGGTGTTGTTTGCACAAGTAGTGTTTTTTAGCCTTGTGTGTGGGGTAAAAGCTTCATGATTGATTCTCGGATCTATCGGCGCTATTGCTAACCTTTTAAGTTGTGTTTTGACTCTGTGCCCAATGGATTTTAAGGCAACTGGTTTCTAAGCATAGCAGGCATGCTTCCCCTGGGAGTCGCCAATTTGTTGACCATTTTATTCCTGCAGGCCAAAATCGGTCCCCCTTTTTCCCTGCTGTCCTGAGCCAGTATAAATTTTTATTTTTCACAAGTCTATGTTGCTACGGACTCTGCAGGCTAAGAACTACGGACTTTGAAGGCATTTCTACGGACTTTACAGGCGTTTCTACGGATTCTGCAAGCTGAGAACTACGGACTCTGCAGGGACATTTCTATGGACTCTGCAGGCAAGTTTTTCGGCAAAAGGAGGAACCAGTCTAGTGGTTCAATGCCTCGGTTCAACTACTTGGTCCAATGCCATGAGCTTTCCAAGAACTTTGAACTTGAACTTTGAACAATTTTTGGTTCAATTGTTTTGGTTCAATGCCTTGGTTCAACTACATGTTTCAATGTCTTGGTTCACTCAGTCGGTTCAACGGTTCGGTTCAACGTTTCGGTTCGTCGGCTCGGTTCAACAATCGGTTCAATGAGCTGGTTCAAAAGAACGGTTCAATAAGAATGTTCAAGAAAGTCTCCCGAAGGACAAGTGCCCTTGTGGAGGGCAGGGAACACTTGAAAAAAGATCAAAAAACGAACAAGGCCGAATGGGTAAGTTTTCTTCAGAAATTTGTTTAAGGCAAAGAACGAGAATTTCTTCGGACATTTTGTCCGAAGAAATCCTTTGGAAGAAAATCCTGCGAAATGAAAAGACAAGGCAAAGGCAAGAATGATTTCTTTTGGACATTTTTTCGAAGGAATTCCTATGGACAAAAAGTCTGAAGAAATTCGGAAAAAGCCGTGGGAAAAAAGCCCGAGAAAAAACTCCGAAGGAAAGGAAGCGAGCGAGACAATTCTTGCGGACATTTTGTCTGCGGGAAAAATGGCCGAGACAAAAGCCCGACTGAAGAGAAAAGACCCAAGGAAATAAGCGAAAGAGCAAAGGAAGACATCCTTCGGACATTTTGTTCGAATGGTTTCAGGATCAAGGAGCCTGAAGGACCCCGAAGGGCAGGTACCCTTGCGAGGGACTCTCGGCCAAGAATCAAGGGACACTTCTTCAAACCCGAAGGGACACTTCCCCTTTGGGAATGATCAAACAAGAAAGCTGAAGGAAAGGAAAAGGCCGAAGAAATTCCAAGGGGTTACGGGCCCGAAGACGTCAAAATCGAACACGGCGAACTAGCCGTTGGAAGTTCAAACGCCCAGTGACGGGTGCACAGACGTCAAATTTAAGGCAGTGAAATAGCCGTTGATTTTGAAGAAGCTTAAGGGCAGGCCGCGAGTGAACTCAGCGACCCGCCAAGAAGATAGCCCCGAGGTCCGAAGGCGACAGAGAAGACAAAACCAGGAAGAGACAAAGTGCAGAAAAGGACAAAATAGTCTAGGTGGCAAAAAGAGGTGTCGACTCAAGGATTTACTCCCGCAGTTGGAACAGTCCCTGCCAAGTGGTCATCAAGCAGTGTAAACCAGTAAGCGGCGTGGCCTGTTTTCTCCACTTTGCATTTGTGAGCAGACAAACCGCATGAATCTATGGAAGGAGCAGTCTTGTTTGCAGAAAAAGAGGTGCCGCCTATGCTTTCACATTAATGTTTGAGCGCCAAAGTCAAGACTGGCGATTACACAGCATGGTTCTAGGAGGCTTCTTTTAGAAGGATGATATCAGCAACAGCGACTTCCTCTTCCCAATGCTCTCAAACGCACATGGGCCACTTGTAAAAAGGGGCACCAAAGTCTTTTCCAATGAGCGCCTTTACTTCTTGTCTCTCTATATATTGTAAACTTCTCATTTGAGAAAAGATCTCTTAGTCTGTAAGGCAAAGCTCTGCCCAGAAACCTATGGGCTTGTAAGGCAAAACTCTGCCAGATTTTACCTTGAATCAAGACAACATTTTTACTTCCATTCTGAGTTTGCACTTTCGTATGTGTCTATGTCTTTGTTCTGTGTTAAGGCATTTTCCTTTATGCTTTCGCAGGATGATTTCAGCGTGTCTAGTGCATTGTGAGTTTTCCTTTCGCAGGTTAGCCAAAAGTTTCAATAGCAAGAATATAGGCGCATGTGAACAGGCTACCATAGTGTGTCTTAGAACACTTCTGGTAGTTCTTCCTCCCTGTATCTCCACGGACCCCTAACTCACTGATGCAGAAGAATTTCTCGTGTCAAATGAAGTGTATGGGAGCTTGTTTTGGTGAAAAGTGTATGTTCGGGTTAAGTAGATCAACTTTTTTGGTGTATCACCTTTTAGTTTAGGTTCTGTTTTCAGCATCCTTCTCCCTTTTCAGCGCCCCCATTGTTAGTAGTAGGAAATCCAGGACTTAAAAGATACATCAAAGGGAGCTAGCCCTTATCTAGAGACTCTCCCCCCAGTTTTGCCAGGGCCACATGCAAGAGGAGAGTTTCCATTGTGACGTGTGGAAGGCAGGAGCTCAGCCCCCTGTCAAGGGTGCAATCCACTGCGTCAACAGTTTTTGGCACGCCCGGTGGGACCACGTTCGGACACTCAAAAAAGTTTTAGGATTGGTGTTGGTCTTGTTACAGTAGAACGAACCACTAATACAACACTTGACCTTTAATCAGGTGATTGTTGGACAAGTTTTGTCTAAAGAGTTAAATCTTGGTGTGTCTTCAACCAACCAGCCTTTGGAGGCTTTTTATCAACACCAATGGTGTCTCTGAGTTGAATCAGCTGGTTAAGCAGTCCTGGTGCCATCAAGAAATCACATTTTTTGTATAACTTTGGTGGAGCTCAGGTTGTTATGAAATCACCTCAAACTCCAGCATTACTTCCCTCATTGTTGAAGGGTAACTAGGAGAGTTGTTTGAGGTGATTCCATAAACACCCTGAGCTTGATCAAAACTATATGAAAGAAAACAAGGTCCATGGTTCTGAGCAATGAGATTATACATACCAAAATATGTCTCAATTGAAGCAACTCTTCCTTTGCATGAGTGGACCTTTCCTAGTCTTCCTCAACTTCCTCAGGTCTCTCAATATGATGGCAAGATCCTGAGTTGGAAGCAAACAATAGAATCTTGGGGCAGGAAGGAGGAGGAGAGAAGTCTTGCTCAAAACTTTGAAGACAAACCTGCTCCTACTCATCATGATGATGCTTGTGACCTCCAAGAAAGGCTTTTTCAAGAAGATCTAGCCAGGAGAATTGCAGATTTGGAGTATAAAGCGAGATTCCTCAGCCAACGTGTGATGGACACAAGAGTTTCCATGTCTGTATACACCCCATCTGCATACCTCCAAGAGAGCTATCAGGGCACACCTGATATAGATGAAGTGCTGGCCAAGTGGAAAGAGGAGAATCATTCAATTCTAGCTCAAGGACTGCCTCCTCTTCCACATGGTTTTAATCATCAGCGTTCCACTTCATCCCTTCTCAAGGAGGAACCTGTTTTGCAGGAGATGAGTGAAGAAGAGAAAATCCAATCTACAGCTTCCCAGAAGGTTACCATGAGCAACAATGAAAATGAAATCATCATGGAGGTTCCTTTTGAAGACTTCATCAACAATGGAGAAGATGCAGGTCATGCATACATGCGGATGTTCCAACAATATGAAGAGGAATGTAAGCATGGTGAGCTCTCTCCTCCCTTGTTTGATGAACTTCCTTGTTGCTTCGATGAGGAGGATAACCGCGCCATGGAGCCTGAGTTGGAGGAGGATCAGCTGGATGTCTTTGAACAACTAGAGACTCTGATCTTTGAGCAAGAAAAGGAGAGGCTTGTCCATTCTGAGGAAAGCCTTGAAGAAGAGAGCTTTGAACAAAAATGTGATGTTCTGTGGGATGAGCAATCAGTTTGTGATTCCATTTCAGACATCACAATAGTCACCCTTCTTCAAGAAAGCCATGAAGGAGCAGAGGATGAGTTTGACAGGGTCTTCAATGAAGTAGAAGGGAATGAGTCAAACCATGATGCACTGCAAAGGGACTGTGCATATCAAAGGGCTTGTGGTGATGAGCCAACAGCCATCGATTTCTTGATAAAATGCACCAGCATGGAGAGCCAGCATTCGACAAACTTCCAAGAACAAGAAGAGTACATATATGTTGGAAGCATGTTTGACTCTGATCCACTCGGATGCAAGCCAATCAAGGTGGCAGGCAAGAGGAGCAGGGCACCAAATCTCCATTCCATTCAGCCACTTGTTTGGCATCATAAGTGTTCTTGTCAGTAAGGGGACTTAAGAATTTTTTCCTTTGATCCAGGAGGGAGGCAAATATACCTGGTTAGCTGTATATAGTAGTTTGCTTTCAGTTTTCTTTCCCTATTTTTTGTAAGTTCTGTTTGCACAAGTAGTGTTTTTTAGCCTTGTGTGTGTTTTCCTTTGTGTGTGGGTTAAAAGCTTCATGATTGATTCTCGAATCTATCGGGGCTGTTGCTAACCTTTTAAATTGCGTTCTGACTCCGTGCCCAATGGATTTTAAGGCAACTGGTTTCTGAGCATAGCAGGCATGCTTTCCCTGGGAGTCGCCAATTTGTTGACCATTTTGGTCTTGCAAGCCAAAATCGGTCCCCCTTTTCCCTTGCTGTTCTCAGACAGTATAAATTTTTATTTTGCACAAGTCTATGTTTCTACGGACTCTGCAGGCTGAGAACTACGGACTCTGCAAGCGTTTCTACGGACTATGCACGTTGAGAACTATAGACTCTACAGGGACATTTCTACGGACTCTGCAGGCAAGTCTTTCGGCGAAGGGAGGAACCAGTCTAGTGGTTCAATGCCTCGGTTCAACTACTTGGTCCAATGCCATGAGCTTTCCAAGAACTTTGAACTTGAACTTTGAACCATTTTTGGTTCAATTGTTTTGGTTCAATGCCTTGGTTCAATGACTTGTTTCAATGTCTTGGTTCACTTAGTTGGTTCAACGGCTCAGTTCAATGTTTTGGTTCATCGGTTCGGTTCAACAATCGGTTCAATGAGCTGGTTCAACGTTTGGTTCAAAAGAACGGTTCAATGAGAAGGTTCAAGAAAGTCTCCCGAAGGACAAGTGCCCTTGCGGAGGGTAGTTCCGGACCCAAGTGCCCTTGCTGAGGGCAGGGAACACTTGAAAAAAGATCAAAAAGCGAACAAGGCCGAAAGGGTAAGTTTTCTTCGAAAATTTGTTTAAGGCAAATGACGAGAATTTCTTCGGACATTTTGTCCAAAGAAATCCTTCGGAAGAAAATCCCGCAAAATGAAAAGACAAGGCAAAGGCAAGAATGATTTCTTTCGGAATTTTGTCTGAAGGAATTTTTTCGGACAAAAACTCTGAAGAAGTTCGGGAAAAGCCGCAGGAAAAATGCCTGAGAAAAAACTCCGAAGGAAAGGAAGCGAGCGAGACAATTCTTGTGGACATTTTGTCCACGGGAAAAATGGCCGAGACAAAAGCCCGACCAAAGAGAAAAGACCCGAGGAAATAATCGAAAAAGCAAAGGAAGAAATCCTTCAGACATTTTGTCCGAAGGGTTTTAGGACCAAGGAGCCCGAAGGACCCCGAAGGACAGGTACCCTTGCGGGGGACTCTTGGCCAAGAATCAAGGGACACTTCTCCAAAACCGAAGGGACACTTCCCCTTTTGGAATGATCAAACAAGAAAGCCGAAGGAAAGGAAAAGGCCGAAGAAATTCCAAGGGGTGATGGGCCCGAAGACGTCAAAATCGAACACAACGAACTAGCCATTGGAAGTTCAAACGCCCAGTGACGGGTGCACAGACGTCAAATTTAAGGCGGTGAAATAGCCATTGATTTTGAAGAAGCTTAAGGACAGGCCACGAGTGAACTCAACGACCTGCCAAGAATATAGCCCCGAGCGCCGAAGGAGACAGAGAAGACAAAACCAAGAAGAGACAAAGTGCAGAAATGGACAAAACAGTCCAGGTGGCAAAGAGAGGTGTCGACTCAAGGATTTACTCCTGCAGTTGGAACAGTGCCTGCGAAGTCGTCATCAAGCGGCGCAAACAGTAAGCGGTGCGGCCTGTTTTATCCACTTTGCATTTATGAGCAAACAAACCGCGTGAATATCTGGAAGGAGCAATCTTGTTTGCAGAAAAAGAGGTGCCGCCTATGCTTTCACATTAATGTTTGAGTGCCAAAGTCAAAACCGGCGATTACACAACATGGTTCTAGCAGGCCTCTTCTAGAAGGATGATATCAGGAGTAGCGACTTCCTCTTCTCGATGCTCTCAACTGTACATGTGCCACTTGTAAAAAGGGGCACCAAAGTCTTTTCCAGAGAGCGCCTTTACTTCTCTCTCTATATATTGTAAACTTCTCATTTGAGAAAGATCTCTTAGCCCGTAAGGCAAAGCTCTGCCCAAAAACCTCTGAGCTTGTAAGGCAGAACTCTGCCGAATTTTACCTTGAATCAAGACAACATATTTACCTCCATTCTGAGTTTGCACTTTCGTAAGTGGCTATGTTTTTGTTCTGTGTTAAGTCATTTTCCTTTATGCTTTCGCAGGATGATTTCAGCATGTCTAGTGCATTGTGAGTTTTCATTTTGCAGGTTAGCCAAAAGTGTCAATAGCAGGAATATAGGCGCATGTGAACAGGCTGCCATAGTGTGTCTTAGAACACCTCTAGTAGTTCTTCCTCCCTGTATCTCCACGGACCCCTAGCTCACTGATGCAGAAGAATTTCTCGTGTCAAATGAAGTGTATGGGAGCTTGTTTTGGTGAAAAGTGTATGTTCGGATTAAGTAGATCAACTTTTTTGGTGTATCACCTTTTAGTTTAGGTTTAGGTTCTGTTTTCAGCATCCTTCTCCCTTTTCACCGCCCCTCCCCCAACCCCCGATTGTTAGCAGTAGGAAATCCAGGACCTAAAAGATACATCAAAGGGAGCTAGCCCTTATCTAGAGACTCTCCCCCCAGTTTTGCCAGGCCCACAGGCAAGAGGGGAGTTTCCATTGTGACGTGTGGAAGGCAGGAGCTTAGCGTCTTGTCAAGGGTGCAATCCACTGTGTCAACACCTATCATGAACCGACTCGGGACCTTGAAGAAGATAAAGCTGCTCCTACTCATTATGATGATGCTTGTGACGTCTAGGAAAGGCTCTCCCAAGAAAATATACCCAGGGAAATTGCAGAATTGGAATCCATAATGAGATCCCTGAGCCAAGGTGTGATGGACGGTTTAGACCAAACAGCAGATTTCATGTCTGAACACACCCCATCTACACCCCTCCAAGACAGCTATCAAGCCACATCTGATATAGGTGAAGTGTTGGCCAAATGGAAGGAGGAGAATCTTTCGATTCTATCTCAAGGACTGCCTCCTCTCCCACATGAGTTCATCCGTCAGCTTTCCACTTCATCCCTTCTCAAGGAGGAACCTGTTTTGAAAGAGGCGAGTGAAGAGGAGTATACTCAGTTCATGACTGATCAGGGAGACTCCATGAATGCAGATGAGGAGATCACCATAGACGTCACAGAGGAGCATGGACAGTCTCTTGTTCATGTTTTGAATGATTTGTTTGAAGTCATTGGGGCAGGTTACACTCATCTTCAAGGAGGCTATGAACTGGCTAAGGGTGGAGAAGGCAGCATTGGGACACAAAAAAGTATGCAAAGGAGCTGCAAGCTTTTAGATTTACCCTTTCAAGAGGTTGCTGAACCTGAAGATGATATTTTTGAAGTCACCAAGGAGGAACCTGTTTTGAAAGAGGCAAGTGAAGAAGAGAGGATCCAATTTGCAGCTGATCAAGATGCTCTCATGGATGTCAATGAGGAAGAAATCCGCATGGATGCTCCCTTTGAAGACATCATCAACAATGGAGAAGAACAGGTCATGCATACATGCAGATGTTCCAGCAATATGAAGAGGAAATAAGCATGGTGAGCTCTCTCCTCCCTTGTTTGATGAACTTGTTGTTTTGATGAGGAGGATGACCATGCCATGGAACCCGAGTTGGAGGAGGATCAGGTGGATGTCTTTGAACAGCTAGAGACTCTAGTCTTTGAGCAAGAAAAGGAGAGGCCTGTCTATCTTGAAGAAAGCTTTGAAGAAGAGAGCCTTGAACAAGAAGGTGATATTCTGTGGGATGAGCAATCAGTCTGTGATCTCATTTTAGAGATCACAACAGTCACCCTTCTTCAAGAAAGCCATGATCAAGCAGAAGATGAGTTTGACAGCATCTTCAATAAGGCAGAAGGAGACAAGCCAATCCATGATGCATATCAAAGGGCTTATGGTGATGAGCCAACAACGATTGATTTCTTGATAAAGCACACCAGCATGAAGAACCAACAAGAGGCAAGCTTCCCAGAACAAGAAGAATACATATATATTGGAAGCATGTTTGCCCCCGATTCACTTCACTCAGATACGAGCCAATCAAGGTGGTAGGCAAGAAGAGCAAGTCACCAAGTCTCCATTCCATTCAACCATTTGTTTGGCATCATAAGTTTTCTTGCCATGAAGGGGACTTAAGAAGTTTTCCCTTTGATCCAGGAGGGAGGCAAATATACCGGGTTAGCTGTACATAGTAGTTTACTTTTGGTTTTCTTTCCCTGTTTTCTCTAAGTGTTGTTTGCACAACTAGTGTTTTTAGCTTTGTGTGTTTTCCTTTATGTTTGGGGTAAAAACTTCATGATTGATTCTTGGATCTCTCGAGGTTGTTGCTAACTTTTTCAAAGCTGCATCTTGACTCTGTGCCCAATGGATTCTGAGGCTACTAGCTTCTAAGCATAGCAGGCATGCTTCCCTTGGGAATCGCCAATTTGTTGACCATTTTGCCCCTGCAGGCCAAAATCGGTCTCCTTTTTCCCCCTGCTGTTATGAACCAGTTCAAGTTTAGGGTTGCACAAGTCTTTCAGTAGAAGGATGAACCAGTTCAAAGAATGCAATGCTCTTACAAAGCTCTTCGGCCATTTTGTCCAATGAAATTCACAAGGAAAGAGACCAAAAGTTGAAGACACTTCTCTTAAGGTTAAAAAATTGGTTCAACACCGGGGTTCAACGACTTGATTCATCCAAGAGCTCAAAACTTTGAAATTGAACTTTGAACCATTGTTGGTTCAACGAGTTGGTTCAGTTCAGTTGGTTCAACAGTTTGGTTCAACGGGTTGGTTCCAAGGGACGGTTCAAGAATTGGTTCAGGTCGGAAGGTTCAAAGGGGGTTCAACGGCATGATTTTTTCCAAGAGCTCTGAGCTTTGAACTTTGAAACCATTGAACCATAGTTGGTTCAGTCGGCTTGGTTCATATAGTTGGTTCAACGACTTGGTTCAAAGAATTGATTCAGTCAGTTGGTTCAATCGAATGGTTCAAAGCAGTTGGTTCAAGAAGTCAATTGAATGAGCAGAATACAGTATTGAACCATTGAACCATTGTTGGTTCAATCGGTTGGTTCAATCGAACGGTTCAATCAGTCGGTTCAATCAAAAGGTTCAAAGGAGTCTCCCAAAGCCCGAAAGACAAGTGCCCTTGCGGAGGGCAGGGAACATTTGCGAAAGGATCAAAGAGAAGGCCGAAAGGGTAAGGTTTTCTTCAGAAAAGCAAATGATGAATTTCTTCGGACAAAATGTTCGAAGGAATTCCTTCGGACATTTTGTCCGAAGAAATTGCCAAGTCAAGGAAGAAAAGGATATCTTTCGGAAAGATTTTCCGCGGCAAAATTTCACAAGAGAAATCCTTTGGACAAAATGTCCGAAGGAGAAATTGCCAAGTCAAGGAACAAAATGATATCTTTCGGAAAGATTTTCCGCGGCAAAATTTCACAAGAAAAATCCTTTGGACAAAATGTTCGAAGGAATTCCTTCGGACATTTTGTCCGAAGGAATGTTGAAAGGCCCGACAGAAAATGGCAAAGGCAAAAGAAAGATTTCCTTCGGACATTTTGTCCGAAGGATTTGAAGAACAAGGCCGCCCAAAGGACCCTGAAGGGCAAGTACCCTTGCAGGGGGCTCTCGGCGACCTCGAAATGGACCATTCTCAAGGCTCGAAGGGACACCTGGAAGGGTTCCAAAGACAGAAAGCCGAACAAATTCAAAGGGGTGACGTCCTCGAAGACATCAAATTGGACATCAAGAACTAGCCGTTGGGGTTCGGACGTCAAATGACGTCCCCAAAGACGTCAAATTCAGGGCAATAGACTAGCCGTTGGCTTTCAAATGGCGATGGGCGCGCAGACGTCAACTTTGCAGAAATTAAATAACCGTTGGTTTTTTAATGAAAGGCACGAACCTGAAGGATTTCAAAGGCTTAAGGCCAAAATGAAGACACTGCCGAGAAGGGAACCTAAAGAGCTAAAGAATTAGCAGAAGATAGCCCCCGAGGGCCAACAGAACCAGAAAAGACAAAAAAGCCAGGAAGAGACAAAATGAATATGGACAAAACAACCCAGGTGGCAAAGGGGAGGCGAGTTATTCTTGCGGTTGACACAGTCTTTGCCAAATGGTCATCAAGGAGTGCGAATAGTGAAGATGTGGCCTGTTTTTTCACATTTTGCATTGATGAGCAGACAAACCGCGTAAATGTCTTGAAAGAGTGGTCTTGTTTGCAGAAAAAGAGGCGCGGCCCATGTTTTCACATAACTGTTTGAACGCCAAGGTCAAAATTGGCAGCCGACACAACATCCTTTTTCAGCAGCTTCTTCCCAACACTCTCAACGCACATGGGCCAACTTGTAAAAAGGCGCCAAAGTCTTTTCCAAAGGGGCGCCTTTACTTCTCCTCTATATATATTGTAATCTCTCATTTGAGAAGAGATCTCTTGGCTTGTAAGGCAGAGCTATGCCGGATTTTACCTTGAATCAAGACATAGCATTTTTACCTCCATTTGAGCTGGCACTTTTGGATATGTCTATGGCTTTGTTTTGTGTTAAGTCATTTTCCATTATGCTTTTACAGAATGATTCCAGCATGTCTAGTGTATTGTGAGTTCTTCTTTTGTAGGTTAGTCAGAAGTGTCTACAACAGAGTATAGGTGCATGTGAATAGGCTGCCATATTGTGTCTTAGAACACCTCTGGTAGTTCTTCCTCCTTGTATCTCCAAAAAACCCCTAGCTCACTGATGCAGGAGAATTTATCATATTAAATGAAGTGTATGCCAGCTTGTTCTTGGTGGAAAGTGTAGGCTGAAGCTAAGTAGATCAACTTTTTTGGTGCATCACCCTCTTAGTTTAGGTTATGTTTCAGTATCTTTCTCTATTTTCAACCCCCTCATTATATATATATATATATATATATATATATATATATTAGCAAATGTACTGGAATAAATTAGAGATACATCAAAGGGAGCTAGCCCTTATCTAGAGACTCTCCCCTCAGTTTTGCCAGACCCACAGACAAGAGAGGAGTTTCCATTGTGATGCGTGGAAGAGAGAAGCCCAGCCTTCTCTCAAGGGTGTAATCCACTGCGTCAATAGGCCTTCAAAGCGATCAAAACCCTCTTCCAACCTAGTCACCCTAGGTCAAACTCTGCATATAAAAATAAGAAATATTATTTGCCCTTCAACTAGGGTTTTAAACCCCTTCAAACAACAAACCCTCACTTCAATTCAAGTTGCCACACTTTGATAAATTCTTCAATAAATATTAGCCATAACCTCATGAAATCTATCCAAAAATATAAATAAAAAAATCAGAATTTATTATTTATTTTTTCACTTGAAAAGACCTTTCAAAATAGAAAGTGCCACACTTCAACAATAATTGTCAATAAATTCTAGCAATGAAACTATGTCAGTTTGACTTCAAATTAGCCTTGAAATCCATAAAAACAAGTCATCAAGCAAGTTGTCCCACTCTAGGGCAATAATCAAATTCCACCTTTACAAAGGTGGCATAAAAAAATACCGTTTTGTCGAATAATCAGCTCCAAAAACCTGCAAACACTTATTGGGTATAAATCATAATATTTTCTTCAAGCATGAAGAATCAATATCAATTTTCAGCATATCCCTCAAAGGATAACTGTAATACCCTCTTTTGAGCCAAAGGACCAAATAAAGATTTTTCTTAAAATCCACAAAATTCTGAAATTAGCAAAATTAGCAAACCCTAGCTCAAAAAGATGCTTAAAAAACACACAATTTGCTTTCAAACCCTAGGCGCCAATGTGCAATAAAAAGATAAGTAATTCACAGCAATTACGTTGAGCAAATATCACCTCAAAATGATTCAAAATAAGCCATGAACTGAAAATAAAAATTTTGTACTTTTTTACCCCTTGGATGTGGATGAAAATCATATTTAACCTCGTTGATAAATGTCTTTCAACTAGGGTTTTAAACCCCTTCAAACATCAAACCCTCAATCCCAATCAAGTAGTTAGACTTTCTAGCCCTACAAATGCCCCAAAAATTCACCCAAATTTGGAGAAAAGAAACAACAATGAACTTTTTTTGAATCAAACCTTGGATAGGAGTGTCATGTAGATGCAATCCTCCTTGCATGAACCTTTTTATGTGTGCCATGTATCCTCTCATTGATTTTCCTTTATCAATATCTTTGTGCATATTGTGTATGAAGAGTTCCCAACTATGAGCATTTTCAAAACGTGCTAGGGGCTGGAATATATCACAAAACTCAAAATTTTCCATAGTTCCATGGCGTTTCGGGAAGGGGGGACAGGGGGACGCGGGGACGAGTTTTTGGGACGGGGGGCCTAAGTTTGGGGATGACGGGGGGGATGGTGGCGGGGGAGCGGTGCTGAAATACATATAGTACTTGAAAAAATTAGTTAGAAAAAGATGTATAAGGATTAAGTATATTGCATTGAATATCAACGATTTAACATTGTGATTTAATCATTTAAGTTTCAAGTTTGATCCATTGAACAATGAACATTAACAAGTTAACATCCCAACGAAGTGTGGCGGAGGTGGTGGAGCGGCTGAGGAATGTCCACCTGACGTCTCCGCATCTCGGGGACGTCCTTGTCTGGGAAACGACAGTTTTTTTGGGGGGACGCGTCCACATGGAATAGTGGAATTTTCCCTCTAATGCATGGCTGAGTTCGCTTCTGCAAGTCTGATTTTTCTGAGCAATAAAAATCAGAATATATACATACCTTCATCCTTCTCACTGAGTGCTGGTTTATGCTCAAAATTCTCATGTTTTCCCTTTCATAGGCCTACTCTGTGTGCATATAGAAGTCTGATTTTTGGGACAAATAAAAATCATCATATGCACACTTACCTTTCTCCCTTATCCTTGACATGGGGTGCCTTCCAAAGCATGTAGGGGGATGCCCCCTCCTATACCTTTCCCTCTCATGTGGTAATAGACATAAATGGCAAAATTCAGATTTTGACATGCTTACCAATGGGAACACGAATCTCTCATAGTGCTGGTCATGAAGTTTTATGGTGGTTCTTGCTCTACCTCTTCCTCCCAAACTCCTTATGCTCACACCACAATTACCAAACATAATGTTAGATTGAAGATTTGGGACCCTCTTCATCATTTAAGCCATGCCAAATGACTTCCTTGCTTGCCACCTTTACAAGGGATCTCCCAAATAAACCTACACATGGAACAAACAAATTAAGAAAATCATTGGTGTTTAATAAAACCTTTTTGATTCCCTCATCAAACTCTAGGATCATGAAGTGTATCACTTCTTGAGGCCTTGATCCTTGCTTGCAATTTCCTTTCATTCAGAATCTAACAAGTGTGTTCACGTTGATCTTGTCATGGCTGTAGCAAGTTTTTTCTTTTCTCAACCTTCCCCTTATAGTGGTTGGAAATCCACTCATATAAGTGTGAACCCCTTCCATGGTGTTGAGGTGTGAGAGGCACACCTTCCTAGGGTCAATATTCATCATGGCAATAAGAAAATTAAAAAAAAAACAAACTGAAAATATGAAAAACAACAGTCAATGAATTACCAACAGCCCTTGCAATGACCCATGGGTCATAGTACTTGTCACTTATCACCACCTTCATGATTAGCCAAGTTGTTCCTTTGGTAAGTCCACATAAAACACAATAAAGGTGAGGTATATAAGGACTATAACAGCCATGAATTGCTTGTTCTTCCCTCCAAGACAATGATACATACCTTGCAAGATTTGCACCTTGTGTTCTTCCTCTAGTCACAACCAATTCATGTAGCACATAACATTCAATAAATAAATTGTGATGCTTACCAATTTTATGGATTGTTTACATGCCTTCTAACCTGCCCTCCACCTTATCTCTTTCCTTGGTATGATCCTTATCTTGCACTTTTTTTTGTTCATGCTCCTTGATTTCCTCTTCTCTTTTATCATCCACTTTCACCCCTACAAGCTGCCCATCAAATTCTGATTTTTTTGTTGCATTGGGTCCCTCATAGGAGTTCTCATAAAGAGTTGTTGCTTCATTCTTTTCCTCCAACTCTCCATGTAGTTTGGTCCTCTCTTCGTCTACATGCTCCACTATCAAATAAGGTCTCAATTTTCCTTCACAATTAATTGCAACATTTTCAAACAGCATGTGCAATTGAAATTTTTTTCTTTTCTAGCCTCAAACCTATGAACAAGATAGATAATAATGGCTTGGAAAGATCATCACTCTCATTGAGTGTCAAGGTCAAGATTCTCTGCATAGAAGCTACAACATTTTTGGTAGGATTCTTACAAGCAATTGCAAAGAAATGTTGAAACATCTTATCAATAAGTTCATCACAGTCCATATCTAACATAAAAAAACATGACGTGGTTGAAGCCATAGTTTCTAGGATGTTGACCTTTCTAGGCAAGGAGTGTCCTTTGTACTCTTTGAGACCTTGGAATCTCTCCAAAATCAACGAAAATATTTTCCTCGTGATTTTATCACTGTAGGGAACTTCGGGAACCATTATTTAAAAAACTTAATTAATACAACTAGTAACCAAGAGCCTTACCTTCTCATCTGTATCTCTCAAGAATTCATGTTGAACCAAGTAAGTCCTTGAGCGTTGTACCGCCCACTTCATGGATTCATAATGTGATTGATTTACCTTGGGTAACCTATTTTCTACTTTTTTCAAGGTGTTGATTATATCCTCCACCGGTTGGCATAGATTCCCTAGCCTTCTACTTGCATTGTAGAGCCTTTCTATCTCCATTTCTTCCATGGCTTCTTCCTCTTCCTTGATAACAATGAATCTTTTTATCTGCTTGCATCTAAACCTCATAGGTGGACAAGATCGATGCTCTGATACCACTGTAATGTCCCTTTTTTGGGTCAAAGGACTTGTTGACAATTTTGGCCCCACAGGGCAAATTGTCACCTCTACACTTCGGAACTTTGCTATGGTTCCAAGTTTGTCTTGTGAATCAGTTTTTGGGGTCCTTAAATGAGCATTTACAGCCACCCAAGTGGCCATCTACAGTGAGGTGAAGTTTAGTCATGTAGAGGTTTCCAAGGAGTTTACTTGATTACAACGAAATGTGCAAATACAGCCAAGATATTCAAGCTGTAAGTTTATTTGTTTTGTCTTCCCAAGGAATTTTTCAGGTATAAGAGGTGGTCTATTTCTTCGGACATTTTGTCCGAGAGAAAGAGCTCTCAAAAGACTGACAAAAAGTCCGAAAAAATGACTAAGTAGCAGTCGTTCAAGGCTTTTTTCTTCGGTTTTTTTGTCTGAAAGAAAGGAGAAGAGCACAGTTGAGAAGCCCAGTTTTTAAGTCAAGACAAAAGTCTGAAGGAATAAGGACGCTTACAAAAAATCTGGGTTCCTTACAAAAAGCCCAGGTGCCCTACAAAAAGCCCCGGTGCCTTACAAAAAGCTTGGGTGCCCTACAAAAAGCTCGGGTGACCAATTCTTCCAAAAAGCCACTTTTGATGGCAGCCATGCCCTTGCGGAGGGCACTTGGTCGGTGAAGTGGACTTTTTCAATTTTTTCGAAGGGCACTCCTGGAAGACAGAAGCCCTTGCGGAGGACATTTGGATGTTGTGTAGGGACATTTACAATTTCCCTGAAGGGTATGTGCCCTTGCGGGGGACACTTCAAGCACGAAGATGACCTTCGCAAAATTCCGAAGGACCCTTTAACAAGTTTCAAAGGACACCTGCGCTTGCAGAGGGCACTTGGTCGGTGGCAGGACCCTTTCAAAAGTTCCAAAGGGCATTAGCATAAGACAGAAGCCCTTGCGGAGGGCAAAGACATAAACAAAGGACAAAAGCAAAGTTAGCCAAAGGAGACAAATTCCTTCGGACAAAAAGTCCAAAGAAATTCGGGATGTTAAAAAACCTGGGGAAAATAAGAAAAGCCAGGGCAAAGAAGGAAATGAATTCCTTCGGACAAAAAGTTTGAAGGAATAAAGACAGTCTCAAAAGCCCAATAGAAAAGACAAGGGCATAAGCAAAGAGATAGAGAAAGAGAAAAGACAGAGTCCTTTGGACATTTTGTTCAAAGGATGAAAACCAAAATAAAGCCCGAATCCCAAATTAAAGCAAAACACGAGAAAAGCCAGAGAAAACATGAAGTGAACTGAGCATGATAAATAGCATGAACAGAGACGTAAACACAAACAGGACTAAGCCAAAACTGAACAAGAAGAAAGACAAACACAAAAATAGATGCATGAGCAAAGATTAAATCAGAACTGAACATGGACATAAGCATGAACAATGAATAAAACAAACGCAGAATAAAGACAAAGGTAGGATAAACAAAGATCATGCACAGACTAACATGAAGTGACTCCAACAAAGTAAACGTGTTTAAGAAAGCAAGCATGTTTCAGTTCTGAAAATAGAATCATCTTGCATGATGAACAGGCAAAGCATTGAACGTTTCAAACAGCAAGAAATTCCATGCATGCACTCTCGCTTGTTTTGAAAGCTCGAAACATTTCGATGGTTTAAACGTAATTTTTAATTTGGCATTTGCGTTGATTTCATGCAAAGGAAAGCTTTTAAACGTTCCAGCAGCTCAAGAGGAGTTCTATAGTTGGAGATTGGCGTAGCATCATGTAGCTTGGGACCACCGTCCATTTTCAATGCCAAAGAGCTTTCATGCAAAGCATAAGACAAAAATAAATTTTATTTGAACGCTGAAATAACACAAGTTGGACTGAGTTGACCTCTTTTATTTTCAACGTCAATCTCTTGGCTGTTGTATATATTTTTATATAAGTTGGGGTTTCAGCCTTAAATTGTATCCCTCTTGGTGAGACCAGACTCTGCCATTGGTGAGTTGTGTAACCTCTTCAATCAATAGGACTGTACTTTTAGATTTCAAGTGTTGGCATAGTGTACATTCATTCAACAATTTGCATACGTGATAGATTTCTCTTTCTTGCCAAATTCTGATTCGTACTTAGTTGCTAGCTCATCATTTTATGCAGGTCATGTTCAGTGTTCTATGTCTTTTGCTGACGTTGTAAGTGGATGTTATGTGGCTGCAAAGTGTCTTGTATTAGAAGTCTCCATCGTTTTCCCTCACATTTTTTGTCATTGGATCAAACCTTCTCATGAAATATTTATGCATGCATATTGAAATCAAAGGTCTTCCTTTTCCCTTGTTTGATTCCGTGTTCAAGGTTCCAAGTAGAGTGGATCAACATTTTGGTGTATCACCGTCATTAGATAAGATTTCCCTTTCAAGTTTCTTTCTCCCTTTTCCATGGTAGATTTGCAGCACAGAACAGAGATCCATTGATACATCTTACAGGAAACAGCCTTCTATGGAGGTTCTTCTCACCATTGTGGCACCCATCTTTGTGAGAAGATCCCATTGTTTCAACCGGAGAGGATTGGCCATTTCAGCACGTCTTCAATTCAGGGTGCAACTCCAAGGTGACAATAGGACCAAATAAGGGTTTTCCTTAAAATTTACAAAATTCTGAATTCTGAAATTAGCAAAATCAACAAACCCCAGCGCAAAGAGATGCCTCAAAAACATGCAATTTGCTTTCAAACCTTAGACGTCAATGTGCAATAAATAGATAGGTAATGTGGATGAAAATTATATTTAACCTTGTTGAAAAATATCCTTCTAAGAGGTAAAAAGGTACAAAATTTATATTTTCAATTTGTGGCTTATTTTGGATCATTTTGAGTTGATATTTGCTCAAGGGAATTGCTGGAAATTACCTATCTATTTATTGCACATTGGTGCCTAGGGTTTGGCAGCAAATTGCATGTTTTTGAGGCATCTCTTTGAGCTAGGGTTTGCTGATTTTGCTAATTTTAGAATTCATAAGTTTGTGGATTTTAGTGGAAACCCTTATTTGGTCTTTGGCCTTCAAAGGGGACATTACAGTGGTATCAGAGCACCGATCTTATCCACCTATAAGGTTTGGTTGCGAACAAATAAAAAGATTCGGTGTTATTAGGAAATAGGAAGAAGCCATGAAAGAAATGGAGACATAAAGGCTCTACAATGCAGGTAGAAGGCTAGGGAACCTATGCCAACCGGTGGAGGATATAATCAACACTTTGGAAGAAATAGAAAATAGGTTATCCAACATAAATCAATCACATTATGAGTCTATGAAGTGGGCAGTACAACCCTCAAGGACTTGGTTCAACATGAATTCTTAAGAGATACATATGAGGAGGTAAAGCTCTTGGTTACTAGTTGTATTAATGAGGTTTTAAGACTAACGGTTCCCGAAATTTCCTACAGTGATAAAATCACGAGGAAAATATTTTCGTTGATTGTGGAGAGCTTCCAAAGTCTCAAAGAGGACAAAGGACACTCCTTGGCTAGAAGGGTCAACACCCTGGAAACTATGGCTTCAATCACGTCATGTATTTTGATGTTAGATATGGAGTGTGATGAATTTATTGTTAAGATGTTTCAAAATTTCCTTGCAATTACTTGTAAGAATCCTACCAAAAATGTTGTAGCTTCTATGCAGATAATCGACTTTGACACTCAATAAGAGTGATGATCTTTTCAAGCCATTATTATCTATCTTGTTGATAGGTTTGAGGCTATAGAAGACTTTTTTTCCAGTTGTACATATGCTGTTTGAAAATATTGCAATTAATTGTGAGGGAAAATTGAGGCCTAATTTGATAGTGGAACATGTGGAGGAAGAAAGGATTGAACTACATGGAGAGTTGGAGGAAAAGAATGGACTTTTGCCAACTTGGAGTTGCACCTTGAATCGAAGACGTGTTGAAATGACTAATCCTCTCTCTAGTTGAAACAATGTGATCTTCTCACGAGGGTGGGTGCCTCAATGGTGAGAAGAGCCTCCAGAGAAAAAAAACTTGAAGGATCTCTACTCTGTGTTGTGGACTACCATGGAAAAGGGAGAAAGAAAATTGAAGGGGAAATCCTACCTAATGACAGTGATACACTTGACTGTTGATCCACCTTACTTGGAACCTTGAACACTGAACAAACAAGAAAAAAAGACCTTTGATTTTAATTGATCACTATGCATAAGTATTTCATGAGAAGGTTTGATCCAATGACAAAAACGTGAGAGAAAACAATGGAGAGAGTTCTGATACAAGACACTTTGCAGCCACCTAACATCCACTTACAGCTTCAGCAAAAGACATACAAAACACTAAACATGACCTCCATAACACGATAAGCTAGCAATTAGGTATGAATCAAAATTTGGAAGGGAGAGAAATCTACCATGTATGCAAATTGCTGAATGAATGTACACTATACCAACACTTAAAATCTGAAAGTACAATCCTTCTATTAATTAAAGAGGTTATACAACTCACCAATGGCAGACTCTGGTCTCACCAAGAGAGGGATGGATTTTACAAGGCTGAAAAGCCATTAATATAGAAAATTACAAAAGGCCAAGAGATTGGCGTTGGAAAATAGAAAAAGAGTTAAATCCGTCTAACTCAATGTTTATAAAAAGCTATTTTGTCTTCTTCCTCTTTGCATGAAATCTCCTAGGCACTAGAATTGGACGGTGGAATCATACGTTTGACTTTTCTTGTGCATATTCAGCTGAAATGTGTCTTAAATTCGAAACCAACTATTTGTCATTGAAATGGATGGTGGCTAAGCTTAGGCTATTCTTTATTTAGGCATCATGCATGGAACGTTATGGATGGTAGGCTAATTTTGACAAATCAAACTCTTATCATGCAAAATGCTACGCCCAGCTCCAAATATGGACTTCCTCTTGAGCTGTTTGAATGTTTGAAAGCATGAGTTTGATCCGGAGATGAGCTTGACTTCACAACCAGTCAATTGAAGTTTTGACCAGTCAATCGAAAATAGCCTTTGCTTGCATGGATTTTCACGTTGACTCCATCTCTTGTTTTGGTCTACCTGTTCGTGTCGTGTCTATTTATGGCGGGATTCTATATTTGGATTTATTTTGTCTATATTTCCTCGGGATTCTATATTTGGATTTATTTTGTCTATATTTCCTCGGATTTCTTGGCTATCTCCTAAGCCTTTATTTATAGCTTTTTCGTTGACTTTATGCTTTTCTCTTTGTTTTTCCTTCAGACTATCCCCTGTTGACTCATCTTTTTTCTACGGACTTTTGTGTATGCAATTTTCCCAAACTTTATTCTTTTAGATTTCTATTGGTTCATTATGCTGTCATCTCCTTGGTTTTGTTCCTTTGAATTCTTTTGGACTTTTATCGTGTCTCATTTCCTGCAGAAAAATGTTTGCCCCTGCCTTCTATTTCTCTCGGACTTTTCTGTTTGCATTTTTCCTGAGTTAATCCTTCGGACTTTTTGTTCGAAGGATATTCTTCAATTTTTTTTTTTTCCTTGTTTATATTTCCTCGGGCTTTCTGAAGGGCACCTTTCGAAATCTTGCCCTTCGGGATAGGATCCTTTTCTGCAAAGTGAATCTCCCACAACTCTTCTAAGTGAACCTTCCCGAAGGGTATGTACCCTTCGGGCTTTTGCAATTGTCCTCTGAGAGCTCTTTCTTTTGGACAAAAGTCTGAAGAAATACTTTTCCTCTTACAACCCAAAAAAAAAAATCTTTGTTTAGACAAAATAAATGAACTTACAGCTTGTATGTCTTAGCTTTTGGCTGTACATGATGCTTAGAAGAGGAGAAAAACCCTTTCAAACTGCTGTAGATGATGTTTTTAGAAGGAGATAAAAACCCACTTAAAACTGTTGCATGTGTCCTTTTGAACTACTGTATGCTCTATATGATCGCTATAGGAGTCCATCAGAATTTACATGGCTGTAGGAGACCTTTTTGTCATCATTTGCATGGTTGTATTTGTACATTGCTTTGGTTGTAATCAAGAAAGGTCCTTGGAACCCTCTAAATGACTAAACTTCACCTGGCTGTAGATGGCCACTTGGGTGGCTGTAAATGCACATTTAAGGACCCCCAAACTGATTCAGAAGACAAACTTGGCACCATAGCAAAGTTCCGAATAGTAGGGGTGATAATTTGCCCTATGGGGGCAAAATTGTCAATAGGGACAGCCCTTTATGAGGACTCCTATGAAAGAGCCAATGAAACAAAAAAATCAGAATTTGATGGGCAGCCCATAGGGGTGCACGTGGATGATAAAAGAGAAGAGGAAATCAAGGAGCATGAACTAAAAAAAGTGCGAGACAAGGATTATACCAAGGAAAGAGACAAGGTGTAGGGCATGTTAGAAGGCATGCAAACAATACATAAAACTGGTAAGCATCACAATTTATTTTTTGAATGTTATATGCTACATGAAATGGTTGTGACAAGAGGAAGAACACAAGGTGCAAATCTTGCAAGGTATGTATCATTGTTTTGGAGGGAAGACCAAGCAATTCATGGCTGTTATAGTCTTTATATAGACCACCTATATTGTGTTTTATGTGGACTTACCAAGGGAACAACTTGGCTAATCATGAATGGGGTGATAGGTGACAAGTGTTATGACCCATGGGTCATTGCAAGGGCTGTTGGTAATTCATTGACTGTTGTTTTTCATGTTTTCAATTTGTTTTCTCCAAAGTTTCTTGTTGCCATAATGAATATTGACCCTAGAAAGGTGTGCCTCTCACAGCTCAACACCATGGAAGGGGTTCACACTTATATGAGTGGATTTCCAGCCACTATAAGGGGAAGGTTGAGGAAAGAAAAGACTTGCTCTAGCCATGACAAGATCAACGTGAACACACTTGTTAGATTTCAAATGAAAGGAAATTGCAAGGAAGGATCAAGGCCTCAAGAAGTGATACACTTCATGATCTTAGAGCTTGATGAAGGAATCAAAAAGGTGTTATTAAACACCAATGATTTTTCTAATTTGTTTGTTCCATGAGTAGGTTTATTTGGGAGAACCCTTGTAAAGCTGGCAAGCAAGGAAGTCATTTGGCATGGCTTAAATGATGAAGAAGGTCCCACATCTTCATCTAACATTATGTTTGGTAATATTTGGTGTGAGCATAAGGTGTTTGGGAGGAGAAGGTAGGGCAAGAACCACCATAAAACTTCATGACCAACACTATGAGAAATCCGTGTCCCATTGGTAAGCATGTCAAAATCTGAATTTTGCCATTTATGTCTATTACCACATGAGAGGGAAAGGTATATGAGGGGGCAGCCCCTACATGCTTTGGAAGGCACCCCATGCCAAGGATATGGGAGAAAGGTAAGTGTGCATATGATGATTTTTATTTATTTCAAAAATCAAACTTCTATATGCAAACGCGGCAGGCTTATGAAAGGGAAAACATGAGAATTTTGAGTATAAACCAGCACTCAGTGAGAAGGATGAAGGTATGTATATATTCTGATTTTTATTGCTCAGAAAAATCAAACTTGCAAAAGCGAACTCATCCATGAATTAGAGGGAAAAATTCTGAGTTTTGTGATATATTCCAGCCCCTAGCACGTTTTGAAAATGCTCATAGTTGGGAACTCTTTATATACGATATGCACAAAGATATTGATAAAAGAAAATCAATGAGAGGATACATGACACACATAAAAAGGTTCATGCAAGAAGGATTGTATCTACATGACACTCCTATCCAAGGTTTGATTCAAAAGAAGTTTATTGTTTTTTTTTTTCCAAATTTGGGTGAATTTTTGGGGCATTTGTAGGGTTGTAAAGTCTAACTACAACCCTTTAGTCTACTTTCCCCATAGACTAAAGGATTCTTTTTGAGGTTTTATTTTATTAATTAATTATAATTGCCCGATGAGTGATTTTAATCATTTGCTCATATAAGACAATTTTAGTTGATTAATAAAATATTTTATAAAAATGGGTTTTACCACTAAGATTTTTAATATAAATAATTATTGGATTATTACTTAAAAGTAGTTTTAATTACTATTTATTATTTAGGTAATTAATTTAATATTATTTTTGATAAAAAAAGAATGTCGGCTTGTAAATGATCAAGGCAAAGAGGAGATATTCAAAAAGTCGGCAAGGAGAGTTAAAAAGAAGTATTTGGCCTTACCAAGGTGGTTCACCTCCCTTTGAAGGGTACAAGTACATGGAGTTCTTTGAAGGATAGGCTGAAATTTAATATTGTGATTCTTCATGCTTGAAGAAATATTGAGATGCATGCCCAATAATTGTTTGCAGGTTTTAGAGCTGATTATTCGACAAAACGGTGTCTTTTGACGTCATCTTTGCAAAAGTGAATTTGATAATTGCCCTAGAGTGGGGTGACTTGTTTGTGTGGATTTTATGAACAATTTAAAGTCTAATTGACTTAGAATCATTGCTGAAATTTATTGATGAATATTGTTGAAGTGTGGCGTTGACTATCTATGTGCTTCGGCAAGGTTTTCAAGTCTTTTTGAATGGATAAATAAATAATAAATTTTGATTTATTTATCTATATTTTTGGGTAGATTTTATAAGGGTTTGACTTCATAAATTATGGATTTGTGGCTAATATTTATTATGTGAATTTTTCCAAGTGTGGCGACTTAATTGGGATTGAGGGTTTGATGTTTGAAGGGGTATAAAACCCTATTTGAAGGGTAAACATTAATTTTGATTTTCATATGCGGTTTTGACCTGAGGCAACTAGGTTTGGAGTGGTATTTGATCATTTTGAAGGCCCAAAAAAGGTGTTGAATTTGTGTGGCTATTTTTGGTAATTTATTCATGATTTTTGCCAAAGATTTGAGTGAAAATTGGTAAATTTTCTGTTGTTGTTTGATGCATAAAATTATATATTTTTCAGTGAGGTTAAATTTGATTTTCATCCACATCCAAGAGGTAAAATGTAAAATCCCCAACCAATAGTGACTGAAATTTGTCAAATTTTTCTGAGTTTGATGCTTGGGAATTTTGTCAAACACTTGCTGGTCTGTATTTTCAGTTTGCTGGTCTAATTGATTTTCAATGTGTTTTGCAGAGATTTTTACTAGTCTTGAACGATAGATTGATAAACAAACAAAGTAGACAATATAGCAATAATAAACAATGCAAATTGTAGCCAACTCAATGCCTTTTAATTCAATTTTCTGAGTACAAATCAGTCTGATATAAATGTGCTTTAGACTTTCAATAAAGGGCAAAATGATCACATACAAGCAATAAGATAAGAGAAACCTGATTACAAATGGTGTAGATGAGTCCCCTTGAACACGGAATGATGAATGCCTCCAAATGATGTAAATTTCTGAGTTGTCTTCAGACTTGCAGAGATCAGATCAGACCCTAATATTGTCACAAATCATGCACCAAATGCCACCAAACTGAATGGGAAGGTTCCTTGAGGCTGGCCGCTCCTTTTGGGATGTGTATGATATTTTTTTGGAAGCCTCTAAGACCAAAATCGACCCCTCACTAAATTGCAGACCTGAACTTTGTTGGAGGATGAAATATAAATAAATTGCAATGATATAGACCCCCAAACTGCCCTTAATATCTTCCTCTATTGCAGCCACTCCTCCTCAAATGGTTGGATGTTGGAAATGTGGCTTCATCAAAGCAAATCGAATCAATATGTGAAATTTGAAGTAAATTTGCAGACCTACAATTCTTCAAACCCTAGTAATGAAGTCCAAATGAAGAAGCTGAGTACTCCTTCCTCTATTGCAACCTTTAAGGTGATATTTCACACCCTCAGTTATGCCTTCAATGGAGTTGTTCGTCTCCAATGAAATTCTGCAGAAACCCTAAGCTCCACAATCACACAATGATCAAATACTCAACATAAGATGATTAAAAGATTGCCCAAGGCTCTTATTTATACTTTTTCTTTAACCTCTCCAAAAAGCTTCTAGAATTATATTTTAATTTATTTTATATTTCCCTTTTATAAAATTACTTTATTTTAAAAATAAAGTTATAACTTCATAAAGTAACTTTATAACACTAAATTATAAAGTTACACCCTCTAGGCGTCGAAGCTTCCATAAACCCAAGGGGAACACCTCAAAACGATCATGTAGAGCCCACCAAAAAAATGGATAACTGCCGACTGGACCCTCTATCCATCTCACCTTAGCCTACGAGGGTCGATAATAGGCTAAACTCGTCCAAGAAGTAATGTCTATAGAGAAGGGGACATTACAGTCCACCCCTCTTGAAATTGCTTGCCCTTAAGCAATCTCAACTCTGGATGCTGTAAAATCTCCTCACTCTCCCATGTAGCATCCTCTACCGACAAGTCCTTCCACTTGACCAAATTCTCTCTGATAGCACGGCTACGCAAGCTCCTCTCTCTCATATCCAAAATAGACTCAGGAACCAAAATCAGCTTACCCTCATCATCCAAGGGTGGTAAGGTCAATGAAGGAACAACATGTTGGCCTAACGCCTTCTTGAGGCGTGACACATGGAAAACATTATGCAGACGACTATCTGCCGGTAACTCCAACTCATAAGCCACCTCACCAATCCTCCTGATAACTCTAAATGGTCCATAATAACGCGGCTTGAGTTTCTCTGCACCACTCTTCTTGAGAGTGGACTGTCTATACGGCTGCAGCATCAAGTAAACCATATCATCAACATCAAAAGACCGCTCAACTCTTTTCTAGTCTGCATACTGTTTCTGCTAGTTTTGTGCTCTCTGAATATTGTCACGAAGTGATCTCATGATATCCTGCAACATATCCCTAGCACTCGGTACTCTATTGTCACTGAAGACCAAATCAATGAAACTAGGAGCATCATATCCATATAGTGCCATGAATGGTGACATACGAATGGAAAGATGGTAAGTGGTATTATAGCAATACTCACACAAGTGTATCCACTTAACCCATCCCTTCTGCTGCCCTGCAATGTAGTTTCGAAGATATCCCGCCACCCACTTGTTCACAATTTCGGTCTGCCCATCTGTCTGCGGGTGATAACTAGTGCTCGGAGTGAGCTCGGTCCCACAAAGTTTGAATAACTCCTGCCAAAATTGACTCATGAACCTGTTATCTCTGTCACTCACAATACTCCGAGGTAACCCATGCAATCGGAATATCTCACGGAAGAAGAGCTCAGTCACCTGTGTAGCTGTGAATGTAGTTGTGATTGAAAAAATGTGTGCATATTTGGTCAAACGATCAACAACCACAAAGATACAATCCCTGCCTTGGGCTTTTGACAAGCCCGTAATGAAGTCCATAGATAAGCATTCCCATTTCCTATCAGGAATTGGAAGTGGTTGAAGTAATCCTGCAGGGTATGAGTGTCCCTGTTTATTCCGCTGACACACTGAACACTCTCACATACTGAAGAACTTCGGTCTTGAGCCCTTTCCAGGTGAATCTCTCCCGAATCTGTCTATATGTCTTGAAGTACTCGGGATGTCTTGCCATGGGTGTATCGTGAAAAGTCCTCAAAACCAATTTCTTCACCTGCGACCCTGGGGTCAAATAAATCTTGCTTTTGTAAATGATCAAATCAGTTACAACTGAATACCGCTCATCCTGGATTGACCCCTCAATGAAACCAGAAGCCCATGCATCCTTGGCATACTCTGCCAAAATCAGATGTCTCCAAACATCTCTCAACTCTGCCATGGAGCCCAAATGTGGTCTACAGGATAAGGCATCAACAACAACATTTTGCGTCCCCTTAACATATGAAATATCAAAATCATAAGATTGTAGTTTGCTGACCCACTTCTGCTGGCGATCATTAAGGTCCCATTGACCTAGGAAATGTCTCAAACTGTTGTGATCAGTGCTCACAACAAACTTGCTGCCCACAAGATACTGACGAAATTTGGCTAAAGCATGCATAATAGCCAACATCTCCTTATCATAAATACTATAGCTCCGCTCTGGGCCTCTCAACTTCCGACTCTCGAAAGCAATCGGATGTTTGTCCTACATAAGGACTGCACCAATACCCTCTCCTAATGCATCACACTGAAGCTCAAAGGGTCTAGTGAAATCTGGCAATGCAAGAACTGGGCATGTAGTCATAATCTGTTTGAACTTCTCAAAACAATCCTGTGCTTCCTGAGTCCAAACAAATGCCCCCTTCTTCGTCAAGTCTGTAAGAGGTGCTGCATGGCGTGAATATCCGCTCACAAACCGACGATAGAAACCACAAAGTCCCAAGAACCCTCGCAGCTGAGTAAGGTTCACCGCGACAGGCCACTCAATGATTACCCTAATCTTATCAGGGTCCATACGCACTCCATCTGCACTAATGATGTGGCCCAAGTACAACTCAGTCATACCTAGATCACACTTGCATTCCTTGGCATACAATGACTCCTTGCCAAGAATACCCAATACTGTATCCAAATGTGATATATGCTCCTCCCAAGTCTTGCTGTAAACCAATATGTCATCAAAGAAGACAAGCACAAATCGTCAAGGTGCGAATGAAACACTCTGTTCATCGTGGACTGAAATGTAGCAGGTGCATTGGTTAGCCCAAATGGCATAACCACAAACTCAAAGTGCCCACAATGACATCTGAAGGCTGTCTTCTCTATGTCCTGCTCCCTAACCCGTATCTGATGGTAACCCGATCTCAAATCAATCTTGGTGAATTACTTGGCACCATGCAACTCATCTATCAGCTCATCAATCTTGGGAATAGGGTATCTGTTCTTGATGGTCTTCTTGTTCAGAACTCTGTAATTAATGCACATGCGAAGAGTACCATCCTTTTTCTTGACCAAGACAACAGCTAAAGAAAATGGAGATTTGCTTGGTCTAATGTGTCCCATCTCTAGCAACTCCTTAATAGTTTTCTCTATCTCATCCTTGAGCCGCTTAGGATGACGGTATGGAGTAATCATGACGGGCTTGGAGCCCTCCAACTCAATGATATGCTCAATACCCCTATCAGGTGGACGTCCTAGTGGAATCTCACTGAAAACCTTGGAGTGTTTGATCCTCAACCCCTGAATGTCTAGATGATAAACCGTTTTTTCCTGTTCTCCCTGTGTAGGTCTCAACACACATCCTACTGCCCACTCCACCATGTCATGACGAATAAGTCTCTCCATCCTCCTATACGAAATCACCCTGCAACTACTATCTCGGATGGCCTTGAGCACATGAGTCTTTCCGTCAATCTGAAACTTCATCTCCATTTCTTTTAGGTTTAGGGTGAACTCACCAATGTCATGTAACCATTTCATCCCTAGAACCATATTTGTATTTCCCATAGTGACAACATAAAAATCTGCCTTGAACTCAAAGTTGTTCAACTTAACTGGAATATTTGAAATCATTCGGTCACACTTAAGAGTGTAACCATCTGCCACCTTGACTCTAATGCCCTCAAACTCCTCGGTCTTAATTCCTCTACGCTCAACCAAACGGGCATCAATGAAGTTATGGGTAGCACCTGTATCGAGTAGAGTGATGATCCTCTGTCCTGCTAGAACACCACGCATCCGGAATGAACCCTCCTGGTGAATGCTAGTGATAAGTGCTCTAGGCTGCTCCTCATCCGCATCACTATCTGATTTTACCTCCTCATGTTCCGAAGCCTCATCATCTGTATGCTGCTCTGACTCGGAATCCTCTATGCACATAGCTCTGTTAGCTTTGCCCTTAGGTCTCATGGGGCAATCGTGATCTCTAGAATAGTGACCTCTACAATAAAAGCACAATTTCTTCTCACGAAGATTATTGTGTCCCTGTCAAATGGTTTTGTAGCCTTTCCTCTGAAATCTGGTTTGCTCTTGTCCTTGTTGAAAGGCTTGTTGTTTCGTGAAGATGAGGAAGATGAAATACCCTTAGATGAATACATGTTATAAGGGGCTGCAAACTCCATGTTCTTAGCCTTCCTCATAGCCTCTTGTAGAGATGGTGAATCAAATGCCTTCAACCACCCCTTCAAAGGCTCCATAAGTCCCTCCATGAATAGGACGACTATCCTCCTCTCGTTGATATTAGGTACCATCACTGAAATACGCTAGAACTCCTCAATGTAAGACTCCAATGAACCTTGTTGCCTCAGCTGTGCCAACTCTCTGAACCTAATCTTAGCATCTCTCACATCAAATCTCTTTATCAATCGATCTGTAAACTCTGCATAGGAATGAATGTGATGACGACCAAGTGTCACAAGTCCATGATACCACCACTCGTGAGCTGACCCCTCTAAATGCAATGTGGCAAACTTAATTGCCTCCTCCTCTGGCATCGGTCTCAATGACAAATAGTTGTCCAACTTTTGGACCCATGAACACGCTAAAGACTTGGCGTCATATGTTGGCATGTTCACCTTACCAAGGGCATGCTGAAAGTCACTCCTAGGAAAGTTGTGTGGATCATTATGAAGTGCATTCCTTCAGTTCCTGGAGTTCATGTATACATCAAATGGCCATTGGTCCCTTAAATCAAATGGCAAGGTACAATACTCACGGTATGCATCTCTAGACTCCTCACAATAAGTGACTGCTGCATCCATCTGTGGCGGTGTATGTATTTCCTCCCTTTGCATGAAGGTAGGGAAAAGAGGTCTAGAAGCTGAAGCTCTAGAGGCCTCACCCTGCTGGTCATCTCTCCTCGGATTAGTATCATTGCCATTCACCCTACTGTGTTCACCTGTATTCTAATTCTGTGTGTTGGTATTCTGTTTCTGATCCATCTTAGCTATCATCTGTGTTACTAAGTCAATTAGCACATCCATTTTCCTGCCATCAACACTTGTATTATTTCTACCTTCATTCCTAGGTGGGCTGCCTTGCCCTTTATCACCCATAGGACCCTGTTGTATATTTCTTTCCAATTCCGCTCTTCTGCGTGTATAGTACTTGTGAGGCCTAACTTCGTGTGGCTGCATGCAAGAATGAACCCACTAGGATGACAAGATCTTAGCTCTGATACCACTGTAAAATACCCAACCAATAGTGACTGAAATTTGTCAAAATTTTCTGAGTTTGATGCTTGGGAATTTTGTCAAACACTTGTTGGTCTGTATTTTCAGGTTGCTGGTCTAATTGATTTTCAATGTGTTTTGCAGAGATTTTTACTAGTCTTGAATGATAGATTGATAAACAAAGAAAGTAGACAATATAGCAATAATAAACAATGCAAACTGTAGCCAACTCAATGCCTTTTAATTCAATTTTTTGAGTACAAATCAGTCTGATATAAATGTGCTTCAGACTTACAATAAAGGGCAAAACGATCACATACAAGCAATAAGATAAGAGAAACCTGATTACAAATGGTGTAGATGAGTCCCCTTCAACACGGAATGATGAATGCCTCCAAATGATGTAAATTTCTGAGTTGTCTTCAGACTTGCAGAGATCAGATTAGACCCTAATATTGTCACAAATCATGCACCAAATGCCACCAAACTGAATGGGAAGGTTCCTTGAGGCTGGCCGCTCCTTTTGGGGTGTGTATGATATTTTTTTGGAAGCCTCTAAAACCAAAATCGACCCCTCACTAAGTTGCAGACCTGAATTTTGTTGGAGGATGAAATATAAATAAATTGCAATGATATAGACCCCCAAACTGCCCTTAATATCTTCCTCTATCCCAGCCGCTCCTCAAATGGTTGGATGTTGGAAATATGGCTTCATCAAAGCAAATCGAATCAATATGTGAAATGTAAAGTAAATTTGCAGACCTACAATCCTTCAAACCCTAGCAATGAAGTCCAAATGAAGAAGCTGAGTACTCCTTCCTCTATTGCAACCCTTAAGGTGATATTTCACACCCTCAGTTATGCCTTCAATGGAGTTGTTCGTCTCCAATGAAATTCTGCAGAAACCCTAGGCTCCACAATCACACAATGATCAAATACTCAACATAAGATGATTAAAAGCTTGCCCAAGGGTCTTATTTATACTTTTTCTTTAACCTCTCCAAGAAGCTTCTAGAATTATATTTTAATTTATTTTATATTCCCCTTTTATAAAATTACTTTATTTTAAAAATAAAGTTATAACTTCATAAAGTAAATTTATAACACTAAATTATAAAGTTACACCCTCTAGGTGTTGAAGCTTCCATAAACCCAAGGGGAACACCTCAAAACGATCATGTAGAGCCCACCAAAAAAATGGATAACTGCCGACTGGACCCTCTATTTATCTCGCCTTAGCCTACGAGAGTCGATAATAGGCTAAACTCGTCCAATAAATAATGTCTATGGAGAAGGGGACATTACATAAAAAGGTACAAAATTTATATTTTCAATTCATGGTTTATTTTGAATCATTTTGAGGTGATATTTGCTCAAGGTAATTACTGAAAATTACTTATCTATTTATTGCACATTGGCACCTAGGGTTTGCTGCTTTTGCTAATTTCAAAATTCAGAATTTTGTGGATTTTAGGGAAAATTCTTATTTGGTCTTTTGGCCCAAAAAGGGGACATTACAGTTTCACAAGGTCTTGAGAGGTCTCATCTCAATAAGGACTTGCAAAAATAGGTTTCTAAATGGAGACATGAGCTCAAGGTTGAAGAGATCTATCGAATTCATAGTGCCCAAATCCGTGTCCACATGCATTGGTTGAAAATTGGAGAGCAAGTTGTCAATCTGGAGTTGCGCCCTGAAACGAAGACGTGTTGAAATGGCTAATCCTCTCTCCAATTGAAACAATGAGATCTTCTCACGAGGGTGGGTGCCTCAATGGTGAGAAGAACCTTTAGAGAAGGCTGGTTTCTGTAAGATGTATCAATACGAATCTTTACTTTGTGCTGCGAATCTACCATGGAAAAAGGAAAAATAAATTTGAAAGGGAAACCTACCTAATGACGGTGATACACCAAAATGTTGATCCATTCTACTTGGAACTTTAAACACTGAATCAAACAAGGGAAAAGAAAGACCTTTGATTTCAATTGATCACTATTCATAAGTATTTCATGAGAAGGTTTGATCCAATGGCAAAAACGTGAGGGAAAACGATGGAGAGAGGTCTAATACAAGACACTTTGTAGCCACCGAACATCCACTTACAGCTTCAGCAAAAGACATATAAAACACTGAACATGCTTTGCATCACATGATGAGATAGCAACTAGGTACGAATCAAAATTTAGGAAGGGAGAGAAATCTACGATGTATGCATATTGTTGAATGAATGTACATTATGCCAGCACTTGAAATTTGAAAGTACAGTCCTATTGATTGAAGAGGTTACACAACTTATCAATGACAGAGTCTGGTCTTACCAAGATGGATAGATTTTACAAGGCTGAAAAGCTATTAATATAGAAAATTACAAAGAGTCAAGAGATTGGCATTGAAAATAGGAGAGGAAGTTAACTCTTCATTAGCCCAAGTCCAAATTTCATTGCATGGATCTTCCAAATTTGTCTTTCCTTGGCTTATACTTGGCTGTCTTGCATGAAGAATCCTTAGCATTGAAAAAAAAGAAGACAAGCTTTGGATGCATGACACCTACGAATAGATGTCTTGACTTGAAAACTAGTCAACTTCAAAACAAGAGTAATCAAATTCACTCGAATTGCTGGAACGTTTGAAAGTTTCTCTTTTGCATGAAATCAATGCAAATGCCAAATTAAGAATTGTGTTTGAACTGCAGGAACGTTTCGAGCTTTGAGACAAATGAGAGTGCATGCATGGAATTTTTAGTTGTTTGAAACGTTCAACGTTTTGCTCATTCATCATGCAAGACAACTCTACTTTCAGAACTAAAGCATGTTTGTTTTCTTAAACGCATTCACTTCGTTGGAGTCACTCACGTTAGTCTGCGCATGATCTTTGTTTATCCTGCCTTTGTCTTTATTCTGCATTGATTTTATTTACTGTTCATGCTTATGTCCATATTTAGTTCTACTTTAATCTTTGTTCATGCCTTTATTGATCATGCTTAGTTCACTTCGTGTTTTCTCTAGCTTTTCCCGTGTTCTACTTTAATTCAAGAGTCGGGCTTTATTTTAGTTTTCGTCCTTCAGACAAATTGTTTGAAGGACTCTCTGTCTCTCCTCTTTCCTAGTCTTGGCATTTCCTTTTCTCTTTTTTGGCCTTTGTTTATGCCCTTGTCTTTTCTATCGATTTTTTTTTTGAAACTGTCCTTATTCCTTCAGACTTTTTTTCCAAAGGAATTCCTTTCGTTTCCTTGCCAATTTTCTTGAATTTATTCTTTTAGGCTCTTATGTCTTGCCCTTTGATTTTCTTCGAACTTTTGTTGACTTCATATTCCCGTGGATTACGTGTTTGACAATTATTTTGAAGGATTTCCTTCTTTGCCTTTGTTTTTTTAATATTCTTCGGGTTTTTATCCTCCCGAATTTCTTCAGACTTTTTGTTCGAAGGAATTCTTCAGGGAAAAGATAGCCAAAGGAGATGAATTCCTTTTGACTTTTTGTCCGAAGGAATTCGTCTCCTTTGGCTATCTTTTCCCCGAAGGGCAAGTGCCCTTCGAAAACTATGCTTTTGTCCTTTGACTTATGGAGGTGCCCTCCGCAAGGGCTTCTGCTACCCAATAATGCCTTTTGGAACTTTTGAAAGGGTCCTGCCACCAACCAAGTGCCCTCCGCAAGGACAGGTGTCCTTAAAAAAAATGAATTTTGTCCTTTTGGCTTTTTTTTTTGCCAAGGTCTTCTTCGTGCTTGAAGTGTCCCCCTCAAGGGCACATACCCTTTGGGGAAATTGTAAATGTCCCTACGTGACGCCTAGATGTCCTCCGCAAGGGCTATGTCTTCCAGGAGTGCCCTTCAAAAGAATTGAAAAGGTCCACTTCACCGACCAAGTGCGCTCCGCAAGGGCATGTTTGCCTTGATTAATGTCCCTTGGAAATTTTGTCTTGACTTGAAAACCATAAAGTGAACCAACCCAAAGGGTTACATACCCATTGGGACTTTTGAATTGGACCTTCCTGAAGGGCAGGTGCCCTTCGGGTCTTCTCAACTGTGTTTTTCTCCTTTCTTTCGGACAAAAAGTCCGAAGAAAATAAGCTTTAAACGACTACCACTTAGTCATTTTTCCGGACTTTTACAGTCCTTTGAGAGCTCTTTCTCTCGGACAAAATGTCCAAAGAAATAGTCCACCTCTCATACACCGAAAAAATTCCTTGGAAAGACAAAATAACTAAACTTACAGCGTGTATGTCTTGGCTGTATTTGCACATTTAGTTGTAATCAAGAAAGCTCCTTGGAAACCTTTACATGACTAAAATTCACCTGGCTGTAGATGGCCACTTGGGTGGCTGTAAATGCTCATTTAAGGACCCCAAAATTGATTCACAAGACAAACTTGGCACCATAGCAAAGTTTTGAAGTGTAGGGGTTATAATTTGCCCTGTGGGGGGCAAAATTGTCAACATTTTTGGCAACTCTACTAGGAAGCATGCCTGCTATGCTAGAGAACTGAGGGCATATAGATGTTATTTGAACTCCCCAATGGTGAACCTGATTTCTGATTGAAAATCTCCTCCTGACCTTGGCTGAAGTAACCTTTCTCCCTCAAAAATGAAGGAAAAAACATGAAAGCAGAAATACTAAGAAGCAAATGTGCAAACAAGCACTTATTGAATAAAACTAGAGCAAACTACTGTGCTTGATCAACACTTGGAGGAAAGCAAAAACAACTATGTACATAGAGCTTTGCCCTTCAATAGCAATGTTTCGGATGTATCCCATTGATTGGGATTGGAAGCTCTTGGCCGTCCATCTTGGCAAGTTGGAAGGTGTTGTGGGATTTGCAGCTGGAGATCGTGTATGGGCCACTCCAAAGGGAATCAAATTTCGTGTGCCTTCTTGGTTTGGCTCGATCTTCATCCCACTTGAGGACCAAATCTCCTTCAATGAAGCTTCGTGAGGAAGCTCCTTTGTCAAACGTTCTTTTCACCTGTGCCTGATGACTTTCCATGGCTAGCATGGATTGATTTTTTGTCACTTCCAACTCCATAAGCTTTGCATACCTTATTTCTATAGGCTCATTTTCCAACAACTCAAGTTGATACATTAGTTCGAAAGTTGAAAACTCAAGAGAAATAGGTAACCTTGCTTCCTTACCATAGACTAGCTTGTATGGAGAGTTGGCTATTGACCTCTTGTAGGTGATCCTATCAACTCATAGAGCTGACTTTAACTTGAGATGCCATGACCTCTGATTGTCTTCAATAGTCCTTCGTATGATCCTTAAGAGGTTCTTGTTTGTATATTCAGCAAGGCCATTTCCTTGTGGATAATAGTTCGATGAAGTGCTGAGATAAACTCCGTGTTGGACAGCCCATTGACTGATCCTAGATCCCACAAAAGCCATTGCATTGTCAGATATAATGGTTGAAGGAACTTCAATTCTAGTGAGCAAACCTTCATAGAAATCAAGAACGTTAGTTTTGTCTTCTTCTTTCAATGCAATTGCTTCCATCCAACATGTGAAGTAATCCGTAGCTGTTAGAATCCACTTATGCCCTGAACTCGAAGGAGGATTAATGAGACCAATAAAGTTCAATCTCCACTGGACAAAACGTTGATCCACTACAATTGGCTGAAGGGGTAGGGCTGCAAGTTTAACATTTCCTACAAACATACCACATTGTTTGCACTTCCTAACCCATGTAGGGCTATCGCCAAATATAGTAGGCCAATAGTACACACCTCTCATGATTTTAAGTGCTGTAGTTCTCGTGGAAAAGTGTCCATCATGGAATTCTTCAAGTAATCTTTGAGTTTGGCTTGGTTCCAGACACCTTAGTAACATTCCATTAATATCATTTTTGAGCAAAACACCGTCAACGAGCAAGAATGGAATTGATTGCAATCTAAAATACCTTTTTTTTGAAGCACTTAGGTGAGAAGGGTAACAACCATTTTGCAGATAGCTTACCAAATCACGAAACTAGTTGGAAGGTGAGGTGTGAACAACAATCTCTTCATCATTTGACACTAAAACAGCTTCATTAGTTTCTTGCAAGTCCTGAGCTAGATGCTCACAAAGTCCTTTGCCTCTAACCAGCTTTGTAACCTTAATTTCCACGTCATATTCCATTACCTTGGTTATCCAACCGGCCCTCTTCTCATTTGTCTTTGTTCAAAAGAAATTCTTTGATGCTTGGATGAGCAACCATTAGATGTATTTTATTATTAGACAAGTGCTTAAATTTCTTCAGAGATCTTATAACTGAAAAGACATGTTTTTCAACAAAATAATACCTTGTCTCATACTCCTCCAAGCCTTCGCTGTAGAAAGCTATTGGCTGCTCCAAATCTTCATGATTCTGTTGCATAAGAATACCTGAAATGGTGTCCACATTAGCATACGTATACAGAATGAAATCTTTCATAAAATATGGATTTAAGAGCGTAGGAGCACTTGCTATGGCTTTCTTAGTATCTTCAAACCTTGTTACTCCCTCCTTGGACCAGCTGAAGCTCTGATTTTTCTTTAACATCGCTGTAAGTGGTTTAGCTACAGTAGCGAAATCTGAAATGTATCTCTTTATAAAATTGATTTTACCAAAAAAACTTTGCAAAGACTTTGCTTTTAGGCAAGGAGAGTGCAAGAATGGATTGAATCCTTTTAGAATCTATGTTTAAACCATGTTTTGAAACATGTCCAAGAAGCTTACCTTCATGCACTGAAAATATACATTTTTTGGGATTTAGAGATATCACAAATTGCCCACACCTTTCGAAAACTTGCTTGAGATGAACCATGTGATCTTCTGCATCTTTTGAAAACACTGTTACATCATCCAAATAAACAAGCACAAACCTGTTAATAAGGCTTTGGAAGGCTATATCCATGGCTCTCTGAAAGGTTGCTCCAGCGTTAGACAAACCGAATGGCATCTTTCTGTATGCAAATGTCCCCCACTTAGTCGTGAAGGTTGTCTTGAATTGGCCATCTTCTTTGACCAAAATCTGATTGTAACCACTATATCCATCCAACAAGGAAATCCTCTCTGAATTTGCGCCAAGCTGTAAAATTTGTTCCATTGATGGCAATGGGTAGTGGTCTTTAAGGGAAGCCCTATTTAAATCACGGGAATGAACACACAAACGAATCTCACCATTTTTTTTAGTACTGGAATGAGGTTCGCCATCCAAATTGAGTGCTTGATTGGAAATATAATAGCTGATTCTATGAGCTTGTGAAACTCAGCGTTCATCAAAGGCTCAAGCTTTGAATTGATTGGCCATTGTCTTTGTCTCACTGGTTTAATTTTGTTTTCTAACTCAATAGTGTGTTGAGCCAAAGTTGGATCAAAACCTTTGAGATCACTATATTGCCATGCGAATATATTAGCAAAACTTGTGCATAAATCAATGAAAGCTTTCTTTTGTGGAGTGCATACCTTGCCCAATTTCAAAATTTTACCAGCTACAATCTCTACATTGGCATAGTGTTATTCCTTTGTTGACAATGATGGTTTCTCTTTCCTTAGCTCATCATCTTCACTGAAAATATTTTCAAGAGTGACCAATCCCTTGGGTAGCTTATTAGTTTTCAGTTGTACAATCTGATCACCATACTGCTGTAAGTGTTTCGACTGATTTTTAAAAAAAAACTCAGCCTCTTCCTACAAAAATCTCATAATTTGATTGTTATTTTCAAACACCTACCAATTTTCTTGGTTATTCGGAACAGAAGGCCTTATAACCATCTTTATATGTGACTGAAAAATGTCACTTTTTACATCAGCTGAAATATCAAATTGTGTCTCGACAGCAACCAACCTATCAGCATGTTTATTCTTATCTCTTGGTATTCCCTGAATATTAAAAGCCTGAATATCTTCAAGTAAATTCCAAACTCTGTGTCTGTAAGATTTAAGCAACAGATTCTTGCATATATTCAAACCTCTTACTTGGTGGACTACAAGTTCACTATCTCCAAACACTTGCAAACAATTTACTTTTATCTTCATAGCCCACTGCAAACTATGAACTAGTGCTTCATATTCAGCAATGTTGTTTGAACAATCAAAATAAAATTTAATTGACGAAAAATACCTTTGTTTTGTAGGAGAAATTAACATCATTCCATCTCTGATTCCATGCTTATTTCTTGATCCATCAAAGTAAAATTGCCAAAACCTTTCATTAGGTTCGTCTTCTTTGACCATCACTGGAATTGGTGCATCGTTCTCATGAAGACAATACACACTAAGTCCTTCCTCTTCAATCAACTTGTAGGGATCATGCTCATGCAAGGTAAAAGCCCACTCATCAAGAAACAAATTTGAAACTCCATCCAAAGGATAGTCCTTTTCTACATCATTAGTTTGTAATATTTCATCTGAAATGATACAATTTGCGTTGACCACATTTGACGTATAAGGCTCTGTATGAAAACATGCAATAGGCTCTGATTGAATTGTTACTTTTGTACCATATCTAGTTTTGAATAACAAATAGGTCTAATCAATTGATAAATATCCTCCAATCTTTTAGGTGAAGTCCCTTGAAAGACACAGCGAAATAAGGAGGCAAGTCCACCACTACATCTTACTGAGTAGTAACGTTAGGACAAGCATGTAATGTTAATTTCAAATCTTTGATAATGCCTACCATCTTTGCTAGTGAACCATCCAACTGCAATACCCCTTTAGTATTTGGTGCATAAACAAGGCCAAGCTTGTTTGCAATCTGTTTGGGCATTACTGTACTGCTAGCTCCACTATCCACCATACAATTATGAGTATCACCTACTATCAAAGAAAGATAAAAAAAGGGGAGTTTTCTTCGTTTTTACCTCAATTTTGTCCATCTTTAACATCTTATCAATTTGTTGCATCTGTTGCTTAGTTGGCTGATTTGAATTTGTCAAGACAACACCTTTTTCAACCGGTTTTGGAGACAATTCAAGCGCTGAAAGTTCTTGAATGAGTTTATTTTTTTGCCCTGGAATTGAAAGAGAATCCCACATGTTAATGCTGATGTTAGACTTCTTCATTTGATCTACAATACTGAATCGAGATGCACTAACCTTTGATTGCACTTTTTGTGGTACTTGCTACTCACGAATTAAAGGTATTTGCTACACTTTACTAACCTCTATATTCTGATTTTTTTGGGTTGTGGGAGCAGTAAGCTATCCTTTTGTACTTTGAGCAACAATACTAGGAGCACTTGAAGTATTTGCTACCGTTTGGGCTTCCTCAACAGTTCTTTTAGTTCTCTGATAGGTTATAGATGCAACTTGACCACTTGAATTGTTAGTTTTAACATCTTGAATAAAAGCAACATGATCATCGACCTACCAATTTACATTAATAGCATTAGGTTGCCCTTGAACTTGATGAGTCACTCCTTGTGATGTCAAACTTGTATTTTGATATTGACCTCCTTGAAAAGAGAATTCTTTTTGTGTCATCTGTGGCATGATGATGTTTTGTGATACCATTGCTTGGTTTTGAGCATCATTGAGATTTGAAGGCTGCCAACCTGAATCCTGCACCAAATTATTTTGAGGTGGGGTTGGAACAATGGCTTTTGAAGTGGAAGGAGCATTCGGATTAAGAGCAGCATATGGATTAGTTGGAGTTATGGTTCCTTGTGCTTGATAGGGTGGTCTATTTTCTCTGAAACCCTGATAAGGAGACCTTTGGTTTTTGAAGGACTGATAGTTGTTCTAATTTTGCTATGGATAAGGCTTATTTGACTAAAATTGTTGCCTTTTGAGCTATACTATTTCATTTCCAAAAGATTGTAGCAAAATTTTCAACTCTCCTATCTCACTAGCTTGACCAGTAAGGGCTACAATAGGAACTTGAGGTGCTGGAATAGGAGCTAATAATGGAATTTGAGGGGCTGCTACAGAACTTATTTCTGGAAATATGGGCATTGGAGGTCTTGGAGAAAGTTTACCTGCTTGTATCAAACTATTTTCTATCTTTATTGCAACTTCATAAGCATCTAGCAAAGTAGTACCACCCATTGATTGTATCATCACACTAATGTCAGAATTAAGAGCTTTCAAAAAATACAGAAATGCATATTCAGAGGATGGCCTAATCAAAACCGGTATCTTGGTTCATGTCTTCTGAAATCTGAAATTAAAATCAGACATGAACTCATGATGAGCTCTTTGTATGGCAGTTAATTGCTCAACTAAAGATAAGTGATCAGATTTGTCTTCAAATTGCTTGACTAAGGCCGCACCCAATTCATCCCAGGTAGAAACGGATCTAAGTGGAAGGGTTCTATACCACTGTAATGCTTTTTATTTGAAAGAAACAACAAACAATCTAATAGCAATATTATCTTCAACAACATTATGAACTGAACAAAGATTAGCCACATCCTGGTTATGCTCAATAGGGGTTGTTTGATTTTCTCCTGAGAAGAATGGAATACTTTTGAGGGCAGATACAAAAATGTCGTCTAACTATGTTAGATTCAGTGGACTTCCCCTATTGAATGGAGCAAACACTTGATTTCTAACGGCCATTTGGATGATGGGGATTGCAGTGTTTAGAACGATAGGATGAGGGGGAGGTAAATATTCCCTTCGAGGATATGGATTTGCCCTCTTAGACCTCGCTCTTTTATAAGTTACAAATTCAAAAGGAATACCTTTACTTCCTGATCTTGTGGTAACCTTTGGCATGAACAGATTGCCTGAATGATGCTATGAACTCTGCAACTGGATGTAGATGAATATCCTTTGCTGCTACTAAAACTCTATGCAAAGAACTTTTTTGTGGTCCCACTGGGCATGCCAAAAACTGTTGTCAACCTAGTGTTGCACTCTGAAACAAAGACGTGCTGAAATGACTAATCCTCTCTCCAGTTGAAAAAATGGGATCTTCTCATGAAGGTGGGTGCCTCAATGGTGAGAACCTCCAAAGAAGGTTGGTTCCTGTAAGATGTATCAATGCAGATCTCTACTCTGTGTTGCAAATCTACCATGGAAAAGGGAGAAAGAAACTTGAAAGGGAAATCCTACCTAATGACGGTGATACACCAAAATGTTGATCCACTCTACTTGGAACCTTGAACACTGAATCAAACAAGGGAAAAGAAAGACCTTTGATGTCAATTGATCACCATGCATAAGTATTTCATAAGAAGGTTTGATCCAATGACAAAAACGTGAGAAAAAATGATGGAGAGAGCTCTGATACAAGACACTTTGCAACCACCTAACATTCACTTACAGCTTCAACAAAAGACATATAAAACACTGAACATGACCTGCATAACATGATGAGCTAGCAACTAGGTACGAATCAGAATTTGAGAAGGGAGAGAAATTTACCATGTATGCAAATTGTTGAATGAATGCACACTATGCCAGCACTTGAAATTTGAAAGTACAGTCCTATTGATTGAAGAGGTTACACAACTCACCAATGGCAGAGTCTGGTCTTACCAAGAGGAATAGATTTTATAAGGCTGAAAAACCACTAATATAGAAAATTACAAAGAGCCAAGAGATTGGCGTTGGAAATAGGAGAGGAAGTTAACTCTTCATTAGCCCAAGTCCAAATGGCATTGCATGGATCTTCCAAATTTGTCTTTCCTTGGCTTATACCTGGTTGTCTTGCATGAATAATCCTTGGCGTTGAAAACAAGAAGACAAGCTTTGAATGCATGACACCTACGAATAGATGTCTTGACTTTAAAACTAGTCAACTTCAAAACAAGAGTAATCAAATTCACTCGAATTGCTGGAACGTTTGAAAGTTTCCCCTTTGCATGAAATCAATGCAAATGCCAAATTATGAATTGTGTTTGAACCGCTGGAACGTTTCGAGTTTTAAGACAAACAAGAGTGCGTGCATGGAATCTAGTTGTTTGAAATGTTCAATGCTTTGCCCGTTCATCATGCAAGACAACTCTATTTTCAGAATTGAAGCATGCTTGTTTTCTTAAATGCGTTCACTTCATTGGAGTCACATTAGTCTGTGCATGGTCTTTGTTTATCCTGCCTTTGTCTTTATTCTTCGTTGGTTTTATTTACTATTCATGTTTATGTCCATGTTCAGTTCTGCTTTAGTCTTTGCTCATGCCTCTATTGATCATGCTTAGTTCACTTCGTGTTTTCTCTGGCTTTTCCTGTGTTCTGCTTTAATTCAGGATTTGGGCTTTATTTTAGTTTTTGTCCGAAGGACTCTCTGTCTCTTCTCTTTCCCGGGCTTAGCATTTCCTTTTATCTTTTTTGGCCTTTGTTTACGCCCTTGTCTTTTCTATTGGGTTTTTTTTTTCTTTTGAAGCTGTCCTTATTCCTTTGGACAAAAAGTCCGAAGGAATTCGTTTTCTTGCCAATTTTCCCGAATTTATTCTTTTAGGCTCTTATGTCTTGCCCTTTGATTTTCTTCGAACTTTTGTTGACTTCATATTCCCAAAGATGACCTGTTTGACAATTATTCCGAAGGATTTCCTTCTTTGCCTTTGTTCTCTTTATTGTCTTCGGTTTTTTATCCCCCTGAATTTCCTCGGACTTTTTGTCCGAAGGAATTCGTCTCCTTTGGCTATCTTTTCCCCGAAGGGTAAGTGCCTTTTGGGAACTTTGCTTTTGTCCTTTGCTTTATGAAGGTGCCCTCCGCAAGGGCTTATGCTTCCCAATAATGCCCTTTGGAACTTTTGAAAGGGCCCTGCCACCGACCAAGTGCCCTCTGCAAGGGCAGGTGTCCTTTGGAAAAATGAATTTTGTCTTTTCAGAATTTTTTTTTTGCCAAGGTCTTCTTCGTGCTTGAAGTGTCCCCCATAAGGGCACATACCCTTCGGGGAAATTGTAAATGTCTCTACGCGATGCCCAGATGTCCTCCACAAGGGCTATTTCTTCCAGAAGTGCCCTTCGGAAGAATTGAAAAGGTCCACTTCACCGACCAAGTGCCCCCTGCGAGGGCGTGTCTGCCTTCAAAAGTGTCTTTCGGAAGAATTGTAGGGCACCTGGTCTTTTTGAAGCCGTCCCTTGGAACTTTTGTCTTGACTTGAAAACCATAAAGTGAACCAACCCGAAGGGTTACATACCCTTCAGGGCTTTTGAAATGGATCTTCCCGAAGGGTAGGTCTTCTCAACTATGCTTTTCTCCTTTCTTTCGGACAAAAAGTCCGAAGAAAATAAGCTTTGAATGACTGCCACTTAGTCATTTTTTCGGACTTTTACACAGTCTTTTGAGAGCTCTTTCTCTCGGATAGAATGTCCGAAGACATAGTCCACCTCTCATAGCCCTAAAAAATTCCTTGGGAAGACAAAATAACTAAACTTACAGCTTGCATGTCTTGGCTGTATTTGCACATTTCGCTGTAATCAAGAAAGCTCCTTGGAAACCTCTGCATGACTAAAATTCACCTGGCTGTAGATGGCCACTTGGGTGGCTGTAAATGCTCATTTAAGGACCCCAAAACTGATTCACAAGACAAACTTGGCACCATAGCAAAGTTTCGAAGTGTAGGGGTGACAATTTGCCTTGTGGGGGGCCAAATTGTCAACACAAGCTTCCAAAGATTTTTTATTTCTTATTCGTTCCAAGCAGGTAGTGGACAGGATTAAAGACATCCACGAGGCTAGTAAAAAATTGACACAACTTCTTGATATTTTGAGAGATTTGGTCTCTCATTACCATGGATTTGTTACAAAAAATCGGTCCCCTTTTTCCCTGCTGCTCTGAGCCAGTTCATTTCTAATTCTTTGCACAAGTCTGGAAATTTCTACGGACTTTGTAGGTCCATTTATACGGACTCTACAGGCAGTTCCTTCGGCAGATGAAGAACCAGTTCAAAGAGTGCAAGGTTTTACAAAGCTTCTTCAGACTCTTGTTCTGAAGAAATTTATAAGGAAAGAGAGCTAAAATGGTTCAAAGACACTTTTTCTTAAGGTTGGAAAAGTGGTTCAACAACATGATCTTTCCATGAGTTAGCATCTTTGAATCGTTGAACCATTGAACCGGCTTCAATGCTTCAGTTCAATGCCTTGGTTCAACGCTTTGGTTCAACGGCTTTGGTTCAGCAAAGTCCGACGGCGAGGTTCAATCAAATGGTTCATCGACTTGGTTCAAGGCTTGGTTCAATTCAGTTGGTTTAATGCTTTGTTTCAATCAGACGGTATAATCACTTGGTTCACTCAGTCGGTTCAACGACTTGGTTCAGTCGGTTTGGTTCAAAGCTTGGTTCAAAGTGTTGGTTTAGCGTTCAATTCAACAGTTGGTTCAAAGGAATGGTTCAATAAAAAAAAGAGTTCGAGAGAGCCTTCCGAAGGACAAGTGCCCTTGCGAAGGGCACTTGGTCGGCAACAACACCCTTCAGAAAGGGTCATTTTGAACTTTCCAAAAGGGCACTTAGAAAGGCATAGAAAAGACTAAGGCATTGAACGAATTCTTTCAGACTTTTTGTTCAAAGGAATTCCTTCGGACAAAAAGTTTGAAGAAATTCGGAAGGAAGATAGCCGTGGGAAAAGTGGCCAGGAAGAAAACCCGAAAGAAATCAAAGCGGCCGAAACAATTCTTGCGGACTTTTTGTCCGTGGGAAAAAGCCCGAAGGAGAAACCCGCCGAGGAGCCGAAGGACCCCGAAGGGAAGGTGCCCTTGCGGGGGACTTTCGGGCCAAAATGAAGGGACTTTTCCAAAAGCCGAAGGGTCACCTTCCCTTCGGGAAGGTGCAAAGAAGAAGTCCGCAGAAAAGAAAGAGAAAGCCGAAGAAAGTCCAAGGGGTGATGGGCTCGAGGACGTCAAAGTCAAGCACGACAAACTAGCCGTTGGAAATTCAAACGCAGTGACGAGCTCGCGAACGTCAATTTTACACCAGGAAAAGCCAGAGCACAGAAGGCGCCAAGTGTCAACCGCGGAGGGCTTTGACATGTTTCCTCTAAAAGAAGCAGAATGTGCCACGTGTCCCCTGCAAAGCTCGGCGGAAGCCGACAAGTGTCAACATCCGCGGTCTCTCCCTTTTGTCCTACGAGAACTATGGTGGGCCCCGGACGAATTGCTAAAGAGAGTGGAAGCCGACATGTGTCCTCTTTCGTAGGACCTTCAAAGGGTGCCTAAAGCTTCTATAAGTTAAGCAGATGATGCCACAGTCCTGCCCACTTCACAGTGGAACGTGCCATGTGTCACTTATTTGAAATCGGCGGAAAGTGGCCAAGGCAAGCAAGAAGAGCCCAAGGAACGCAACGACCTGCCAAAAGATAGCCCCTCCGAAGGAGCCAAAAGAGACAGAAACAGGAAGAAGACAAAGTGCATAAGTGGACAAACAGTCCAGGTGGCAAGAGGAGGTGTCAACTCAGGGATTTATTCTTGCAGTTGGAACAACGCTTGTCAAGTGGTCACCAAACGGCGCGAACAGTAAGCGGCGCAACCTGTTTTCTTCATTTCGCATTAATGAGCAGACAAGCCACGTAAATGCCTTGAAGGAAGCAGTCTGTTTGCAGAAAAGAGGCGCGGCCCATGCTTTCGCATTAATGTTGGAACGCCAAAGTCAAAGCAGGAGCTGACAATCAAATGACTTCCTCTTCCCAAGGTTCAGAACGTACATGGGCCAGCTTGTCAAGAGCGCCAAAGTCTTTTCAAAATAAGCGCCAAGTTCTCTTCTCCTCTTTCTATATATTGCAAACTTCTCATTTTGAGAAGGATCCATTCTCTTAGCCCGTAAGGCAAACCTCTGCCCAAAAATCTCTCGGGCTTGTAAGGCAGAACTCTGTCAGTTTTTACCTTGAATCAAGACTTGGCATTTTGACCTCCATTTGGACTTGCACTCACGCATATGTCTATGTTTTCTTTGTGTTAAGTCATTTCCTTTTATGCTTTTCACAGATCGATTCCAGCATGTCTAGTGCATTGTGAGTTTCTTCTTTTGCAGGTCTGCCAGAAGTGTCTATAGCATAAATATAGGCGCATGTGAACAAGCTGCCAAAGTGTGTCTCAGAACACCTTTGATAGTTCTTCCTCCCTGTATCTCTACGGACCCCTGACTCACTGAAACAGAAGGGTTTCCCACATCAGATGAAGTTTATGGGTGCTTCGTCTTGGTGAAAAGTGTATGTCCACGCTGAGTGGATCATCTTTTTTGGTGTATCACCTCTTTTATTTTAGGTTTAGGTTTTGTTTTCAGCATCTTTCTCCCTTTTCATCCCCCCCCTTTGTTCATTTATTTGTTAGCAGTAGAAAGTCTAGGACCTAAAAGATGCATCAGAGGGAGCTAGCCCTATCTAGAGACTCTCCCCTCCAGCTTCGGCGGTCCCACAGGCGAGAGGGGAGTTTCCATTTTGACGTGTGGAAGGCAAGAGCTAGGCGTCTTGCCCTGGGTGCAATCCACTGCGTCAACAAGATGTTCATGCCATCTCCCTTGGAAAATTCATCAATCAAGGTAACATAAAATTCATTTCTGAGGTTGGGGACCTAGATCTCATTACAAATTGGCATCCAATGACCCTTTTGAATGCATCTTACAACATAATTGCTAAAGCCCTTGCTCTCATGGTGAGTTACTTGCTACCTCTCATTATCCGGCCAAAGAAATCTAGTTTCATTTGCATTAGATACATTTTAGATAATGTTATTTCAGTTTGGGAAGTGATGGAATGGGCTCATTCCTCACAACAGAAATCCTTGTTCATCAAAATTGATTTTAAGGACTATGACTGAATTAAATGGCCATTTATCCTTGCCATTCTTTAGGCTTGAGGGTTTGGGGCAATATTTTTGTAAACAATTAGTATGATGTTTCATGATGTTGGTGCTTGTATCACCATTAATGGAGTTCAATCTAAAAAAATTGGTTTGTTAGGATATATTACGTAAGATTTTCCACTTGCTCCCTCCCTCTATGAGGAGGTAACAAAAGGGTCTAGTCACCTACTTGTTGATTACACCTCTAGAGGTTTGGTTAAATGAATTGCTCTCCCTCTGTATTAGAATTAGATGGTCAATGGTCACTTTGTTGATGACTCTTTTCCCACCCTTGCTGAAGAGGGGACATCTATCAACAATGCATGGAAAGTTTGGACATTTTTTGCTTAGCCTCTAGATATTCTATTCAATGGAAGAAAAGTCAGTGTTGCAGATAGTTTGACACTGCATCTTAATTTGGTTACAAAAGTTTAAGTGGTATTGGATTCATCTTGAAGAACAATTCAAATTCTTGGGCATCCCTTTTGCCTTTTATGCGACCCCTTCAAAGCTATGGAACTAAGTGGTGCAGAGGGTGTAGAAGAATTTTTTTTTTGGATCACTAAACTACTCTCCCTGGTTGGTAAATTTCAGGGTTTCTCTAAGGTCCTTGCAGCCACCCATGTTTATTAATTTTCTTGTTGGGCTCCATCCAAAGATGCATATGCTAAACTCGAATGTCTTCTCAAAGACATTCTTTGGGCCAATTCTAAAGGCTCTAAAGGGCTTTACAAAATTGCATGGGATATTTGCTGCCGACCTAAAGAGATAGTGGTTTTGGCCTTCTAATGTAAAATTCTAAGGCATTGCCCTTTGTATCAAATGGATCATCTATTCCCTTAAGGGAGAAGAGGAATGGAATATTTTTCCTCGCCATTGCATAAAAGAAGGCAGTGCCTTTGGTAGACCAACTTGGAAAGGTATTGGTATTCAATCACTTCTGCTCACTCAGGTTCCTGTCAAGATTAAAGGATCTTTTGTGGCTCAAAGTATCTAGAAAGCTTGGGAATTGATCAAACCTCATTTGGTTTGGGATGAAGATGATTTCAGAACAGGGATTTCTCTAAACTCTCATTCCCTTTGATGTTCTCCAATTCTCTCTTATTATGGTGATCCCTTTACCTTGGTTCCCTGGATTAAGAGTCTCTGAATTTTTAAGGAATAAAGGTGATTTCAGTTTTTTTTGCAATCGGTCCCGGGATTGGATACCTTGGCCTATCCTATGTGATTAGTTTCAGTTTTCTCCCAATGGCCTTGCCTCAATTTTTGAGGTGCAAAAATCCATCCCAGATGAACATCTCCACTAAATTGGAGTTCAAGCACCCTCTAGATGATGGATTAACTAGAAGTGGCCTATTGAGGCCCCTTTCCACTAGTACAAGACCCAACTTTGTTCTAGGTTGTGTTTGCTGAAAAGTAAATCGTTTTATAGTGACCTAGGGGTGAAGGTTTGACAAAATTTGGAAAGCAGTTACTAAGTCCAAATAGGTCCATTTCCTTTGTTGCATATAACATTAAGGTTTACAAACTTATTCATATATGTGTAGATAATCCCTTGTGCTCTTCATGCCAATAGCCTAAGACATTTAAGCATCTTTTGTGGTTTTGGAAGCAAGCTTATTCAGCCTGAAGGTGGATTTATATCCTTTTCAACCATTTTGTCCAAAATTCTTCTCTTGGAAAATGGTGTTCTTAGGGGATTCAGCCATGTTACTTGCAAAGTACAATCAAATATGTCATATAATTCATTTTGAAATTATTTTTTATTTATAGAAAGAAAGAAACAATGCAATATTTAACCAATTAGTTCTAAATGGTTCTTTTTTGTTACTAACAAAGTGAAAGTGATCTCAGATGTCATGCTACAAATTCAAGTGCAAGTGGAGAAGGTTTGGTTGGAGGTTAAACACCTCCATAATTTGTTGGACAATTAGGGAAGTGCTCCCTGTGCAGTTAGCCCGTCCCCCCTGACTGTCCCCCTCAACAGTCACCCTCTAAGGTTGTGGCTTTGGAGCTTGTTGTAGGTACCATTCACATAGCAACCACCAAAGTGGTTCAATGCATTTCTGGTGGCCCTCACTAGTGCAAAGCTCTCGCATTGGTGGGTTTGTAGACATTGGTGGGTGGAGGGCTCTGCAACAAGGAAAGTTTCCTTGCTTGTCTTACCCATTTAGGTAGGAGCTAGTGGATAAGGAAAACAGAGACAATCAAAATGATGGGTGGGAGCCAGTACTTGATACAACAGATTCACCCAATGGTAGTGGCTTGGCTTGGGGTGATAGGCCGGATGATCCTCTGCCTCCATCAACTTTGCTAATTATTTCCGTTGCCTAGTTCGTGTGCGTTGTTGTCTTGGTGCCCTTGGGGATTTATACATATTTATTTTGGGATTTGGTCAAACTTTTTAAATTGAAAAGTTGTATTTTAAAGTTGTTTTTGTACTTTTAAAAGTTAAATTAGCGTTCTCTCTATTTTGTGGATGGATTTTACACAAAGGAGTGTGATACCATTCTCCTGTGGATGGATTTAAAAAAATGACATCTCCCTCCCCATACCCACATTTGTCATCTTTTGGTTACTTTGATTGTTGATAAAAGCCTCTCAATACACAATGAAAAAAACAATCAAGAATTCACATGAGAATAAAAATTTGTATTTTATTAATTAAAAACTAAATACATAGTGTTGTTGATCAAATTCGCAATAAGCGTTTCCCTATATCCAACAGTTTCTAAGTGTTTCCCTATATCCAATAGTTTCCAACCACCAAATTCACCAGGTATATTGTATGATGCTCTTGGGTTGTCAGACCTCCTGTTCATTACCAAGACCCAAGAGAGCCTTGTATGGCCTCTCCGTGGTATCACAAGTTATCACTGGCTATTAGCTTGCAGATAGGAGACTAGGTGCTTTGGTGGTGTTAAAGGTTCAGGTGGAGTGGCTTGTCTGACTAGAGATACTCTCTGGTGCAAGGTTTTGGTAGTTGCCTCTGACAAGTTTTCTAGATTCATGTGGGTCCAGATTAGGGGGCTGCCCCCCTCCCTAGGGACATCTACATTGCAATTTGCTACTTCCCTTTGGCTTCGTCCCCATATCCTATCCACAAGGTCCCTGAAGGGGACCCTTTTATAGATTTGTATACCGGTATCACTTACTATTCTACGGTTGGCGAAGTTATTCTTCTAGGTGACTTCAACGCTAGTACCAGAGCTTCTTAGACCCCCCTTCATGACCATTCTGCAAATGTGTTCTGCGCCCAGGAGATTGATCCAGAGTCAATTGGGTTTCACAGGATGTCAAATGATGTTCTAGGACGTTTCATGGCCTACGGTAGGCACCTCCTACAGTTGGGAGTCTCATGGCTTGTTGATCTTGAATGGGCTGGCATGCTATCCAGATTCTCACTTTTTCACATGCAGACCTCATGGTGGGGGTGCAAGTGTGGTGGATTATGTCATATCTAGCCAAAACCTACTACCTTCCATCAGTCACTTTACTGTTTAGCCCATCCCACTTGCGGACCACGCCCTTTTTTTCTTTATCCAGATTGGTACCCCTCACACTCCCTCTCCTAATATGTTCCCTTCTCTAGCCTACCTCATACCACCTTCCATTTTAATGATGGGGACTTTGACATTTTCTCTTCCCACATCTGCCAGCTTCTCCCACCTGAGTCCTAGTTCTTCCCACTTGAGTGTATTGCCACCAAATATACATGTCTTTCTTCCATCATTCGGGAAGCTGTTCTTAAGTCCTTTCTTAGCTCCACCAGGGCCACATCCCCTTCACATCAGATTAATAATTCGAGCTCACATAATACTTGTCTCATGAACAAGTCGTACGATGACGGTTGCAAAACTCTCCATCGCCAACTTCATCACGCTTTCATCCATGACCACCACTCCTACCCCACACTGAAATCCTCATATCGTTGTCTCCTCCGCCGCAAGAAACGTCTCTTTATCTCTCAAAGGAGAGGGACCTTATGGGATTCATTCATCCACACTCGCAAATAGTTGTGGCGTACCATCCTCCCCCACCGATCTCCCCTCCCTCTTGAGCTTAACCCTGGATTGATGATCTCCCACACATCCACTCTCTATGATATTTTGGGGCAACCTCTGATTCATGTTTCCTCCCCACCCTCTTCTTGCCACTTATTCACATGCGGCAACATTAGAGAAGCTGTTAGAGTGATGAATAGTAGCAGAGTAGTTGATGAGGAGGGTTTTCAAGCAAAATTCTTCAAACATGGGTAGATACTTGGTTGATCTCTTCAACCATGTGGTTTATTCATGTTTTCCACCATCTTGGTCACATCACATCATTCATTCAATACACAAATCAGCCCCAACTCAGATCCCACTAACTACAGGACGATCATGGTGGGCTACACATTCTCAAAACTATATGCTATAGTTCTCAAAGAGTTGGAGTAGAAACACCTCAAAGCTAGGGGGCAAGCTGGATTCCGTCAATCTCATCAGACCATAGACCACATATTTACTCTCTGAGCCATCATCGAGGAAGCACGTCATCGCTCGTCAAAAGTTTTTGCTACTTTGTAGTCTTTCATAAAGCTTTTGACTCTATTGTATGGGAGGCTCTATTCTAGAGGCTCAGAGACATTCGTATCTCTAAAACCCTTTTGACAGCCATTATGCACCTCTAAAAGACTGTCCTCTGTTGTCTCCGCACTGCCCATGGGTTATCAGAGTTTATCAGGAGTATCATCAACGTTAAATAGGGCTGCTCTCTATCCCTCACTCTCTTTGGAATATACATTGATGAGCTAGAGACCTTTCTTCATGAGCATATCTAGGACGGTGATGGTTGCCTTCTCCACTAGGTTTTGATAGCTATCCTATTTTTTGCAGACAATGTGGTCCTCATGGTCTCCTCCCCTAAGGGGTTGCATTGACAGTTGGATGCCCTAGATCTTTTCTATGATCTTCGACAGTTGACAATCAATCTAGGCAAAACCAAGGTTATGGTCTTCAATGGGTTGAAGACCTCACACCTCCATTTCTTATTAAAAGGGGAGGAGATTGAGATTGCCAACACCTATATTTACTTGGGGGTGCATTTTTTTGGACCGCAGTTTAGCCTGAGACAAGTCCTCCAGTGTTGAATCAACAAGGGATATGGTTCTTTAGCCCTCCTAAGAGACAGTGTTTTCAAAACTATTTTCAGTTCATCTCTTCCAAGATGTCCCTCATGGACACCCTTATCAAGGCCATTATTCTTTATGGGCCCCTGGCTTGGGGACCCTCTTTGCTTGAGTCTGATTGGGCATCAACCAAGAGAGTCCAAAAACTTCTTCTCCGCCACATTATCAAGTGCAAACAGACTGTTTCCCAGCACATCATCCTTGGAGAATTTGGGGCCCATCCCTTCAGACTGGAGACTATATTTGATTTGATCTCTTTCTTGCATTGCATCTGGAGCTTCGTCGACTCAACGAGGGGCATGACAGATACCCATACTTAGCTTATTGTTTTTCAAAGGCTATTGCCCATTTCGGCCCTCCTATCCGGGCTTGTTGTTGGTACACTGGGTTCTCTAATCTCTTAGGATATGGGGGATTAGGATGGATCTTCTCCCTCCGTTTTAGTATTCCTTGGACACTCCGAGCCACCTTCTACCTACCAGACAAGGGATGAATAGGATTATTAGGGAGGATATTTATAGACGGTCTATTCATACCACTTGGGTTAACCCCTATGGGGGTTACACCCAAAGATGACCTTTTATGCAGAGCACTTCCTAGAACTGAGGGATGGGCTTATTGTCCATCCTCAGTACACTTTCCGCCATTGGATGCATGCTCTTCATATTCCCCTTGGACAGTTTAGAGTGGGTTCCCATAGGATTCTGATTGAGATGGATCATCAGATGGATCGAGCAGACAAGATTTGTCAGCTATGCAGCCTTCAGGAGGCCGAGATGGAAGAACACTTCATCTTCCATTGCCCCATCTACTATGAGATCAGAGGGAGGTTCCACTGTCTTTTCAAGGAGACCCAAACTCTCTCTGTCTTCTTCAGATATGAAGACCAAAGATGTCTGGCTCTATATATGCAGGAGCACTTAGGCTTTGTGACCTCACAATTCAGGGCCCCACTGGACCATGGTATATCCAGTGGATTACTTCCTTCTTTATGGTGCTACCCTAGGGGTGAGGCACTAAGTGCCAAATCGTAATTACCACAACGTCACACTCCAGATCAGTATAGATCCAAAGGACCATTCACAACTCCCCAAGATCTCATCGACATAACCATTCTAGTCCCAGCGCCAGTAATCAGACTAGATCCACCAGATCATCACGGCGAGCTACTTCGTCCAGACAACACACGGGACAGACCAGACACTCCATCTCCTCCTCCAATGGTTATCCATCTATTTTGAGCTTCTTTTTGATGACCTCGAATGTTTGGAGAGCTGGGTCCACTCCTTGATGGACCTTTCTCATTACTTCTCCTAGTTCTCATATTGTACTTTCCCACCTCTCCGTTTGGCTGGGGTTGTTGGTTGCGGGTTGTTCTTCATCTCTTTCCTTTTTGATTGCTTCCACTCTTTGTTGTATTGTTTCTCTTTCTGCTTTGTGTTCTACATGGGAAACCGTTTGGTTTTCCCGCTTTGCTCTGACACCTATTGTACTCTGTAGTCCCTTTGACCTATACTTGTTGATGCTATGGATTGCACCCTTGACAGAAGGCTGAGCTTCTGTCTTCCACGTGGCACAATGGAGACTCCCCTCTTGTCTGTGGGTCTAGCAAAACTGAGGGGAGAATCTCTAGATAAAGGCTAGCTCCCTTTGATGCATCTCTAGGTTATTTCACTAATGCTGCTAATATATATAAAAAGGGGGGGTTGAAAAGAGAGGAAGATGCTTGAAATAGAAACTAACCTAAGACAGTGATGCACCAAACAAGTTTGATCCACTCATTACTCACACTTCAAACCATAAGAACACATACATACACTTTATCTGATGAAAAGACCATACTGTAGGGAGCTTATTAGGAAGACTTAATGAAGACACACAGAAGATGAACTAACTACAGGCGCTGTAGAAAAACACACTGTCTGGTAACCTTCTCTCATTTCTGTGCTCCGGATACAACTCTTCTTGTTACTTACAGGAATGGCGATTTGTCTATACCAGATGTGTTGGTATCAAGCTTGTGAAAACATCATGGAAAAATGACTGGACACAAAGTTAATACTCAGGGACACTCAGAGATATATCCAACCAAATATAGGTAAAAATGCCTTTTATTAATTCAAGGTGAAAATTTGGCAGGGTTGCGCCATACAAAAATGAGAGATCTCCTTTTTCAAATGAGAGTTTTACAATATAATATAGAGAGAGAGGAAGCAAAGGCGCCCCTTTGGAAAAGACTTTGGCGCCCTTCTTTACAAATGGCCCATGCGCGTTGAGAACATTGGGAAGAGGAAGCCGTTGAAAGAGAATGTTGTGTTGGCTGCCATTTTTGACTTTTAGTGTTTAAAATATGTTAAACGTCATGTGTGAAAACATGGGCCGCGCCGTTTGTCTGCAAACAAGACTCCTTCAGGACATTCACGCGGTTGTCTGCTCATTAATGCAAAATGAGGAAAAACAAGCTACGCCATTTACTGTTTGTGCCCCTTGACGACCATTTCATAGGGACTGTTCCAACAGCTGTAATAACTCTCCTGCCAATGCCTCCCTTTTGCCATTTGGGCTGTTTTTTTCATATCTCATTGTTTTGTCTCTTCCTGGCTTTGTCTTTTCCTGGAATTTGAGCTCTCAGGGCTATCTTATCGTCCTTTGCTGGCTCCTTGGGCTCTTTTCTCAGCGGGCTCTTCCTTTTGGCCCTAAAGCCTTTGGATTCCTTTGGATTTGCACTCAGGTATTTAAAGATCAACGACTATTCTATTGCCCTGAATTTGATGTCTGCGAGGACGTCATCGGACATCTAGATTCCAACAACTATTCCACGATGCTCAATTTTGATGTCTTCGGGCTCGTACCCCTTGGTTAATTCCTTCAGCTTCACTTTCTTTCGGCTTTCTTGGCTCTCGGCTTTCTTTTCGAAGTTTCCTTTGACCAGGCTTAGTCTTTGAACCCTCCCAAAGGGAGGGTGTTCCTTCTGGGTTTGAGAAAGATCCCTTTCACGGTCACCGAGAATCCCCCGCAAGAGCACCTGCCCTTCGGGGTCCTTCGGACTGCCTCGGCTTTTCAAATCCTTCGGACAAAATGTCCGAAGGAAATCTTTCCTTCATTCTGCCGCTTGTTTCTTTCGGATAAAATTCTTTCGGACGAAAGTCCGAAGGAATTCCTTCGGAATTTCTGTCCAAAGGATTTGCCTTGTAAAATTTTGCTGCGGAATTTTTTTCGAAAGATAATCCTTTTTGTTCTTTGCCTTGTGAATTTCTTCGGACAAAATGTTTGAAGGAATTCCTTCAGGCATTTTGTCTACAAAAATTCGACTTCGTTCTTTTCCTTATGAAATTCCTTTGGATAGAAAGTCCGAAGGAATTCTTTGCCTTGGTCCTTTTTTAAGTAAACTTACCTTTTCCTACCTTGTTCACTTTGCCTATTTTCTGCCCTCCGCAAGGGTACCTTTTGGTTTGGAACTGCCCCCCGCAGCCTGCTAGAATGGTCCAGTTTGTGCCTGGCTGACCTCCGCAAGGGCACTTGTCCTTCAGGGTTTGGAAAACCCCTTTGAACCTTCCGATTGAACCAATTGCTTGAACCCACTGCTTGAACCAACTAATTGAACCCACTGTTTGAACCCACTATTTGAACCAACTAGTTGAACATTGTTAAGTTTGTTTGGTGAATATTTTGTCAATCAGCTAACTAATGAGCAAAATAGGTCTCTTCAACCACAGCATAGGGAAATTGGTCGGCTAGATGTGCAAGTTTACTCTATGAAAAGGGGACAAATCTCTCCTCTCATCAAGAGGAGGTTCCCTGTAAATATGCAGGAACTATATACTATATATATAAGCAGAAAATAACGCTAAGAGGTAGGATAAACCATCCATCTCTCTTTTTTCAGAGATGGTGTTCACAAATCAAAAGAGAAATCCTGATGAAATGACAGAAGGCACTCCTCTTTTTTCAGAAGTGCTGTTCAACAGACAAAAAGAAACTTTTTGGTAGTGACAAATAACTATAACAAGGCGCAATAACACACCCGGATGAAACGTAGCACAGTCTCTACCTCAACTGCCAAAGAGTGAAATATGAAGGACAATGAGGGCACAAAGTCGTCCCAAGGTCCTTTACACAGAAATAGAAAGAAAACACACTAAAGGCAATTGTGGGAACACAAAGTCTCTCCACAGTTGGCTTTAGAACACCTTTCTGATTATTTTCACTAATTTTGCTTATTCAATTAAATAGACGAAAAACGTATTAAGGAAACAGACATAAGAACAATTTCCCCAACAACCAAGCTATTCCAGCACAAAGTCTGAAAAGTCGCTTGTTTTCTTATTGTTGACGCAGTGGATTGCACCCTTGACAAGACGCTGGGCTCTTGCCCTCCACACGTCAAAATGGAAACTCCCCTTTTGCCTGTGGGCAAGGCAAAACTGGGGGGAGTCTTTAGACAAGGGCTAGCTCCTTTTGATGCATTTGAGTTATTTCAATAAGTGTTTATATATATATATATATATATATATAAGCAAAACTAGGGGGAGAGTCTCTAGACAAGGGCTAGCTCCTTTTGATGCATCTGAGTTATTCCAATAAGTGTTAATATATATATAATGGGGGGAATGAAAAAGGAGAAGGAATACAGAAAAACAAAACTTAATCTAAAAGGGTGATGCACCAAATAATTTGACCTACTCACACTCACAATTTGAACCATAAGAACACATACATACACTCTAACTGGTAAAAGGACCAAACTGCAGGAAGCTTAACAGGGAGGCTTTAATGGAACACACAGAAAAAGGGACTTACCATAGGCACTGTAGGAAAAACACACTGTCTGGTAACCTCCTTTTGCCTCTGCGCTCCAGGTACAACTCTTCTTGTCACCTGTAAGGATGGCGCCTTGTAGAAACCAGGTGCGTTGATGTCAACCCTGTGAAAACATTTGGAAGCAATAACTGAACACAAGACTAACACTCAGACACACTCAAAGATATCTAACCAGAATAGAGGTAAAAATGCATTTTTTATTGATTCCAGGTGATAATTGTCAGGGCTTCGCCTTCCAATGTGAAAGATAGATCCTTAAAAATGAGAGTTACAATATATATATAGAAGAGAGAACAAAAGGCGCCTCTTTTGAAAAAGACTTTTGGCGCCCTTTGACAAGTGGCCCATGTGCGTCCTGACGGCGTTGGGAAGAAGAAACCGCTGAAACATAAACGTTGTGTCGGCTCCGATTCTGACTTCAGGCATTTAAAAACATAGGCTGCACCGTTTCTCCACAAACAAGGCTGCTCCTTGAAGGCACCCATGCGGTTTGTCTGCTCATAAATGCAAAATGGAGAAAAAAGGTCGCGCCATTCACTGTTTGTGTCGTTTGATGACCACTTGGCAAGCACTGTTCCAACTGCTGGAATTAACTCTTTGAGTCGACGCCTTCCTTCACCACTTGGACTGTTTTGTCTGTTTCTACACTTGGCTCTTTTGTCTTTTCTTTGCCTGTCTTTTCTAGCTTTTTTGGCCCTCGGGGGCTATCTTCTCGGCCTTGCTGGCTCCTTGGGCTCTTTTATTAACAAGTTGCTAAGTTCATTCTCAACTTTTGTCTTTTCTCAGCATCGTTTTTTCCTAGTTTGTCTTTTGCTGACTTATGTCTCTTTGTTCTTTGGTTGGCACTCAAGAATTTAAAGATCAAACGGCTATTTCTCTGCTGTAAAATTGACGTTCGCGGGCCCGTCACCGTTTGAAAACCAACGGCTAGTCTATTTCCCTAAAATTGACGGCTTCGGAGACGTCACCGCCCTTGGCAATTCCTTCGGTCCTTTCTCTTGATTCGACCTTTTGTCGCTCTCTTACCTTCGGGCTTTTGTTTTGGACCCTCCCGAAGGGAAGGTGTCCCTTTGGACTTGGAGAAGTATCCTTTGTTCGGCAGCCGAGAGTCCCCCGCAAGGGCACCTGCCCTTCGGGGTCCTTCGGTGGCCTTTTCTCTTCAACATTTTTCTCGCAGACATTTTCCCGAATTTCTTCGAACATTTTCCTCGGCCACTTTTCTTGAATTTCTTCAGACATTTTGTCCGAAGGAATTCCTTCGAACGAAAAGTCCGAAAGAAATCAATTTATACCTTAAGTCCTTTTTCCACGGGATTTTGTTCTTAGCCCTTCCGAATTTCTTCAGACTTTTTGTCCGAAGGAATTCCTTTGGACAAAAAGTCCGAAGGAATCATGTCCTTGTCTTTTCCTTCGATTGCCTTCAAAAGTGCCCTTCGGGAAATTTGTTTCGATACTGTCCCCAACCAAGTGCCCTCCGCAAGGGCACTTGTCCTTCAGGAGACTATTGAACCTTCTCATTGAACCGTTCTTTTGAACCAAGCTGTTGAACCCACTGACTGAACCAGACTATTGAACCAAGCACTTGTCCATTTTGCGCCTAAGTGTTGGGAAACCATTTGTTGCCTGCAGAGTCCGTAGAAATGGGCCTGCAGAGTCCGTAGAAATTCTCTAGACTTGTGCAAAATAAAAATAAAAAACTGGCTCAGAACAACAGGGAGAGAAGGGGACCGATTTTTGACCTGTTGGACCAAAAATGGTCAACACTTATTTAAATAACGAAATATGATAAACAATCTGAGCTCAAAGTCTCAATAATGCCTTTCAATTTGGGCAGAGTTTTGTTTCTGATAACAGAGAGAGATCTCTTAAAACAATAAGAGAGAGTCCAATATATAGTGCTCCAGGAAAGACTTGGGCGCTTTGTTTCACGAAAAATGCGTTACAATGCATTCAATGCCTTTAATGCAATTTAAATTTTGTCCATGGGTTATGCTGAAATCGAGTATCGGTTTTTAATATGGGTTACTTGATGTGTTTCCTTATGTGTGCACAGCTGTTTGCTCTACTCAATGCAAAAAAATAGGCCGTGCCATTGAATATTCGCGCTCTTCGATGTCCACTTGGTGGACTGCTTTACCTTCTAGAAACATATCCCATGCGCGGATATTTCTGATCTTTCTCCATCGTTCCCCCTTTCTTGGCTGTATTTTCCCCTTTTCTGTGCTATCTGAGCTCTCGGGCTATCTCTTTGGCCGGTTGCTGAGTTCGTTCATGGGGTCTGTGCTTAAGCCTGCAAGGATCAACAGTTATTTTTTTGTCGCAAATTTGACATGTTCGGCTCCGTCATTGTTTGAAAGCCAATCCTTCGTGTCTTCCCGCTTGCTCTGGCCGCTTTCCACTGATCTCAACAAGTGACATGTGGCGTGTTTTGCTGTGAAACAAGGGAGGACACGTGGCAGCATCCGCTTAACTTATAGAGGTTTCGGGTGCCTTTTGAGAGTCTTATGGAGGATGACATGTGGCGGCTTCCGTTGAGCTTATAGAAGCACTGTAGAAACATTCGTGACTCTTTTGGATTCATGTAGACGATGACATGTGGCACGTTCCGCTCGAGTTTAGACACTCACCTGGGACCCAACATAGTCCTTAATAAAAGGAAGACGCTGCGGATGTTGCCACTTGGCGGCCTTTGCCAAGCTTTGTAGATGACACGTGGCACGTTCCACTGCTTTGAAAGTTACTAAAAACTATGTCCTAGCAGACGACACTTGGCAGCGTCCGCTTTGACTTTGTAAGGCACACATGGCAGCATTTGCTGCACTTTGAGGTTTGATCTTTCCCGGAGGGAACTTGCCCTTCGGGGTCTTGAGAAATGGTCCACTTTTGCTCGGGAAGAGCCCCCTCGCAAGGGTACCTACCCTTCAAGCGGTCTTGGGATGGCCTTCGAGCTTTAATTTTCTCGGCGGGTTTTTCCTTTTTCGGCGGACTTTTCCTTTGGGCAAAAAGTCCGAAGGAATTCTTTCAGACAATTTGTCCGAAGGAAATCTTCATTCGTTTTGCCTCTGTTTTCTGTCGGGCTTTCTTTCGGCGGGCTTTTGTTTTTGCTTCGAGCTTATTTCTTCAGACATAAGTCCGAAGGAATTCCTTCGGACATTTTGTCCGAAGGAAATGCCTTAATCATTTTGCCTTAGTCGATTTTTTGCGTTCTTTTCCCGAAAGAGAACTGTGCCCTCCACAAGGACTGTTCAAGCCCGGAAATATCCTTCAGACTTTTGCAACGGTCGATCTACTCCTCGTTTGCCCTTTGCAAGCGTTGTTCGTCCTTGGTTCACTCTTCCGAAGGAATTCTCTTTGTCCGCTTTTGCTCGTTGCCCTTTGCAAGGGCACTCGGCTTGGTTCACTGCCCTCCACAAGGGTACTCGGCTTGGTTTACTGCCCTCCGCAAAGGTACTTGGCTTGGTTCACTGCCCTCTGCAAGGGCACTTTTTCCTTTGGCTTTGAAGCAGCCTCTTGAACCGACTTTGGTTCAACGGTTCAATCATTCAATCGGTTCAATCTCTTTATTTGACAAAGTCTCTTTTTTTTATCTCTTGAACCAAACGCGTTGAACCATATGGTCATTGAACCTGTTGAACCTTTGAACCAAAGTGGTTCAACAGTTCAATGGTTCAAGCCTTCTTTGCTTTGATAAGTGTTTTAAAGCCGTTGAATCTTTAAGCGGTTGAACTTTGAACCTTGACAAATGCGCTTAACTCTTATTGATGACGTTGAACCTTTGAACCCATTGAACTCGTTGAACAAAAATGGTTCAGGGTTCAACAGTTCAATGGTTCAATGGTTCAAACACTGCATAAAAGTTTGCCGATGAACTCTTTTGGTTGAACCAAGGCATTGAACCAATCCTGAAAATGACTAAGTGTTGGAAACTTGTTCTTTTGATTGAACTCGCCTGTAGAAGCCTTTGAACCTTCTGATTTCAAGCATGTTGAGTCCGTAGAAACATATCTGCAAAGTTCGTAGATTTAAGCCTGCAAAGTCCGTAGAAGTGAGTCCGTAGAACTGGCAGAGTCCGTAGATATGAGTCCATAGATTCCTTCTTGAGAAGTCTATAGAACAGAGTCCGTAGATTCAAGCCTACAGAGTCCGTACATTCAAGCCTGCAGAGTCTGTAGATTTGAGTCCGTAGAACTTGAAAAAGCTTGAAAAATAGAGAATTTGAATGCCCAGAACAATTTTTGAAAAGGGGAGAGAGGATTTTGGTCTGTTGGACCAAAATAGTTCAAATGTTGTCCCAAAAATGAGTGATATTTTGGGGGGACAATAGCTGGCTCTAGTTGGAGAACTTCCTTCAATTGAAAACTTTGAAAAAGTTGAGGGGAGTAGAAGCCAGAATCTCTAATGCTTTGAAGTATGCCATTGGGCTATGGAGTTGTGCTACCCAAAAAGAAAGGCTCCAAAAAATGAAAACAAACAACACAAAGCATAAACAAAGACTATACAAATATACATATGTACAGGAAAACTTATCTGATACTTAAAAATTGAAGTGCTTCAGATGCTGCCCATTGTAAGGCAGAGAAAAAAGTGCGTTGTCTTGATATTTCAACAGGAAATTGTTCTCACCATTTAGCTAATGAATAGTAAACGGGCCTCTCCAAAGAGAATCAAATTTTTCATGCATCCCCTTTGGTTCTCTTCTCTTGTCCCATAGCAGGACTTGATCTCCAACCTAGAAATCACAGTTTTTTGCCTTCTGGTTGAAGAGTTTCTTCACCAGATTTTGATGGGCAGCAATTCGGTCCACCACCATAGTTCTCTGCTCATCCAGCTCAGTCAGGTACATGATCCTCTTATCAATGGAGCTTTCATATGTTTGATCTTCAATTGCCTTAGCCATTTTTAATGCTGGCAATTCCAGGGTGATTGGTATCTCAGCATTGAGCCCATAAAGAAGTTGGAAAGGAGACATACCAATTGCCCTTTTTAGTGTAATTCTATTTCTCCACAAAGCATCAACCAATGCTTTATGCCATGTCCTTTGGTTTTTATCCACCAGCTTCTTGATGATAGTCATCAAGATCTTGTTACTTGATTCAGCTTGTCCATTCCCTTATGGAAAGTAATCAGAAGAGTGAGAGAAGGTGATCTCATAGTAAAAATAGAACTGAGTAATCTCTTAGGAAGTGAAACAAGCTGCGTTGTCTGTGACAATCTTGGTTGGAACCCCAAACTTGGAAATGATATTCTCCTTGAGGAAGTTGCATATGACTTTTGAAGTGGCATGCTTGGTTGGGATAGCTTCCACCCACTTGGTGAAGTAGTCAGTTGCTGTAAGGACATAATCATGTCCAGCACTTGAAGATGGGTTTACAGCTCCAATAAAATCAATTCTCCATTATTGGAATAGTTCTTCTATGATCACTGGTTTGAGAGGCAAGGCAGCTAACTTGGGTCTTCCAACAAACTGCTGGCATAGTTCACATTTTCTTACCCACTTGTATGCATCTTAAAAAAGAGTAGGCCAATAATACGTGGCTCGCAGAATCTTGTGGGCAGTTACAGGAGCAGAAAAATGTTCTCCACAAGCTAGATTGTGGAAAGATTTCAAAAGTTGGCTTTGTTGCTCCTTGTCCACACAACGAAGGAACACTTCATCAAGGCTCTTCTTGTACAGGCCGTTGTCTCAAAGGACAAAATTGGCAGCTTTTAACTTGATAGTCCTCCTTTCTTTATAAGATAGGTGAGCAAAACACTCACCATAAGTAAGGAAATGAGCAATACTTGAATACCACTCATTCGTGGTGGAGACAAAGAGAACTATCGGTGTGTCTTCCACCTCTGCTTCATGTTTTGTTTCTTCTGGTTTGTTATCCGCAATTAATTGGCATAGGCCTTTTTCCCGTATCAACTTTGTTGGCTTGATGACTAGATCAAACTCTTTGATCATTGCAATCCAATTGCCTCTTTTCGTCCCAAACTCCTGCTGAGTTAGTATAGATTTGACCATGGTATCAGGAACCAAGGCAGTAGTGTGAGAATTCAAGATGTAGAAGCAGAAATGCTTGACTGCCTTCACCACTGCATAAGCATTCTTCTCCATGTTCGAGTACTTTAGCTCATGAGCTTTGAGAGGGCAGCTCATGAAAGAAATGGGAGATTCCATACTTTCTTTATTCTGTTGAACTAGAATTGCTGAAAGCGTGTGTTCAGAGGCATAACTGTATATGATGAACTCTTTGTTGTAGTCTGGACAAACCAGAATTGGGGCGTGGGCAATGGCAATCTTGATATCCTCAAACGCTGACTTGCCTTCTTCAGTCCAGCTGAAGGTGGCCTTTCCCTTCATCATGTTCACAATGTGTCGAGTCTTCTCAGCAAACTCAGGGATGAACCTTCGTAAGAAATTCACCTTTCCGAAGAAAGAGTGAACAATAGTCTTACTTGTAGGTAGAGTAAGCTCCTGAATGGATTTGACTCTCTCTAGGTCAATCTTTATGCCTTCTCAGAATACAATGTGTCTGAGAAGTTTTCCCTCTGTTACTCCAAAAATTGACTTCTTGGGGTTCAAGAAAATGCCATTCTGGCGGCAGCGTTCCAACACTTGTTGCAAATGGTGCACATTTTCAAAGCGATGCTTGGAAAAAATGATCAAGTCATCAAGATAAACTACAATGAATTTACCCATCTCATCCTTGAAAGCAAGGTCCATTGCTCTCTGAAAAGTGGCACCAGCATTTATCAAGCCAAAAGGCATCCTTTTATATGCAAATGTGCCCCAAAGTGTAGTGAAGACAGTTTTGTGTTGGTCTGTTTCACTAACTTCAACATGATTGTATTCTGAGAAGCCGTCTAGCATTGATAACATCTCTGAGCCAGTCACTGTCTAAAGCACTTGATCTATGATGGGCAAATGATAGTTATCTTTTAAAGATGACTGATTCAGATTCCTGAAATCCACGCAGATGCGAATTTCGCCATTCTTTTTCTTCACAGGGACTATGTTGGCAATCCATGTGGAATGATGGATTGGAAAAATTATCCTAGCATTTAGCATTTTCTATATCTCAAACAGAATAGTACATGATATCTTTGGATTATACTACCGGGATTTCTGCTTGTAAGGGACCGAATCATCCTTGAGAGGAATTTCATGGTGAATTTCCTCAGGCTTAAGCGACTTCAGATCATCATAAAAGTATGCTAAAACATCCATGTAATGGCGAAGAAATTCAGTAAATTTGAGTTTTTCTTCCAGAGTACAACACTTTCCAATGTTCATCATCTTGGGATTTTTCTTGGTACCCAAATTTACCTGATCAAACCCCTGGAAAGAGCTCGAATCCATTTGTTGCTATTTGATGAACCTGTTGTGCTTGTCAAACAGTTTCTCGAGAGAAACCAATCCTTTAGGAATCTTATTCCCTTTTAGCTGCAGGAATTCTTCACCTACCTCTGAATTCATTTCAGGAGCTGATTCAAGTTTCTGGAGCTTACTGCCTTCGAAGTGAAGATGTTCGAAGCTGTCTTTTTGTTCTAGAAAGGCAATGATTTGGTTGTCGCCATGGAACACTTGCCAATGATTGGCATTATCGGGCACACTTGGTCTAAAGACCAATTCAATAGTGTACTTGTTTCTTTTGAAGTCTAGATGAGGAACTAAGAGGGTTGCTGAAATTGCTAGTGCATCAGCCTAGTCATTGAATTCCTTGGGTATGGTAGAGATGTTGAAAGCATTAAAGCTTTCAATTTGATCCCAGACTAGATTGCGGTAATGACGTAATCTCTCATTTTTGGTTTGATACAGGTTCCTTACTTGACAAACCACCAATTCAACATCTCTTTTGGCATGAAGGAGTTTGATGCCTTTATCTCAAGCAGCCTTCAATCCAAGCAATAGAGATTTGTACTCAGCTGTGTTGTTGGTGTTGCTGAACGGTAATTTGTATGAAGAAGAAAAAATCTCTTTGAGGAGATATCAACACAATTCCAGCGCCTGAGTTGGTAGAAGAATTGCTGCCATCGAATTCCAAGATCCAAACATCATCAAAAATTGATCTTTCCTTAGATTTCTCCTTGCTTGGAAGGGATTTTTTTTTATCTATACTGCACCCTATCAATTCTTCTGATGTCTCATTTGAGTCTATTCCTGGATCGTCACCTACAGGACTTTCATCTGCTGAAACATGAATATCCTCTGTGATTAAGAAGTAATTATCCATGCCTGAAGATTCAAACAGAATTTGAGCTTCAGGCGTTGATGTCTGAGTAACAACATATTTTGATTCTTTTTCAGGAAACAGTCTCTGCATGATGCTTTTGACAGGGATCCTTGCTTTAGACAGGTCCATGCTCAATTCTCCACCAACATCCTTGCAGAAATTTCGCCTCAAAAGAATGCCATATGACGCTGGAACATCGACCACCAGGACTGTCATCTTGATTCTTTTGTCTGGGAATACTGCAAATGCAAATTGGGCGTCTTTGATTTGTTCTAGCAGAGGTACTTATTTGTTCTCCATGGAGGATCATCTCTCAAAGGTTTTGGCCAGTGTGAGTCTAAGAGATTCTGCCACTTTGGCAGGGATGACGTTGTCAGATGCTCCTGAGTCTATGATGCAATTGCTCTGTTTGTGACCATTTATCAACAGAGAAACATAAAAAGGCTTTATTTTCTCAGGGGCAGCTGGAAGAGTAATGATAAGATTGTTTGGGATGGGCATGTTCTTTGGGGGATCATGAGTTACCTTCCTAATATCTTGTCTTGCAGAGACAACTTTATTCTCCATACACTGAACTAACCTATCCAACTGCTCGGGATTGGATTGTAAGAATTCAAATTCAGACATTTGAATTTTGGTCTTCTTGACATGGTCGATTATGTCAAATGGCTGAAATGAACTAGGAACAGAAAAAGGCAGTTCATTTTTTTGGTTTTTGAGAGGGAGAGGACTGATCTGCGAAATTGAAGTAGGTGCAGAGATGTTTGATATACTACCTTTTTGGGAATCACCGAGTCCTTTGGCTGGAAAGGCAGAGAAGTTCCTCGTTTGGCAATCGAAATTGTAGGTTGAGAACTTTTCCCTGTTTTTTCTTTATCAGCGTATGGGGTTGACTGGTTCTAAGACCGGGTGAATACAGCATATGATCCGTCAACTGCTTCACCTTTACCTTTGGATTCAACCTGGTAATTCAGGAAATCAATGTTGGAGTCTCCAGCGAATTCTTCTTGGCCTTCTGCAAGAAGATCAGCGTCATTTTTTTTGTTTAATTCAGGGTGGAAAGAGAAATCAGATTCTATTTCGAGATATCCAACTATTGAATTGGTTGGAAGTGCTTCAATGGCAAGTTTTTCTTGTGGGAGAGGAAGACGATTTGGCTGTCCTTAATTTCTGGCAGTGTTGACGCAGTGGATTGCACCCTGGGCAGGAGGCCGAGCTCCTGCCTTCCACACGCAACAATGGAAACTCCCCTCTTGCCTGTGGGCAAAGCAAAACTGGGGGAAGAGTCTCTAGATAAGGGCTAGCTCCCTTTGATGTATCTTTTACGTTCTGGATCTCCTACTGCTAACAAATAAATGAAAAAAGGGGGGGATGAAAAGGGAGGATGCTGAAAATAGAACCTAAACCTAAACTAAAAGGTGATACACCAAAAAGTTGATCCACTCAGCCCGAACATACGCTTTTCACCAAGAACAAGCTCCCATACACTTCATTTGACATGAGAAATTTTTCTGCATCAGTGAGCTAGGGGTCCGTCGATATACAGGGAGGAAGAACCACCAGAGGCATCCTCAGACACACTATGGCAGCGTATTCGCAAGCACCTATACTCCTCTAGGGACACTTCTGGTAGACCTGCAAAAGAAAACCTCACAATGCACTAGACGTGCTGCAATCATCCTGCGAAAGCATAAAGAAAATGACTTCACACATAACAAAGGCATAGACACATACGAAAGTGCAAACTCAGAATGAAAGAAAAAATGCTATGTCTCAATTCAAGGTAAAATCCGGTAGAGTTCCGCCTTACAAACCCAGAGATTTTTGGGCAGAGCTTTGCCTTATACGCTGAGAGATGGATCCCCTTCTCAAAATGAGAGGTTTACAATATATATAGAGAGAGAAGACTTTGGCGTTCTCTGGAAAAGAATTTGGCGCCCCTTTTTTACAAGTGGCCCATGTGCGTTTGAGAGCATCAGGAAGAGGAAGTCGTTGTTGCTGAAAGATGTGTTGGCTGTCAGTCTTGACTTTAGTGTTCAAACATTAATGTGAAAGCACAGGCCATGCCTCTTTTCTACAAACAAGACTACTCCTTCCAGATACTCATGCAGTTTGTCTGTTCATAAATGCAAAGTGAAAAAAACAAGCCGCGCCACTTACTGTTTGCATCATTTGATGACCACTTGGCAAGTACTATTCCAACTGCAGGAGTAAATCCTTGAGTCGACACCTCTCTTTGCCACTTGGTCTATTTGTCTGCTTCTGCATTTTGTCTCTTCTTGGTTTTGTCTTCTCTGTCTCCTTCGGCCCTGGGGCTATCTTCTTGGCAGGTCGCTGAGTTCACTCGCGGCCTGTTCTTTGGCTCTTTCTTCTGGCCTTAAGCCTTTGAATTTTTTCAGGTTCGCGCTTAAGTCTACGAGGATCAACAGCTATTTCATTTCCACAAATTTGACGTCTTCGGGTCCGTCATCTTCTTTAGCAATTCTTTTGTCTTTTTCGCTTGCTTTGGCCGCTTCCCGCTGATCTCAACAAGTGACATGTGACGTGTTCCGCTGTGAAACAGGCGAGGACAAATGGCAGCATCCGCTTAGCTTATAGAAGCTTTAGATACTTTTTGAGAGTTCTGTGGAAGATGACACATAGTGGCTTTTGCTGAGCTTTAGAAACAATATAGAAACATTCGGGACTCATTCGGATTCACACGGACTATGACACTTGTCGCGCTCTGCTTACTTTAGCAATTTGTCCGGAGCCCACCACAGTCCTTACTCATAACGGAACGAAAGGAAGAAACCGCGGACGTTGACACTTGTCGGCTTCCATCGGGTTTTGCAAAGGACACATGGCACGTTCCGCTGCTTTTAGAGGCAAATTATCATGTGTCCGGCAGACGACACTTGGCAGCTTTCGCTCTTGGGCTTTTTCTGGTGTAAAATTGACGTTCGCGGGCCCGTCACTGTTTGAAAACCAACGGCTAGTCCATTTCCCTGAAATTGACGGCCTCGGAGACATCACTGTCCTGGGCAAATCCTTCAGTTCTTTTCCTTTGGGTTTTTCTCCTGCGGCCTTTTCTCCGAATTTCTTCGGACTTTTTGTCCGAAAGAAATCATTCTTGCCTTGTCCTTCCATCTCGCGGGATTTTTCTTTTGAAGAATTTTTTCAGACAAAATGTCTGAAGGAATTCCTTCAGACATTTTGTCCGAAGAAATTCTCTTTGCCTTAAACAAATTTCTGAAGGAAACTTACCTTTTCAGCTTTTTCTGTGGCCTCTTTGCAAATGTTTCCTGCCATCCGCAAGGGCACTTGGAATGGTCCATTTTGTGCCTAAGTGGGAACTTGTCTCTACCTGCAGATTCCGTAGAAACTCTCTGCAGAGTCCGTAGAAACATCTACAGAGTCTGTAGAAACTGTGCCTGAAGAGTTCGTAGAAATTTTCAGACTTGTGCAAAATCAAGAAATGAACTGGCTCAGAACAGCAGGGAAAGAAGGGGACCGATTTTTGCCCTGTTGGACCAAAAATGGTCAACAAGCAACGTTGTCTTGGTATGACTGATTGGGGAATGTCCTTCTTGGCATATCTCTATACGAAGGAGCTGAGGATATCCCTTGTGCCATTTGCTTTCTGAGAGCAAGTAACTCATTTGCCAGCTTCTGCACCATTGGATCGGTGGTACCTGTAGATGGATATTTGGAAGATGAAGAGGATTTACTTTTGTTTGGATCTCTTCTTATCTTTTCTGCCAAGATAAGGTCATCTTCTACCTCAGTAGCCAAGTCTTGAGCTGCAGCAAGGTCTATTTGGCCAGCACATCTCAGCAGAAAACTCACTTCAGGCAGCTGAGAGTTGATGAAGAAACGTTTGAGGTTTTCAGGTGTTCGCTGAGCAATTACAGGAATCCTGTTCCTCAATTTGTCGAAATTGGCTATGAAATCTCTCATTGGTTCATGAGGCTCCTTCATTTGTGTGAATTGAGCCAACAGGGCATGCACATCTTCTGCAGGTTTGAATCTGGCTTCAAACTTGGCTTTGAAGGTGTTCCAGTCAATCACAGTCTGGGCCTGCAGATGATAGAACCAATCTGCAGCAACACCTTGTAAAGTTTCCACGAATAGCCTGACTGCTACATCCTCATACTCCACACCTATAACACCACATGGTATGCTGAAAGCTGCAATATGTTCATTAGGATGAACCTTCCCATCACCATAGAATTTGAGAAATTTTTTCCTTGAACTGCGTGGTAGCTGATGTAGAGGTGGAGTTAAATTGAGTGGCCAAAAGAGTTACTCCAAGGACCTTGAACTGCCATTGTATGACTATGGAAAGGTGGGATAACAAATCTCAGAGGTGTAAGTATTGACAAAGCTTTATTAATAGCGAAAATGGATGCTTTGCTTGGTAATGGAGACTTGACTTGAGTAGGAGGAAAGCTCCTGGTTCGTTGGAGACGAGATGGTGAAAGAAACAGATCAAAATTACTTTGTTGTATCAACTCGAATACAGGGTCAACAATACTTTGGGCTCTCTAGCTTCTGGTATAGCGTGGAGTCGCCAGATAGTAGAATAAAAATTAGAAAGAACTGGCCCTGCTTTAGCTTGAAGCTTGAGGCTTCAAACTGCGCGTTCTATCCCAGTTGGCGTGGAGGTGAAGGGAGATGGTAAGGCTATAGTGATAATGAGTAAGACATAGAACGGAGTCGTCAGTGTCTATAATGGATAAGGGCAGGGACTGCTTCAATCTGAAACTTGAGGTTTCAGATTGCATGTAAATCCCCAGCGGAGTCGCCAAAAACTGTTGGGTGAATATTTTGTCAATCAACTAACTGATGAATAGGTCTCTTCAACCACAGCATAGGGAAATTGGTCGCCCAGATGTGCAGGTTTACTACATCAAAAGGGGACAAATCTCTCCTCTCATCAAGGGGAGGTTCCCTGTAAATATGCAAGAACTATATACTAAATATATAAGCAGAAAATAACACTTAAGGTAGGATAAACCATCCATCTCTCTTTTTTCAGAGATGGTGTTCACAAATCAAAGGAGAAATTCTGATGAAATGACAGAGGGCACTCCTCTTTTTTCAGAAGTGTTGTTCAGCAGACAAAAGGAAACTTTCTGGTAGTGACAAGTAACTGTAACAGGGCGCAGTAACACAGCAGGATGAAATGTAGCACAGTCTCTACCTCAATTGCCAAAGAGTGAAATACGAAGGACAATGAGGGCACAAAGTCGTCCCAAGGTCCTTTACATAGAAATAGAAAGAAAACACACTAAAGACAATTGTGGGAACACACAGTCTCTCTACAGTTGGCTTCAAAACACCTCCCTGATTATTTTCACTAATTCTGCTTATTCAATTAAATACACGAAAAACGTATTAAGAAAACGGACATAAGAACAATTTTCCCAACAACCAAGCTATTCCAGCACAAAGTCGAAAAAGTCGCTTGTTTTCTTATTTAAATAACGAAATATGATCAACAATCTGAGCTCAAAGTCTCAATAATGCCTTTCAATTTGGGCAAAGTTTTGTTTCTGATAACAGAGAGAGATATCCTAAAACAATAAGAGAGAGTCCAATATATAGTGCTCCAAAAAAGACTTGGGCGCTTTGTTTCACAAAAAATGTGTTACGATGCATTCAATGCCTTTAATGCATTTTAAATTTTGTCTATGGGCTATGCTGGAATCGAGTATCGGTTTTTAATATGTGCTGCTTGATGTGTGCACTGCTGTTTGCTCTACTCAATGCAGAAAAATAGGCCGCGCCATTGAATATTCGCTCTCTTCGATGTCCACCTGATGGACTGCTTTACCTTCTAGAAACATATCCCATGCGCAGATATTTCTGATCTTTGTCCATCGTTCCCCCTTTCCTGGCTGTATTTTCCCCTTTTCTGTGCGATCTTAGCTCTTAGGCTATCTCTTTGGCCGGTCGCTGAGTTCGTTCATAGGGTCTATGCTTAAGCTTGCAAGGATCAACAGTTATTTTATTGTCACAAATTTGACATGTTCGGGTCCGTCATTGTTTGAAAGCCAATCCTTCGTGTCTTCCCGCTTGTTCTGGCCGCTTTTCACTGATCTCAACAAGTGACACATGGCGTGTTTCGCTGTGAAACAGGGGAGGACATGTGGCAGCATCCGCTTAACTTATAGAGGTTTCAAGTGCCTTTTGAGTCCTGTGGAGGATGACACGTAGCGGCTTCCACTAAGCTTATAGAAGCACTGTAGAAACATTCGTGACTCTTTTGGATTCACGTGGACGATGACATGTGGCACGTTCTGCTCGAGTTTAGACACTCACCTGGTACCCACCATAGTCCTTACTCAATAAAAGGAAGACGCAGCGGATGTTGCCACTTGGCGGCCTCTGTCGAGCTTTGTAAATGACACGTAGCATGTTCCACTGCTTTGAAAGTTACTAGAAACTGTGTCCTGACAGACGACACTTGGCAGCTTTCGCTTCAACTTTGTAAGGGACACGTGGCAGAATCCGCTGCACTTTGAGGTTTGATCTTTCCCGAAGGGAACCTGCCCTTCGGGGTCTTGAGAAACGGTCCACTTTTGCTCAGGAAGAACCCCCCGCAAGGGTACCTACCCTTCAGGCGGTCTTGGGATGGCCTTCGGGCTTTAATTTTCTTGGCAGGTTTTTCCTTTTTCGGCAGACTTTTGCTTTGTGCAAAAAGTCCAAAGGAATTCTTTCGAACAATTTGTTCGAAGGAAATCTTCCTTCGTTTTGCCTCTGCTTTTCATCAGGCTTTCTTTCGGTGGGCTTTTGTTTTTGTTTCGGGCTTATTTCTTCGGACAAAAGGCCGAAGGAATTCCTTCGGACATTTTGTCCGAAGGAAATGCCTTAATCATTTTGCCTTAGTCGATTTTTCGCATTCTTTTCTTGAAAGAGAACTGTGCCCTCCGCAAGCACTGTTCAAGCCCGAAAATATCCTATGGACTTTTGCAACAGTCCATCTGCTCCTCGCCTGCCCTCTGCAAGCTCTGTTTGTCCTTGGTTCACTTATTCGAAGGAATTCTCTTTGTCTGCTTTTGCTCGTCGCCCTCCGCAAGGGCACTCGGCTTGGTTCACCACCCTCCGCAAGGGCACTCGGCTTGGTTCACTGCCCTCCGCAAGGGTACTCGGCGTAATTCACTGCCCTCCACAAGGGCACTTTTTCCTTTGGCTTTGAGGCAGCCCCTTGAACCTGCCGATTGAACCGACTTTGGTTCAATGGTTCAATGGTTCAATCGGTTCAATCTCTTTATTTGACAAAATCTCTTTTTTTTAATCTCTTGAACCAAATGCGTTGAACCATATGGTCGTTGAACTTGTTGAACCTTTGAACCCGTTGAACCTTTGAACCAAAGTGGTTCAATGTTTCAACGGTTCAATGGTTCAAGCCTTCTTCTCTTTGATAAGTGTTTTGAAGCCGTTGAACCTTGAAGCGGTTGAACTTTGAACCTTGACAAATGCGCTTAACTCTTGCTGATGACGTTGAACCTTTGAACCCATTGAACCCGTTGAACCAAAATGGTTCAAGGTTCAACGGTTCAATGGTTCAATGGTTCAAACACTGCATAGAAGCTTGCCGATGAACTCTTTTGGTTGAACCAAGGCATTGAACCAATCCTGAAAATGACTAAGTGTTGGAAACTTGTTCTTTTGATTGAACTCGCCTGTAGAAGCCTTTGAACCTGTTGAACCTGCTGATTACAAGCATGTTGAGTCCGTAGAAACATATATGCAGAGTTCGTAGATTTAAGCCTGCAGAGTCCGTAGAAGTGAGTCCATAGAACTGGCGGAGTCCGTAGATTCCTGCTTGCGAAGTCCGTAGAACAGAGTCCGTAGATTCAAGCCTACAGAGTTCGTAGATTCAAGCCTGCAAAGTCTGTAGATTTGAGTCCATAGAACTTGAAAAAGCTTGAAAAATGGAGAATTTGAATGCCCAGAACAATTTTTGAGAAGGGGAGAGACAATTTTGGTCTGTTGGACCAAAATAGTTCAAATGTTGTCCCAAAAATGAGTGATATTTTTGGGGGACAACAAAGTTCAAAGGTCAAAGCTCTTGGAAAGATCATGTCGTTGAACCCTAATGTCGAACCACTTTTTCCAACCTTAAGGAAGAGTGTCTTGAACATTTTCAATCTCTTTCCTTATGAATTTCTTCGACAAAATGTCCGAAGAAGCTTTGTAAAAGCCTCGCATTCTTTGAACTGGTTCATCTTTTACTGAAAAACTTGTGCAGACCAAATTTGAACTGGCTCAGAACAATAAGGGGAAGGAGACTGATTTTGCCTTGCAAAACCAAAATGGTCAACAAATTGGCGATTCCCAAGGGAAGCATGCCTGCTTGCTTAGAAACCAGTGGCCTCAAAGTCCATTGGGCATGGAGTCAAGATGTAGCTTTGAAAGAGTTAGCAATAGCCTTGAGATATCCAAGAATCAATCACAAAGCTTTTACCCCAAAACGGAAATGAATCACACACAAGATTAAGAAAACTACTAACATGTGCAAAAGCACTTAGGGAAAAATAAGAAAAATATGTACATGATGGGAGAAGGCTCAGTGATAATGCTTAAGATGTATCCCATTAACTGGGATATATATTTTTTCACCATCCAACCTGGGGAGTTGGAACACATAGTGCTGCTTGCACTGAGTGATGACATATGGACCACTCCATAAGGCATCAAACTTCATGTGCTTTTCAAGATTAGCTCAGTCCTCATCCCATTTCAAGACGATGTCTCCTTCAGAGAAACCTTTGGATGAGGATCTCTTGTCGAAGTGCTTCTTCGTCTGCTATTGGCGACTGGTCATAGAAGCCATAGCTTGGCCCCTTATTTTTTGGAGTTTTATCAATTCACACAGCCTAACCTTCATGCTGTTGCCTTCTTCTAGTTACAACTGGTGAGCAAGGTCCAAGGCTGGCAATTCAAGTGAAATAGGAAGTCTAACTTCCCTCCCATACACGAGCGTGTACGGTGAATTGCCAATTGCCCTCTTTGGGGTGACCCTGTCTGCCCACAGCGTTGTTTTCAACTTGGCATGCCAAGTTCTCTGATTTTCTTCCATTGTTCTCTTGATAATCCTAACCAGATTCTTATTGGTGGACTCAACCAACCCATTACCTTGTGGGTAGTGGTTGGAAGAAGTGCTAAGATAGATGCCATATCTCAATGCCCACTCGTTCATTCTGGCTCCCAAGAAGGCCAATGCATTGTCTGATATGATGGTAGTTGGGACTCCAAATCTTGTCACCAGACCTTCATAGAAGTCCAAGACTGCACTTTTGTTGGCCTCCTTCAAAGCGACAGCCTCTACCCATCTCGTGAAATAGTCTGTGGCAGTCAAAACTCATTTATGGCCAGCACTGGAGGGAGGGTTAATCATCCCTATGAAGCCAAGGCCCCATTGCATGAATGGTTGTTCTACTTGAATAGGCTGGAGAAGCATTGCAGCCAGCCGTTGTTTTCCATCAAAGAGAGCACACTTTTGGCACTTTTGTACCCAGGCATGGGTGTCTCTGAATAGAGTGGGCCGGAAGTAACCAACTCTCATTATTCTTGCAGCTATAGGCTTAGGAGCAAAGTGACCACAAGATGGCCCATCATGGAACTTGGACAACACCCTATTAGCCTTACCTGGGTCTATGCACCTTAAAAGCACTCTTGAGAAATCTCTTCTAACAACACTCCATCAATCAGGACATAAGGGAGAGATTGGACTCTAAAATATCTCCTCTTAGTCCTATCAAGGCCCTGCAGGCACTCACCAATGAGAAGGAAACGTCTCATGTCTGATGTCCAATCCTTCATGATTGTTGGTTCTTCTGTTGTGGCTTCATCATGAATGAGCAAATTATCTTCTTTCTGCTGTTTAAAGTCTGTAGCAAGGTGTTCACACAGGCCTTTTCCTCTTACCAGCTTGGTGGTTTTGATATCCACGTCATATTCCATTACTTTAGTGATCCATCCCACTCTCTTTTCATTCAGATCACGGCTAATCAAAAAGTCTTTGACGTTGGGATGTGGCACCATGAGGTGAACCCTGCTATTGGACAACATATGTCTGATTTTTTTCAGATTCTGTATGATTGCAAGGACTTGCTTCTTCACATACGTATACCTGACCTTAAAACCCTCTAGACTCTAGCTAAAAAATGCAAGCGGCTGTTCAAGGTTCTCACCATTCGCTTGGGTAAGCATAGTGGAGATTACCTCTTCATTTTCAAAAGTGTAGAGGTTAAAATCTTTGGTGAAGTCAAGACTGATCAAGGTAGGAGCCTGGGCGATAGCCTGCTTGATCCCTTCAAAACTATCCTTCCTTTGCGCTGTCCACGCGAATTTCTCATCTTTCTTCAGCATAGAGGTCAATGGCTTGACTACCTCCGCAAAATTTGGAATAAATCTCTTGATGAAATTTATTTTGCCAAAGAAGCTCTATAGACCTTTCTTATGTTTAGGCAAAGACAGCTCTAGGATGGAGCGAACTCTTTCTAGATCAATGGTTAAGCCTTCTTTAAAAACCACATGGCCAAGGAGTTTACCCTCATGGACAACAAACACGCATTTCTTTGGGTTGAGAGAGATACCGAACTCTCTACACCTTTCAAAGATTTGCCTGAGGTGTTTTATGTGTTGGCCTGCTTCCTTGGAGAATACTGTCACGTCATCAAGATACACCAGTACAATGTTATTTATCAGGTCTTGAAAAACCATGTCCATAGCTCGCTAAAAAGTGGCACCAGCATTGGACAATTCAAATGGCATTTTTCTATAAGCAAACGTCCCCCATTTGGTAGTGAAGGCTGTCTTGTATTGGTCACAGTCTTGCACCAAAATCTGATTGTACCTTGAATACCCATCTAGGAGGGAGAAACGTTCGCTGCCTGTCACCATTTGGAGGATTTGCTCCATACTTGGGAGAGGATAATGGTCTTTCAAAAAGACTCTATTGAGGTCTTTGAAATCTACACAATCTAATCTTCCCATTCTTTTTTCGGACAGGAACAAGATTGGCCAGCCAAGAAGAGTGTTTGATCAAAAATATGATTCTGGACTCAATTAGCTTGGTGAGTTCCTTCCGCATGAGGCTCAATTTTTGGGTTGACAGGTTTTTGTTTCTGCTTGATCAGCTTGGCGCCTTCCTCCAGCTCAATAGTGTGTTGGGCCAAGCTTGGGTCAAAACCCTTCAAGTCGCTATACTCCCAAGCGAAGACATCAGCAAACTCCTGGCATAACAAGATAAAGGCCTGTCTTTCATGATCCGTACAAACTTTCCCAAGTGCAAGCAACTTATCCTTGAATATCTCAACTTTTTCATAATTCTCCTTCGTTGTGATGCTTGTTTTATCATTTTTTAATTGGTCATCCTCGTTGAAGATACTTTCGAGAGTGACCAAGCCTTTGGGAAGTTTATTTTTCTTCAGCTAAACAATCTGGCCGCCATACTGCTATTGTAGCTTAGCCTGGTTTCTAGCAGCAAACTCAATTTTCTCTTGCAAAAAGAGTGATATTTGTTGATCGCTATCAAACACCTACCAGTTGGTGATGTTGTCAGGCACAGAGGGTCTGATTACCACTTTCAAATGGCATGGAGTGCTATCGCAGCCTATCTGCTTGGGGACATTGAATTGAGCACCAACTGATGCTAGTCTGTTAGCGTGCTTATTTTGCTCCCTTAGAATGGAAGTAACATTGAAAGCAAAAAAACTCTCCACTAGGTCCCATACCCTGTGCTTGTAAGACTTAAGCAAGGAATTCTTTGTCAAATTTTGGCCTCTCACCTAATTCACGATCAACTCGTTGTCCCCAAAAACCTACAGCGTCTTAATTCCTCTTTTCCTTGCCCACTCCAAACCATGGATGAAAAATTCATATTCTGCAACATTGCTCGTGCAAGAAAATTGGAACTTGAAAGCTAAAAAGTACTTCTCATGTGAAGGAGAAACTAGCACCACTCTTCTACCAGCTCCCAGCTTGCTTCTTGAGCCATCAAAGAAAAACCGCCATAAACCTGAGCTCTCTTGGCTTGCTTTCATCAAATTTGGTACAAAAGTACCATCTTCATGCATGCAATAAATCCCAAGGCTTGCCTCTTTTATGAACTTATAAGGGTCATGTTCAAAGTTGTCACTTCCCCATTTGTCTAAAAGCAGGTCAGCAACTACTTCAAGGGCAGAGGGTGAAGATTGATTCACTTGAAATTCTTCTTGATCAATAATGGTGTAGCTGACATTTGCCGCCTTGAGTATGGTTCCAGATGATCTCTGTGGATTGACTCCGACTCAATTCTGACCTTGGTCTCATATTTGGTTCTAAAAAATAGGTAGGACTAGTTTGCTGCTAGGTAGCCGCCTATTTTAGACGTGAAGTCCCTGGATAAGTAAATGGCAAAGTAGGAACATTTGTCACCACCACGTCATGAGGGACCGAGAAGGTGGACAAGTGTGTAGCATCAAGTTCAAACCTTTCACCACTCCAACTGTCTTTGCTGGTGATCCATCCAGCTGCAGGACTCCCTTAGTCATTTCTTCATATTTGAGCCCCAGTTTATCCACTACGCATTTAGGCACTACCAAGGTGCTTGCACCGCTATCAATGATGCAATTGTGCACCAGGAAATCTCCTATGACCAAGGACAAATAGAAAGGGGGAACCTTTTCTTCTTTCTTAACTTGCCCTGATGTGGAAGGCTACCCATTCGTGATCAAAACATTATCGGTTTTTACTGAAACGGCTTGTTCATTTAGCCCACGCAATTCCTTTTGCAGCTTGTCTTTTTGTCCCGGTATTGATAGTGAATCCCACAAGAAAATATTCATGTGCAGCTTCTTCATCTAGTCTACCACATTGATCTGAGAGTTGCTCCCTTTCGAATTTTTTTTGGGATTGCTTGCAGCGTTTTGAGGCACAGGCCTAAGAGCTGAGGGTACAATTGGCAGCCTGAAATTTGGAATTTTTTGGTTCAAAGATGGTGCAGATGTTTGAGTAGCTGCTTGAGCTTCTTCCATAGCTCTCCTTTTGGACCTTGTGTTGGCTGCGACATAGTCGCCTTAATTGTCCGCACTGCCCACGTAATTGACTGCATAGAATTCACCTTCCAAGGGATTCATGAGAGTGGAATCGGGCTGAGCTTGACTGCTGCCCATGTCGGGTTGCAATGAAGTCTCAAAACTTGGGAATTGGGCGGCTGCCTGATTGTCTTGTGCATTCGTGTATTGACTCAGCATCTCATTTGTATAAACAACCTGATCTTGACCATATCCCATGGGTGAGCAATTTGGCTGTTCTTGTATTAGATTATTTTGAGTGAGCATCAAAGCTTGGGATGATGGAGCGCTTGGATTATAGCCCTAATAAGGTCTGGCCTGTGCAAACTGACCTTGTCCTTGATTGTAATTCTGGAAAGGGGGCCTATTTACTTGCCCGAACTGCTGATATCCCTGATTTGGCCGATAGTTTTGAGCTTGTTGTTTTTTGAGAGCCACTAGTTCATTTGTCACGCTTTGTAACAAGCTTGACTTCATAGAGGTCATTGGAAGGAGTAGCAGTCAGCTTTTCTATGCCAGGCAGGAGAGCTAAGGTGGGTGCAGCAGTCTGGACTGGAGGCGGCAATTTTGGGAAGAGCGGCATATGGGGTTTAGGGGCTATCTTTCCAGCTTGCACCAAGCAATTCTCAACTGCTATGGCTGTCATAAGCAGCTGGCAGCACATGTCATCCCATGGACTGTATCATGACAGCAATGTCGTTCAACGCTTTCAAATAATAAAGGAAAGCATAGCTTGGAGTCGGTCTTACCAAAATGGGGATTCTGTCCCATGTCTTTTGGAATCGAGTGTTGAAATCTAGCATAAATTCATGTGGAGCTCTTTTCATAGTGGTCAGCTACTCAGCAAGTGAGAGGTGGTCGCTTTTCTCCCCGAATCTGTTTGTTAAGAGGTTGCCCAATTTGTTCCATGAGTCGACTGAATTCATAGACAAAGTCCCATACCAATCCAGAACCTTGCCCTTAAAAGACAATGCCAGCAATTTGATAGCAACGTTTTTCTCAGTGACATTGTGAATATTGCAGAGGTTAACAATATTTCTGATGTGTTCAATGGCAGTGATAGGCCCTTCTCCGTTAAAGGGAGGCACACTCTTAAGGGCTGCGCTTGGGATTGGGTCATAATGCAGAAGATTCAAAAGACTAACTATGAAAGGCCATAAAAGGTAAAGCCATAGCTATGACAAGGTTCAACTGAAGCCTTCTTGCGTAAGTGTATCTTATAGCAGGTCTATGAAAATGACTTGTTGAATAAGGATGAGTCCTTGCAAACCTCAGTCGCCTTGTTGAGTTTAAAGGTAGTTCAACAAATTCAAAAGGTACACCCTTAGCAGCAGATCATGTGGTGACCTTAGGCATAGGATGTCAGATTGATCCTTGCCCTGAGACTGATGTTCTTACGAGTGGAGTCGCCAGATGCTGAAAAAAATAGTTGATTTTGCTGTAACAGGACTAGCATCAATCCTGGAACTTTTCTGAGTGTTAAAAAATGGGTCCCATCAGGGGTGCCAAAAACTGTTGACACTGTGGATTGCACTCTTGACAGAAAGCTGAGCTTCTGTCTTCCACGCGGCACAATGGAGACTCCCCTCTTGCCTGTGGGTTTGGCAAAACTGAGGGGAGAATCTCTAGATAAGGGCTAGCTCCCTTTGATGCATCTCTGGGTTATTTCACTAATGCTGCTAATATATATAAAAAATGGGGGTTGAAAAGAGAGGAAGATGCTTGAAATAGAAACTAACTTAAGACGGTGATGCATCAAACAAGTTTGATCTACTTATTACTCACACTTCAAACCATAAGAACACATACATACACTTTATCTGATGAAAAGAACATACTGTAGGGAGCTTATCAAGAAGGCTTAATGAAGACACACAGAAGATAAACTTACCACAGGCGTTGTAGGAAAACACACTGTCTGATAACCTTCTCCTATCTCTGCGCTCCAGATACAACTCTTCTTGTTACCTACAGGAATGGTGCTTTGTCTATACCAGGTGTGTTGCTATCAAGCTTGTGAAAGCATCATGCAAAAATGACTGGACACAAAGTTAATACTCAGGCACACTCAAAGATATATCTAACCAAATAGAGGTAAAAATGCCTTTTATTAATTCAAGGTGAAAATTTGGCAGGGTTGTGCCATACAAAAATGAGAGGTCTCCTTTTTCAAATGACAGTTTTACAATATATATAGAGAGAGAGGAAGCAAAGGCGCCCCTTTGGAAAAGACCTTGGCGCCCTTCTTTACAAATGGCCCATGTGCGTTGAGAACATTGGGAAGAGGAAGCCATTGAAAGAGAATGCTGTGTCAGCTGCCATTTTTGACTTTTAATGTTTAAAATATGTTAAACGTCGTGTGAAAACATGGGTCGCGCCGTTTGTTTGCAAACAAGACCCCTTCTTCAGAACATTCACACGGTTGTTTGCTCATTAATGCAAAATGAGGAAAAACAAGCCACGCCGTTTACTATTTGTGCCCCTCGATGAACATTTCATAGGGACTGTTCCAACCGCTATAATAACTCTCTTGCCAACGCCTCCCTTTTGCCACCTGGGTTGTTTTGTCCATATCTCATTGTTTTGTCTTTTCTTGGAATTTGAGCTCTCGGGGCTATCTTATCGTCCTTTGTTGGCTCCTTGGGCTCTTTTCTCAGCGGGCTCTTCCTTTTGGCCCTAAAGCCTTTGAATTCCTTCGGGTTCGCGCTCCGGCATTTAAAGATCAACGGCTATTCTATTGCTCTGAATTTGACGTCTGCGGGGACATCATCGGACGTCTGGATTCCAACGACTAGTCCACGATGCTCAATTTTGACGTCTTCGGGCCCGTCACCCCTTGGTCAATTCCTTCAGCTTCACTTTCCTTCGGCTTTCTTGGCTCTCGGCTTTCTTTTTGAAGTTTCCTTTGACCGGGCTTAGTCTTTGAACCCTCCCGAAGGGAGGGTGTTCCTTCTGGGTTTGGGAAAGATCCCTTTCATGGTCGCCGAGAGTCCCCCGCAAGGGCACCTGCCCTTCGGGGTCCTTCGGATTGCCTCGGCTTTTCAAATCCTTCGGACAAAATGTCCGAAGGAATTTCTTCGAACACTTTGTCCGAAGGAAATCTTTCCTTCATTCTGCCGCTTGTTTCTTTTGACGGGTTTTATCTTCCGATAAAATTCCTTCGTTGTGAAATTTTGCTGCGGAATTTCTTCTGACACTTTGTCCGAAGGAAATCTTTCCTTCATTCTGCCGCTTGTTTCTTTCGGCGGGTTTTATCTTCGGATAAAATTCCTTGTGACTTGTGAAATTTTGCCGCGAAAGTTTTTCCGAAAGATAATCCTTTTTGCTCTTTGCCTTGTGAATTTCTTCGGACAAAATGTAGGAAGGAATTCCTTCGGGCATTTTGCCCACAGAAATTCGGCTTCGTTCTTTTCCTTACGAATTTCCTTCGGACAAAAAGTCCGAAGGAGTTCTTTGCCTTGGTCCTTCTTTTTGAAGGAAACTTACCTTTTACTACCTTGTTCACTTTCCCTGTTTTCTGCCCTCCACAAGGGTACCTTTGGGTCTGGAACTGCCCTTTGCAGCCTGCTGGAATGGTCCAATTTGTGCCTGGCTGCCCTCCGCAAGGGCACTTGTCCTTCGGGCTTTGGAAAACCCCTTTAAACCTTCCGATTGAACCAATTGCTTGATCCCACTGCTTGAACCAACTGTTTGAACCAACTGATTGAACCAACTGTTTGAACCAACTGGTTGAACATTGTTAAGTTCAAAGTTCAAAGCTCTTGGAAAGATCATGTCGTTGAACCCTGACATCGAACCACTTTTTTCAACCTTAAGGAAGAGTGTCTTGAACATTTTCGGTCTCTTTCCTTGTGAATTTTTTCGGACAAAATGTCCGAAGAAGCTTTGTAAAAGCCTTGCATTCTTTGAACTGGTTCATCTTTTACCGAAAAACTTGTGCAGACCAAATTTGAACTGGCTTAGAACAGCGAGGGGAAGAAGGAGACTGATTTTGCCCTGCAGGACCAAAATGGTCAACACTATATTTGTGGTCATTTGTCAGACATTAATATATTTATCTTATCTATTCTCTATAAGAAATAAGCTATTCTCTTTAATGTTTGTTGGGACTATTCTTCGAATTACCTCAAAAAGCTACCTTTCATTCCTAACTAGCCTTTTCTAAACTGAACTAAGTAGCTGTTCTAATTTTCTTACTTTCTTAATAAAGTTGCTTTCTTTGCTTTTAAAGTAATCCTTTAAGGTAGATGATTTCTTTTATTGTAATACTGCTAAAAAACTGTTGGTATTTTTGGTTGATCCAAGACATGAAATCCTTGAAGCTAGGCAAGTTCCATTTAGCTATGGATTCCCTGCATCACCCCACCTTGACAGAAAAATTGAGTATCTTTGCTTGCTGTTCAGTTTCTTGATTGAAATCTAGGTCCCCCCTTCCTGTCCCTTGCCTTATAACTTTACTAAGCATTGTTTGTAGCTTTGTTGCTTAGTTGTGATGGTTCTTTCATCTAGGATTTCTTCAATCTCTTCACGTTCCTTACCTGGAATCTACTGTCTCCAGTCGGATGGATGCTCTGACTCAATTTATATTTGTTCACCTGCATGATATTCATCTGCATATTCCACTTTAAAACTTAGTTAAATATCTAACTCTCCGGGTAGCTCTATCTGATAAGAGATAGTTGAATAGTTGTGGATGAACTGCCAATAGATGTTCATCCTGCTTGAATGCTCTTCAGATCAGAAATGCGGATAGGAGTTGGACACTCTTTAAGAGCCTTCACTCTGTCCAGATCTGTATGATTTACATGTGTGTCAATGACAAGGTCCAGATATTTGATTGAAGTCTGGCCAAAAAATGACTTCTTCATTTGAGCTTGGAGCTTGTGTTGGCAAGGCAGTTCCAGATTTATGCACATGTGCCAAGTTATCTTCCTACACCTTGCTGTAGACTAGAATGTTGTGATGTCCCCTTTTTAGCGTGATCCTGTTTTATGATGGTTTAGCCTATCACTGGCCCTCGTAGGCTAACTCAGATGGTTAGAGGGTCTTTTGTGACAGAAACCTAGTTAGTGGATGGTTTATTTCTTCTTTAGAGTTCAGTAAGTTTCAGGGTTGGCCTTTGCAAGGGTTTCAAGACTCTTTCTCTCATACTTACTATTTATAGTAATTCATTCAGTCAGGGTTACTATTTATAGCAGGGCGCCCGAATGGGATATTTCAGCAATGTCGATTCCGGTATTTAGTTGGCTTGGAGAAATAAGGTGTTTGGCCTAAGTTATGATGTTTAATTATTATTAAAGGTCACTTCAATAATAATGAATATTTTAATATTATATTTTAACGTTATAGTTGCACTTTATGACTTAAGGGTTCATGTGGCATAAAAAGGGGGCCATTTCAATTTATTATTAATAAAGTCATATTTTAATATTATTAAAAGTGCAACTAAAATATTATAAGGAAGCTTCTAGATGCGCTGACTTGATGAGGAGAAAAAAAGTATATTAAGAGGGTCATCCAAGCTTCATATCATCCAGGAATTGATATTTGCTTTGATGTGATTGTTTGGTGAAAGGAGCCAGCTAGGGTTTCTGCCATTGAGCCCATTGGGAACAAAAATTCTCATTGGTTATGCAATTTTGAGGTTGTGAAATATCAGCGGAATTATTGCTTCATTGTGGGCTTCATTCAGGAGTCCAATCTGTGCTTAAATTGGAGAATACATTAAGTTTCACAAGGGTTCCAAAGGTTAATCATTTGCAAATCTGAAAATTGTTGATGACATGAATAGTGGCGTGAATAGTGATGCGCTACAGTACCCGCTACAGTGCACGTGAACAGTGATCGCTACAGTGCACATGAACAGTGCATGTTATTACTGCTAAACAATCTTCAACACAGCCACGTGGAAGTTAAGGAAATTGATTATCATTCTCAGGCTGTATTGTTGTCTTGGCTGGGCATGTAAAGTCTAGGGCAGAAACGCCTTTCTTTGGCATCTTCACTTCATTACTAAGGGACGGCTAGACCTTATATAGGCTTCTTTGGGGTTTTTATGGTGGAGACAACATTCCTTGCAGCAGTTCGAATAATACAAGGGTTTACAATCCGTTGTCAAGATTTCCAGGTTCCTTTTCATTTTAGTTTGCATATAGCTAACTCAGTTAAATTAATGCTGAAGCAGCCTTGCAATTGTTTCATTGAATAATCTTGCATCGTAATCAATCTTGCCTTGGTATGTTGAATCTTGGCAACCCAATTGTAATCAGGTTTACTGAGTTTAGTATGCAAGACAACTGTTTGTCCTAATACATCATTGTTGCAACAGCTTATGGGTATTAGTTCTAGTCATAATAAGTTTGCATGCCAACCATTTGTGATAATGCCTATACATTCCCAGTCAATATAATCAGTCAGAAGGCTGCAATAAAGGAGTTTTGGAGTTGCATTGAATTGTTTGCAAAATACCTTCTTGCTGTAGGTGTTTATTTGCTTTGGTAGGTTGCTTGCCAAGTGTTTGCATTAATGCCCTTGGCTGTAGTTGCACATCAGCTATAGAGTTGCATTATATATATATATATATATATATATATATATATATAAAACTTGCATTACATCCTCATTTCATTTCAGTCCTTTGCATATGTTCTTTGGAGCCTATTGAATGCATATTACCATCTTTTAAAATACCAAAAGAATCATCAATCAACAAGTTCAGACTTCGCAAGACAAGTGTTTGACGGAATTCCTAAGAGCCCGAAACTGAAAATTAAAGGCCAATTCAGCTGGGGTCTTTACAAATGCCATCCGAATAGGTGACAACCAAGATTCCAAGAGGCAGCTGGAAAATGTCATAAAGGGGGCGCATGAAGTTAATTAGTGCAAAAGGCCGAAATGTCATGTCAATTTGAATTTTTATATGTCAGCTAAGTAACTGTCAGCTGATTGTTTTTAATAGTTTCAACTGTTTGCGCGTGTACCATGATAATAACTTGAGCTGTAAATTGTCCACGCGAGAAATGTTTTGATATTCTTTTATATAATTAAATTGTTTCTTTATGCCTCAGGGATTTGGGATTCAACAATTTGACAGGATCTATTCCAGACACGTTCCAAATTCAAAGAACTAAAGGCTACGATTTAGAATATTTGTAAGTTAAATGCTAGAAACATTGGTGTTTTTTGGGAAAAGATATTTTTTCAATTTGTTTTAAACTATACACAAATGAAATCACAATATGCAATGCCTAATCAATCAATCAAAGAACCACTGAATATTTTTCAGAGTTCCTTCCAAAGGAGGACTCAGCAAGCACTTATGTTGTCTACTCTTCTCTAATTATTTTTGTTTACCTGCTTCTGCAATTCACTAGCCATAAGATTGAAATTGCTGAGTGTATATATCTCCCCTCATAGCTACTTTATATCCCATATCTAGTTTAACTGGTTTCCTTTCCTTACTAATTCGATTGCTGAGAGTGTATATATCTCCCCTCATATCTACTTTATATCCCATATCTAGTTTAAATGGTTTCCTTTTCTTACTGATAATCCACTCGAGATTCCTTTCCTCACTAATAATCCACTTGAGATGTGTTTCATCTTTCCCACTTTCTACCTCTTCTCCTCTTCTTCCTCTTTCCCATTCTCCATTTTTATATTTCCTCACTTTCTTCACTTGAGAGTTCAACATCTTTGCCTAGCTTATGAGGAATCCCCTCTTTTTTCATTAACAGTCGAACTTGATCTATAAACTATGGGCCTTCCTCTAAAGCACGGTCTCTGTCCTCTAAATCAAAAAGAGCAAGACACAATAACCTTTAGTTTATGAAGCTAACTCTACCTAGCCTTCAGATTCCGACAATCTGAATTCCATAACAATTCGATTGGCAAAAAACCCATGAACTAGCAAGTCATCCCATTTTTTTTCATCCTACAGATAGCACTCATGATATACTTTAAGGATAACATCTATTGACAATTCCTCATCCTTCTTTAAGATGACAATATCCACCAGGCTTGGACGAAGTTTCTTCTTGGTCTTTCTTTTCAATGAATTTGTTGCATACAATGCACAAGTTATTATTCAAGCCTCCTCTCCCTCTTTGGAGTCATTTTAAAACATGGAACAAAAATGTGTTTTTCTTGTTTTTCTAGCCTGCTTCTCAACCCTGCCTTTCTCCACAAGGTGAACACCATTAGCTGGTCAGCCTGGCGCATATGGGAAGATTCAGGGAAAATTCAATGTATGATTTATTTGATAATTAAAACATGGTATTTTGGTTTTCACTGTTGGCATTAAAATCTCTTCTAGTAATACAAAAAGGATCTTTAGGCCAAAGCAAAGCAATAAAGGACAATTTGTTGCCATTTCAGGTACCTTGAAAACAATAGATTGACAGGAAAACTCCAAGACCAATCATGGTTAAAGAAAATTTCTCACGTGTAAGATTTTTTTTTCTCTTTCCTAGATCAAAAATTAATTCAATATCTTTCTACATGTGTGTAAAGTACAGTTAGCGAAATATGATATATATTGATGCTAATTGTTGCTGCTTTGAGTGATGTAGAAAGTTGCAGCATAGAATAATTCCGACCAATTCTTCATAGATTATAAAGATCCCTTAATTCAATGAATTTGTTTGGAATATGGTTTTCATATTCAATTCCATCAAAAATATTTCTTGCTAAAAAACATGGGACTAAAATGCCACAGTATTGGTTGATCATGGTTTTCTATGCCATGTTACGACTAGAAATAATGATCAATTTTTCATTAAATGAAAGGAACCAATGAGGTTTAGTCATGGTTATTTACCTTAATATTATAGGTACCAAGTCAAAAGAAACCACTAAGGTTTAGTGATAGCACATCCAATTTATCCCTAGATCTACTTGTGGTATGCCTAGTCGGTAATCTAATATTCAAAAGAGCAATATCCAAACTAAAATATATGGAATCAAGTATTGTACCAACTAATCAGGTAATCTATGCCTCAACGCTATTGGATAATCAGCTTTAAAATAGTCCAAATTTGACTATTTCAAGTCGGACTAAATGTTCATAACTGCACTCAATTTTCTATGTAAAACAAAAACTCATTTTTCTGTTTGATCATTATGTATCTTGGAGTAAAGTATCATACGAAATTATCATGTGATCTGTGTCTCAACTATATTCAAGAATTTCCGGTAAGATTGTCTAAATTTGACTAGTTCAAGTTGGACTAAATGTTCAAAATTGCACCCAATTTGGTGTATAAAAGGAGAACTCATTATTCTATTTGATCATTATATATACTAGATGCATAGAATTTAATTTACTTGCATGTGATCTTGTGTTTATACCTTAAAAGAGGATTATGTTGCTTAGCAAGAGATGAGTTCCTCTCTAAGTGCAATTTTGACATCTATTTATGTTGAGGGAGGAAGAGAAAGTGAGTTACATGTTCAAATGGATGCAAGTCTTCTTAATCACTAAAATTATGCAATGTACAATATCCAATGTTTCATGTGCAATAGATTTTCCTCCCTAATTTCATAATGCTATATTGGCATCCTGGTATGAAAACATTGGGAATTATTTATCGACAACTGACTTTCCTGAGGATATGAGTAGTAAGGAAAAACAAAATATATATATAATTGCAAAGGCAAGGTTGTGCCAACTAATTAATGCCCTGTTGTACAAGATAGGGCCGGACCAGATATTACAACAATGTGTAATGCAAAATCAATGCTACAGGATTCTTTGAGAAGCAAATGACTCACCCAAGAACATAGGGAGAAAGATGGCACTATGAGGAAGGTTCTTCTAGTAGTACTTTGGTGGCCTAGGCTGTTCTTGGGTGCAAAAGAATGGGTAGTTTTTGTGATACATGTCACAGGACTGAGGAACCATTGAAAAGAAACTGTGTTTGCATCCAATGCAATTGCAAGATTTATTTGAGAGGTGGTATGCCAATTTCATAGATTTATTCAAGAACCCAAGCTGCCTACAATAGAGTAGGTACACTGTCATTGCACGACCAAGTACTTAATAAAGTGGTAAAATGCTTAGGCTGCCATACAACTCGACAATGAGTACAACCAAGTTTCTGTATGAGATCATCACATAATCCAAAATATCACTACACTTAACTCTTGATAGGGGAAGTCACTTTATGAATGAAATTAAGCATCACCTGACCATGGAATTTAGAATTTTCCATTCATCATCAAACTTTTACTATCCAAGGATGAATAGTTAGGCAGAGGCGACAAATAAGATCCTAGTATGCCTCTTTAAAAATTCATGTGAAATCAAAGGAAATTATTGGGAAGAGTGGCTTCAAGCAGGCCTATAAGCATATACGACGATTTATAAAGAAATAATGAGACACACTATTCCAATTAATGTATGGCCAAGACACGTGGATGGAATTCTTGGTTCCTAGAATAAGTATAGCATTGGGTAATAAGTTGGGAGGCCAACAAAGTTTGAAGGGTAGATTAGTCGAGTTGGGGCAAGTTTATTGAAAAAAGGATGAATGCATAGTGATGTATAGAAGTGATACAAAATCTATGGTAGCAATGAGATGACATACATTTAAGACAAACAAAATTGAAGCTAGGCATGCTAGTTCCAAAGTTTGGTGCATGAAGATAAATTAAGCTCAGGAAGTTCAAACTATTGTGGTTAGGGCCATTTAAGATTCATGAGGCTGGCGATAGTTAATTGGTAATGCTAAAGAGTCACATTACGAGTTTCTTTTGTATTATGAGAAACACATTGGCCTTGAATGTTAGGGGAGATTCTAGAGGAAGTACTTTGCTTCCCCCTAGGATCTCCCAACCTAGCCCCTCCGACATTGGGTGCTCCCCAGTGAGAACTATAAGATATTTTCACTGTGATTGATGATGGGTCAAACAACATATCCACTTCGAGCACACAAAAATATTTTCAATGAAGTGTTCCAGTCTTTATTGGCACATGCTTTTGGGGGCTCTTGTTCACCCTTCATTGCTATTTGTATTAGTTCCATTACCACCTTTGTTAGTGGCACAATGCTTTACTTTGTCTTATGTACTTGTATTCCTTTATTTTATTTTATTTGGCTTCTTGGATTCTCTTTCCTTGAATTTTCTATTGTTAACAGTTGTATCCTTGAGTCCCATTGACCTAATTTTCGTCATTTGTGAAAATTAATATAATTTTTTTCTTTCTAGATGGTTGGTTAGTTAAATAAATAGTTCATGGTTCTAAGTTGAAGCTTTGTAAAGCTAGAGAAGGGTAGGGTGCATCAAGAAGAGTAAATGAGAAAGTGAAGGAGGCAGACAACACAACCCAAAGCTATCTTGTTTGAGCATTGTTCACAAAAAGACTTGAAACAACAAAGGAGAGAACCAAATTTTGCAACCCTAAACCCCAAAGTGGAAAAGAATAGTGATACAAAGGTGTGATATGTGTAAGAAAGTGACCATATTTTGCTATGTTTGAAGAATCTATGTAAAATAATGGAACACTGAGTGAGGGTTAAGGATTTCAAGAATCTTGAGAAATTGCTCAAAGACGCTCAAGGAAGACCCTTTCCAAAAATAGAAAGTGTGCTTGGTATGATAGAGAATGTTTAGATCAACATTCCTATCTATATATCAATATAAATAGAGGATGATTTAAAATATATTGAGGAATTCGATATTTTTAAATGGAAAATGTCTGTACATTTTAAAAACATGCATAGAATCCAAAGTGGTAACTATGGCAGCGAATTAACACTCCCACCTCCATGAAATTGCCCTATCAGATTTGCAAAAAGTTATTTAAGGAGACAAAGTATTTGAGATATTACAATTGTATAATATTGCCTTCATTTGTTGAGAATGGTTGTAATAAAGTTGTGGATAGGCATCTTGCAGCATACATCTGATCTCACGGATCATTGCATAGAACTTTGCATGATACAACTTTGTAGTTTATAGTTCTAGCATGGTGTCTCATTGCTATTGTGTTCTTTTTGTCTAAAATCACTTTAATTGTTAATTTGGGCTTCTATAATACACATTTGTTTAGGTCATAACACATTTGAACCACTTTGAGTGTGTTATCCCCATGCCTCCTCATGGGCATTAGATCAGTTGTATTAGAGCAAAATACACTTTGTCTCATATTGTCATGTCTCCTCAAATATGAGTAGTTGAAGACCCTTAGCCTATTTCCTTGTTGTTTCCCATAGGCAAAGGGGAGGAAAAATCAAAGGGGAAACATTGGTTCTGTTTTCCAAGTTGTAAAAAGGTACTTTTTAGTAAATCTTTTATAATTTTGACTTGAAAAGGGTTTTTTTTAAATCATGGGCTAGGTTAGCCCTTAAGTGAAATTATAAGGCATGTGCTTTCTAAAATATTCAAATATTCCCTCCAAGTGGAACGCACCCTTTATGGAGGGGGTTTTAGAGGGAAATGATATAAAAAGAAGAAGGAGGTTCATTTTGAAGGATATGTCATTTTTACCAATTGAAATCTTGAGTTTGAGCACAAATTGCTTGACTTGTTCTGTTAAAGACGAAAACCTTCATTGGAAATATGAAGTTAAGGATGGAAACCCTTAACCTTCAGCTACACAACCTCATTTCAAGGGTTGCAAAGAGCAGAGTTGATCAGTTTGAGGAGCTTAGACACCATTTTCAGGGGAGGCAAAGCAGGGAAGGATATCTTGGAGAAGGATGCAGCAGTTGCTAGGGCAATGACCTTGTTTTAGAGTCCAACAATGGCAGCGAATTGCTTAAGGAGGGTACTGAACCACGTTTGAGGGCGACGACCCCCCCTTTTGGTTTGAAAGTGACTCAATTTGAAGGCATTGAAACATTGTTGGTATTTTTATTGAATTTTTCCATCCTTTTGTTGGTTCGAAAAATCAGATTTGAAAGTATTTTTGTGGGCTGTAATATTTATGAATTTGTGGTGAATATTTGATGATCAAATATTGTAACTTGTGCATTAAATTTGTATTTCCAAAATTCTGAAATTTTATGGTTAGGGTTTGGAATAGAAAAAATAAAAATTGCATATGTTTGTGTTAGGGTTTGTTGTGAATTTTCAAATTTGCATAATATGTCCGAAAGGGGACATTACAGTGGTATCAAAGCCAAATTATTGGCTAGTTGTGAGGGTTTGAGTTGGCTTCATGCCAAACGGTGATGGTGAAGTGAGGTACTACAAAAGGGAAAAGAAGAAATGTCCAAAAGATAGGTAGAAGATCAAGAGCAGCCAAGGGAAGAGTGGGAAGAACCAAGGCAAGACTTGGAACAGACAAGGCATAGTGACATGGATGTCCCAGATATGGCTAGGTTTGAAAAATTTACTCAAACTCAAGAGCAATTGATGGAGATGATGTAATATCCCCTCAACCAAATCGCCAATCACCATGCAGTTGAGGAACGCTGCCATTTAATTAGCAAATCGCCCATGGATGGAGTGCCTAAACAACAATCATTAAGCATTTATTATTAATTAATTAATTAATCAGTCATTAGCATTCATTTGATAAAAGGTCACAATCTTTAAAGAAGACATGTTGTTTGGGTGGAAAGCTATAAAGGTATTTATATTCAGCAAATTGATGAGAAGGAAATCATACATCCAAACATTCAACCTTGTACAAGCATTATGCTTTAAAATCGCTTTTAAGGATGAAACCCCTTAATTGTGTAATCTGATTTCAAGGACGAAAACCCTTGTCATCATTATAACCCAAGGACGAAACCCCTCAAGGATTTATATTTTATTAGTAATACAATTACATTTTTATTTAAAGTATTTTTTTAAGTACAAGTTCTTATTTATAAAATAATATTTCAAGGGAATTCCGAGCAAACCAAATTCTTGTATAATATTCCGATTAGGAATATTAAAGTGGTATCAGTCTATCAGAGCTCTCTATCCTGCCAGCCTATGGAATGAAAATTTAATGCAAGGTGATGATAAATAAATCCGATATTATTTGAGAAATAAAACTAAGGGTTCCGATTAGCAAAAAGAAGAAATTGAAAAGGGAGATGAAAGGGCAAATATGGGAGAGGAATCGAGATGATGAATGAATGGATATGCTTATCCAAGGTCAAGAACAACTAGCTAATACAATGACTCAATTAGCTTTTGCAATACAATTTATGACAAATTCTAGATATCAGAATAGTGAAAATAGCCATTATAGTACTAGCCATAATCAAATCCCTCAAAAAAAGAACCATGAGTTCTTCAAATAGACCTTTTCAGCCTAAATTTATTTCAAGAAACAAATAAATTATGGAAGAAGAAACCCAAACTTCATTGGGAGAGGACCTTACATCTTGTTTTGAAGAATATTGAGACCTTTCAGATGAAATACGAAGGGAAGTACCACTCAAAAAATTCATGGAAATGAAAAGCAATTGAAATGGTACTTGAACAGAGCATAGACCCCAAAATACTCAAGGAGATCTTCAACATGCATTGGGTAAATTGAACTTGTCTACTTTCGATGGCTCTAACAAATGCACGGGACAGGCATGTATACAAAAATTAGATGCCTACTTATCTCTCCAACCTATAATTGAAGTGATCAAATTCACAACCCTTCATCTTAAAGGAACAACTCATGAATAGTGGTATCATGAGTGGATTACACAAGGGCGTGATCTCATTAAATCATATGACGAATTTAATAGGAGATTGATTGAAAGGTTCGATAGAGTTGACCCCAAAATTCATTTTCAAGAATCAGCTCTATTAATACAAAGTAGCAATGTGCAAGACTATGTGGTGGATTTTCAGAGGCTCGATGTGATGGCTTCAAATGTCACTGAAAGGTGGCTTATAGTATTGTTCATGGAAGGATTGATTGAGCCATTCAAAGGTTTGGTCAAAGCCTTCAATCCCTCCCTCCAAGAAACAATCAAAAAGGTAGTGGATTCAATGACATCAATGCCAAGAAATAAAATGGTGTCATTTATACAACTGATAATAACCAATAGCAGACAGCCACAAACCATGTCTTTAGGGCAGCAAGGGACAACACCATGTAGCCAACAAAGAAGACCCTTTCAATCGGGAGGATTCCAACCAAGGAATCCATTTAAATCAGGTAAAGAGACATAAACAAGAAATGAGCTAAAGAGGAAAGACTTATGCTTCACTTGTAAGGACCCTTGGGTTCCAGGTCACCATTGTTTGGGAAAGGGGCAAGTCCATTACATCGAAGTTGTTTTTGATGGTGAACCCGATGACGAAGAAGTTGAAGTTGAAGAAACATTACGTGAACCAGAAGAAGTGGAAAAGACATTAGCAAGTACACTTGCGACTTTATCAGGGGCTTCGAGATACCATCCCTTTAGAGTAAGAGGGCGTTTGCAAGGGCAAAAAATCACCGTGTTGATAGATAGTGGGGCCACCCAAAATTTCATTAATGAAGGACTAGTAACAAATTTGGGTTTGAAAGCCAAAGAATTTCAAGGTTTTAAGGTGACAGTTGTTGATGGTTTTACCATTCCATGCACTCAAAAAATTCAACAACTCCATTTCACATTGGCAATACATCAAATAAATGATGATTTCTATGTCATAGGCAGTGGTGAAACAAATTTTGTGCTAGGTGTTCAATAGCTACATTCTTTGAGTGAATTTACCCAAAACTATCAAACCGTGGAATTAAAATTTAAAGCAGATGGGAAAGATGTGTTTCAGGGTATGGCTAATGGAGCCCTCCAAGTGATTACAACCAAGAGGATGGAAAGAACATTCAGAAAAGGGCAAGTTTCATGGTGGCACAATATTTTGTAAGCTCTACAAAATCGAATCCGCAGAGACATCATGATGATATTCAAATCATAATTAATAAAACATTCTAAGGTTTTTGAGAATATTCCACATGGGTTGCCACCAAACAGAGGGTTTCAACATATCATTGAGTTAGAAATTGGTACCAAGCCAATAAAAATCACCTCGTACTGCCACCCTAGAATCTCTAAAGAGGAGATTGAAAAGGCTATCAAAGAATTGCTGGAAATGGGGCATATTAGGCCAAATTCAAGCCCTTTTGCTTCATTCGTAGTCCTAGTCAAGAAGAAAGATGGCATGTTGAGAATGTGCATAGACTACCAACAATTGAATAAGACCATTAAGAATAGATATCCGATGCCAAGAATTGATGAAGTAGTCGATGAGCTCCATGGAGCTATTTTCTTTTTCAAAATCAATTAAAATCAGGATACTATCAAATCGAACTGCGAGAAGATATTCATAAAACTGCATTCAGATGTCATTATGGACATTTCAAGTTCTTGGTTATGCCTTTTGGATTGACCAACGCTCCATCCACCTTTCAGTCTTGCATGAATCACATATTCAGTAAGCATTTGAGAAAATTTGTTTTGGTTTTCTTTGATGATATATTGATATATAGTACGTCATGGGAGGAACACTTGAAACATTTAGATATAGTGTTAGAACTTTAGGAGCAACAATCATTTTTTGCTAAATGTCTAAATGCTAATTCAGAATGTTGGAGATTTTATACTTTGGGCATGTCATCAATAGGCAGGGAGTGCACGATGATCAATAAAAAATCCAAGCTATATTAGATTGGCCTCCTACTACCATGACTCAATTGAGAGGGTTCTTGAGGTTATGCACTTATTATTGAAGGTTCGTAAAAGGGTTCTCTTGAATAGCTGTCCCTTTGAGTAATTTGACAAAAAGGGGAGCCTTTCATTGGTCAGAAATTGTTCAATCAACATTTGAGAAACTTAAACAAGAAATGAGGTCATGTCCACTTTTGGCTGTACCAAACTTTTCATTACCTTTTGTGTTGGAATGCGACATGTCAAGTGAAGGAATAGGTGTTGTTCTAATGCATTAAGGTCATCCAATTGTGTAATGTCCCTAAATTGGGACATATGACTCAAACAAGGGTTTTACACAAAATCTAACAAATCTGCAATTTATTTTTGAGTTTTTGAAATTAAAATCAGCAAACCCTAGGTACATAAACTGCTCCAACAATATTCCTTTATTTCCACTCCAAATATGCAAGAAAACTATCATAAAAAACCCTGAATAAGTGGCCACAATAAATACCTTGTTTCGTTGTAATAGACGATGCCAATCATTGATTCTGTCCTTCCACAATTTTGATTTTTATCATAAAATGCAACAGCTGTTTATTCAAATCGCCACAAACCCTTGCAAAATCATTCATAAATTGTAGACGAAATTCACAAAAAAATGTTTTAATATTTGCCCAACTATTTAGGCCCTAAAATCACCCTAAACCCTTGCAAATCTTCTCAAAAAAATTTGCCCCACCTGGAAAAATATTTCAAATAATCTCTGAATATTCTAGGGCATTGAATGACCCTAAAAACCCTACAAAACCACTCCAACACAAATTGCCTAGCTAGAATAAAATATCTCTAAACCCTAGAATAATGTTTCCAAGCAAATTAGCCCTCAGAGGAAAGATTTTCAATCAACCAACAAATTCGCCACCCTAGGAATGGCTCCAAACCACACAAACAACCTCCAAAAGCAAGTCGCTCCACTAGGAAAAATTATGCAAATAGTTTTTTGAATTAATTCTCTTATTTTCAGCCCTCAGTAATTTATTATTTGCCTTAATCAGCTGAAATTTTAAAATTTCGTATCTTCTGAAATATTGGAAATTTCAATGCAAATGTTAGCTCAAAATGATCACAAAAATAGTAGCTTTCAAACAAAATTAGAATCAGAATTTTTCCTCTATGGAAAGTCCCTTAAAAGTAGTTTTGAAGTTACAAAAACCCTATTTACAGCCCTAGATTCTTCCAAAATCAACAAAAAATCTTTAAACCAAGTTCGCCCACCTGTTTGACCTGTAAATCATGAATTTTCAGCTCTCTGAAGGGTTTGCAATAATTCTTTGATGAAAGTGGTGTCCAAAGACAACTTTATAGATCTTCTTGCATACAATTATGCACAATTATGACGAAATTACAACCCTTGAATAGAGCTGCCCTGGTAGAAGAATGGAGGTTTTCATCTCCAAGCTCCTTGGTGCACTTGAAGGTTTTCGTCCTTAAGTCACTTGTTCAAGCTTGACATACTTGCACAAGAATTTCAATATCCAAAATTCCATAATCCTTCAAATGAATCTTTACTTGCCTTTATATATCACTCCTCCAAGTGTGGTGCCCAAAAATTGGAGGGGAGAGTTACCTTTCTTTTTAAAATATTAAAGATCCTCTTAGTTTCACTTTAGGCCTTAAGTGCCCAAGACCTATAAACCACACCACGTAAGTGAGATAGAAACATAAGGTGCTTTTCGTAACTCAACTCAAAATTAGAAATATAAAGTACCCTTTCCATTATTAACTCCTCACAAGTGGCCCACAATGTGCTCTTTCTTTCCTCTACCCTTAGCCATCGGAAACAAGAATGGGCTAAGGGTCCTACGAGGGTCTAGATAAAAAATAGAGACATTACAGGCCTCCCTACTCAAAATTGTCTATCCTCAAGTAATTGCAATACCCAAAGAGGTGTACCAACATACCTTATTATGCAATGTCCACTTGTGATTCCATCCCAAAGAAAAGAACCCTAAATTGGCTCTTTCATTCTGTTGTACCTATGCTTTGGGGGCTGCCCTCATGTGTTAGAAGTGTCCTCATAGCCTTCCAAATGTTCCATATGCTCCCAATCAACCATCCTTTTCAATACCAAGTGGTGGATGAGCAAACTCCCTTCCCTAATACCTTATAAATGGGTGAGATGTGACCAAAAGTTGTTACGTACATCATGAGAAAACCAAACTACCTTGCTGTCCCATGTGCAAAACTCTCTCATGTGCTAGACCATGACCCACCAAAATTTCCAAAAGAAATCACCATTGTATCTTCCAAGAGGTGAGGCCTCCAAGACATATCCGTCATCATGTATGGGCATCCGAGTGTGAAACACATACTCAACAAGAGGCTGACCCTTGTCACTCATCTCAAGCATGCATAGGATATTTTTCAAACTCATCAATAGCTCCCAAACATTCCCATAAGAAGGCTGTACCTTCCCATTGTGAATGCTTCTTACATCATCTTCCCAAGGTGCCAACATAAGCATGTTTCTAGAATCTTGTATGAGCTGGACCAAATCAGCTTTTTCTTTATGGTAACATGGTTGTATATGCAAATAAATTACTGATTTTTAATGTGGACAAACATGGAAATAAACCTACTCATACCTTTCTTGACCCACAAACTGGAACATGTCATAAAATTCAGGTCAAACACATCCATACATGGCTGTGTTTGATCTCGCAAGTCTGATTCTTCTAAGTAATGAATTTCAGATCCTATATATACCCTTCTAAGTAATGAATTTCAGATTTTTCTATGGCAGCCTATTCACATGCACCTATACTCTGTTGTGGACACTTCTTGCTGACCTGCAAAAGAAGAATCTCACAATACACTAGACATGCTGGAATCATTCTGTGAAAGCATGAAAGAAAATGACTTAACACAAGACAAAACCATAGACATATGCAAAAGTGCAAAATCAAATGGAGGTAAAAATGTTGTCTTGATTCAAGGTAAAATCCTGCAGGCCTTCGCCATACAAGCTGAGAGATATCTTCCTCTCTTGGAGGTTACAATATATATAGCATGAAAAGAAAGACTTTTGGCGCCTTCTAGAAAAAGCAGCGTATGCTGCGTTGAATGCCTTGAAAGAGGAAACTTGCTCATGCTGGTGTCATCCTTCTAGAAACGGTCTAGAAGAACCATGCTGTAGATGTCGCAAGTCTTGACTTTACAGCTTAAACCATCTTAAATGTTATTGCAAAAGAATGGGTCACTTTGTCTCATTCGTAGCAATAACTTCCTGTGCCGACGCTTTCTGTGTGCCACATGGGCTATTCTATTCTTTTATGCGCTTGACTTATGTGTGCGTGGTCGTGCTTTCACTGTTTTCTGTCTCTTTCCTGGCAACTCGGCTCTCAGGCTATCTTTTTGTCATTTGATGGCTCTTCGGGCTCCTTTCTCGGTGGGTCGCTGAGTTTCCCTTGGGTCTTATGCACCTTTGAATTCCGTTGGGCCTGCACCATTCGAGCTCTTTCAGGCCACTTTTTGTGAAGGCGTTAGTCCTTTGTCTTGTCCTCAACGGCCGACGCATCTCGTCAAAATTGACGTCTGCGGGCCTGTCACTATTCGAAAAGCAAACGGCTATTTCATCATCGTAAATTTGATGTCCGTAGAACTGTCGCCATTTGAAAGTCAACGGCTAGTTTGCTGCCTTGAATTTGACATGCTTGGGCCTGTCACCCCTTTGGCAATTCCTTCGGCCCTTTGTATTCCTTTGGCCTTTTGCAATTGAACCTTCCCGAATGGAAGGTGTCTCTTCGTAGCTTGGAAAAGGTCCTTTTTTGGGTTGTTGGGAGTCCCCCACAAAGGCACTTACCCTTCGGGCTTCCTTGTCTTCTGAATTCCTTCAGATATTTTGTCCGAAGGAAATCCTCCCTTCAAAGTCCCGGCCCTTTGTTCTTTCGGTTTTTTTCTTCGAACAAATTCCTTCGGACAAAAAGTCCGAAGGAATTCCTTCGGGCTTTTGTTCGAAGGAATTTGCCTTTGTCCCTTGTATTTTCCTTCGGACATTTTGTCCGAAGGAACTTTGCCTTTTGCTATGGATTTCCTTCGGACAAAAGTCCAAAGGAATACTTTGCCTTGCTCACTTTTCCAAATGAAACTTTCCTTTCGGGTCTTCTACCTTGTTCTCTTGGAATGCGCTTTTGCCCTCCGCAAGGGTATCTTGGGCCCAAAGTTGCCCTTCGGAACCTGCTGAACGGTCCTATTTGGTCACCTGCCTGCCCTCCGCAAGGGCACTTGTCTTTCGCACCCTTGTGAAAGACTTATATCTCTTTGAAGTTGGCCCATTCCTTTGCCGAAAGGCTTGTGAAAACTAGCTGCCCATAGCGAAATAAACCTCCGGATCAACCCAAAACATCTACAAAGCTCAAGTCACTTGGCTCTTTACAGAACAGGTCTACTACCAAGGGAAATGGCACAATTGCAGTAGGGGGAATACACCCAAGATTGACGGCTTAGAACAGCAGGGAAAGAAATGAGACCAATTTTTTGGCCTGTAGGACCAAAAATGGTCAACATTTATACTGCTGTACCAGTGCTTTGGAGGTTGCCTCCAAGTGCTAGAAGTGTCCACATAGCCTTCCAAATGCTGCCCATTATCAACATTCTCATGTATGCAAGTAACACTCCATAAGCTCACCAAATTTACATTCCCAAGGGTTGTACTCTCCTTCGCAAACCTGAATATGTATCTAGATGGGCTGTAACAATGAATTAGAGTCATGCTTCCATCCCATATTATCAATTTCTTTAACACCAAACTACCCCTTAGTGTCCCCTTTCACTCCATACTTCTCCAGTAATCATCCCATGATTCAGAATTTGCAACAAGTTAGGACTGTCGAACAAAATTAATTTTTCATAATGCATAAGGTTGTCCAAGGTCACATTTTCTCCTTGAAAGAGTATTGGGACAAGCATACTCTCATAACATATATTTTCCAATTTTCCTTTGATGTCATGCTTCGCAAAATTAATATTTTCACAATGTAGCATAGGCTGGAAATGGTCAAAAAAATCATAATCCATACCTTTAATACACAGCTGTACCTTCCATGTGAATTTGGGGTTTTCCAAGCAACGAATTTCATTATTTTCACCTTTGTTAGATGGCTGTACCGTCTCATAAAATTTAGAAATTTTCTTAGAAAAATCAGAACTCTTACCTTGACTATGTGGCTGTACTTCCCATAGGAACATCAATTTTTTTGTGCCATAAAAATCATAACTTTCATTTTTGTCAAATTGTTGCATCTTTCCCTTCAATTTAGCATTTTTCAAGTAAATATCAGTCCTCATATCACACTTGTATTTAGAAATAGTGTTGTTTACATCAATTTCGGGGCTGCCTTTGTGAACAAGAAAACTCATTCATCCCATCATTAGGTGAAAAGTAAAAATCGGAATCATTCATATTTATCCCTTGCAGTATTTCCTCTCCTTTTTTGCAAGTAGATGGCTGCCCATAGTGTCCCAAAACAGTGTTATCCTTGTTTTCCTTCTCAGTCCACCCCATACTCATGAAACACCCTTTTATCATGAAGTGTTCCAAGAAATAACATCAAATCTGAAATCAACACGGATGGCATGAAGTGTTTTACCAAAATTTTGAAACTTCCTCTTGCTGCCTACTCTCCAATTAGTGCCCTTCATCTTAGCCTCCGAGTTAGCATAATCCTTATGATGATCAACATAATGCAAAGACAAAGTGTGGTGATGATAGAAAAAATCTTCGCTATGAAGACAATAAACTTGCTTACCCTTAGTAGCTGCCATAACAAGTTTTCCAAAAGCCAAACCATGCTTGCCACTATCTTTGTTCATCATATATAATTTTGAATTTTCACTTGCTCTCATGAAATTAACTAATAAAGTTCCAAAATCAAAATTATTAACTTAGATAAAATGTAGAATGTTACCCGGATCCCACACCTTAGGGTGTCCATAGAAGTTATTTTGAACCACGGAATCTTTTTGTCTCCCTTTGTAGACAAAACCTTTTATTTTACTATTGTTTTTTTCATGCTTCTCATGATGGAAACAATTCTGAAATGACAAAATATGCAACAATATCTCAACTTTCTCATACCTTGAAATGCCCTTATTCACTCTACCTTCATTGGTGGGGTTGAGAAGTTTTGTTAAGGATTTGACACCCTCTTTATGCTCCCTAAAAACTATTGTTCTTGGAAGGACAACAAGGTGAAAATGATCACCTCTATGTAGAATTGGTGCTTCAATCACCAATTTCTCTTCTCCAACTTGTAGACCTTAAATTTCTTCATTATTTGGCTCCTCCAACTCGTAGACCTTAAATTTCTTCATTATTTGGCTCAAACCCCATGACTTCGTTTCCTGTTTCTTCACTTTTATGCATACAATCATTAGAAAACAAAGAAATATCTTCTACCAATGAAAGATTTTACCTTGCACTTCTTCATGCTTATTGATTTTTTCCTCTTTTTTATCATCAACTTGTAGCCTTATGAGTTGTCCATCAAATTGTGATTTGTTTATTTTATTGCCTCTTTTATAGGTCACATGAAGGGTTGTCCCTTCATTCTTTCCTTTCAATTCTCCGTGTAGTTCAGTCTTCTCTTCCTCTACATGCTCCACTATCAAATAAGGCCTCAATTTTTCCTCACAATCAATTGCAATATTTTCAAACATCATTTTTGCAATTGAATTTTTTTTCTTTTCTAGTCCCAAACCTGTCAACAAGATATATAATAATGGATTAGAAAGGTCATCACTCTCATTGAGTGTCACGGTCAAAGTTTTTTGCATAGAAGCTACAACATTTTTGGTAGGATTCTTACACACAATTGCAAAGAAATGTTGAAACATCTTAACAATAAGTTCATCACACTTATTATCTAACTGTTGACCATTTTTTGCCAAACAGGGCAAAAATCGGTCCCCCCTTTTTTCATGCTGTTCTGAGCCAGTACTTTTGATTTTTGCACGAGTCTTGCAATTTCTACGGACTCTGCAAGTTTTCTACGGACTCTACAGGTTTTTTACGGACTTCACTGGGACTTCTACGAACTCTGCAAGTGTAGTCTTTTGGGTAGATGAAGAACCAGTCAAAGAATGCAAGGTTTTACGAAGCTTTTTCAGACTCTTGTCCGAAGAAATTCATAAGGGAGCTAAAGTGGTTCAACGACATGATCTTTGAAAGAGTTAGCAACTTTGAACCGTTGAACCATTGAACCGGTTCAACGCCTTGGTTCAACGCTTCGGTTCAACTGCAAAGTTCATCAGCTCGATTCAAAGGCTTGGTTCAATTCAGTTGGTTCAACGCTTCAGCAAAGTTCAACACTTGGTTCAACTGGCAAAGTTCATCGCTTTGGTTCAAAGCTAAGTTCATCGGCAAAGTTCAACGCAAAAGTTCATCAGCAGGGTCAATCACTCGGTTCAAACATTCGGTTTGACGCCTTGGTTCAACAACTGTTTGAACCATTAAACCGGTTCAATTAATTGGTTCAACGGTTGGTTCAAAGGAGTGGTTCAATCAAAGAAGTCAAGCGAGCCTCCCAAAGGACAAGTGCCCTTGCGGAGGGCACTTGGTCGGCAAAGACACCCTTCGGAAGGGTCGATTTCAACAAACCCGAAGGGCACTTTGAAGGCAGCCGAAGGATTCAAAATGCGCAAAAAGACTACGGCATTGAATGAATTCTTTCGGACTTTTATCTGAAGGAATTCGAAAAAGCCGCGAGCTCAGGAAAGGACCCGAGGAAAACCCTGAAAGCAATCAAAGTGGCCAATTCTCGTGGACTTTTTGTCCGCAGGAAAATTGTCTGCGGAAAAAGCCCGCAGGGAAGAAATCCAAAGGAAGAAATCTGTAGAAAGGGCCAAAGAAAGAAAGCCAAAGAAGTCCAAGGGGTGACGGGCCCGAGGACATCAAAGTCAAGCATGGCAAACTAGCCACTGGTTTTCAAACTGTGACGGGCCCGCAGGGAAGAAATCCAAAGGAAGAAATCTGCAGAAAGGGCCAAAGCAAGAAAGCCGAAGAAGTCCAAGGGGTGACGGGCCCGAGGACATCAAAGTCAAGCATGGCAAACTAGCCATTGGTTTTCAAACTGTGACGGGCCCGTGAACGTCAAATTTTACACCAGAAAATTCAGAGTGCAAAAGGCGCCAAGTGGCAATCGCAGAAGGCTTTGACATGCTTTTCTAGGAGCAGCGGAACGTGCCACGTGTCCTTTGCAAAGCTCGGCGGAAGCCGACAAGTGTCAGCCTCCACAGTCTCTCTTTTGTCCAGTGAGAATTGTGGTGGACCCCGGGCGAATTGCTAAAGAGAGCGGAAGTCGACACATCCTCTTCCGCAGGACTTTCAAAGGTGCCTAAAGCTTCCATGAGTCAAGTGGATGCTGCCATGTGTCCAGCCCATTTTCCAGTGGAACGCGCCACGTGTCACTTATTTGAAAATCAGCAGAAAGTGGCCAAAGCAAGCAGAAAAGAGCCCCAAGGAACGCAGCGACCCGCCAGAAGATAGCCCCGAGGGCTGAAGAAACCAGGATGAGACAAAGCAGTTCAAGTGGCAAAGGGGAGGCAAGTTATTGCCAGATGGTCACCAAACGACGCAAACAATGAATGGCGCGGCCTGCTTTCTCCAATTGGCATTTATGAGGGGACAAACCGCAGTCAGTTTGAAGGAAAAGAGCAGTCTGTTTGTAGAAAAGAGGCGCGGCCATGTTTTCACATTAATGTGGAACGCCAAAGTCAAAGCAGGAGTCAACAATCAATGACTCCCTCTTCCCAAGGCTCAGAGCGCACATGGGCCAGCTTGCAAAAAGAGCGCCAAAGTCTTTCCCAAAAAGTGCCACGTTCTCTTCCTCTTTCTATATATTGTAAAAGTTCTCATTTGAGAAGGATCAATTCTCTCAACCTTAAGGCAAAATTTTGCCCAAAAATCTTTCGGGCTTGTAAGGCAGAGCTTTGCCAGATTTTACCTTGAATCAAGACTTAGCATTTTCACCTCTATCTGGACTTGCACTTTAAAGTATATGTCTTTGTTCTTCTTTTGTGTTAACTCATTGTCTTTCATGCTTTTCACAGATTGATTACAGCATGTCTAGTGCGTTGTAAAGTCTCTTTTTAGCAGGTCTGCCAGAAGTGTCTACAGCAGAAATATAGGTGCACGTGAATAGGCTGCCTAAGTGTGTCGCAGAGCACCTTTGGTAGTTCCTCCCTGTATCTCTACGGACCCCTGACTCACTGAAACAAAAGAGTTTCCCACGTCAAATGAAGTGTATGGGCACTTCTTCCTGGTGAAAAGTGTATGTTCGGGCTAAGTGGGTCAACATTTTCTAGTGTATCACATTTTCATTTTTTAGGTTTAGGTTATGTTTCAGCATCTCTCTCTCCCTTTTCATCCCCCCTTTTTTCCTTTTTATTTGTTAGCAGTAGGAGAAACTAGGACCTGAAAGATACATCAAAGGGAGCTAGCCCTTATCTAGAGACTCTACCCTCCAGCTTCGCCGGTCCCACAGGAGAGAGGGGATTTTTCATTGTTGCGTGTGGAAGGGCGGGAGCTAGGCGTCCTGCCCCCGGGTGCAATCCACTGCATCAACAGTTTTTGGCATGCTCGATGGGACCAACTAGGATAAGTTGTGTCCAAAGAGTTGAAATTTTTTTGGTGTGTTCTTCAACCAACCAGCGTTTTGAGGCTTTTGCATCAACACCAATGGCGACTCCGAGTTGAATCAGCTGGTTACGTAGCCTAGTGCCATCAGAAATCTCATTTTTGTATGTATAATTCCTTTGCACAAAATCATGGGCCTTGTGTTCCTTCATATGGTTTTAATCAAGCTCAGGGTTTTTATGCAATCCCCTCAAACAGCGTTCCTAGTCTTCCTCAACTCCCTCAACTCACTGATTCTAATGGCAACCTCCTGACTTGGGAGGAAATAGTGGAATCATGGGGCAGGAAAGAGAAGCAAGGTTTTGCTCAAGACCTTGAAGAAGATAAAGCTGCTCCTACCCACGATTCCTATGATCTCCAAGAAAGGCTCTTCCAAGAAGACAGCCAGGAGAATTGCAGAGTTGGAATCCAGAGAGAGATTCCTCAGCTAATGTGTGATGGACGGTTCAGACCCAACAGCACATTCCATGTCTGAACACACTCCATCTACACACCTCCAAGAGAGTTATCAGGCCACACCTGATATTGATGAAGTTCTAGCCAGATGGAACAGGTCACGCATACATGCGGATGTTCCAACAATACGAGGAGGAACTTAAGCATGGTGAGCTCTCTTCTCCTTCGTTTGATGAACTTCCTTGTTGCTTCGATGAGGACGACTATGCCGAAGAGCTTGAGTTGGAGCAGGATAATCATTCGATTCTAGCTCAAGGACTGCCTCCTCTTCCACATGGTTTTTCCACTTCACTCCTTCTCAAGGAGGAACCTGTTCTGCAGGAGGCGAGTGAGGAGCAGAAGATCCAATTTGCAGTTTCCCAAGAGGCTATCATGAGCGACAATGAAGAAGAAATCATCATCAATGCTCCTTGTGAAGACATCATCGACGATGGAGAGGATCATGAGAATATCTTTGAACACCTAGAGATCCTGATCTTTGAGGAGGAAAAGGAGAGGTCTGTCTTCCTTGAGGAAAACTTTGAAGAATAAAGTTTTAAACAGAGAGGTGATGTTCTATGGGATGAGCAGTCAATTTGTGATTCCATTTCAGACATCACCACAGTCACCCTTCTTCAAGAAAGCCAAGAGGAAGCAGAGGATGAGTTTGACAGGGTATTCAATAAATCAAAAGGGAACAAGTAAAACCATGATGCATTCCAAGGGGATCATGCACAACAAAGGTCTTATGGTGATGAGCCAACAGCCACAGATTTCTTGGTGATATGCACCACCATGAAGGACCAGCATTCAACAAGCTTCCAAGAACAAAGTACGTATATGTTGGAAGCATGTTCGAATCTGATCCACTCGGATACAAGCCAATCCAAGTGGCTAGCAAGAGGAGCAGGTCACCAAATCTCCTTTTCATTCAGCCACTTGTCTGGCACCATAAGTCTTTTTGCTAGGAAGGGGACTTAAGAAGTTTTCCCTTTGATCTAGGAGGGAAGCAGATATTCCTGGTTAGCTGTATATAGTAGTTTGCTTTCAGTTTCTTTTCTTGTTTTCCCTAAGTGCAGTTTGCACAAGTAGTGTTTTTAGCCTTGTGTGTGTTTTCCTTTGTGTGTCGGGTAAAAAGCTTCATGTTTGATTCTTGGATCTTTGGGGTTGTTGCTAACTTTGTTCAAGCTGCATCTGACTCCGTGCCCAATGGACTTCAAGGCAACTAGTCTCTAAGCATAGCAGGCATGCTTCCCCTGGGAGTTGCCAATTTATTGACCATTTTTTGCCCAACAAGCCAAAAATCGGTCCCCCCTTTTTTCATGTTGTTCTGAGCCAGTACTTTTGATTTTTGCACGAGTCTTGCAATTTCTACGGACTCTACAGGTTTTCTATGGACTTCACAAGGACTTCTACGAACTCTGCAGGTGTAGTCTTTTGGGCAGATGAAGAACCAATCAAAGAGTGCAAGGTTTTACAAAGCTTCTTCAGGCTCTTGTCCGAAGAAATTCATAAGGGAGCTAAAGTGGTTCAACGACATGATCTTTCAAAGAGTTAACAGCATTGAACCGGTTCAACGCCTTGGTTCAACGCTTCGGTTTAACTGCAAAGTTCATCGTCTTAGTTCAAAGGCTTGGTTCAATTCAGTTGGTTCAACACTTTGGCAAATTTCAACGCTTGGTTCAACCGGCAAAGTTCATTGCTTTGGTTCAAAGCTAAGTTCATCGGCAAAGTTCATCGCAAAAGTTCATCGGCAAGTTCAATCACTTGGTTCAAACATTCGGTTCGACGCCTTGGTTCAACAACTGTTTGAACCATTGAACCAGTTCAATCAATTGGTTCAACGGTTGGTTCAAAGGAGTGGTTCAATCAAAGAAGTCAAGCGAGCCTCCCGAAGGACAAGTGCCCTTGCGGAGGGCACTTGGTCGGCAAAGACACCCTTCGGAAGGGTCGATTTCAACAAACCCGAAGGGCACTTTGAAGGCAGCCGAAGGATTCAAAACGCACAAAAAGACTAATGCATTAAATGAATTCTTTCGGACTTTTGTCCGAAGGAATTCAGAAAAGCCGCGAGCTCAGGAAAGGATCCGGGGAAAACCCCGAAAGCAATCAAAGCGGCCAATTCTTGCGGACTTTTTGTCTGCGGAAAAAGCCCACAGGTAAGAAATCCGAAGGAAGAAATCCGCAGAAAGGGCTGAAGCAAGAAAGCCGAAGAGGTCCAAGGGGTGACGGGCCCGAGGACGTCAAAGTCAAGCACGACGAACTAGCCACTGGTTTTCAAACTGTGATGGGCCCGCGAACATCAAATTTTACACTAGGAAATCCAGAGCGCGAAAGGCGCCAAGTGGCAACCGCGGAAGGCTTTGACATGCTTTTCTAGGAGCAGTGGAATGTGCTACGTGTCCTTTGCAAAGCTCGACGGATGCCGACAAGTGTCAGCCTCCACGGTCTCTCTTTTGTCTCGCGAGAATTGTGGTGGACCCTGGACGAATTGCTAAAGAGAGCGGAAGCCGACACATGTCCTCTTCTGCAGGACTTTCAAAGGGTGCCTAAAGCTTCCATGAGTCAAGTGGATGCTGCCACGTGTCCTGCCCGTTTTACAGTGGAATGCACCACGTGTCACTTATTTGAAAATCAGCGGAAAGTGGCCAAGGCAAGCAGAAAAAAGCCCCAAGGAACGCAGCGACCCACCAGAAGATAGCCCCGAGGGCTGAAGAAACCAGGATGAGACAAAGCGCAAGAAAAGACAAAGCAATTCAAGTGGCAAAGGGGAGGCAAGTTATTGCCAGATGGTCACCAAACGGCGCAAATAGTGAGTGACACGGCCTGCTTTCTCCAGTTGGCATTTATGAGGGGACAAACCGCAGTCAGTTTGCAGGAAAAGAGCAGTCTGTTTGCAGAAAAGAGGCACGGCCATGTTTTCACATTAATGTGGAACGCCAAAGTCAAAGCAGGAGTCAACAATCAAACGGCTCCCTCTTCCCAAGGCTCAGAGCTCATATGGGCCAGCTTGCAAAAAGAGTGCCAAAGTCTTTCCCAGAAAGCGCCAAGTTCTCTTCCTCTTTCTATATATTGTAAAAATTCTCATTCGAGAAGGATCAATTCTCTCAGCCGTAAGGCAAAATTCTGCCCAAAAATTTATCGGGCTTGTAAGGCAGAGCTTTGTCAGATTTTACCTTGAATCAAGACTTGGCATTTTTACCTCTATTTGGAATTGCACTTTAAAGTATATGTTTGTGTTCTTTTGTGTTAATTCATTGTCTTTCATGCTTTTCACAGATCGATTACAGCATGTCTAGTGCGTTGTGAAGTCTCTTTTCTGCAGGTCTGCCAGAAGTGTCTACAGCAGGAATATAGGCGCATGTGAATACGCTGCTTAAGTGTGTCGCAGAGCACCTTTGGTAGTTCCTCCTTGTATCTCTACGGACCCCTGACTCAATGAAACAGAAGAGTTTCCCACGTCAGATGAAGTGTATGGGCGCTTCTTCTTGGTGAAAAGTGTATGTTCGGGCTGAGTGGGTCAACATTTTCTGGTGTATCACCCTTTCATTTTTTAGGTTTAGGTCATGTTTCAGCATCTCTCTCTCCCTTTTCATCCCCCCTCTTTTTTCCTTTTTATTTGTTAGCAGTAGGAGAAACCAGGGCTTGAAAGATACATCAGAGGGAGCTAGCCCTTATCTAGAGACTCTCCCCTCCAGCTTCACCAGTCCCACAGGCGAGAGGGGAGTTTCCATTGTTGCGTGTGGAAGGGCAGGAGCTAGGCGTCCTGCCCTCGGGTGCAATCCACTGCGTCAACACTAACATCAAAAGACATGACCTGGTTGAAGCCATAGTTTCCAGGATATTGACCCTTCTAGCCAAGGAGTGTCCCTTGTCCTCTTTAAGACCTTGGAAGCTCTCCACCATCAACAAAAATATTTCTCTCATGATTTTATCGCTATAAGGTACTTCGGGAATTGTTAGTCTTAAAACCTCATTAATACTAGTAACCAAGAGCCTTACCTCCTCATCTGTATCTCTCAATAATTCATGTTGAACCAAGTCATTGAGGGTTGTACCGCCCACTTCATGGACTCATATTGTGATTGATTTACCTTGGATAATCTTTTTTCTATTTCTTTCAAGATGTTGATTACTGTTGACGCGGTGGATCGCACCCTTGAAAGAAAGCTCAACTTCTCTCTTCCACGCAGCACAATGGAGACTTTCCTCTTGCTGTGGGCTTGGTAAAACTGAGGAAAGAATCTCTAGATAACGGCTAGCTGCCTTTGATGCATCTTTGAGGTCCTTAGTTACCACTGTTAATAATGGAGGGGATGAAAAGAGAGAAGAATATGACAAAACAGAACCTATCTAAAATGGTGATGCACCAAATGATTTGATCCACTCAGCTTATATGAACACTTTAGACCAAAAGGGAGAGCAGACACTCCATTTGAACAAAAGACCAGACTGTATGGCCGTTTTAATAGGGGGCTTAATGAAGATACAAAAAAAAGAACTTACCATAAGTGCTGCAGAAGCACACTGTTAGATAACTGCTCTTCTGTCTCTATGCTCCAACTTGGGCACTTCTTGTTAACCTGCAGAAACGGTCTTGTACATACTAGATATGTTGGTGTCAACTTATGAAAGAATCAAGATGAAATGACTAAACACAGAGTTGATACACAGACATATTCAGAAGTATAACCAGTCAGATAGAGGTAAAACGTGCTCTATTGATTCCAAGGTAAAATTGGCAAGGCTTCGCCTTACACAAGTGAGAGATACATTTCGCAGCTGAGAGGTTACAATATATAGCATTAAGAGAAAGACTTTTTTTGGCACCCTCCAGAACAGGTGGGCTATGTTGTATTAAACCCCTGAGGAAGAGGAAACCGCTCACGTTGCTGTCATCCTTCCATAAATGGCCTAAAAAAACCATGTTGTAGACTGTTATGGGTATTGACTTTGCTACTCAAACCGTATTAAACGTTCTTGCTAAGCATGGGTCCTTTTGTTTTCTAAAAGACAAGGCCGCTCTCTGTGGAGTTTATGCAACTGTCTGCTCATTAATGTAAAATGAAGAAAAACAGGCCACTCTATTGAATGCTTGCACTCCCCTTGATGACCACTTGGTGGAAACTATTTCATCTGCAGCAATAACTACCCCTGTTGATGCTCTCTGTGGCACCTGGACTATTCTATTCGTTTCTGCGCTTGGCTTTTGTCTTTTCTTGGCAACTCGGCCCTAAGGGCTATCTTTCGTTTCTTGTTTTTGGGTTCATTTCTCGGTGGGTCGTTGAGTTTTCTTTTGGCCTTATGCCTTTGAATTCTTTCGGGCCCACACTTATAAGTTCCTTCGGCCACTTATCATGAGTTCTTTCAGGCAAAATGCTCGAAAGAAATCTTTCGGGCGCTTGTCCAAAGGAATTGGTTCTTTGGCTTCTCTTCAGTAGCTGACACATCCCATCAAAATTGACGTCTGCGGGCCTGTCACTATTTGAAAACCAACGGCTATTTCGCTATCTTAAATTTGACATCTGCGCACAGGTCAGTGGACGTTTGAACCTCCAACGGCAAGTTCTCCATGTCGAAGTTGACGTTCTTGGGCTCATCATCACCTTTAGCAGTTCCTTCGGCCTTTTGCAAATTGAACCTTCCCGAAGGGAAGGTGACCTTTCGAAAAAGAGGAGAGGTTCCTTTTTTGGCAGCTGAGAGCCCTCCGCAAGGGCACTTGCCCTTCGGGCTCCTTTGTCTTCCCATTTCCTTCGGACAAAATGTCTGAAGGAATTCCTTCAAACATTTTGCCCGAAGGAAATGTTGCCTTCATGTCTCGACCTTCTCTTTGTAAATTCCTTCGGACAAAAGTCCGAACGAAATCCTTTTGGCATTTTGTTTGAGGAATTTACCTTTGGTTTCTCCTTGGATTTTCTTCAGCCAAAAGTCCGAAGAAATCCTGTCTTTTGCCTTATCACTTTTTCGAAGGAAAATTCCCCGTCGAGCCCTCTGCCTTGTTCTCTTCCAAATGTGCTTTCTGCCCTCCGAAAGGGCCCCTTGGGTCCAAAGTTGCCCTTCAGAGTCTGCTTGAACGGTCCCATTTGTAACTTGCCTGCCCTCTGCAAGGGCACATGCCCTTTGAAGCTTTGTGAAAGACTTGTATCTCTTTGAAGTTGGCCCATTCCTTCGCCAAAAAGGCTTGTCCAAGGTGATATGCTCAAAACGAAATAAGCCCCAAATCAACCTGAAAACCTACAGGACTTGGATCACTCGGCTCTTTATAAGAACAGGGCTATTTCAAAGGGAAATGGCACAATTACAGTAAGGTGAATACATCAAAGATTGGCTGCTCAAGACAGTAGGGGAAGAAGGGAGACCGATTTTGGCTTGTAGGACCAAAATGGTCAACAAATTTGGCGATTCACAGGGGAAGCATGCCTGCTATGTATGAAAAAACCAGTGGATTACAAGTCCATTGGGCACGAAGTCAGAATACACCCTGAAACGCTGACAACTTTGAGAGACTAAAGAATCAACATGAAGCTTTTACCCCAAACGGCAAACAAAACACACACAAGGCTAAAAAATTACAAACATGTGCAAAAGCACTTAGGGAAAATAGGGAAAAACAAGAAAAATATGTACATAATGAGAGAAGGCTCAGTGACAATGCTTAAGATATATCCCATTAATTGGGATGTGCAGTTCTTCATCGTCCAACCTGGAGAGTTGGAATGTGTTATGATGCTTACACTGAGTGATGACATACGGACCACTCCATAAGGCATCGAACTTCGTGTGTTTTTCAGGTTTAGCTCGCTCCTCATCCCATTTTAAGACAATGTCGCCTTCTGAGAAGCCTTTTGATGAAGATTTTTTATCAAAATGCTTCTTCGTTTGTTGCTGACGACTGGTCATGAAAACCATGGCTTGGTCTCTTGCCCCCTGAAGCTCCATCAATTCACAAAGTCTGACCTCCATGATGTTTCTTTCTTTCAGTTGCAGCGGGTGGGCAAGGTCCAAGGCTGACAATTCAAGTGAAATAGGAAGTCTAGCTTCCCTTCCATACACAAGTGTGTATGGTGAATTGCCAACTGCTCTTTTTGGAGTAATCATGTCTGTCCACAGGGCTGTTCTCAGTTTGGCGTGCCAAGTTCTCTAATTTTTCTTTATTGTCCTAATGATCCTAATCAGATTTTTATTGGACTCAACCAACCCATTTTCTTGTGGGTAGTAATTGGAATAAGTGCTAAGGTAGATGCCGTATCCCAATGCCCACTCGCTTGTTTTGGTTCCCAAGAAAGCCAATGCATTATCTGAGATGATGGTAGTTGGGACTCCAAACCTTGTCACCAGGGCTTCGTAAAAGTCTAGGACCACTTTTGTTGGCTTCCTTCAAAGCAACAACTTCTACCCATCTCATGAAGTAGTCTGTAGCAATCAAGACCCATTTGTGGCCAGCACTGGAAGGAGGGTTGATCATTCCTATGAAGTCTAGGCCCCATTGCATGAACCGCTATTCTACTTGAATAGGCTGCAGAAGCATTGCAGCCATCCATTACTTTCCTTCAAAGAGGTCACATTTCTGGCACCTCCATACGCAGACATGAGTATCTCTGAATAAAGTGGGCCAAAAGTAACTGACCCTCATAATCCTTGCAACTGTAGGCTTAGGAGCGAAGTGACCACCAGCTGACCCGTCATGAAACTCGGATAGTACTCTGTCGACCTCACTTGAGTCTATGCATCTCAAGAGTACTCTTGAAAAAATTCTTCTAAACATCACCCCATCAATCAGGGCATAAGGGAGAGATTGGAGTCTGAAATACCTCCTCTTAGTCCTATCAAGGCCCTGTGGGCACTCACCGGTGAGAAGGAAATGTGTCATGTCTTGTGCCCAGTCCTTCATAACTGCTAGTTCCTCTGCTGCAGCTTCATCATGGAGTAGCAAAATGCCCTCTTTCTGTTGTTTAAGGTCTGTAGCGAGATATTCACACAGCCTTTTTCCCCTTACCAGTTTGGTGGTTTTGATATCTACGTCATATTCCATTACCTTGGTGATCCACCTTGCGTTTTTTTCATTTAAATCACGGCTAATCAAGAAATCTTTGATGCTGGGATGTGGCACCATGACATGAACCTTGCTGTTTGATGGCATATGTTTGAATTTCTTCAGGCTTCGTATGATCGCAAGCACTTGCTTTTCAACATATGTGTACCTGATTTCAAAACCTTCTAGACCTTGGCTATAGAATGCAAGAGGTTCAAGGTTTTCATTATTTGCTTGAGTAAGCATGGCAGAGATTACCTCTTCATTTTCGAAGGTGTACAGGTTGAAATCCTTGGTGAAGTCAAAAAAAATCAAGGTGGGAGCCTGGGCAATAGCTTTCTTAATCCCTTCAAAACTATCCTTCCTTTGTGTTGTTCGCGCAAACTTCTCATCTTTCTTTAGCATGGAAGTTAGTGGCTTGACTATCTCGGCAAAATTAGAGATAAATCTCCTAACAAAATTTAGTCTGCCAAAGAAGCTTTGCAGACCTTTCTTGTGCTTAGGTAAGGATAGCGCTAGGATGGTGCGTACTCTTTCTAGATCAATGGTCAAGCCCCCTTTTGAAACAATATGACCAAGGAGTTTACCTTCATGGACAACGAACACACGTTTCTTTGGGTTGAGAGAGATACCAAACTCTCTACACCTCTCAAAGATTTGTCTTAGGTGTTTCAGATGTTGGCTTGCATCCTTAGAAAAAATTGTCACGTCATCAAGGTAGACCAATACAATATTATTTATCAGGCTCTGAAAAGCCATGTCCATGGCTTGCTGAAAAGTGGCTCCAGCATTTGACAGTCCGAATAGCATTTTCCTGTAGGCAAAAGTTCCCCATTCAGTAGTGAACACTGTCTTGTACTGGTCACAGTTTTGCACTAGAATCTAATTGTACCCTGAATATCCATCCAGGAGGGAGAAACGTTCACTGCCTGTCACCATTTGGAGGATCTGCTCCATACTTGGGAGGGGATAGTGATATTTTAATGAGACCCTATTGAGGTCTCTAAAGTCCACACATAGTCTGATCTCCCCTTCCTTTTTTTTTAACAAGGACTAGATTAGCCAGCCAAAAAGAGTGTTTGATAGGAAAAATAATTCTGGACTCAATCAGCTTGGTGAGTTCCTTCCGCATGAGGCTCAATCTTCAGATTGATAGGCTTTCGTCTTTGTTTGATGGGTTTGGCGCCTTCCTCCAGCTCAATGGTGTGTTGAGCCAAGCTTGGGTCAAACCCTTCAAGTCGCTATAGTCTCAAGCAAAAACATCGGTGAACTCTTGGCATAGCAAAATGAAAGATTGTCTCTCATCATTTTTACATACCTTCCCAAGTGCAAGCAGTCTGTTCTTGAATATTTCAACTCTTTCGTAGTTTTTTTTCTTGGTTGTGATGCTTGCTTTGTCATTTTTCAGTTGGTCATCCTCATTGAAGATGCTTTCGAAGGTGACTAAACCTTTGGGAAGTTTGGTGTTCTTCAGCTGAACAATATGGCCATCATACTGTTGCTACAACTTGGCTTGATTTCTATAGGCAAATTCAGCCTCTTGTAGGAAGAGAGCTATTTGCCATTCACTATCAAACACCTACCAATTGGTGACATTATCAAGCACAGAGGGTCTAATTACCACTTTTAAATGGCACGAACTGCTGTCTCGACCTATTTCTTTGAGAATGTCAAACTGAGCACCAACTACTGCTAGTCTGTTTGCCTGCTTATTTTGCTCTCTTGGAATAGAAACAATGTTGAAAACAAGAAAACTCTCCACTAGGGCCCACACCCTGTGCTTGTAAGACTTAAGCAAGGAATTCTTGATTAAGTTTCGGCCTCTCACTTGGTTTGCAATTAACTCACTGTCTCCAAAAATATGCAACTCTTTTATTTCCCTTCTCCTTGCCCACTCCAAACCATGAATGAGAGACTCATATTATGCAACATTGCAAGTGCAGGAGAATTGGAATCTGAAAGTTGAGAAGTATCTCTCCTTTGAGGGTGAAATTAACACTACTCCACCACCGGCTCCCAATTTGCTTCTTGAGCCATCGAAGAAGAGTTGCCATAAACCCGAGCTCTCTTGGTTTGCCTTCATCAAATTTGGCACGAAAGTACCTTCCTTATGCATGCAATAAATTTCAAGACCTGCCTCCTCTATGAACTTGTATGGATCATGTTCAAAATTATCACTTCCCCATTCATCTAAGAGCAAGTCAGCAACTCTTTCAAGGGAAGATGGTGGAGATTGGTCTATTTGGAATTCTTCTTCATCAATGATGGCGTAGCTGACATTTGCCACTTTGAGTATGGCTCTAGATGATCCCTGTGGATTGGCTCCGACTCAATCTTCACTTTAGTTTCATATTTGGTTCTAAAAACCATGTAGGACCAGTTTGCTATTAAGTACCCGCCTATCTTAGACGTGAAATCCTTGGATAAGCAGAGAGCAAAGTAGAGAGGAACATCTGCCACTACCACATCATGGGGAACGAAGAAGGTTGGACAGTTATGCAGTGTTAGATTCAAACCTCTTACCACTCCCAATGTTTTGGCTGGTGATCTATCTAACTGCAAGACTCCCTTAGTTATTTCCTCATACTTGAGTCCTAGCTTGTCAGCTATACATTTGGGCATTATTGAGGTGCTTGCCCCACTGTCAATAATGCAATTATGTATCAAGAAATCTCCTATGACTAAGGATAGGTAGAAAGGGGGAACTTTTTCGTCTTTCTTTGCTTGGCCTGCTATAGAAGGGTGCCCATTCATAATCAAAACATTATCGGCCTTTGTTGGGACAGCTTGTTCATTCAGCGCATGTAATTCCTTCTGGAGTATATCTTTTTGTCCTGGCATTGTTAAGGAATCCCACAGTGAGATATTCATGTGTAGCTTCTTCATCTGGTCCACCACATTGATCTGAGGGTTGCTCCCTTTTGAATTTTCTTTGGGGGCACTTGCAGCCTGAGGTGCAAGCTGAGGAGCTGAGAGTGCAACCGGTGCCTTGTAATTTGGGAACTTTTGGTTTACTTGTGATGAAGAAGATGGTGCAAACGTTTGAGCAGTTGCTTGTGCTTCTTCCATAGCTCTCTTTTTGGACCTAGTATTGGCTGCAACATAATCACCTTGGTTATTCGGACTACCCACATAATTAACTGCATAGAATTCACCTTCCAGGTGATTCATGAGGGTGGAATCAAACTGACCCTGCCTATGCCAGGTTGTACTGACACCTCAAAGCTTGGGAATTGGGTTGCTTGATTGTCTTGTGCGTTCATATATTGATTCGGTATCTCATTAGTAAACGCAACCTATTCTTGGCCATACCCCAAGGGTGGGTGATTAGGCTGTTCCTGTACTAGATTATTTTGAGCGGGAACAAAAGCTTTGGACGATGGAGCACTTGGATTATAACCTTGATATGGTCTAGCTTGAGTAATCTGACCCTGTCCTTGGTTATAATTTTGGAAAGGAGGTCTATTCATTTGTCCGAATTGTTGGTATCCCTGATTCGGCCGATAGTTTTGAGCATGTTGCCTTTTGAGAGCCACTAATTCATTGGTTACACTTTGTAACAAGCTCTTAACTTCATGGAGGTCGTTGGGCGAGGTAGTAGTCAGCTTTTCTACGTCAAGCAGAAGAGCTAAGGTGGGTGTAGCAGTCGAAACTGGGGGTGGCAATTCAGGAAAGAGCAGCATATGAGGTCTAGAGGCTATTTTTTATACTTGTACCAGACAATTTTTGGCGGCTATGGATATTTCATAGGCAGCAGGTAACACTTTTCCTTCCATGGACTGTATCGTGACAGCAATGCCACTGTTCAAAGCCTTCAAGTAGTAGAGGAAAGCATAGCTTGGGGTCGGTCTCACTAAAATGAGAATTTTGTCTCAGATCTTTTGGAACCTAGTATTAAAAACCTGCATAAACTCATGCGGAGCTTTTTTTATAGTGGTCAATTGCTCAGCAAGAGAGAGATGATCGCTATTCTCCTCGAATCTGTTTGTCAAGAGGGTGCCTAATTCATTCCATGAGCTGACTGAATTCATAGGCAAGGTCCCATACCAGTCCAAAACTTTACCCTTAAAAGACAATGCCAGTAACATGATGGCTATGTTCTCTTCAGTGACATTGTGAATGTTACAGAGGTTGGCTATATTTCTGATATGCTCAATAGTGGTAATAAGCCCCTCTCTATTAAAATAACATTCTTAAGGGCTATCCCTGGGATTGGGTCATAATGCAGAAAGTTTAAAGGGCTCTGACCATGGAAGGCTACAAAAGGTAAAGCCATGGTAATGACACGGTTCAATTGGGGCCTTCTTATGTAAGAATATTTTATGGCAGGTTTGAAAAATTAGTTTGTTGTATAGGGATGAGTTCTTGCAAACCTTAGCCGCTTTGTTGAGTTTAAGGGCAGTTCAACGAATTTGAAAGGGAAACCCTTGGCAGAAGATCTTGTTGTGACCTTAGGCATGAGATGTCACACTGATCTCTGACTAGAGACTGATGTTCTTAAAAATAGAGTCATTAGATGCTGGGTTAGTTGTTCATTCTTGTAGTAACAGGACCAACACCAATCTTGGAACTTCTCTGAGCATTAAAAAAAATGGTCCCACTGAGCATGCCAAAAATGTTAAGCACGGAATATACTGAGAGGGGGGGTGAATCAGTATATTATATATCTTATAAATCTTTCCTTTAACCAAATTTCACTTAATCAAATATTCAAGATATGCAATAAAACTCAAACAATAAACACCCACACAAGATAGAAAGAGACACCAAATATAACGTGGAAACCCAATGTGGGAAAAACCACGGAGAATCAATCTCAAATATATTCGTGAGAACAACCCCACAAGAACACCATACCCCTTTGCCAAGTACAAACCTCAGCTACAATTCGTGAGCACCAACCCACAGGAGCTTCAAACCCCTTTGCCGAGCACCAACCCAGCACCTATTCGTGAGCACCAACCCACAGGGGCACCAACCCCTTTGCCAAGCACCAACTCAGCAACAATTCGTGAGCACCAACCCACAGGAGCACCAACTCCTTTGTGTATACCACACCTATCTCTCAATGTTGCTATCTCAACAATTGATAAATCAATACATCTCCTTCCTCTCTCTCACTTTTGCTCTTCTAAGCTATATATAACAAATACAAATCATATTCATCTCTCACAATTGCTCTTCTAAGCTAGATATTACTATATCAAAATCAACCTCACTCTTACACATTACAAATGGCTACTCAAGCCTTTATTTATAGCTTTCCAAATGACCTTTGGCCTTCCCCCTTTGTGACCTTTCAATTCTCATGGAAAATGGCGCCAATCTTAGATGACCCTTCATATCCAAGCATTTGAAAAGTCATGTGGTGACCCTTATGACCAAAAACGTCCTTCCCACTTTTGTCCTTATCTTTGGTGACTTTCGTATTCTTTAAAGTGTCATTTCATGAGAAATTCGCCCTTTACTCTTTTGTCTTCACTTGGTGACTCTTGGTATTTCTCGAGATGACTCTTCATGGGAAAATGCGTGCCATCCTTTTTTTGTCTTTATCCCGTGACTCTTCGACTTCTCCATGAGCCCTTATTTTGTCTCATATGCAACCAAAAATATATTCGTTAATATTAAATAAATATTAACTCATATTAGCCAAGATAAACAACATTAAATACAATGGGGCCTTTATCACCAATAATACTAAACCTTTGACATCAACGACAATATTTCCAACAATCTCCCCTTTTGTCATTGATGGCAACCTCAATCATGAAACTGCCACATCCTGTAACCTATACATACCGTCATCTGAAAACATACAGTAACTCTCCCTTACTGTAGCAACTTGTACATGTTCCCTGTCCTTGTTTTCTGCCCCTGTACTTGTACCTGTTATTCTCTCCCTTTGACATCAATGGCAAAGGGCCTACCTAGAGCTAACACTTAGCTCCCCCTCACTTGATGCTGAACATCAATGGCAGGAAGTAATAGAAATTACTCCCAACTCCTCTCGTCGATATTTGAATGTATCCTTTGATCATGCCTTTGAGAAGATATCTGATAAAACATATACATTGTTCCCTGTCCTTTGAGCGTCTGCAATCAACTCATTTGAATCTTTTTTTCTAATCTCACAACCTTCAGCGTAAAACCTTAATGTGTATCCTTAATCACAAATTTGACTAACACTCAACAGATTATACTTAAGACCTTTTACATACAAAACATTTTGTCTTAGTTCTACGATAATCCAAACTCAAAGTACATTTTTCGGCTATTCTGGCAGTGGTTTTATCTCCGAATCTCACTGTACCACCATTTATCTTCTTTAGAGAAATGAACTTACTTTTATCACCTGTCATATGTCTCGAACATCCGCTATCAATTAACCATGGCTGATCTTTACCTCCCACATGTAGAGCTGTCTGCACCATCATAGAATCTTCATGTTGTTTCTTCTGCCATGAACATGTCTAAACCTTCTCCGTGATGAATGGAGCTTTGAAACTCTGATCCTTCTTCTTGATGAATAAAGCTTTGAACCTCTGATCCTTCTTGATTGACTCGAACACGCTTCTGCAATACCGAGCTATGTGTCCGAAGTTGTTGCACTTGTAGCATACTATGGTCTCTTCATTAAAGCTTGATAGAGGAGCAAAAGAGTTGTGGCTTTTGCTTGACTCTACTTGACTTTTCTTCTCCTTATTTCTGAAATCGTTAGCTCTTTTTCTACATTCTACTTTCTTGTGACCATATCCATTACAATAAAAACAATAGCCGTAAAAATAAGACCTGTCTGTATATCTTTGACCTAATTGCCTTTTGTAGCTTTGTTCCTTCCAGCCTACTCTGTTTGGAATGTCCTCTGTATTCTTCACTTCTCCCCTTTCTGTTTCCTCTTGTGTCAGAGCTTCAGCATAGCTCTTTTTCTTTTCAAAACCGATCCCTGTCTTATCTGAATATGCTTTTTGACTTTTCAATATCTTATTCAGCATGTTAGTGCTATCTTCAAATTTTGAATCACTGATTATTTTATCACTGACTGCTTTCTTAATATCTTCTTTTAAAGAGGCAATTTCAATAACATACTTTTCACAATCTTTTCTTGCTATTTCCAACTGTGCTTTGAGATCTTCATTATTCTCAGCTTCTTCAAAGTGTGCTTGTAGATCTTCAATCATTTCCTTTGACTCTTGTTCATTTTTCTCGATCTGGCGCTTTAACCTTCGATTCTTTTTCTGAACAGCTTCTAACTCTTCTAGAGCACAATTGAGTTCTCCTTCCATATCTACTTCAGCTTCCTCTTCTTCTTCTTGATCATCATCATGTATGGCCATGAATAGAATCTCTTCTTCTTCTAAATCGCTAACTCCACTATCTTCGCCTGAACTAGGATCTTTAGAATACAAGCTCTTCTTCTCGAATCCCTTCTTGGATTTGCCTTTGAAATTCTTCTTGTATGTAGGCTTTTCTTCTTCTTTATCTCTAACTTTATCTGGGCATCTAGCTGAAAAATGTCCAATCTTTCCACAATTAAAACATGTAAAAGGTAATTTTCCTTGATATTTACTTTCGTCTTTTCAGCCTGCGAATGAAAAGTGCTTCGTTGTCATCTTCATCATCACTGGAACTATCACTTGATTTTTGAATCTTAGCTTTCTCTTTCTTTCATGTCTTGAAAGCCGCTTCTCTCTTTGAGGGTTTATCTTGTTCTATCCGCATCTCATATGCCGTGAGAATACCATGAAGCTCATCCATCTTTAGCTTGGCTAAATTCTTCATCTCCTCGATTGCCGAAACCTTTGCATCATATCTCATTGGTAGAGATCTCAAAACCTTTTGCACCACCGTTGACTCTTCCAATGTTTGTCCAAGACTTTGAATCTGATTTACTATCTGATCAACTCGCAAGAGATAACTTGCTATATCTTCTTCTTCTTCCATCTTCAAACTTTTAAACTGTCTTCTAAAAGTC